>OZ004719.1:6510794-7110794 GCA_963924515.1 Vespertilio murinus | reverse complement strand
CAATGCAATTAATTTAAGTGACGGACAGATTATACCTGAAGCTTTAATCTTAATAAAAAGCCATGTAAGGGGAATAGATGAATTCACTTACACTGGGGGAAAAAAAATCTGCTTACTCATGCCAAACCATAGGTTTTATTTGGATTGTTATTGAGAGGTCAGTAGGCTCTGCATAGAATTATTGCACTGAATGTGAGAAGCAATATTATAAGATGCAATTCTGATTATACAAACCATAATTAGCATTGATGATGAATAAAAAGGGAAATTTTGGTTAGCTCTCTAATCAGGTCAATGCTAAGGCACATGTCCAAAAAACAGGCCAGGGGTTGTGAGACAAATGCCTGATAGAATCGTTTCAAATAGTTTATGATAATGCCTACTGTTTGTGTGGTGAGTCAATACACCACACAAAGGCTGACTGGTTTTATTATATGTAAATACCAAATATGTAAAAGGGGTATTAAACACTGTGTTTGATTAACATTGAAATAGGAAAACAGCATGGGGGTAAAGTCTATAATGTTGATATAAAATGGTAAGAATGACTTATATGAAGCATTTTTACTATGTCCTTGTATTCTTTCAACACTTGCAGATGTGCCATAACTACTATTCTCGTTTTTATAAAGGAGTGGGCTCAGGCATAGAGCTTTTAGGTAACTGGTCCCAGGCCACCCAGCTGCCTGTGGCGGAAACAAGATTTGAAGCATGGGCATCTGGCTCTAGGCTCTCTACTTTTCTCTCAGAGGATTTAGGATGGTCCGTTAGATAGTTTTTTTTCCTTCTGTTCCTAAGCAACAGAGGATTCATTTCAAGCAGAGATGATTAATGCTTAATTAAGTGATAAAGAGTGGGGGAAAGTATAGTCATTTACAAGTAGTTTATAGACAAACACAGATGAATCACATACCCCAGTGAGGGTGGAGCTTTCGATGTCACTATGGGGCCACCGTGCTTATGTCTGAGAAGCTACAAAGAATCAGACAGTTGTCGCGAGACTGGAGAATCGGGTAAATGAATGTCAGCACCTCTCCTCTTATAAAGAAGCGACAAAATCACCAACTGGAAACCAAGAGTGTGAGGTGAACCTTTGACGGAAATCTGGTGACAGCACTTAGGGGACAAGAGCATAGATGAGGAGCCACTATAAATTCACGAAGAAAGACGATGCCCATCAAACAGAACAATTTTTAATATCATCTAGTTGCATTTAATACTATTGATAGGTGAGCCAGAGGAGCCCACCACATCACCAGTTATACCTTTTGAATTTTAGGAATTATTTAACTGGAGATCTTATGGTTATTTTTCTGGTCATGGTAAAAGAAATTATGACTCATATTTAGAGTTTTTAAATATATTTGTACTTGATTAAGCAAATCAAAGATGAAGGGTGAAAAAGGGAATTTTGTAGTGAGCCCTCACTTTTCACTGTTTTTATAAATATCTCAGGGAAAAGATTCTCAACTTTGCTTACTTTGCAATCTAACAATATTTTTTTCTTTTAAATCAAGCATCTGCTTTTAGCGAAGTGTGTATAAAGGAGACAGAGGGAAGGGAAAATGCAGCCCTATCCATGACACTTGTCTGTCCTCTTCGATGGCTGGGATAGAGGAGTGAATGCCCTAAGGCAGTGGTCGGCAAACTGTGGCTCCTGAGCCACATTTGGCTCTTTGGCCCCTTGAGTGTGGCTCTTCCACAAAATACCACGTGCGGGCGCGCACTTAAAGTGTGATTGAAACTTCGTGGCCCATGCGCAGAAGTCTGTTTTGTCGGCCCTCAAAAGAAATTTCAATTGTTGTATTGTTGATATTTGGCTCTGTTGACTACTGAGTTTGCCGACCACTGCCCTAAGGGCCAATGCCACTAAGGACTTGACTGTGAGGAAGCCAGGCCGGCCACCAGCCAGGACACCGGCTAACCATCCGTAACAGAGGCGGGAGGTGGGAATTGTCGGTAGCCCCGTGTGGGCCTCCTGTCAATGGTGAGACATTTGGAGTGGGCGGTAGAGTGACCATAAAGATGGCAGTTGTTCTTTCCCCAAAAAGGACCTGTGTCTGCCGCTCGGGATGTTTTCTCCATCAGTCTCATTTGTCATAGAGATCTAACGTCCCGTTTTCTTCCTTCTACAGTAAAAAACTAAACAACAAAAAACCCACCATGGTTCCCTCCTGGGTTTCTGTCTGCTCAACTATGAAGTCAAATATATTTCCCTAGTAGCTTCTTCTCTTCAACCCAAGAAATGAGGACGTAGGCCATGGGCGGGTCCGCCTTTCAGATATCTTCCCGCTAATTGCTACCAGCCTGGCTGGCCACACTCCCTGCAGGGCCGCACGCCAGGGAGGAGGTGGACAGGGAATTTTCCAATTTCATCCTGCCCCCGGGCACTCCCATTAAGTGTGCCTAATGAACAAAGGCATGAGGTTGTTAGTCATTG
The DNA here is from genome assembly GCA_963924515.1 of Vespertilio murinus. Lineage (NCBI taxonomy): Eukaryota > Metazoa > Chordata > Mammalia > Chiroptera > Vespertilionidae > Vespertilio > Vespertilio murinus. The sequence goes on along the minus strand of OZ004719.1, from coordinate 7,108,354 downwards.
CCATTCCTCATCTCCCTAAAAATGCAAGCACATTCTGGAACCTCCCTAGAGTATTTTTTTAATCAGGTAAAATTAGATCCTTTCTTGCAGATATTCTACATGTGATTAAAGAATGAAATGATTAAAGAATATAGACGATTATGTTCTTTGTGTTTCATTTTCTCTCAAAATTTCATATCAATTACGTACATGTTGGTATATATGATTTTTTATTATTTAATTAAGTATAATAGTTTGTACCATCTTTCTCTGTAATAGTCACATTTGTGTTTAAAAATTTTAGATAACTTCTTTGTTTCATTTTTAGTTAATATAGCAATGCTTGGTAGGTTGTTAACAATATCATTAAGGCAACTGAAAGGAAGTGTGTTAACTCAGCACCCAGAGACCGTGTCCTATGGCTCCATATTTCAGGGTTTACTGGAACACACATACATGCGTGCCTAGGTGGGTGTTTGTGTAGTAACAGAAATACATAGGTGTGTGATGTCATCAGTACACACAGATTCAGGTTGATGTTCATCATCGTTAAGTGTCATGACTGATCTGATTGATATTGCTGACCAACCCAACCAACTGATAAAGTAGAAAAGTTTTACTCCAAATTGACTTCATCACCCAATGGTCTCTCTCATTAATCCTGACAGTATTTTCTGAGAATTCTTTAAGCTCAGAATGTCAGGAAATGGGCTATAGAAACTAGTTGTATCCAGTCACACGGGTTATACTAATCAGCTTTCCGTGAGCCATCCAATAGGAATTTACTGGCTGCCTACATTAGACCGGGCCATGTTTAGTGTCTCTCAAATAACGGAAGTAAATGATGAAGCAGAAATTGCAGATTTACTTAAATCATCTTAACCAGTGGTCGGCAAACTGCGGCTCGCAAGCCACATGCTGCTCTTTGGCCCCTTGAGTATGGCTCTTCCACAAAATACCACATCCTGGGTGAATCTATTTTGAAGAAGTGGCATTACAAGAAGTTTAGGTTTTAAAAAATTTGACTCTCAAAAGAAATTTCAATCGTTGTACTGTTGGTATTTGACTCTGTTGACTAATGAGTTTGCCGACCACTGATCTAACTGATGCACCATCATTTCTTTGCCAATGTCTGTAGTAAGGCTGCTGGGATGTCATGTACTGGACCCTCCCAGGTGTTTATCGGTAGCAAGTATCACACATTTGGAAAACCCCATCAGGCCCGAAACCCTGGGGAAACACTGGGCAGACTGCCCCAGCAGGTGAAATTGGTATGGGAGCCTCGGAGTGGATGCAGGAGAGGATGGGAGAGTCTAGTTGCTAAATAACAATAACCAGACCAACGTTCATGAGTGAATGAAACAAAAATCATTTGCTCTGGACTTAGTGTTCAGTGAAGAATTCCAGCTTCAATAGCATCCGTAGCCACCAAATCCCTTCCTTTATGGGAAAACCAAATTGGCATCGGTTTGATTGTTCACTGCGTCCTCCTCCATTTAGTCTTTGAATTAATATTTATAGGCACACTGTGGAATAAAAGTGAGAATGATTGGACAGTTGTTTGGGGCCAGGCATTGTGCTAAGCACTTTTGTTGACATTATCACATTATATTTTAATGCCATGCTACTGAGCGTCATTAAGAATAAAGACTTAAGCTACTGATGGGTTTACAAGCAGCTATAAAGCCCGGTCTCAACTACCAAGAGGCCTATAATATGGTTGGAACGGGAGAATATTGACATAAAACCACAAATAATACAGATTAGTCCCTGCAACGCGCTGAAAGGATAGTAGTTAAGGAAACACCAGCGATGATAAGAGTTTAAAGTTGTAAGTATTTGCCGAGTTCAGGGAAGGATTCGAGGGCCCGAGTCGTGTTTGCCTTAAGTGCTACAATGCATTCTCGTTTTCCCACCTGTCTCCTATGCCCCCCGAATTTTCTGGAAGTCCTTCTGAAAGTTCTTCTCTTGAAAAGCAATGTTTTTCCTCTTCAGGCTTTACCACTCTTTTTAAACCCATTCAACTACCTTCTTTTTCTTTAAAAAAAATATTTTATTGATATTTTACAGAGAGGAAGGGGGAGAGATAGAGAGCTAGAAACATCAATGAGAGAGAAACATCGACCAGCTGTCTCTTGCACACCCCCTACTGGGGATGTGCCCACAACCAATGTACATGTCCTTGACTGGAATTGAACTCGGGACCTTTCAGTCCGCAGACCGATGCTCTACTACTGAGCCAAACCGGTTTCGGCATCAACTACCTTACTTCTTACGCCCAGTGGAAGTGACTCAGAATGTAGAGGTCGCCAGCGATGAATCACCTGGCCCTTCTGCACGACAACCACCTGGAGTTCACAGTGTCCCTCCTTGCTTTGTCCTTGATGTCCAGCTTGGCCATAGGACTTGCCGTGGCCATCGTGATGCTTACAGAGTTGACCAGAGCACAGGCTTGAAATGTGTTCGCTCGTTTGGTCTCACCTCTGGATTCCTCTTGCAGGGAGATGCATCTGCCTCCCTTAGCCATTCATCTTGTGATGACCTCCCCTATTCAAATTACCACATGATATCAGCAAACCTGGGCCCATGCGGCATGTTGGAGCCAATCCCGGTAGGGCACAGCCTATATCAGCTGAAACCCAGCTTACCCATGGATACAAGAGCCAAAATAAATGCGTACCGTTGCATGCCACTAAAGTATTTATGCACAGCGGCATTGGGAATAGCCTGCTGAGATAGCCCTCCTAGTTTTTAAATTATTATGAACACATTTTTTTTTCTTGACTCTATATAAGATGTACTGATGGTGAGTTGATGCATATGACATACACTCACCTAAATCATTCTCTTGAGTATTAAATAAAAATATTAAATGCCTATTCATTATAACAGATATCTTTGTAGTCAGCTTTAACCAGTTCAAAATTGAACTTTTCCCATCATCACTTTTACAAATTATTATTATTTTTTTTCGCAATTTCCCCTCCCAGTTGATATCATTCCACCTATTGCCCAATCAGAACCAGGGGCGACATCACTAACTCATTCCTCCCTCATCATCACTCTGTCCAATTGTTCACTAAGATCTTTGATTCTGTTTCCTAAACATCTCTTCAATCTGCCTCCTTCGTCCTCTGGCTGCAGACTCTTGTTATATGCCTTCCATCCTCTTTTGACTTCTGGTCCATTCTGTGTGACCCTCTGAGCGTTTCTCTTTATTGCTGCTATATTCTGAAAATCTAAACCTTATAGTCTCACTGTCTCTCCTAATATCCTTAGGGCCCCTCTAAGGAGTCTAAGGATGTGCAGTAAGTCTAAGGCACCTTAGCAGGGCAAGCTGGTGGCAACCTCTCTGCCTTCATCTCCACCATTCCTCCCTTCTTGCAGTATCTGGTCCAGCCATCAAGAACTGCCTTCGCTTCTTGCTTCTCTGATGTCTTTTTAAGCTTTTATATATGTGCTTTCTACAGCATGCCTCTTAGTGATGTGCCTCCGAGTGCGATGAAATGTTATTGATCAACCCAAAGCCATCTCATCAAAATTCCTTCTCTAGGAAGATTTCTCGGGGAAAACCCTTTCTCACTTCCCCAACAATCTTTCGCACAGAGTCAAGATAGCGAACTTTCCATGATTTCCCTATCTCGTTGACAATCTTGTTATCACCTCCCTTAGTCTGAGTATTGCATCACATGGCATTTGTCTTTTACTTGGTTTTAGTATCATAACACCAGGTTCCTTTCACTCTGGTTCCCCTGATCCCTTGAACACATGAGGCTCTTTGGCCCCTTGAGTGTGGCTCTTCCACAAAATACCACGGCCTGGGTGACTCTATTTTGAAGAAGTGGCATTACAAGAAGTTTAAATTTTTAAAAATGTGGCTCTCAAAAGAAATTTCAATCGTTGTCCTATTGATATTTGGCTCTGTGGACCAGTGAGTTTGTCAGTCCAGCACAGACAGGAAGTAAATGGGCGACTTTCCTAATAGAGTTGGCGACTGAGGGCAAGACGTTATTCTACTCCTTTCTCTTGGCTGGTGATCTCAACTGCACATGGATCAGGGAAGCAGCAGCTGGGAGGGATTGCAGAGACATGTGTGTTTCAGGGTCCCTTCAACCCAAATCTAACTTTTCACGCCACAGGAGGCTTTTAATGACCCTCGGAGCTCACTGCTCCCACTCCTTCCGTCTGGCACACACAGGTCTGGGCTTCCCTGGGGGAGGGAGAGAAGCATGACGTCACCGAGCATGCACGTTGACCCGATTTCTAATAAAGAGGATGTGGGCATCAGGGAAATAATGGAGTCCTCACGAAAGATCACGCCAGACCTCCGCGCCATTACTCACCACATCCCACTTGTTCAGCCACGACCTCCACGACTCCTTTATGGCACCGAATTCTGAGCACCCATTATGCGCAGCATAATTGCAGCTGAGGGAAGCGAAATAGTATTAATCAGGGCTAATATCTTGTGGACTCTGACCCACAAGAATAAATCTAATAAATGTGTAGGTTCCCCCCCATCACATAACGAGTTCTTCCTCGTGTCATTGCTCAGGGGGCCAGTGTGAAACCCTAAGAGGAATGTTTAAGGCACTTAATGAGACACAATAAATAATTGTATGGTTTTAATTTCCTAACCATGTGAATGCCCCAAATTAAAAGTATGCATCAAGGTACATCCATGGAAGCCTGCCCGTCCCCCGTCCTCTGGAATAATGCCAGAAAATAGGAAAAGTGAGAGAAATTGGATAAAATTGAGTAAAGAAATGTCAGGCGGATGATCAGAGAAGCAATATCCAAATGATGAAATCAGCCGGATGGTGAAACAGCCTATTAAGTGAAGTGGTCAGAAGTACCGTCTCTGGGGCCATACAGACAGACCGCACTAGGCATGCTACCAGAGAGAGATGCGCTCCGCGGCTTGGCTAGAGAAACCTGGGTCAAGGAAGTCTCCGATTCCAAGCAGCTCCGGTCTCTGTCTGCCACCCCCCCCCCTTTCCTGGCACCATTAATCATCTGTCCGGTGAGCTCAGCTCAGGTCTGTGCCAATCCTCCTCTACGAATCAACCGATTTTAGTCACAGAAGTAGAAATACTTTCAGTAGATGCGCCCCTCCACCTCCCCCCACCTCCACATACCCCCACATAGAATAAAAAGTCTTTGGAGAAAGTTATGTATTCAAGCCACTTAATTGAGACACAGAACATCAAATAAGCAGGGGAATAGTGAAACCAATTGATTAACAAGACCATGCTATTGACTAGAAAGACAATCTTTTCAATAGGTTTGCTCTTTGAATGTGGTTGATCACTCTTTCCAGTGGCTCAATATGTGACTTAGTTTACCCAAATCCCAGAGACTGATTAAAGCCTCACATGAAATAATTTACTAAATATATTGTTGAAGATAATAGAAGAGTAGATATCCAAGAGCCAGGTTATTGTGGTTTTCTTGGGGGGATGAGAAACTGAGAACTGTGAGTATGAAATGAATTGGGTCTTACTTTCCTATTGTGTATTCTCTCATGGAATTTGTAGTCTTCATAATATGCATACATTACCTTACAAAGATATAAGAACAGATATCCAATCGTGGATGAAAACTGCAAAAGATTTCTTGGAAAGAAAGACAGATAATTTAAAAAAAGACCTATCCCCTCCTCAGAGAGTCCACTAGGAAATCCATTTTCAGATATGACAATGTGGAAGCAAAATTGATTGTGAGCGATTATTTGAAATCAGAACTATGAGGAGACCTTGACTCTTCTAATAAAAATAACTTAATTCACTAAGCTGAACATCCACATCATTAGCCAACTTTAATACCTTTAAAGAATCTAAAACTTAGTTTGTCTTTATAAGTACAGCTGTCGGGTAAATGCAATTGAGCCTCTCGAAGCATTTGTGCATGTCTTTCTGTGTGGATATGCGTCAAAGTGGCTACCACTTTTCCATCTACCTCTCTTCATCATCATGTCTTTGGTCCGAGCAATGTGGCAGGCTACTGTTCAGGGTCATATTCAAAAAGAGATCTAGATACCATAGAATGATAAGTGGTTTCTATCACAGCCAAGCAGAATACTGGGTCGTTTATGGTTCCTCACCCTTTCACTTGCTTCTATGTGGTAAAGCATACTGGGTTTTGCTCTTTCTAAAATTTCCCTTGTTCCTGCTGGACTTGGAGTTCAGGAAATCGTTGGAAATATCTAGGATGTGATAGGGAGGTGTTCAGGAAGTACAGTGAAAAGTCTGAGTGAGAGGAAGACTCCCTCATTGGATATTTTGTTGGAACCACACCCGCAGTACCCGCTCAGCAGGCCACATCTGCCACGTGCTTAATCGATGCTTCAGGATGGATAGAAACCAGGTGACTAGATTCTCTAATGAAGTCCTTAGATGTCAGGGAAGGAAGAAAGTCTTCGAGATGCATGAAGACTTTTCCATTGTTGTTGCTTTGTTGTTGTTGTTACGTGGGATTGACCCACAACAGAGGGAAGAGAAAGCAGAAACAAGATGCTGTTATGAGGAACTGGGAAGTCTCACTGAAATTTCTCCCCACACACTCGAGACCGTGTCCCATTCCTGGGTGCTTGGCTCCCTTCATAGATTCCGCAGTGCTGACATTCACTGTTCCCACTTAGCGCCCTGCTTTCTTCAACCTGTATTATCTGCTCTTGACTTTGTTCCCAAAGTGTTGACTGAACTTGTTGTCTATTCCTGAGGCTCTGGTGCTGGCTCCAGTACCCGCCTCCCCCCCTGAAATGGACTGTGCCTGGCTTTAATCACTCTGGGTGATGCCATTAGGGAGATGGTGGTTTTCTTTCCGCCCCTTTCACTTCCGTCCTTAAATGATTGTCCCCTTTCAAAACTTCACTGCCTACCATTCCACACCAAGGGAGTTAACGGAATAGGTTAGAGGGCAGTGGGCTGTGTGTCTCTGGAATCTAGAAGAACACTTGAGAGAACAAGAAACGGCCATTAGGTTTATCAATATGAGTAGGTGAACACTCCTACCATGTCCTGTTATCATTGCACTGTAGGCTCTTCTCTCTGAAGCTGCAGGCAAGGACATCACAACCTGCAGAGGGCTTCTGTGTTAGAAGCAGCGAGTCTAGCTCTGCTCCCTTTAGTGATTTGACACTCCTCCCTCCCCCCCCCCCCAAAAAAAAAGCCCTATGTTCCTACCTGTGCAGGCTTCCTCACATCCATTCCCAAGGCAGGACAATGGCCGAGGAGTGTCACTCACCCTCTCATAACACAATGGCTCCCTCCAGTGTTCAACACTCAGCACATTGTTGGCGAGAGTTTGGGTGGCACTCCTACACCTGCACTTCTGACTGGTACCCTCAGTGTCTGCTGCTAGGAGTAAAGTTATATTTTTATTGTAGTGGTATTGATTAATACAATTATGTAGGTTTCAGGTATATGGGAGTAAACTTTTTAGAAAAGAGGAATTCCTTAAGGATCTCATGTTCTTTGATCTCTCTAGTACTAGAGATGATCTAACTAGTACTAGAGATGCTGAGTTAATATCTTGTGTGTAGCTCAGGGTAATGCCATGGCTTCTTTTAGGGACACAGAGATGCCATCCTCTTGTAGCCAAACAATGCAGTACGAGGGAGAATGAGGTCATCACGGGGTATCAAACAGGTTGAATTTTATTCTTCGAGTTACTCTGTTATTCCAAATTGCTTACGAAGGCTTTGGTTTAGAAAGTAACTATTCAGTGAAACCTCAACCTCACTTCCAATCCTTAATGTCCACTGCAGCATTTTAGATTTAACAAGCCTCAGCATGGAATGGAGGCACGCAAGTGCCTGTCACCTCCTCCTCAGCCCCGCTAACCCAGAGTGAGAAGTGTATTCATGCCACGTGGTCCTCCACCCGGCTGCCTGTGCACCGGGTGAGGAACAGGTTTGCTTTTGGGGTGTCCAATTTGACCAAAATACACCCCTCAGGGAGTCATTGACCATCAGGTCAGCTCAATGAGGATGAAAAGCTCAACTTTTTTGTTCACAACCAAGAATGTTGTATTTCCTATTACCCTATAGTAGTGACTCAGTGAAGATGGGGAAGACACTGAACATCATGGCTAGGAAATTTCTTGGGGGAGATTGAAGAATTGCTGCATGTAATCCGAACACCAGACATCTGGCATTCCATCACACAAGATATTAATTAATTCTAGATAGAATTATCTGGAATCCATGGTAATGATTTCATTGCCGATGACCGAAGTCCATTAAACCACCTACCAACAAACAAAGCAAAGGTATCGGTTCTCCTTAACCAGGCATGGGTAAATCCAGGAGTTCAATGGGCTTTCTTGGGACCTTCTGCCTCTACTGCAGTCTTCCACAAACATATCACCTTTAGAACGTAAGATATTTGAAGAAAGAGAAAAGCAATCTGATCCTGCTCACATTTGTATCCAGCCTTTCAACATAGCGATCTGACTTATTTTGGTCAAGGTCTCAGCCACGAAAAAGTATCATGTCTGAGAGGAAGAGGGTATCTGACTAAGTGTGTGGAATACAGGACCGTCCCTACATTTTCCAGATTCCCTGCACTTGGTAGTAGCAACCAGGCAACTGAGATGCAGCCAACAGGATGTGATTAAAAGCAATGTCACTGCCTGCAATCCATGCCGTGGATGTATCTGCAGTTGCACGTCAGAAACCCAGGAGGCTGGGCACTTCCATGCCTATGTGGCTCTCAGTTCAGTTGTTTTTCATTCCACTGTAACTGTAAAATGAAAAGACGGAGTTAAATTCTTCATGCTGCATCTAAATGTGAAGTTATTCCCCTTTTGTCCTTGAAGAATAGTGTTAGCTTCAGCTCCACTGAGTACACTGTCCTTAGCAAAGATAATTCATCAGGCTAATTAGTATCTTCCATGTGTATTGTAGCAGGTGTGTCTTAGCCCATGCTAACCTCCCTTCACCATGGATAATCAATGACTTGTAGTGCGCTGCTCACTGCATTGGATCTCGGAGCACTGCACCACCTTCTGTAGGTAGTGTGCATGAGAAAATGCAATGCTGTTCAGCAACTTTGTGTTCTCCATAGATTTCAAAGCCAGTTGTAAATATTGTTGATTATAAAGTCATGCTCAATGAATTTTCACGGTTTATCTGCCTCTTGTGGAGTGTTGCAATGGAGAGATTTTTCTAGAAATTGATTTTTAATATGTGAAAGCGATTTAACGTGCCATGCAAAATGGTAAAATTCATGCATATTGGCGTAGAAAGTGATCTTTTTAAAAAAGTTAAACAGTTAAACCAATATATGGGTATCAAGTAATTATTTTGCTTTATTGTAAGAGTATTTTCCCATCATACTCTTGGGCCTCCCTCCCATCAGATATGAATATTGCACAGCAGCACAGAACGCACTCAGCACCTTTCTTTCTTCATTGTGGGTCCCTTTTCTGTTGATAAAAAGTAATTGAGCACCAAAAAGATGTCTTTCTTTAATATTTATTTATCCCGTCATCTGACAGTTCCGAGAGGAAGACCAAGGGCATCCACGGAGATAAGTCGGCTGTAAAAGGACCAGGGTGGCCAGGCTGCCAACTGCCCCCTCAGCGGTCCTATGAGGCTGTCCGAGGACACCTGGCCAGATCTTAGGAGTGGCCGCTTTAGTTTTGTCCCTTATATTAATCTGAATCATCTTTATATCCCTTCTGAGTCAGCCCCAGGGATCTTCACCCATTAGGCTTTTGGAACTCCAGAGGGCAGGAAGAGGTTGGGGGTTGGATCTCTGGACAGGCCACATTCAGGAGTCAGTCAATGAATGCATAAAAAGTGGGCAACACATTGATGTGTTTTTTCTCTTCCTCTCTCTGCCTCCCTCTCTAAAACCCATCCATCATGAAAATGCAATGTGTGGAGAAGTAAAGCCTCTTAGAACTAGCCAACAGCACACCTTCTCTGATGGGATACAAAAGATGGAAAACTTCCCTTGATGAAAAAAAAGATCAGAGGCCAATAATTGTCCTTATTTCACAGGCACAGCAGCCAGAACTGCAGTGATTATCACAAGGGGGGAAGTGAAGTGCCGTCCTGTGAGGACAACTGTGAACCTGAACTTGGAAGTTCATGACTGACCCTGGTATTCCCACGGCCTCACAAAGGTGTTTGTTTATTGCCCGCTAACCCCGTGCCCCGTCCCGGCTCCGGAAGCAGGCAGGGAGGCCGGGCGGCGCTGGGCACCAGAGGAGAACCAGCAGTCACACAGGGTGACATGCCTTTGTCAGCGTCGGAATAAAAACTTCACACCGAGGAGGAAGCATTCTTTGTGCAGAGGAAGATGAAAGAAAGCAAAACCATGCCATTTTCTCTGAAGGAGACCCCAGTTTGTTCGGAAGTCTGAATGCAGGCACACAGAGCCGCACACAATACAGAAAAACTGTAGAAGAAGCAGGATTCCATTATGGTCCTTGAGTGATGTGGGGACTTGGGGGAAGGAAGTCAGCACGCAACATGGAAGCGTTCCAGAATATTCCACGGGTAGATTACGAAAGCCTTTCCCTGCTTTCCCCGAAGAAGAAAAGGCATGCAGATGACGAGTCGGGGAGGCAGAACATAGCAAAGGTAAATGCTTGAAGTATTTTACTTTAATGGGTTTAATGGTTCTTAAAATTAACTCTGAGCTCTGAAATACTGCTTCCCAAACCGCTGGAAATGCCGGCTTCTCCCTGGAATGGGTCCAAGTGCAGATAGCAGCGAGGATAATACCCAGCCACACATCTTAGATGGAGCAAATAAATAAAACGAATGTTCGGAGAGAGGAGAGCCGGCGCTGTTAAATGCTGTGTAATTTCAAGCTTGCTGGCGAGAAGGACAAAGGCCGAGGGGAGGCGTGCGGGGTGTGGAGGAGGAAGAGACTGCGCATTCACAGCTAGCGACCCCGTCTCCAGGCTCATGGACTCACCGGAGGCAGGAGCTAACGCCCCACGAGAAGTTTTAAGGTGAAGGGCCATCACACATGCTCTTAACTCATTGGGAATTTACTGTTGAAATAATTGAATAATAAAAAACGGGGAACACATCTGTGGTGGGAGAAACGATCACATTTCTTGCACGTTGTCCTGCAGTGGTTCCCAAACTTGTCTGCACCTTGGAGTCAATGGAGCTTTGACAACTACTAACGCCTTTGTTCCACCCTAGAGATTGTGATGTACTAGTAATTGGTCTGGGGTGTGGCCTGGGGTTTTGGACATTTTAATAGATCCCTAAATTATTCAGTTCTCTAGCCAAGTTTGGGAACCACGTATGTAGACCATTGGCTAGATAATTGAATAATTTAGGGATCTATTAAAATTTCCAAAGCCACAGGCCACACCCCAGACCAATTACTAGTGCATCAATCTCTAGGGTGGAACAAAGGCATTAGTAGTTGTCAAAGCTCCATTGATTCCAAGGTGCAGACAAGTTTGGGAACCACTGTATGTAGACTAATGTGCACATACTGAAGACACTTGAAAAGCACCAGGGTAGCCCGGCTGGTGTGGCTGGGGGATTAAGTGTTGACTTATGAACCAGGAGGTCAGGGTTCAATTCCCCATCAGGGCACACGTCTGGGTTGCGGGCTTGATCTCCAGGGTGGGGTGTGTAGGAGGCAGTCATCATTGATTCTCATTATTGGTGTTTCCCTCTCTCTCTCCCTCTCCCTTCCTCTCTGACATCAATAAAAATATCTTTAAAAAAACCCCAGCAATCTCACATTTCATTTTCCTGGAAACAAAAGCATGATTGTAATTTAATGAGTTATTTCTTTCACCCAGTTCTGGGGGGGAGTCTGCATGTGCTCACGTGTGGCATGCCATGTAGCAACTCATCAGGCGCTGGTCTCTCCACAGCCATCATAAAAGTCTCGCTGCGTGCATTGTCTTGCTATGCATGCCACATACTCGTGTGTGTCAGCCACTGTAGCCGGTCTTTTAGTCCTGAGACCAGTGATTTGGGGCAAATTATTAATCCTTCCAGAGTGTACATACCTCTGTGTGATATTGTTTAATTATATCCCAAGGATATTTGAAGGATTACAATGAGCACTACACCATTAGCTAATACACAAAGCCCTGTTATATATAAACAAGAGTTGTTACTGCCAGTCCCGCTTTTACTGATTCTACCATCAGTGAAAGCACTCTCTATGGCTCTGGTCCCTGGTCCACAGGACGCCTCCGGGTGGTCTCACATGTATGCACGTTCCCTGTGACAATGTAGACCATGCCCATGTGACTTGGTCCCCCTCGTTTCCTATGGCATCTGCTTCTTATAAATATCCTTAGAGATCATTGTGAAGCCTCTAGATTCTGTGTGCAATGATGAGGAAGAACAATGGATGCCAATCTCTCCCACCTTCCGCTCCTGGGCAGGTAGGACTTGGGGAAAGGGTCTCATTTTCACAAAGAAATAGGCAGGCAGAGTCTCAGGGAAATCCTCCTCAGGACTGCTTCCTCAGCCCTTTGAATATTTTCACCCATAGCATAAGCTGGGAATTCCCACATAGAAGAAAAACAATGTGTGTACAATGACTGTATTGAATTCCTCCTTCATATTATTTTAAGAAACTTGTGTGGACTTATAAAAATGCTGTGTGAAACAGTAACAGCCAAGATAGCAGATAGCCTTGTTGCTTTGTTGTGGTGGAAGAGGAAGGTTTGTTCATTAAAGAAGCTGCGGTGAATCGGAACATTTCAGATATCTCTAACAGGACATCCCCCGGAGCAGTAGCTCCAGCTGCTTGAGTGTACACTAGAATCGCTCTCCAAAATCTTGATGCAACATCATCCTCGAGGCCAATGAAACTAGAGAGATAGGGTGGCATTCCAAGAGCAGCTCACTTACACCCCTTGTCCCCCATACCTACCTCTGATTCTGCAATACGTCTGTGCTGAGGAGTGTATACAAAGGCAAGCCTTCAGTGGGGACTACTCCATGGCAAATTGTAATTATATTTTTTCAGTATACTGCATTTCATACATCACTTCCAAACCATCTTCATATTATCCTAGTTGCACGAGCCATCTGTCTTCTGTTTTGACAGTAACAGATATACTATTAATTTCACTCCTGCGCTGCAATGACACATACAAATATTAAGTGGAGGAGAAGGGGGAGGAGGAGGAGGAGAGGAGAAGGAGGACTGGGCATCTTCCTATATATAATAGTAAATTGCTTGTCTTATTGAACTTATTTTCCTCGCTAATTGGCTGTGACATCCATTTTAGAGCACTCTGTGGCCAATAGGGAACTGAGACTTGAAACAACTTTCGAGCCCATCAAATCCAATTCACTCATTTTCTATATGGAGAAAGTGGGCGGGACTTTGGTTCCCAACCATGGCTACAGTGGTTGATAGGCATTTGGCATATCCAATCCTCTGGCTCTGGCTCCTCCATGGCAGCCAGAGCCTCTCAGGTGGTCTTTCTCTCAACCTGTGACTTACAGTGAACTAGACTCAACTGAGCAGGCAGAGGAAGGTCCCTTCTTTGCTCAGAACCTTCCAATGGCTCTCCCACTCCCTTCTGAGGTGAAATCAAAGCTCCTGAAATCGCTCCATGATCTCCTGCTCTCTGTTCCTGGGATCTCAGAATCTTCTTACCTGCTCCTTCTCCTCCTCCTATGCCTGCTTCGTTGTTACCTCTTAGGATTCCTGTGTGTGTTGAGGTCTTTGCCCTGGGAAGCTCTCTCTGCAAAGATCTCCATGGATGACTCCTTCAGTGACAGGCATTGTCACTTTACAATGGTGACTTTCCTCGCCACTCATGTGCAGCAGCAGCCTTCACGTGTGTTGCACATTTTCCCCCGTATGCCGCATAATTTTTAAAATCCACCCTCATAACAATTTTATATAGACTATATTGTATTTAATCATTTATTTATTCTTTTTCCCTCTATTCAAATGTAGGCTCAGTAAAAGGAGGGGATTTTACTTTTTTCCCCTGCCTTATTTATTACCAAATTCCTGGTGCCTACAAGAATCTCTGACACATAAGAGATGGTAAATACATGTTTGTTGAATGAATGCATGAACGAATAAATGGCTTACAGACTCCTGTATGTATGATGGGATAGTCAATGCTGATAAGCGATTCGATAGCTTTGTTGGGATATTTATAAGCATACACAGACTCTGAGGGTCCATTTCTAATTTATTAGAGTTTCTGTTATTAGCAGATCAAGATTACTCCATGATACATTTACTAGTAACCATGCAAAATACCAAACATCAACAACCCCAAGTCCCCCGCTTTCTTATAGATTAAAAAAAAAATCAATCAGCTGAAATACAGTCAAGTAAGGTAGTGTAGGTCACACTGACCAGCTGCTCGTCCATAGATGATACTGAACGTTCTGGCCATCACAGAACAGGAGGATAAATTGGCGTGGACATGTGTTTTATGTCTCAGCCTCACCATTATGTGAATCTAATTAGGGTCCTGCGCTTGCTTTAGAAAGCAGTGCTAGAGGAGGAATACTGTTGTTCTCTGGGAGAAAAGCCCAGGAATTCGTGTGCTGCTTTTCACCAGGCAGACAGAGACTTAAGGGCTGCTGTTTCTCACGCACTTCCTAGATTAGAGCATCAGAGAACAGCATTCTGCTCGGAAGAACAGCGATTAGTAAATATTAGGTGCAGAGTGGCACGTTCTGCCATCTGTGTGCTTATTTCCACTGTGTTCTGGAAAGGCACCCATTATCTGAAAGTGTTTACCGGTCCTCCTTGTACAGAGCTTGGATTTGTCATATTTTTTAAATGTCACGAAAACCGTGTCTGCTTTTATCTTCCTTCCTGACAGCTCAGCGGAGCCCCGGAATTTTAGGAAGTGGGCCTTTTTCTTTCTTTCTTCTTCTATTTTTTTTTTATTTCAATGTGATTTTAGGCTTATAGAAAAGTTGCTAGAACAGGACAAAGGATTCAGACTAGCCTTCAACCAGATTTCCTCAAAGTTGGCATTCTGTCAGACTTGCTTTTGTTTCATCTTTTCTGCATCCTCGTTTTCTCCTCTTTCAACTCGTGTGCAAATGTGCACACACACACACACACACACACACACACACACACACACACGTTGTTTTCCAAATCCGTCAAATTGTAGACATGCACTCACTTGCCCGTATTCAAATTTGGCCTTTTAATTGAGGCTTCCTAGTCACGGCAGTGAGGCAGGAGAAAAATCAAGGGCTAAAAAAAGGGTGTTTCTATGACACATTTAAAAAATAGCACAAATCCAAGCTCCACAGAAGGAGGATCTGTAAACACTTTCAGATAATGGGTTTCTTTCCAGAACACTGTGGAAATGAGTACACAAATGGCAGAGCGTGCCACTTTGCACAAAATATTTACTCAGAGCTTTTACAGCTGAGTACTGTGGGAGAGGGCGGAGCGGTGATGCTCCTGTTTCAGTGTGCGCGCCAAAGACATTGATGGAGTATTTTTTCTGTGAAGATACACTTAATAAGGCTTTAGGCTTCAGTCATGCTTCTGGAAAAAGCCCTGAGCCACCCCACTCCCCAATTATTCCGTCCTGCGTGGGCTCCCACCGGGTGATTGCCTATTCATCGGGTGACATGATCGTCTGAAAACCATGCCAAGTCCAGCTCTGAGTAAGAGAGAAGACCCACTTGCAGATGAGCCAAGTTTGTGAGCTATCAAGTGCCAGGAGGACCTCATGTCTCCCTTCGCCTCCTGCCCTCTTCCTTTCTAACTGAGCTTTACCCAGTGCCAGACGTGCAAGAAGTCAGCTGAGTCAGGACCACCAAGATCCTATGCCTGATTCCCATCAGCTCCCTTTGATACGAGTGTGTGGTTCTCCTAGGTGCTGGGTATCTCCCAAGAGCATCGCTAAAAATAACGATGGTAGGCAACTTCTCCCGAGTTCCAGGTTTGCTTTTAGCATCTCAACAACATATGGCATAGACAGGCAAACAGTCCATTACTATACGATGCTGAATAACTTTATTTTATGTTTAAAATAATGCACACACACACACACATTTGAACTAGCAGCAAATCCAAGTTAGTCAGAATTTAAGGCTGCACAAAGCTGATGGGACCAGCATTTATTTCCTTGAACTACTATTACCCCAAGTACACTACTCTTCATATGTATTTCCTCGGATCTATAGCTTAAGATGATAGCTTACCCTTTTCAATAAAAGTGTTACTTTTTTTTTTAATTACTGTTTCAAAAGTATCTGGGACTGAAGGTCGGGATGTGTAGGACCACAGTGATAAAGAGAGCCCCTGACAACAAACCCACATTTAGTTCAGAATCACGTGTGTGTGTCACGTCTTTCAGAACCTGATGTTTACTGTACATGATGAGAGAGTCAGAGGAGCTCCACGTGCTGCAAGCTCAGTGGCAAAGACAGTGGATGAACTGCTAGGTACCAAATGAAGCCCTTCCTCATGGCATTGGAAACGGACAGTTGTCAATTTCCTTTCACTTGGTCCTTCCACGTGACTTCAGAAACCTCACTGGCTGTGGGCTAATAGAAAGGGTTGCTTTTCGTAAGCCCCTAGGCCAGTGGTCGGCAAACTCATTAGTCAACAGAGCCACATATCAATAGTACAACAAATGAAATTTCCTTTGAGAGCCACATTTTTTTAAAAACTTAAACTTCTTTTAATGCCACTTCTTCAAAATAGAGTTCCCCAGGCCGTGGTATTTTTCAGAAGAGCCACACTCAAGTGGCCAAAGATCCGCATGTGGCTTGCGAACTGCAGTTTGCTGACCTTTGCCCTAGACCAGGGGTGGGCAAACTTTTTGACTCGAGGGCCACAATGGGTTCTTAAACTGGACCAGAGGGCCGGAACAAAAGCATGGATGGAGTGTTTGTGTGAACTAATATAAATTCAAAGTAAACATCATTACATAAAAGGGTACGGTCTTTTTTTAATTTTTACTTAAATAGTTTAGAATAGCCAACCGGCCTGCAGGCCATAGTTTGCCCAGGCCTGACCTAGACAGTGTAAATGAATGAAATGTAACACATACTAATGGAGAGTACTACAGGAGGGCGTTGATAATTATCACATTTTGGTCCAGCAAGTAAAAGAATACACATTATTATGTGCGCGATTTCCATGGAGTAAAATTAAAAATGACCTCAGAACAAGGCACTGTGAAGTCATTTATTGACCAGACTTTTAAATATACTGCAATGTCACGTGGCCAAAGCAAGTAAGCATGTTACGTGGAAATGGGAGCGATAGGGACATAGAATTTCAAAACAGCTCACGTACAGGTAAAGGCCCTTGGACTGTTAACATGGACGTATTCTTATGCCTTTAAATGGGACATAACTGTGTAACTAGAGTTCCTAGGATCGTCTTCAATTATAGGAGACGAGCAATGGTAAGAGGATGTTGATGTTGGAAGCACAAGGACAAACTCGAGGGCAGGAGTAGCACCACGCTTTGGACTTCACTGTTTTGACATTGACAGTCTACTGCATAAGCCGTTCATGAGTTTTTAAAGGGATCAGGATAATGTGAGATTACAACTACAAAGTAGTACAGTAACCCTCCAAATTGCAGATGAAATTGGAATGGCCAATTTGATGTCATCAATGGCAATTAGTTGGGATTAATTATGTAACTTTTGGTAAAAAATCAATATGCTATTTTATAATCTCAAGATGAATACATTTATAATGTAGCCTTACTGCTTTAAGGTCAAGACTTAGCCGAGGCATTTAATTGGAAATGTTGGAACATGTACCTGGACACATTTGATGCAATATTGATCTTGAGCCCTTTAATTAGACACTTTTATTATATAACATAATTACACAACAGTATATCTTTCTAATTCTCTCAGGACATCGGATTTTACTTTTCCATTGGTCTCTCATTCTACAATTATTTTTTCCAACCACTTTTTAATTATTGTCTTGAAATATGAAAATGGTTTTCTGAAGACGCTATTTAATATGAGCTATATAACTGTCCAGATTGTTGAGGCATTTGAAGCTCAGTCATAAAACGAGTGTTAAAATAAGCTGATATCCTAAAAATAATTACGTTGCATGTTATTTTACTAGTATGCTTGCCGCCGACTTCATGCCCACATTTCCCCATGTTCCGACTGACGAAGAAGAGTATGTGGGTACTGTTTGAATAATTCAAGACATCCCAGTATTTAAAGGCTTAGTGCTTTGTAGTGTTTATAGTCAGCAATGTGGGACCCTCCCTTCCCAAGGACAGCAATGCCACAAGGTCAGGAATGGATTCGCCTCTGAGGGCCGTGCTCTCCTGCACCGGTCACCTGCCACTTGGAGCTTTGTGCTCCGGAGCGCACCCTTATGTCCCAGGCACCTGGCCTGTCTTCAGGAGCATCTGCTAAACTTTCTCCTCATGTTGCCTGACTTCAGTGTCCAAGCTATCACTTTAGGTTAGATACCTGTACTCACTTTAGATTAAATACCTGTACTGATCTGCAGCACCTGTCACCCCTCCAACCTACATTAAGAACCTGACTTTGCCATGCCGGTGTGGCTCAGGTTGAGCATTGACCAATGAACCAGGAGGTCAAGGTTTGATTCCCAGTCAGGACACATGCCAGGGTTACAGACTCACTCCCCAGTAGGGCGCGTGCAGGAGGCAGCCAATCAATGATTCTCTCTCATCATTGATGTTCCTATATTTCTCTCATTCTCCCTTTATACATATACTAGAGGCCCAGTGCAGGAATTCATGCACCAGTGGGGTCCCTCGGCCTGGCCTGTGGGATCAGGCCAAAACCAGTTCTCCAACATCCCCTGATGGGTCTCAGATTGTGAGATGGTGCAGGCCAGGCCAAGGGAATTCACTGGTACATGATCAGGTTTGGGCAGGGATGTGGAAGATTGGCCAGCTGGGGAGGGAGCCAGGGAGGGCTCCAGGGCATGTCTGGCCCATCTTGCTCAGCCCTGATCAGCCAGACTCCAGCAGCAAGCTAACCTACCAGTTGGAGCCTCTGCCTCTTGGTCAATGCACGTCATAGTGAGTGGTTGAGTGGCCTTAGCATATTATTAGCATACTACACTTTGATTGGTTAAACAGCCTACTGGACTATCAGACATTTAGTATATTAGGTTTTTATTATATAGGATACACATACACACACACACACGCACGCACACACACAATGATTTCACAGTATTAGTAGACTCCAACTTTGGCTTCTGCAGAGATTTTTCTGGGTCAGATCTTCAAGGTGTTAATTCCCTGCTCTAGTGTCTCCCTTGCTCCTGCTTTTTTTTTTTTTTACATACCCTCCTTGCAGACTGTGACCAAGGTCTCTCCTGATCCCTACCATTCTTGATCTTGCTACCATCTTCTCTTTGTTGTGGAGGTACTAATCTTATTCAAGCCAAACATCTGACTACTTGACCACCTCATCCATCTCATAAACACAAATCTCTTTCTCAGTTTCTTCACTGGATGTTTGAATAGGGTATACAAACTCGATTGCTCAGTTCTCAGGTGTACAACTGTACCCGTATGTCTCTGTTCTTAATTTTCTTATTCCCATTTGTCATTTTTCCAGAAATATAAATGGCATACTGAGTCAACCTTTATTGAATGACAATAATTTGTCCAGAACTGTATCAGAACTGAGAGATTGAAAAGTATAAGATGTGACAGTTCAGTGACTAAATTATGAAATCTACACAGCAGAAATATACTTGGTATGGAAGGTATATAATCTATAATTTTACCTAAACAAGTTGTATTATTTTGCCACTGAAACAGAAGCTGTAGTTGTCAAAATTTATAGCAATGTCTATGCAATTCATAAAAGTCAAAATAATTGAACTGTAATGTTTTGGGATGAAATAGCATGGATATCAAATAGGAAAAAGTGACTGGCTGAGTCAGTATGCACTTGTTTTGCCTATCATCTGTGAAAGTGCAAAGATATTTCATACATTGAGGAACTGGTTTCTACATCCCCCGAAGCTCATTTCTTCCTCTTAAAGACAATCGGAGTGATGACAGTTTCTCACGTTTCAATGCCATGTTCAAGTTCAGTAAAAGTGATCTTTTCTTACATTAGGTTTGAGGTTAGAAGATTCACACTCTTTTTTTTTTTGGCCATTGTTAGTACTTTAACAGTTTTATGAGTTGCATTTTTCATAGATAGCTTGCCATAAATTTCACAACTTAGGTAGCTTGCTTTATTATTTGGTAAGTAAAAAAGATTTATAGTACTAGGAATCAAGTAAGAGGAACACTGTTACTTAAGATCCCGAAATAAACTCCAGTTAAGACACTCGACAGCAACGCCACACTCAATTCAATAAGCTTTTAAAAAATTTATCCTTATCGTTGAAAGTATTACAGATGTCCCCCTTTTCTCACACCGACCCCCTCCACCCTGCACCCACCCCTCCCAGGCCTTCACCACACGATTGCCTGTGTCCATGGGCCATGCATATATGCAGGTACGTTCCCGGGTAATCTCATCCCACCACCACCACCCCACCCCTTCCCTCTGAGATTCGTCCGTCTGTTCCATGCTTCTGTGTCTCTGAATCTATTCTGTTCCTCAGTTTATTCTGTTCATAAACTCGCAAGGTGTTTTTATGATCCACACGATATAAATGCTGGCGTAATGGACTCCAAAGCACATTGAAATTGCTTAGAGAACAGCGAAGCTGGGGGAAATTTCCTTTGTAAAGCTTTTATAATTCCAGCGCACTCTCGTATTTAACGGTTCTTATTCTTCTGCGAGATAAACCAAATGACCCTGGCTGTTCATATTTCCCTGTTTCTAAGCTATAGATTCATTAGCTATGCCAACCCATCTTACTTTGGAAGCCTATCATTTTTAAAAAGCAGTGTAATGGCATTTAGGTATGCTTTTAAGGAAGAAGGATACTTTACAATGTTTATTTTGCATGCCTATAAAACTTAATAATAAAGCAAACTAAATATAGATTATTTTTGTTGTCATATGATGAAACAGGGTGATTAAAATGCTGTGGACAATTCCACATGCTGAGAAACATATGTTGTTAGTACATTTCCTGGTATGTCATATCCAATGTTCAGTAAGAAAATGCCAAGTCATGCCACAAAGAAAGAAAGTGGAGACCCAAAGTGAGCTGAACGCGGATGTGACACAGACTTTGTCATTGTCAGACGTTGGAAATAACGGAAGATGAACACGTTGAGGTCTCCAATGGAAAAAGCAGGCAACGGGCAAGGAAAGACAGGGAGCACGAACAGAGGAGTTTTTATGGAAGAATATTGCAGACAAATGTTAAAAAAATAGAAATTGTAGATGCTATTTTGAGTTACATAAAAATGGCAGCACACAATTTGAAACTGTGATGGAAATCATCAAAACAGTGAAGGTAATACTTATTGCTTGAAGGAGCTGGTGAAATGAGAGAGTGTCTGGGGCAGATGGGAAACAAAGGATAAAGAATAAGAGGGGTATAGCCTCCCTTGCTGGTAGGATCAAGTCTGCAGGTCACGTTGTGTCTTGGATGATATGACATTATAAGGCCAGTGCAAGGATTAAAAATTCTGGGAAATTTAAATGGGCTATATTCTGCATGCGTGTCTCCGCCCCCCTCCAATTCCTTTCCAGTTCATGTACTTTCCATCACCATAACAAATACCATTTCACAATAAATATACTTTTTATAATTTATATTCTATTGTTGACACTATTACAAATGGCCCCCATTTCCCACCTCCCTTTTGCCCACCTCTACACAGCCCTGCCCCCCACCCTGGCCTTCCCCACCCTGTTGTCTGCGTCCATGGCTCTGCCAGAAGATATATATCCATCCTTTGGCCAATCACTTTCTTTCACTCAGTCCCTTTCCTCCCCTCCCCTCCAGCATCTGTCAGTCTGTTCCATGAGTCTGTGCCTCCAGTTCTATTTTGGACAATAAATATTGTTGCTCATTTTCTAGAGAGACAGAAGGAGAAAGCTTTTGGGGCTTGTCACTGAGCAGGTCCCATCTGGTGCCCTTGTCATTCTCGTGGGCTCTGACCATCTTGTGAGTGACAGCACCTGCCCATCAGCACTGGAAGCCCACAGTGGAGTCCGGAGTACCAGGCATGCTGCTGCCAGGTGTCGCTTTGAAGCCAGGGGTGGGGAGCCTTTTTTCCTGCCAGGGGTCATTCGGACATTTATAACCTCACTCGCAGGCCCATACACAATTATCCACTTACAAATTAGCCCGCTCTGTTTGGTCAAACATTTAGTGAACTCACCCCCTAGTGCCTGGGGAGGGCCAGACCAAATGATTTCAAGGGCCTTAGACAGCCTGCGGGCCAGGTGTTCCCCACCCCTGCTTTCAGTGTGTATACTCCCCTCTTCACCAGCCTCCATGCTCCCCCCAAAAAGAACCGTTACCGTGTTTCCCCGACAATAAGACATCCTCCAAAAATAAGACCTACTTCATAGAAAAATAATACATCCCCTGAAAATAAGACCTAGCGCATCTTTGGGAGAGAAAATTAATATAAGACACTGTCTTATTTTCGGGGAAACAGGGTACTTAGCTTGAGAGGGAAGGAGCTCAGTGCTAATTCTCCAAGACAAGAAGGTAGCTAGCCCCCTAAGGAAAAGCAAAGGCCAGTGGTTGGCCAAGAAAACACACTAGAGGAGGTGTGACACAGTGTGAACAGATGACCATGTAACTACCATCCAGACTGAGACAGGTGCATAGGGAAACAGGAAGCCATTCGCGTGCCGGCCAACAGACACAGCTGGGTGCTGGGCCACCCTCATGATCAAATCTGTTGGAGGAGGCATCGTGCAGTGTTAAGGGTCTATGACTGGTGATGAGAGGCTGAGTGCATTCAGATACTCGAGGTTCCTCAACCCTCCACTTTGTGTGTACACGTCGGATTCTTCAGACTCAAGTGTGTCCTGTCCGCCTCCCTGGCACCCACGTGCCGCACTTATGTCCATTCGAGTGCCCAGCTTTGTTTGCTTAAAGACTCCATCCACTTGACCTGGTAGAGCCTCTGCCCCAATTTTCAGAAACCAGGGTTGCTGGGAATAGCAGGAGAGGTGGTCATTAGAGTCATTTCTGTCTCAATGTTGTGTGTGTTCGTCGACAGCTTCCTGGAGAAATGGCAGGCACCACACTTTGCTCGTTAATATGTGAATGGAGAACAAAAGGAAAGGGCCTGGAGAGAACGGTGAAGGCGACTAATCCAGTGGTCGGCAAACTGCGGCTCTCGAGCCACAGGCCACTCTTTGGCCTCTTGAGTGTGGCCCTTCCACAAAATACCACGGCCTGGGCGAGTCTATGTTGAAGAAGTGGCATTGGAAGAAGTTTACGTTTAAAAAATGTGGCTCTCCAAGGAAATTTCAGTCCTTGTCCTGTTGGTATTTGGCTCTGTTGACTAATGAGTTTGCCGACCACTGGTCTAATCTAATCTACTTTTCCTACAAAGCCCTTCCGTGGTCTACCTCCTGGGTACTCTGCACTTGCAGTTCAATGTTCTGATGATGCTGGACACGGTGGTGCAGGCAGTGAGCCCTCACTTCTCTTCTCTTCAGGTGTTGAGAACTTGACTTCTGCTATTTATGCCCGTACCTCCCCCTTTGAGGAGACCCGGAAATGAACGTCAAGCTCATCTCTGTGTCCCTTGATTTAAATCTGTTTTGTAATACTTCTTCCTCCTCCCGATGCTCAGCATGATAATCCTGTTCAAATTGACTTCTTGTCATAAATAGTGCAAGGAAACATGGATCAGTGTAAAGCGCATTTTGCAGCTAAAAATAAATTCCCTGCTCACTCCTTGGCAGGAAGTTGCCGATTCCATGGACGGCGACATGAAATACAGCCTTAAAGTCTTGTGCCACCACTTCCCTCAGCGTACGATCATATTCCCTAAAAGTTTCGAGGCACCATTTTGGGCTCAGTTGATATTATTTTCTAGCGTACACCCAATACTTGTCTTCATCAAAATTATATATATGCGTGATATTTGTACTTGTAATTCTGCGAGAGAATTAACTCTCAAAGATAACTGCCATAGAGAATTATGGGCCAAATCAGGCATGCTAAAAATACCGCTTTTATTCCGAGGTTATGGATACACATGTCAAAACAACTGGCGGCGAGCGTGACGTACTCCGTCAATCATCCGGTTATGTTGTCTGCGTGATGCCAAACAGCCAGCTTGATTGATAATTGTTCCCAACCGGCTAAATCGACTTATTGAGCCATTGGAAGTACAGTCATGGAGAACAAAGCTGATCATGTCGCAGCTCTGCTTAAAAGTCGGTCCGTAATGTAGCGGTTAGAATCCAAAATCGTTAGCTTGATGGAAAGAGGTCTTTCAAGAATGTGCCCACACATTGCTTCTCCAGCGCCATCTCCTCTCAGCCTTCCTCCCTTACCTAACCATTGCACCATTGACCTTTCACCTGGAAAAGGCCTTGCCCCTCTTTAAATCAGGGCTGGGGGACCTTCATGCTGCCAAGGGCCATTTGGGGATTTATCACGTCATCCGAGGGTCATCCAGAATGATGAGCTTAAAAACCCCAGCCTGCTCCATTTGGCCAAACATTGAATTAACTCACCCCTCAGGCCTGGGCAGGGCCAGGCCAAATGGTTTCTCAGGCCTTATACAGCCTGTTGGCCAGACGTCCCCCACCCCTGTGTTCTTTAAAATATACTTCTGATTGGGTATTTCTGGTTTCTTGGGATATACTCCTAGAAGTGGGATCAGTGGGTCAAATGGGATTTCCATTTTTAGTTCTTTGAGGAAATTCCATACTGTTCTCCACAGTGGCTGCACCAGTCTGCACTCCCACCAGCAGTGCAAGAGGGTTCCTTTTTCTCCTCATCCTTGCCAGCACCTGTCATTTGTTGATTTGTTGATGATAGACATTCTGACAGGCAGGCCCATATATTTATGTGTGGTCTGTGTCTCCTCTGTGCTGCCAGGGCATAGTTGAAGAATTGTGGCAGAGACCATATGGCTTGCAAAGACTAAAATAGTTCCTGTCCAACCTTTCCACAAAGAGTTGACTGACCCTAGCTTAGAACTATTAAACTATTTTTTATGTCCCTCTCTTAAAAAAATGATACAAGGTCGTTGTAAAATGCCAAGAATCACCGAGAATATAAACTACACTAAATTTTATACCTTGATGTGAATTGAACTCCCTGGCTATTATTATTAGGGAAATGGCTTATGAAAATTTTATTCCCATAATAAGCCCGTGTATCTCAACCTTCAATTTCCAAGTCGTACCTCCCACCAAGTAGAAGAGAATGCGTATGATTTATCACACTCCCTCTGTGATTTCCATGGGTAGCCAATGTTAGGACACATGTCTGACCTCTCTGCTTCTCTTATGATGCTTTAGTCCAGTAAAAGCAGAGCTAAAAATGCAGCAAAGAGAGATTCAATAGGCTTCCAGCAATTCTTACATTTAGGCAAATCTGTGTTTTAAATCACAATAAATACAAAAAAGAAATAAAACTATGGAAAATCCATTCTTCAAATCATAGTGCTTGAGTATGTAAAGGAAACTTATAGAGAGTGTGTGTAAAACACACATACACACACACAAACACACACACACACACACTTAGAGAGTATGTGTGTGTGTTTGTGTGTGTGTATGTATGTGTGTGTGTAACCTGCCCAAATATTATGTGATTCATGCTTAGTTAGGTAAGAATTCTCAAATACATTATTATCTTTTCAGCTTAATTTATGTTCTTTAACTCATGATGGAAAGCGATCTTTCAAAACCTACCTGCAATAGAAATTGACACAGAGAAAACAGTAGTATCTTCCCACTTTTAAAGTTTATTCTTATAACTGAAGGCAGGATTGGCACTAACATGTGAAAGCAGCCAGCCCTCAATCGTCAGGATAAAAAGAGGAGCTTCTCCCGGCTCTGCTATAAGATGAAAGTTTAGACAAGCGTTGTCTTTTTACGCCCATTAATTCAGAGGAGGCAGGAGGTGTTAATTATAAAATTATATTCTGACAACTGGATGAAAATCAAGCAATAAATCTTGAATATAAAACTGCTGAGGGGGTTATTAGTAGAGAGGAAGGGCTGCAATCTGAAAGGAAAGAAGTCACAATGTGAATCTCTAATGAAGGGACCATATGCTCCATTGCCTCAATGTTTTCCTTAGAAAATACATATAAACTGCGGGGGAAAACATCAAGTTGAAGCTAGGGTACTACTCCTCTCGGGCCTCATCAAACCAAGGGCCTTAGGAGACATACACTTACTGTTAAAAAGTGGAAGGGTCATTAAGGCCAGGATTTCTGTGTCTGAACCAGAAGGAAAACATGAGATATTGCCAAATTGAATTGGTTCCAGGGGCTATTTATTAAGAGAGGGACATAGGAATGAGGATTCAAAGACTTAAGACAAATGATAATAATAGTATTGAGAGTAATGCTAATTATTACATTACTAGAGGCCCGATGCATGAAATTCGTGCAAGGAGCTCGGCTCTCTCGGCCCTGGATCTATCCAGAAGGTCATCTGGAAGGTCATCTGGAAGGTTGTTTGGCTGCCTGGTCTAATTAGCATATTATGCTGTTATTATTATAAATAAGTAAATAAATAAAAACAAGGCTGACCACTAACATTATTTTTTTTAAAATTAAATTAGTGCAGAATGTCTAAATTAGCACAATGGAAAAAGACAATACTACAAGCTTTAAAATCGGAAATGTAGAAATAACACTTCTATGCTTCTCTAATAATATAATGGGAACCAAAAACAAAACAAACAAAAAAATCTACTGATGGACAAACTGTGAGAATGATTTTAAAACTTTAAAACTTGGCTGGATATGAAAACTTCAATATATAACAATAAATCACAATTTTAACATTAGCAGTGGAACACGAGAATAAAATTTCAAAGACGGTATGAATCACAGCAGCAGCGGAAAAACAGAGTAACCGGGAAAAATTATAAAATTATGTTAAAACAGTCTCCAAAGGCTTCTCTGGGATTCATGAATTTTTATAAGTCGGTGTCTTGTTTTGCTCTCTTATTTATATGACTGGAGACCAGGAACAGAGGGTTCCTATCTCCAGAGCTCCTAGAACTTTATTGTCCAGCTTCCCGGATCACTCAAACACCATAACATATTTTTGGCTACCAGTAAATCAGTCCTACCTAATTTCAGCTGTGTGGAGGAACATCTTGAGTTCTCTTTGTAAATTAGTGTCATGTTTTATTATCGACGTATAATTACTATAAAATGATGCACACTTTGCCAAGCTTCGCAAATAATCACGCTTTCTATAACAGGCATGGAAATGGTGCATGCATTTAGTAATTATAGCTAAATTTTTTGTGATTATAAGTGACAGATGTCTGTCGCTTGTAATCATTTCACTTGACATTTTCAATGATCAGAGCTCTATTGATGAGGGAAGCGTAAGGGGGTCTCAGGTGCCAAATCTCATTATTTCAGGTTCATGTATAGCTGCTGTCACGGCCTAACCATTCCAAAGCGACAGAAAACTGTTCTTTGGTTAAAATGCACCAAGAAGGTCTTCCTGGATATGGGAATGAGCTATAACCTCTCCCAATGTAAACTGGAAAAAAAGAGAGTATAATCTATTTTTGGGAGTTAGTGTATAACTTAAGTTACACTTCTTTATATCTTGTCACCAAGGAATTTACTTTTTTTTAGTCTGTTTTCCAAGAGTAAAAAGTTTCCAGTGATTTCCAAATAATTATCTCCCACGGACTGTGACCTGTGACCTCACGGATATGTATGTTTGTCATTGAAAACTGCCCTTAAAAGTTGAATTTGCCCTCAATCTTGTGATAATTAATCTGCCCAATATGTCCTCACGAATCTTGGTTGTTTTTTTTAAATGTTTTTTTTTTTTTTATTCTTGAAGCTATACCCTCAACAATAAAGATGAATCTATTTTTTAACTTTCAGTTCTCCCTGAAAATAGTACTGTGAACTTAGGATGCATTCATAACCAACAAAAGGAAGAGTATATACTTACTACATTTTAACACGTTCATTACTTGCCCTAAATGTCTTACAGCTATAACTCAGAGTATCAAACAAGGGTAGGGGAAATAGGTTTTCTGAATTTACCGACATTGCTGTCCTGGGCAGCAAGCACCATTTCCCTTTTGTTTAACAATTTTCTCAGCAATTTGCAGCCCAGTCCTTTTCCATTTGTTTCTGGAGGGAGATGATCCATAAGAGGGTCAGAGTTGTCTTTGACACCTGCTCAGAAACTCATTTTGTACCCAGCACATCCCTAACCTGTGAAGATTATTACAAATTGCCTCTTTTAAAAATAAAAATCACTCTATGTTTGCCCAGTTCCCCTTTTCCTTTAGTTTTCAAAAAACGTTACATTTTGAAAGGAAGGTAAACCTAAAGTGAAAATACATTTCTTCTCAATGTTACTGAGCAGAAAAAACCACTCAGAGGAAATGTGTTATGAGCATTGAGTATTAAATGCAATGTAGTTAGGGTTGGAGCATTTATAATCATTATTTTTAAAAATATATATTTAACATCATCTTCCAATTTCTCTTAGAAACTTTTCTATGATTTTCTTGTAATTGTCTTTTAGACACCACGGTGCCTCAGGAACCATCGAAGCTCAACTGAGCCACACATTTCCTTCTCCATGCTTGACCTACCTGATCTTTTTTAAACCTAATAGCATACAGTGAGCTGCATATGGTCAAAGTACATCATCTGATACATTTTCACATCTGCATACACCAACACACTCTTGAGTAGTTCAACTCCCAACCCTCCGCATTGTTCTCTCTCTCTCCAGGTAACCACTGACCACCTCTATTTTGAATTTCCTACAGTGTTCTATACGTGGAATTAAACATGTGATAGTGTGTTAGCCCATGATGTTAAACCAGTATATATCCTTGATAAACCTGTTAGAGCCGAGGCTACATGTGCGTGGTCAGGGAAGGCCGGACTGAACATGGGATATGGACTAAAGACCTGGCATGGTGAGGGTGCGAGCTATTTGTGTATCTCTGGAAAGAAGGGTGTGGAGGGAGACTCGGTTGATGCAAGCACTCCGAGGCAGAAATACGCTGGATGTGTTGTTCTTGGACCCGCAGGGAGACTGGCAGGGTTGTGACAATGTGAGCAATGTGGAGGACAGTCTTAGAGACAGTCAGAGACGTGCCCCGGTGTCTTGGTTTCCTCGGACTGCCATAATCAAGTACCATAACCCAGGCGGCTTATACAATAGAAATGTATTCTCTCATCTTTCCGGAGACTAAAAGTCCAAGATCAAGGGCATGTCAGGATCAGTTCCTCCTATGGGCTGTTGTGGGGAGGATCTTTGTGACACTCTCCACCTAGCTTCTGGCCATTTGCTGGCCATGTGTGATGTCCCTTGGCGGCCAGAAGCAGGGCCTCAATCTCTGCTGTAATCTTCAAATGGTGTTATGTGTGTGTTGTGTGTGTCATTGCCCAAGGATAACCGTCATTTCGAATTAAGGGTCCACTCTACTCCAGTGCCACTTAATCCTTGATTAACTAATTACACTCGAGGTACTGCAAGGTAGGACATCAACCTATTAATATTCCAAGGACATCGTTCAACACACAATAGTGATTCAGCCCATAAAGTGGCGTAAGCACACAGAGAAGAGATAGTTGTTCTTTAAACTAAACCCGTTATTTCAGAAAAGAGAGCAAGAGGCAATGGTTCTCTGTTCATCTTATGAGTACTTCATAAGCCTAGTACCCAAGTCAGACAGGTATTACTGGGATGGAAATTAATGGGCCGTAGCCTCCCATGAACACAGATAGAAAAAAATCCTTAAATAAATCTTATCCAAGAGAATCCAGCAATCGCTAGAAAGTTGGGTTGGTTCCGGGGATGCCAATAGAACTTGACACTAACATATACATCATGATAATTGATCAAAGTAATAGCCACCTCTTCTCTATTTCCATAAATCAAGTGAAAGGTTGATGCGATTTAGCAAACTTTCATTTAGCATGTCACATTGACTGGGATTTCTTCATTCTAGCCAAGTCCACGACCAGAAGGCTAAAGATGCTTAGCAGTGAGACACTGAAAAGGACTTAACAGTGAGGCATCTCATGGCGATCCGGAATAAGGCCACGGTGCCCACTCTTGCCTTTCGGTTCATCCGTGTATCAGAAGTCTGGGCCAGTACAATATAGCAAGAAAAGAGAATAACACCCACAGTGACCTGACAGGAAGAAACTAAGCTTTCGTCTGCAGAATGGACCATATGAATGAAAAGATGTATGTGACATCTTAAAGCAACTTTGCTTATAATACCTCCAGTCCCTAAATTACTTAAATGTTCAACGAGAGGCTATTGGGCCAATTGTGGTGGGTTCCTAGAATGGAATGCTATTGGGCAATGGAAACAAACCACACACACACACACACACACACACACACACACACACACGCCGTTGAAGAGACTGCATTCTCTCTCCTGTCACACACACTTCTTTATGTCCCTCAAACAATTCTTTCCATTTCCCTTTAGAGAGGGAGAAAAATTCAAGTCGGTCACTGTCTTTCCCCGTGGCAGCAGCCTGGCTTCTAGAAGTTGAACATCTACTAAACCCGCGGTTCCATTCTGATTCTCCCCTGCCTGGTGATCGCTCTGCATTCCCCTGGAATCCGTAGACAGAAAGTGTTCAGGAGTCTGGGTAATCAGAGGGAGGAATTGTTGAAAAACAATGCTCTGTGCTCTGGGCGACCTAATGAGCCCCGCGGTGCATTCTGGGAGTCTGTGGCTGGTGCAGATAACAAGCCTGGCATCTGTGCCCGGCACAGGCAGGTCTGCGGGGAAGGGTGCCATGGGCCTCAGGATTAAAATAGGTCTTTCCGTTCCAACCAGACAGGGTTTCAAATACCCTGAATTTTTTTTTTACATCACGTGACATATAGAAGATTATTATAGAGGATTAAGAAATCTGCTATTTGTTTCCTTGAATAGATAGGGTAATGTGATTCATATTTTACTGCCATTTCGGTAGAAATAAAATTAACTTAGCCCCGTGTTCCTAATGTAAAATAAGTGAAAAACAAAACCGTTACGGGCCAGCATTGAAATAAATCGTCGTTCTCAAACCATGAAATAGGAAATGAACGCAAATCAGATGCATTCACACATGAAGCCCCAAGAAATTGTTCCTCGTCACTTCCTTCAGTCTCGGGCAAAAAGGTTTCTGAGTTACTTTCTGTCATAATACTTTTAAATTTGTATTTACT
Organism: Vespertilio murinus; assembly: GCA_963924515.1. Classification (NCBI taxonomy): domain Eukaryota; kingdom Metazoa; phylum Chordata; class Mammalia; order Chiroptera; family Vespertilionidae; genus Vespertilio; species Vespertilio murinus. The sequence continues at coordinate 7,077,127 of OZ004719.1, read as the reverse complement.
ATATTTTTAAGAGGAAGGAACAGTCTTACTTTCTTATTTTAATTTAATTTATAATGTAAACATTGGGTAATAAGATTACATAGGCATCAGAGGTAGAATTCTATAATACATCAACTGTACATTGTGTTGTTCACCACCCCAAGCCAAAGTCTCCTTCCATCTCTATTTCTATCTCCCCATTCACCCTCTCCCACCCCCAACCCACCACCCTCTTTCTCTATGGTGATCACCATACTGTTGTCTGTGTCTATGAGTTGTTGTTTTTTTAAGTTTGGTACATATAAAGTAGAAGAAATTGGATATTGTTTTATTTTCTGAGAATTTTAGCAATATTCAATTAACCTAGGTAATTATTCCTAAAAAAACCAATCAAAGGTTTAATTTAAGAGACTTCACTAATCTAAATCACTAACACTGTCTGGGGATGGGACTGTGTTTCACACCCACCTACCAGAGGTGAAGCCTTGGTGATTTACAGACACCCCAGCCTCGAGATGGCAGAGAGGGCACAGAGGTCGGTTCTGGGGCTCAGGGGCAGAGCCCCAGGCCAGAGCTGCTTTTCTCCCGGGGTGGCACCAGCTTCTCAGTGGTCAGACCGCAGATGAATCAAACGTACCAACAACAAATGAAAGACGAGCAAGCGGCCTCGCTGTTGGCCCTCTCCCAGTGGCTTATACATGTCTGCAATGACTAATCCATCACGTCTGTTGGTGATCAGCAAGTGGTCAGACCATAAAACCAAACTCCCAGCCCCCATCGCCACCAATAGGGCATCAGATGAGTGAGCAAGCAGAAACCCAAAGGCAACCCAATGCCCACAGACAGGACCGGAAGCAACGCCAAGAAAACAATGCAACAGACACTAGAGAGGCACCGAAGTTGAAGTGCTTTTTCTCGGGGATCTCACCCCTGAGAACCAGAAACAGACCCGCCTGGGCTCTGACTGCTCCCGAAAAGCACGCCTCGGACAGCTGGTTTCTACCAAGTGAATTCATTGGGCATCTTGGCAGGCGATTTTCAGAAATGATATACAATGTATTTTTTTAAAATAAATACGCATCAAGTATTTGACTTCACATATGGATTAATAAGGAAACCAGTAAGACATTAGAACCGATGCAAAGGAAATTTTAAAAGTATGCAAAATGGATTTATCACTAGGGTAGCAGTCAATTCAACATCACTGATAAAAATCAATTTCTTGGGAAGAATTAGTTGCCTTGTTGTAAAATCTATACTTACAGACTTGTGAGCTATCTCCAAACAATGAAAGGCTGAGATAACGTGGGAGGCTGACCTAGATAAGACATCCATGGTCTTTTTGGTCCATATAAAAGGCTTTTAGCATGTTTTTTTCTACATGCTCTTTACCATAAGTAGGTAAGGGTTAAGATGAGGTTTCTATTATAACCATAGAGCTAAAAGAAAACAAATGGGATTTATATTATAATTGTAAAATTTATGATAATAATAATAAAACATATAATTATAAAATTTTTGAAGGTTCTTTCCAACCTCTAAATATATGGTTTAGACAAATCCCAACCCCTTTCTCTGGCTCTTCACTCTACTCCTTGTTGTAGAAAACTAAAAGAGAGAAAAGAAAATGCCAACACCTGCATACATAGGAGGGTGAACATCTGAGTTTTTGGAGAGAAAGCATTTACTTGGCTTGTTGAGTACCATGTTCTGTTTAGTAGAACCCAAGGTAAGGATGAGCTATAACTTAGAGAATTATTTTGATTAGAAAGTAAAAGTCTGTAAAAACTATAAACATTTTTACTCATACATAAATAGTGTTAACTGATAAACATTTTTAGGTAGGATCATATTAGCATATGGAATATGCTAGCCAATACTATACGGTAGGGGTAAACAAAAAGACATTAAGGATACAGAAAAAAATAGGAAATGTGTTCGTTAATCATATCTTCATTGTTTTCAAAATGAAGCTGAGCTCTTCCCATGGAAATCTTGTCATTAAATATGAAAAATAATGAAAGTGCAACCATTTTTTGTAGTGGTTATGGTACATTTTTCTTCAGCTACAAATATGCTCTGGTTACCAATCAAATTTTGGACACAAAGTCCCATTATAATGTCACTGTGGAATGGAGGGCGCCTGTAAGGCTGGCATGGCAAGAGAACCAAATGTACAGTGTGTGGATATTATGATTTGGTGCCCTTGGCCCCTGGGAAATCCTGGAGGTGAAAGTAATCATGTCTTTCACAGTAATGGGCGGTGAAGCGAATGCTGCATTGATCTTCCCAGAAAGTTCAATTCTTTTGAGAGGATAAGGGGATAATACCAATGGTATTCATATAAGAAAAGTGTTAGGTAACATTAGAAGATCAATTATATATGTTTAATATTGTGTATTGGCCTTTTTTTAAAAACTATTTTGTACTATCGTAAGTAAAAATGAGTAACTTTCAGTTTGACATTAAAGTCAGATTTTCCTTTTTGCAACCAGGGATGGAGATATATGCTTTTAAAGTCTTGGTATGTACACTGATATATTTTTGGGTAAATGTTTTATTTAAGTAATTTTTGGGCTAACTGATTTGTTTTGGTTTGATATCAAATGAGAGTAGACAGATACAAGATTTAAGCTATTACTCCAGGAGTGGATGCTGAAATAGTTGGACATACTCAGAGAATCCTAAGTATTAAAAGATTATCTGCCTTGCAAGGACCAATAAAGATGGAAAATAAGAAAATAGAAATGCTTCTTGTGGAAATAAGGGAAGAGACTTTTCCTCTCTCCCTTTTCTTAGAGCATGAATTATTTTATCTGAATTCTATGTCTCTTTGAAATGTAGAGAAATTTATTTTAGACACTGCATAGGCCTCTTACCAGGTTTATGACCTAGGAATATACCGTACTTTTCCTAGGAGTCATCTCTTTGAGATTTAAACATCTTGGACACCATGCTCCACATTGTAGAAATGTATGTCCTGTCATAAAGCTATGAGGTTTCCCCAGGCGCGTGGCTCAGTGGTGGAGTGTCCACCTATGAACCAGGAGATCATGGTTTGATTCCCAGTCAGGGCACATGCCAGGGTTGTGGACTCGGTACCCAGTAGGGGGCATACAGGAGGCAGCTGGTTGATGATTGTCTCTCTTTATTGATGTTTCCCTCCTTTTCTTTCCTCTTTCTAAGAAACACACACACACACACACACACACACACACACACACACAAAACCCACATAGGAGTTTGTTTTTCCTGTGGAAAAAGGCATTTGGCTAGCACAGATGGCCATCCCATTACTCAGTGAATTTAGGATGAGATAGGAGTGACAAATGATGCTTTCTTGGGCTCTTCCTTGAGGTCTGTCATTGTTATCTTGAGGATGTGTGTGTGATGGCTGGAAAGACAAGTGCACCCAGGCATCTGGAGAGGACGGGAGGGTGTGTGTGTTGGGGACAGACAGTCCAGAGGCTAGCTTCTCATCCCAGCAGGGCTACTGGGCGTTACGTTTCCCACCAGGAGGCAAAATCTGAGACCAAGTTATCACTATGGTCACATGCTTTGTCCACCAAAACATAATTACACTTAGAGGCCCAGTGCACAAAATTCATGCACTGGTAGGGTCCCTAGCTGCTGCTGGCCTGGTGCTCCCTCCCTTCCCCAGGCCGGCCCCACCCCCTGGTTGAACTCCCAGTGGAGGGGGCAATTTGCATACGAGGCTTTTAGTCTATAGGATGCCTGAGAGACATTCTCCTTTCTGCATGTAAACCAGAGAAATCAGCCCGGGGTCCCCAGGTGCATAGAGAAGTGCTAAGCAAGAGAAGAATAAAGCACAGAATAAGGAACGAGCTCTGTCAGCAAATCTGTAAGTTACTTAAACACCCTTCTCTGCTCCAGCCTGTTTTTCGGTTGGCCATCTGAGATTTTACTCCAGCGCTAATTTCAAGGCAAGTGTTTATATCCACGCCTGCGCACAGCGTGCACCTTGGAGACCTATGATCTGGTGGTCACCCCAAAGCCCTTTGGAAAACACACTCCACCCTGAGTCCCACCGCCTGGGTGATGGATGGCGCCCTGTGCAGCTCCAGCCACCGAGCCTCGCCGGGAGCTCAGGTGTCGAAGAAAGATGAGCTGGTGCATAGAGGAGCATATGGTGTTCCCGAAACCTCCCGAGAAACGATTAAAAATGCGCCACTCCTCGTGAAGAGAGGCTTAATTACCTGCGAGGCAGCATCGTGCAGCGTCCCTATAGTCGTCCCTGGGCGGAGAGGCTCAGACTGGGACGCATTCTGTCTGTGACTTCAGAAAACTGGACGTTGGCAGGGATGGCAGGCTCACTGGCAGGCCACCGGCAAAGCTATGAGGAGGCTGGCAGAGCGAGAAGGCTGCTCCGTTCAATGCTGCTGCTTGGTCTTTGCGACACAAATGTCATGGGCCTCTGCCATTGATATCTAAATGAACAGACAATGTGCATATATAGCAAATACTAGCAAGCATGCTGGGACATGTTAACGTCTCGCTGCTACGTGAAATCAAGCGTCAGGAGAGCTGTGTAGATACAAGTTGGCCGGTCAGAGGTCTGGTTTTTAGCTACCGTGGTTCATAGAAGGCCAGTCAGCTGGAATCGAGTGTAAATCCAGGCACGATACAACTGGCCAAGGACTTCTGTTAAGCCAGTCAGAGAAAGAAAGGACCATATGAGCTCACTAATATGTGGAACCTAATGAGCAAAAGAAACTGACCAAGTGGAGACAGACTCGTGGATACAGAGAAGAGGGTGCCAGCTGTCAGAGGGGAGCGGTGCGGGGCTGGGTGAGAAGGGTGAAGGGATTAAGAAAGAAAAAGAAGAAAGACTGCCAAAACCAGTTTGGCTCTGAGGATGGAGCATGGGTTCCATTCCTACCAAGGGCATGTACCTTGGTTGTGGGCACATTCCCAATAGGGGGTGTGCAGGAGGCAGCTGGTCGATGTTTCTCATAAATGTCTCTAGTTCTCTATCCCTCTCCCTTCCTCCCTGTAAAAAAATCAATAAAATATATTTTTTAAAAAGAAGAAGAAGAAAGACTCACGGACACACACAGCAGGATGGTGGTTGCCAGAGGAAGGGGAGCTAGAAGGCAAAGAGGGGGATACATGGTGTCGGGAGGAGACTTGGATGGCGGACACAGTGCAGTGTACAGGTGATGTGTTATAGGCCTGCACCCCGGACACCTGTGTGATTTCATTAACCAATGTCACCCCCGTAAATTCACAGGAACAAGTAAATAAAAAGAAAACAGTCAATTAGGTCAAAGAGGCCACTTACTGATTTGTTGACATTTCATTGGGATGCCTCACAGTAAGGCCTAACGCAGGAATCCACTTCTTCTACATTATGTGCTTAATCCCTTCACCTTGTTCCCCCAGCCCCTTAGTCCCTCCCCCTGTCAGCTGTCAGTCAGCTCTGCAGCTATCAGCCTGCTCTTGACTGTAGCTCTGATTCATTTGCTAAGTACGATACCCTATTTGTCACTTAACTGCACATGCGATGGTTTTCAAGATTGAGAATGCACGCACGTCACAAAGGAATAGGTTACTTTTATTGGTTTGGATAACTGGCTCGGTGAAAGAGACTCTCAGGTTTGAAAAGATAATGTTTCATAACTGAGAAAATATGGTACAAAAACCTTCCATTCATCTCGGTTGTCATTTGCCTCTCATTCTATCCTATGGTATCCCGTTTTCTATTTTGTTTCTAACTATACCCAGGAGGATATAAAAAAGAAAGTAAGGTAACATCAAAAAACCATGAGATTGCTCTAGCCAGTTTGGCTCGGTGGATAGAGCATCAGACTGTGGGACTGAAGGGTCCCAGGTTCAATTCTGGACAAGGGCACAGGCCCAGGTTGCAGGCGCCATCCCCAGTGTGGGGTGTGCAGGAGGCAGCAGATCCATGATTCTCTCTCTTCATTAATGTTTCTGTCTCCCTCTCCCTTCCTCTCTGAAATCAATACAAATATTTTTAAAAAATCATCAGATTTAAAAATGAATAATAAATCTATCATTAGTGCTTAATCCCAAATCCGGAAATGATTTGTTCCCTTAGAGTGGGGGAGGGGAGGCACACAAACAAAACAATTCCTTCTGGTCCACCGCCAGGCCGGGCGTCTCTTTGTAAGGACATAACCGCTCACGCTGATCTCTGAGCCAAGGCAGTTGCCAACTCCACCCCACAGATGCTGCCCCTGTTTTCACAGACATTTAAACCAGAGGGCGCCTTCCTCATTTGCATATGCTGTCAACCAACTGTTCCGGTGTCACCTGGGCCAGAGCTGAGCCCCACCCTCCCCAATGCCCCGCCCCAGTCAATGACACAGTCAATTGAGATGGAGTTTTATTTCCAGCCATTGTGTCACCCCAGGGCTTACCCAAGTGCACTCTGACTTAAAACAGACCTCTGACGCAGGGCCCCCCCGAGGAAGGAAGATCTCTCTGCGGAGTCTGGCTTCCCATCCTTGTGGAAGGCTTGAACCCCTGGCCCTGCACTGCCACACCCTCAGAGAGCAGGCTCCCCCCACGCCCTCCCCACCAAGGCGCCGGAATGACACCCGAGAACGTGCCTTCGAAGTTTAATTTAGTCAAAGTGACCTTGATCACTTGATTGGGTGCTATCAGAGTGAGTGCGTCCAAAGAGTGTATTTATGCATGCCTGAAGCAGAGGAGGGGGAGAATGTATCCTTCAAACAGCTACCCCCAAAGAGTTCTGGGATTAGGAAAGAAAATGAAAAAGGCCGTTTGGCTCATTAATAATTCAACGGCTTTCCGATTTCAAAATCCCCTCCAGTCAAAACCCCGCCATCCCTTTGTTCAGGAAATTCCGAAGGCGTGCGGGCTGGAGGCCTTGGTGGGCCGTGTGCGTGTGCGAAGACGGCCGCTCTCCTTTGGGGCAAAGTTGCGCCTCCGGATTTGTACAGAAAGCCCCTCCTGCTGGCACCCGCACCCGAGCTCCTCCCTTTCCCGGGTTCCCTACCCCTGGTGGCCACGTGGCTGGCTTCCTGATGCCCCTTCCGTGGCTCAGACAAGAGCCGTATGCTCAGCAACTATAGAGACATCGTGTGACTTCCAAACAATTTTTCCATGAACAAAACCATCCTCTGGAATATTTATAATAAATCTTAGCTTCCTAAACTTGTAAAAAACAATAACAACAACAACAATAAAACCTTGTGTCAAAACCTTCCCACAATTGATTATATTGAAAATGGTGAGTACGTGTTTTTTACACTTAGTCGCTGAATGTGGCTGTGATCTTTATTTTAATAGGCACAGAGCAGAGCATATGCAAATCTTTCCATAGCCAAGTCTCTGTGTGCATTGCACACACGTCCTATGGAAAACATTAAAAAGTCGTTTCTATGAACAAGTGTTTATTGGGCATGTATGTGCCAGGAACTGTGCTATGCACTCGACATTCTTTAATGGACAGGAAAGGGTCTCTTCCAGGAAGTAGCTTGTTGTCTAGGGGTGTTTCACAGGCAAAGAAATAAACGCCTATGGTAGGGAGTGTGTGTCTTTATACGGACAGACAGACCGTGTCAGCTGAGCGGGGTGGGAACTTAGCCCGTCTTGAGGAGGCAGCCCAGACCCCCCAGAAGATGCCTTGCCTACACCGAGTTCTGCAAAGATGGTTAGAATTAGAGTCGCCAATAGCAGGCGGATGTAGGCTTGAGAACAGGGGATGTTTGTCGTGGGAATAAACTTCGGTCAGGGGGGGAGGTTATGTATATTTAAGGATGCTGAAGTGATAAGAGGTGATTTCGCTTGTGAGGGCCTTCCTAGCATTTCATAACATACCTTGCTATGTATGTGTAAACACACAGCCTAAAACGATACACAGTGCATTTCCCAAGGCTGGCAAGGAAGCCGGGATGCGGTGCCGGGAGGGAGGGGAACAGGAAGCAGCTCTGGAAGTCTAAGTCTCCCTCAAGGAGATGCCCCTAGCGCTGGCTGGTCCTTCTCACTTCCGCCCGGAACTCTGGTCCTTTGTGTGACTGTATCTTCCCTCCCAGATCACAAGCCTTGTGTGTGTGTGTGTGTGTGTGTATGTGTATGTGTGTGTGTGGGGGGGTACAATCTACACCTACTGCTTTTTTTTTTTTTTTTTTTTTTTTTTGCTTGTCTGCCAGCCCATTCTGGGGAATTATATGCAGCATAGAGATTTGAATAAGCAGGTGATTGCATATTAGATACCGTAATCCATTTTTTAATGTATTTTTATTGATTTCAGAGAGGCAGAGAAAGAGAGAGAGGAGTCAGAAACATCAACGATGAGAGAACATCGTGGATCGGCTGCCTCCTGCAGGCCCCACACTGGGGATCGAGCCCTGACCAGGAATTGAACTTTGACCTCCTGGTTCATCGGTCAATGCTCAACTACTGAGCCACACTGGCCAGGAAGATATTTCATATTTTGTAAAGGAAGAAAAACTTAAATACAAGGTGTCCCCCCAAAAAGCATGCACACGCTCTAACAGCCGATCGCTCACTTCTGAATAAACTCGGCCTTCATAGTCAGTCCAAGTGTGGGCATACATGTTTGGGGGACGCCCTAGGTATTTTCAGATGAAACTATTATTTTTGCTTTAACGTCCCAAAGTCCCAAATAGTAGATATTTGAAAGCTACTCTTCCAATTTATTTTCCGTTTCTCTATCACTTAATGCCCAGCTCTTCCTAATTCCTAAGGAGAAAGCACCCCTCAGCAGCCCCCCCGCCAACGGCCATGTGGTCCCCAGCTCCCCTCCACGCTGGCATCGCAATCCTGGTGGCAGTCTCCCCACGTCCCGGCACCTGCGGGCTGAGCCAGGGCCCGCTGCCACGTCTCTCCGTCTCGGCGCTGAGAGCTCCTGTCCACGGAGGAGCCATCTAAATCTCTGGAAATGCTCTCTTCATCTGTCAGACCCGGGCATGCACACAAATGAAAACCCGCAAATAACCACATGCATCACCGAGTAATGCCTGGGCGGGCAGCTGGGTGAACATCGGCGTTTAAACGAGTTTCTAACAGGAGTCTCGCCGGCACCCTGTATTTCGAGATCAGCATACGACGTTGACCGACCTGGAGCCGTGATGTGGGGATGTTTTCCTTGTAAATATTTGAGTGGGCAAAAGAATAGCCACCGCCATCCCTTTAACAGTGAGGTTTCTGGCCTTTTAATGACCTTCTAATATTGTCTTAGACTCTTTTTCTACTTGATTGGCATTTTCAAATCTAAAAGCTTTGGAGGAAAAGACCCTAAAAGGTCCTGTGAAAACCAAGCCAGTTCTAGATGCAGCCCGGAGGCGGCGCTCGGAGGGGAGCCTGCGGCTGTCATTCCCCATCGCATGGCAGCACCGCTCTGCACCGCGCTGGGTCCCCGGCCCATCCCTGTCCCTGTCTCTGTCCCGGGAGCTTCCTTTCCTACCTCCACTCGCCACTCGGACGGCAAAGGCTCAGGTACAAGCTAGAAAGCCAACGGGAGACTGATCTAAACACTCACAGGGATTGGCTGGAGGGGGCAGGGGGGGTCACAATTCAGCCCCATTCCTCCCATTGCATCTGCAATGGCATGTGGTACACGTGATGCCGTGGGGGTTCGCAGGAAAACCCCCAAAAGCCGTCCGTGCAGACATGGGCCGAGAGTGGGTCTGGAATGCAGACACGGGCCGAGAGCGGGTCCCTTTCCTGCTGAGGGCCTGGCTGTGCTCCTGCTGAGGGCCTGCCAGCTCCCCGCATCCAGGCGCACCCCTCCCTCCCTCCCTTCTGGCTCCAAAGCCCTGGAAGCAGAGGCATGTGCCCAGGGTTGGCATTCTCAGGACCCAGCACTGCGCTGGGCAGCGAGAGGTTGGGAGAGGTCAAACTTGTGAATGAACAAAGAGTAGTATGTCATGATTTTACTTCCATCTTGTTAAGGAACATACACACACACACACACACACACACACACACACCCCAGGCACATCAGGTATGTGTAGTGTGTGTGATGTATATGCGGTATGTGTGACGCTGTGTTTGTGGTGTGTGTGGTGTGCAGGTGTTCTCACATACATTATTAAATGTATGTTCTCACATTTCCCCGCTCTATCATTTGGATGTGTGGCAGGTTTTCCATTTTCATACAGGTATCATAAGCACTTTTTGAGAATATTACTACTACTTTGAACACAAGCTTGCCTATTATATTGATTGATTATGGTATCACATAATTGTCCTCATCCTCCCATTCCCATCCCAAACCCCTTCCCTCCTATTCCCCTACCCCCCTGTTGTCCAGGCTTGGAGCCACACACACACACACACACACACACACACACACTCAACCTTGACTACCGGGTGTGGTGCAACCCACATAAAATGAACGTGGCGCTTTTTAAAATTTAATGTAACGTATTGCCTCTCCCAGCTATACGGTATCCGCAAATGTGAATTCTGGATGAATGGTCTTCGCGAACAGAGTCACCTCAGCGTCACATGGAGGAGATTGAGCTTTGCCAGCGCTCCGCCGCTAATGTGCGCCTCCGATGGCTGCTTAACGGAGGGATGGAATGGCCGAGAGCCACGGTAACAATTCCTTTTTATGCATTGTTATTTTATGCAGCGAGTACCTGGGTGCTGCCCAGGAAGTGTATAAATAAAATATCTCTATTTATTTTTTTTCTCATAACAAGGTCACAACACATCTGTTACGGGAAAATGCTGAGAGGGAAGAAAGGAAAGAAGGAAAAAACTCACGTAGATTCTCATGGGGAAAAGATACCGGCCAGTGAGGCAATTTGGCTTTTACTCTTATCCACTGTAAAATTTTATACGGTTGAAGTCCTAGCACACTTCTCTGCGCTCCAAAGCAAATATTTTCTCATCATTTTCGTTCATTCTTCAACAAATATTCTCCACCACCTACTGTGTGCCAGGGCCTCAGTGAACAAAAGGAACCATGTGGTTGGTTTTTTACCTCACCTTCTCTTCAGCTTGAAGCCCAGGTGTCCAACTCTTCAAATGAGTGCCTCACGTTCTCTCTGGCAACCCAACTTCTAGTTCTTTTTTTTAAAAAAAAAATATATATATATTTTATTGACTTTTTACAGAGAGGAAGGGAGAGAGATAGAGTGCTAGAAACGTCGATGAGAGAGAAACATCGACTAGCTGCCTCCTGCACACCCCCTACTGGGGATGTGCCCGCAACCAATGTACATGCCCTTGAACGGAATCGAACCTGGGACCTTTCAGCAGGCAGACCGACGCTCTACCACTGAGCCAAACCGGTTTCGGCCCAACTTCTAGTTCTTTCTGCTCCATCCCCCTTCCTGCATAATACACACACATGCAAACATACACACACATGCACACATGCATGCACCTGTGCAAACATGCATGCATTCGTGCATACATGCACGTACAGGTGCACACACACAGTAATATATATATAATTTTCATATCACTGTTCGACTTGACTATAATGATCGACACTACTCTGGCCCATTTATTTCCTGAGATTTGTCTGTCTCTCCTCCTCTCTGCTTCTCCAAACAGAATGTTCGCCCAAGGAGCAAGAGCCTGTGTGGTTGAGCTTTCTGGGGCGGGGTCAGGCGTCCTGAGAGCAGGGAGGGGGGAAGAAAGAATGCAAAAATTAGGGAAAAAATGCGCACTCCTGCCCACAGCGAGTGAGCATGCTCACGGCGTCACACCCTTGCCCTCCCTGACGTTTTTATTCTAAACATTGTGGCTAAGGCAGTCCGTGATGTCAGTGCTCCGTTTTGTTGCCACGGTCCCACCTTCTTCCGTTTGCAGACCCGTGGCATGCCACCCAAATCCAGTTTCGGTCTGAAGTTTCCTTCCAGATGTGCACACACCTTTATTTTATTCCGCCCGGTCAGTGAGAGGCTCGGCTTGCTGTGTGTTCTTCCAAAAACAGGTTGTATTACTGGTGGATCTGCGGTCTTCCAGTTGTGCTCTAAGTCATATCACTGAGCTAATGCCCGGGATACGCTTGTAGTTTATTTTTTTTCTTAAAGTAGAAGTCTTATGTAACATGAATCTGGTATAGAACTCACAGACTTCCTTTTCTCCCAAGAAGCAAACATTTATTACTTTTTAATATCACCTTGCTTAGTGCTTTTTCATGCATTTGTTTTAGGTGCGGGGGCGGAGGGGGGAGAGAGTCGTTTATAGTCGTTACTCATGGGGACAGATGCGTTTGGAAGCAGGCTTTTATGGCCTACTTGAACTTAATGGATTCCAGCTCGCAGAGTGAAATAGAGTTTCGCTGCGGCGTTTACACTGGCATTAAGTCGGGAGACGCACTGGCCTCACCCGATGGCTGCGCTTGCCAGCATAAAGTATGATCTCCCATTCTGTCCGGCCCATTACTGATGGCGCCTAGATGAAAACGCAGCTCCTCTCATAATAAAAGCTCCCGGGGTGGACACGAGTGTCTCGTGTCAAACTGATAAGGAGGGAAGTCCCTTCTGCACAGCTCTTGGTTTCCATGCAGAGACCAGCAGGTGATGGATCTGTCTGCCTACCGCCCCGGGGGTCGTGGGCCGCTCTCTCAGGCACACGCTGCTTCTGCTGGAATTTGAGTCAAGTGACGGCTTGATTGCCACCTACCTCCCCGTGACCCCACCCTTCTTCTCTAAGCATCAATCAAAGATAAAAACGAATGAATGCAGAATGGATGGGTGAATAAAGGAATACAACAAGGTAATGCTGAGTGACAGGAGCTACACGCATCCGTGTCATGGTTCAAATATGCCAAACGCGCAGGTAGTGCCAGACAGCAGGGCGGGCGGGGAACAGTGACCAGAAGGGGGCGCAGCGGTGCTCTCGCTGCGCTGGTCACATTTTATTTATTTACTTATTTATCTGTTTATTATATATATTTTGTCCTCACCCGAGGCTATTGTCCCATTGGTTTTTAGAGAGAGTGGTAGAGAGAGAGAGGGAGAGACAGCGCCCAGGCTGTGGAGGAACCTGCAGCCGAGGTACATGCCCGTGACCAGAACTGAACCCAGGACCCTTCGGTCTGCAGGCCGGCGCTCTATCCGCTGAGCCACAACGGCCAGGGCACCTTCCATGTTTTTATTGGAACAGAACTTACAGGGCTGTTTCCATGGTGTGATAACCACCCACCGGAGACTGGATCACCTTGCAATCTGCATGGTACACCTCACCAGGTGTCAATGATACGTTATTTATACCTGGAGGGTGCATGGACTTCTGAGCCAGAATAACATGTAACAGGTGGAAGCATGTTGGAGGAATGGCAGCGAAGGTGCCCCAGGGAGACCGGAGAGGAAGGGGTGAGCTACTAACAGGAGGAATCGAGGTCAGAGACTCCACTGCATCCTCCAGGGCACTGGTAGCGCGAGTCTGATCAGAAAACAGGCCTCCTGCAAACACCCTTCGCCCATCTTCACGGGGAATTTCCCCAGGAAAGGTGTTCAGTCACCTGGCAGGTTTTGTTCATTACCTTTTTATCTTGGCTGTTTGGAGATATACACACCAGAGACGTGGGCTTTCTCACCTCCCACGGTGTGGCAGACCTCGCCTGACACGGATGTGGGTCAGACCCCAGCCTGCGTCCTTGCCCATCGGCCCGGCGGTGGGTCAGGATCTGGGGGATGAAGCAGAGCGTCTGGGCCTCCTTTCTCATCCGCCTCAGGAGGTGAGCGAGGGGCTGGGAAAGAGACCGGCCACGGGGTGCTCTGCCCACGGGGTGCTCCCACCGAGTGGACTCCTCATCAGCGTCTCCCTGGATCGTTCCTAAACTGGGGCGATCCAGATGTGTAGTCCCCTCGTCATGGTGGCTCCCCACTGAAGTTCCTCCTATTTCCTCTCTTCCTGACTGATTCCCATAATTCCCAGGTGCATAGATTTGTATCTGAAAAGGACAGTTTCCTCCTGAATCAATTTAATACGCACTATTTATATCAGCAACATGACTCTTCACCGACCATTTCTGAGTTTTGGGGCGTTAGGAGAGAAATCCTGGGGTGAACTAAGAAGTGGAAGCGGTGTGATTCTTACCCACTCTTTTTTAAAAAATATATATTTTATTGATTTTTTACAGAGAGGAAGAGAGAGGGATAGAGAGTTGGAAGCATCAATGAGAGAGAGAGTCACTGACCAGCTGCCTCTTGCACACCCCCCATTGGGGATGTGCCCGCAACCAAGGTACATGCCCTTGACTGGAATTGAACCTGGGACCTTTCAGTCTGCAGGCCGACGCTCTATCCACTGAGCCAAACCAGTTTCGGCTCTTACCCACTCTTAACCAACGAGCAGGTGGCGTTTGGCTTCTGTATCTCCCCACCGGGCTGCAATTCTCCCCACCCTCACAGCTGGGCTGGAAAGGGATAGATGGGGGTGCTATTTCAATGAGCATCTCTTAGGGAGCAGGTGCGCTCCTCAAAGACAGTCATCATGTAAAGCCTCCTTCCATGTGGTTAAATCTAGTAACCACACACTCTTTCAAGATTCCTGCGTTAACAGGAACAACATTATTTTGTATGCGATTCCTTATTTCCCTGATGGAAGCGTTCCTTTTCCCAGCTCTCGGCCCTCCCCGAATGCTAACACTGGCCCCGGGCAGGCGGGAGGCAGACGGAGATGCTTTCACAAACGTACCGGCGTTTGCCCTTTGCTGGCCGGGCCCCTTCCTCCACGTCTACTTCCTTGTTCCTCCCAGGATGGATGATTTCCCCGCAATGGCCATCGCCTCTCTCCAATAATGTGCTTTCCCTTTGGCTGAAACCACTCTTCCCCAAGATTCACTAGCCCCGTAGTAAGTGCTCCTGGAAGTTGTAATGAGGTTTGACCTTCTCTTTTATGAGCTGTGCTCAACTTTTTTTGTAGCGCTGCCAGGGGCGGCTCAATAACAGGTGAGCCTGCCCCCCGGGCCGGCCGTATTTCAGCGGCGGTTGAAGCGATCTCCGTGTGTCAGGCCGTTAAATCTCTAAAACGCCCTGTGATCTTTCCTGATGAAAGCCCGTGCATCCAGCCACGAGGACTCTCCCTCCTCCTTCTTATGGACCACTCTGCCTCTTTGTTCTGGACAGCTCAGGTGAAATACCGAAATAGACTGCCCCCTTTCCTCTCCCCCTCCGCCCCACGCTCACACGTGGCCATCAAACATGGAAATACAGAACTTGTCAACATAAAATACTCCCGTCTTGAGCTTTGCAACCTTTCCCAGGAACTTGGAAATTTAGTGCTTCCAAATGGACCCCGGGGGGATTGTTAGGCTGTGAGTTCGGTGGTTGGAAATATATTCACAGTTGGCAGTGTTCTTGAGGTCTCATTCTAATTTGTTTCTTCAGCATCCTCCACCAGTCAGAGGACTTTTATTAGATGTTGGCGGACATATCGTTTTTTATCCAAACCCCTTTTGCTAAATCTGAGTAGTTTCAGACTTCCCACCGCCCTTGGAACCCTACTTAACTGATGTCACCAGCACTTGGAGGAGGCTTGGGCTTAGTTGGTTGCATTTTATATTGACATTCATGGTGCCGTTGTGCTCACTTATTTGATATTTATGAAAAATGAACTGTGTGTGTGCTATGTAATCAGTTGGATAATTGGAAAAAGGAACTCTAAATTTACCTTGGAATGATTACACGTTCTGTGCCGTTAAATTGTCTTTCTATTTTCTAATTGCACCATTCCTGGAATGTATATAATATTTTGTTATACTAGAGGCCCGGTGCACGAAATTCGTGCATGGGTAGGGTCCCTAGGCTTGGCGGGTGATCAGGGCTGACCTGTGGGGTCACCGGCGGGGTGATCAGAGGGCCCCCACTGGCACCCACCTTGGCCCACCAGGGGCCTGCAGGCTGGATGTCTCCTGCACTGAGTGCCTGCCCCCTGGTGGTCAGTGCACATCATAGCGGCTGGTCATCCCACCAGTCATTGTACCATTCAGTTGATTTGTATATTAGGTTTTTATTATATAGGATATTTGATAAGGACTTCAACCCCTAAAAACAATTCCATGACTATCAATTGATCCTCTGGCTTTTTAAGTTACCATTCTGTGCCTCAGGATAGCTTAAAACTGTTCATTTTTTGAAAAGTCGCATTTGGTTTCTAGATGGCGTATCTCTTCACTGTGTCCCAGGTTAGCCTTTCATCATCCTACAGCTCAAGCACTGGAGACTCAGTGCCTTCTGCTCGAGTCTCAGGAACTCTGTGGAAGAGCTGCAAGGCAGCTTAGGTTGTGATATCATTTCATATGATAAAAACATATAAGTAGAATTTAATGTAATTCCACTTATGTAATAAAAAATATACATTCTACTTCATATAATTCTACTTATGTGAAAACGAGGTAAATTATTCCTGTAATTCAGTACCTGTATGTATTTACCAATTTACAGCTGAGATTATGAATTGTTTACATACATCAATTAACATTGAAATTGATGTAGATATAATCTTAGGTATTTTTTTTAACTTTAAAAATTTTTCAAACAGACTGATGGTTGCTAGAGGGGAAGGAGTTTGGGGGCTCAGTGAAAAGGTTGAAGGGATTGAGAAATTACACATGGCAGTTACAGAATAGTCACAGGGGTGGGGGTACAGCATAGGGGGTGCAGTCAATAATATTGTAAGAAGTATAATTTTATGTCTTTAAAAATGAAATATCACTTATTCTAACAATGAGATAAAGTGAGTTTCAATGTGTTCTTTTAAGGACAATCTTTCCATGTTTATGGGAGAGTTTTAAGCAAGTGAGAGGCACAGTATGTTATAGCTGGGCCACTAGGGTATTGATCCATACGCAGAGAGAGACGATGTGTTTTGGAAGTAAATATTTTCAGTGTTTTTTATATTCATAAAAGCCTAACCAAACATGCTCCCCTCCTCTGGAGAGAGTCGAACTGAGAATTCATGAACTGCCTTTGTCAGCCAAAGTCTCTATATATCTCTTCCCTCTCTAATTGCAGACAAAAGGTTATGGGTCGTATTTTTCACACTGAAAATCAATAATGATAAAAGTAACTAATAACCAGGAAGTTTGGAAATATGTAGCTACTGCTTGAAAGAAAATATTTTCAACTTGCCTACACATCTTAATACTCCCGAATGAGTTGAAAATCTGTGTGCATGATCCTGGAACATACACTTGCTTATACATCCTATATAATAAGAGAGGAATGTGCTAATTATCTGTTACGCCCTGAGGCATAACAACCAACCACATAACGACCACCAGATCAGGGATCTGCAGGAGGGTGGGGCAGCAGGCGGAGAGCTACAGAAGGGCGGCAGCAACCTACTGGTGCATGGATTTGTGCGCAGGGCTCCTAGTTTACATATAAAGCACTAGAGGACGACCTTACAAAAGTGTAACTGACTTCCAGGAAGCCAGGAAGGGTTGTTGGCCAAGGCACCGAAATTTAGGCGTGTCTGGGCGGGAGGGAGGGCAAGGGGTTGTAAGAACATGAGTCGGGCAGTCATCTTATGAAAATACAGGCAAATAATCAATGGGATCTAGATTCAAGTCCTGGCTCCACACAGTTGAGACTCAAAGTATGTATTCCATGGTCCCCGAGCTCAGTTTCCAGACACCACCTGTGGGAAATGAAGAAGTACCCTTTGATGTAGGCCTAACCTCCCAGCAATAATATGGTCAGGTTCTGTGAAACAGACGTCTGCTCTTACTATATAATCTCTGGAACTTTCTATAGGTTATGTGGAGGTTTGTTGACAGTTTTGTGTTAACTTGTCTGAGCAATTTCATAATGATGGTGACAACGTAAGGGTTTGGTTAGACACGTTTCAACGAAACACTGTGAGGACATTTTAAACTCTTTTTCTCCTAGTTTTATAAGACAGGACAATACCACCAAATATTCATACTATGAGATTTTTGTTCAATAAAACAGTGTTGACTATTTCTGTAAAAAAAAAAAAAAAAGCCTTCTCATATTTTATGATCTCCAGTATGCCTGTTTCTCTGCACCTTCCAGACCCTACACCACTTGTCTCAGGGGTAGCAGAGAGAAGCCATATAGGAGGCCCAGAGTATCCTTTATCCAAATCCATGGCCTCCCTTCCCTCTCCACTCTCACTGCCTTCCTCCCAGCCTTCTTCTTTCTGTCTCCTCATGATCTCCCAGGAGCAGAGACAGCATCGCTTGGCTGCCTAAACTGCTGAAAAGAAATGCTAATTCTTAAATATAAATGAGCTGGGATATTTTTAAAAACCTCATAAGGGATTCAACTCCTTAAGGTTTTCGCTCGCAATTAAGATGGTTTTTACACTAGCCAATCTCATCTTCAAAACATATTTGTAACAGATGGATAATTATTTTTTTTATCATGTGCTGATTCCATTTCCACTATAGAAAGTCCATGTCCACCGAGGCCAGATCCTATTTTAATTGGTTATGTCAGTAATAAATTATTTATTAATGAGGAATTACACAGCTTCCAACAAAGCTCACTGATAACATATCCCTTCTGGGATTCCAGTGTTTTATTATTTTTTTTTTTCAAGGGCGGATTCCGAGCCAAGGAATGCAAGGCTTTGAAAAATTCAGTGCAAGCAGAATAAAAGTGAGGATGACTAGGATGACTAGGCATAATTCTACTTCTTTGTGGAAGACAGGCCTGCAGCAAAGCACTGTGATCCAGAGCCCTAGAGCTAGAAGGGGAGGAGAGAGGGGGGGGAGAACAAGCTGGGTGGAGGACACCTCACTGTGGGTTGTTATCTTTGTTATCTTCTTATCTCACTGAATCTCAAAGCACAGTATTACTCAATGCTCTTTTTAAAAAAAAAATGTTTTTATTTTATTTATTTTAAAATAATTCTTTATTGTTAAAAGTATTACATAAGTCCTTTTTCTTCTCCCCAACTCCCCCTCCCCCACTGCCCCAGGCCTTCAGCACCCAATTGTCTGTGTCCATAGATTATACATATATGCATACAAGGTCTTTGGTTCACTACCTCCCGCCCGCCCACCCACCCTCCCCCACTTTTCCTCTGAGATTTCTCACTCTGTTCCATGCTTCCATGACTCTGGATCCACTCTGTTTATCGGTTTGTTTTGTTATTTAGATTCCACCTTAGGAAGGCAATCATGCGATGCTTGTCTTTCTCTGAGTGACTTAGTTTACTTAGCATCATACTCTCCAGGTCTCTCTGTGCTGTAACAAAGGGTAAGAGATTTGTCTTTATTGGTTTTAGAGAAAAAGTAAGGGGGAGGGAGAAGGAAACATTGATCAGCTGCCTTCTGTACGCCCCCTCCTGGAGATCTGATTGAGCCTGCAACCTGCGCATGTGCCCAGATCTGGAATGTAGCTTTGACCTCTTGATGCAAAGGATGATGCTCAAGCAACTGAGCCACACTGGCCAGGGCCAAGGGTTCTGTGGGAGAAAATGCAGAAAAAAAAGACATCTCCTCCAAAAAGAAATAGGAAGGTCCACGTCAAATTGGCATCCCAGAGGATAATATTTTAGGACAGTCTTATTTTGGCTACATTTGAAATAACGCGAAACAAGCAGGGGGCGATGTGGCTGGGATGAGACTGCGAAGGGCCTACGCTGGCGCCCTAAGACATCTGGACTTGCTCCAAACCTCTGAAAGCTCTTCTCTGTCTGTAAGCTGGGTGGCCGAATAACTTAATCTTTGCTTTCGAAATAAAACTCTGGCAGTGAGGAAGATGGGAGGGCTAAAGAAGCTCATAGAGAGGAGACTGGCCAGCTGGAAAGTGGTGACAGTAATGCCAAGTGAGAGGTGGTGACAGTTTCGGGCTGATGAGAAGAAGGACTCGGGAGGCGTTTTACGGTCTATTGTTAGGGAACTAATTTGACTCAGGGCTGGGAAGTTGGGTATTTTAGAATTTAATATTGTCTCAACTTTTTTTTTTTCTTTTTTTAATGTTGATCTTGGCTATAATGGATGTTTGCCTGGGATCAAAACATGGGAGGGAAAGCCAGAACTCGAGTCAAGATTTTCTCAGCTGATTTCCATCGCAAAGACTAACATGTGCTATTTAAGCTAGCAAAGAGTTTTTAAAATAACATTTATTGAATTCGGAGAGAAAGGGAGAGGAGACATGGAAACATCCATGAGAGAGAATCATCCATTAGCTGCCTCCCGCACACCCTGTCCTGTGGGATTGAGCCTACAACTGAGGCATATGCCCTGACTAGGAATCAAACCATGACCTCTTGGTTCATGGGTTGACGCCTATCCACGGAGCAATACCAGCTGGGCTCAAGCAAATAATCTCATTTTGATCATAGAACTGGAGCTGTGGCTTAGACTCACTAATGGCTAATGATTTCTCTCTGTTTCCCAATAAAAGCTGTCGTTACAGGCATGCGGTGAAGACGGAAGCTAGGCTTTTGTGTTTTAGTTTGGTGAGTCCAGGTACATTGCGACTTGTGTTCTTTATTTCTGAGGACCCAGGTACATCAGGAGCATTTGCCAGAGCCCATTAGGCATGATGGGAGAGGAAAGAGCAGCGCTCGTGTCTTTACAAAGACTGTTGCCTTTGATTTTCAAAGACGGCCGAGTGTATTTCAAGTGTCCCTGTCCATTAATGGACTCTCTGAATCTCTGGGATGGTTCAGACTTTGTTTACATTGTCTAGCTAAGGGCCATGCTTTGTGCTCAGCTTCTTTGCACTAATGTCCCCAAAAGAAAAGAGGAAGAGGGGGAGAAAATTAGAAAAAGAGGGAATGCAGGACGCTGGGAAGAAGGAACCGATGGGGGTGAAGAGCTAGGTGGGCTTGTCATTTGGACAAATGAGCATCAGTGTTGATCAATGTGCAGTGCCTTCCAAGGCCCATAAAGACACATTCAAAATATAATTTCACTGATACGTGATAGGGTTGATTCTGCCCCTAGTGGTGTTTTTCTTTTTCTTCCTCCCTACCTCCCACCTGTCTCTCCCCCACCCCCTCTATCCTACTTTGAAGTGTGGAAACCACAGGCTAAGACAGAGGTCTGCAAACTCATTAGTCAACAGAGCCAAATACCAACAGTACAACTATTGAAATTTCTTTGGAGAGCCACATTTTTAAAACTTAAACTTCTTCTAATGCCACTTATTCAAAATAGACTCTCTTAGACGGTGGTATTTTGTGGAAGAGCCACACTCAAGGGGCCAAAGAGCCGCATGTGGCTCGAGAGCCGAAGTTTGCCGACCACTGGGCAAAGCCATCAGCCATCCACCGAGAATGCAAATACATACCTTCTCATTGCTCCCAATTTGGGCTTGAAAGCCAGTGCGGCTGGTCTCCCTTCCACCCAGCATTTTGACCTTTGACCTTTACCTGCATCTCACGTGGTACACACTGGACAGGCCCCTTTGCAACAATAGAAGATCCGGGAGGGATTGTCAGCCAGCAGAACACTACGCGTCTGTGCAATTTAAAAAAGAAAAAAATTTTTTCAGTATCTCTTTAAAAAAGACCAACTGGATTCATGTTCATCAGTCTTCTCCGCTGAAGACTAATGTTTGCTTCACACAAGAAAAGTCATTAAAACTGACAAATTAATTGCCCAGAACTTGAATTCCTATTGTGCCCCAGCTGGCATGATAAACACAGCATTTCCCATCAGTTTCCTGAGAAAACATCTGCGTGGTGGTGAGTGTTGCTAGCCGGGTGTGTGGATTGAGGCCAGGGTGGTCCAGCCAGCCACCGGGTGCCACGGGCAGGGTGGGGAGGGCGATCCGCTACCCGGCCCACCCAGCGCTGGATGCGGAGCCGACGAACCCGCATCACCGGCTTCTGAAACACAATTAGTCGGTGCGTGTTTTCCTGGCAGCAATTAGCGGCAGGCGGGCGTCCTAATGAAATAAAGTCATGATTCCCACAGGGGCTATTTATAATAAACGTTACACAACAATGCGAGCTTCCAACTGTGCCCGTTAAGAATTGATTAATAACGAAGCTATTAAGCCACATATTAGGTTACATATTGTGCCAGTGTAAGGGATACTGCTAATTAAGTAATCATAATCATGCGCATGTGCCACATCTAATTAACTTTTTACGTCTCTCTGAGTGTTTGCTTCGGGACCCGCGGCAGCTCGTTGGCCATTTTCTGCGGTATCGTTTCCCAGTAAAGGAGGTTGCTGCGGAATCACGTGGAGGGTTCCATCAGAGAAAGCGGCTTCTCACGACTGTTACTTTGGGCCGCACTGAGTCTCTTCTTGGGGGAATGAATTAGCGTGAGGACGGGGTGTAGGGTTGTCAAGTGCTTCCACACAAATTAAGTTGGGCAAACAGCTTTAAAACGTCCGAACAAGTTGAACACTACAGTCTGAATGCCCGAGAGGACCACAGTGTGTTGACCTGTTGGTGTGTGTATTCGAGAACAGCGCACCCTCTGATCTGGGAAGAATCCTAGAGGTTCTTGATCTTGGTCGGAAGGGAAGGCTCAGTGCGCTTTGCTCCTGTGTCTGTCTCAGAGAAAACGGTACATTCAAACTAGTCCCACCTTTACAGGTAAATATTAGCATCTGTCCTCATTCAAGCTCATTTAAAGTATTATTCCATCACCAAGCAGCAGCTTCTATAATGCATGGTTAACATCTCAAAAGTTCATGTTACTAGTTCTTGAGCTTAGTTGTTGGATAGTATTTTAAAACGAGTAACACAATCTAGCATGCTCTTCACCCTGGACCGGAAGAGTGAATTTCATTGCTGACACCATCAAATCAGTTACAAGGGAAAAATGAATTTTGTTGTTGTTGATGGTGTTTCTTCTCATCACTGTATTTCTGCATGGAGTTGCCTGGAATTCTATTACCAGATTACCAACAGTTCAGTTCTAATAACTACACAAGGTGCTGTGCAATGTCTTAACACAGGTCATTATGACGAATGCTTCACCCAGTAAGACAGGTCTTAATCCTCCTCAATCTGCAGATGGGAAAACAGGGAATGAGATGTTGAATAACTCTTCTAGTTTAAAGACGAGCAGACTATCTAGCTCTAAAGGGAACCTTAGCAGCTACATCAAATGTCACCTCACAGGTTCATCCATGGCTTTGGTTCTTAAAGGACCTGCCGCCATTGATGTCCTATTTATTGACAATAGTGAAGGTTCTACTAAAACCACAGCTTTTCACGAGAATTGTTTTGTTTGTTTTTGACACATTCAGACCCTTGGAAGAGGCTCAGCTATGCAGACTTTAACTGTGACACAGTGCTAGATCCCCTGGGGGAGATAGTCGAGGCAAACAGAACACAGGGAAAACTGAAGCAAAGCGTATTCTGTCTCGTGTACAGTGGGATATTCCTCACATTATCTGATGAGTTTGTGCATTTCTTTACCATAATAAGGCGGTTTGCATGAAATCATATCATTTGTGCCAAAAGTATAGCCACAGACAAAAGTGGTGAGAAATAAATATCCGAAAGCATAGCTTGCTATTTATACTTCTGTATTTTATTTGCATGTGATTTTCCACAGGAAAATTAATATTTATCATGTTATTTTTACCTCCATATGGAAAACATCCAATGATCCTCACATCATATTCACTTTAGCATAAAATAAATATTAAAACGTGGCTTTGGAATAATGTCTTCGAGATGGGAAGTATTCACTTCTTCATGTTGAAAGTATAACAGGAAAAACGTTCATTAACATGGTGCCATTGCCTATGCAGACTTGTGTTTTAAATCTCATTTCATACATAGAGAAATGTGCACGAAGTCAAGAGAGATCTGGGCCAGTCATGAGCATCGGAACTTCCCCGTGTACTGAAATGTTTAGAATGTCAGCGGTAATGAGCCAAAGTCAAAGTAATTAAGTACGAATGGTGGAAATCACAGAACTGCTCATTACTGGTGTGCTACTTCCCGCCCAGAGATCAGATCCTTAGATCTGCTTTAAATTTTCTATTTATATGTAGTTTATGAAATGGTGGTTTCTGATTGCTCGATTTCCATGAGATACATAATCAAATGCATAATTATTACATTTAAAAAAAAAAACCCTGCAAACTATATAAAAATGCAAGAGCACTTTTAACTAGGCTCTGGTACTAATTCCAGCGTGAGTGTGGCGGTTCCCCGCACCAAGGAGCAATGCTCGCCCGATGGGACGGGTGTCCCATAATGCAACGCAGTTCTCCAGGGGATTAGCATCAGATTCCCCAGGTGAAGGGTTCAAGGTTTCCCCTCCTTCAGAAACCAGCTGCCAGGCCAAGTTGCTACCTCTATTTCTGGCCAACCAGCTACAGATGGGAGGTCTCAGGACCCCCTCTTTGGGCTCCGCCCACCTGTCCCAAGGCCAGACTGTCCCCTGGACTGTCAATCGGAGGTTCCCAAACCCCGTCCTCGGGTTCCGCTAATTCACTAGGGCAGTTCTCACAGCTTGGAGAGAGAGTCTGCCCACCAGATCAGTGGCTTGTTGGGAAAGGGTGATTTAAGCTACCCGCTGGCTCTCCGGTCGGGTAGGAGAGAGAGAAGCCAACTGCTCCTAGAGGTCTTGGCTGGGGAAGATGAGATCTTGTGATTTATGAGCTGGCTGCTAATTGCTGAACTGTTTCACTGTTTGTCTCAGTTTCCCCCATCCACTGACCTTAGATGAATGTTCTTAGCTTCTTCCTAACCCGCCTCAGTGTGATGTATAATGTGTCACTGGATTTTGCGGACCTGGTATGACAAACAGAACGTCAAGTTTTCATATTGATCCCATGTTGAAATGACAGTATCTCGGCCAAACCATTAAAAAACATGTTCTATTTCATGTAATTTTACTGGTTCTTTTTGCTTATTATAATTTGACTGCTAAAAAGGCAAAAGTCTGCATGTAGCTTACATTGCATTTAGTATATTGAATAGCACTGGGCTGGAATGTTTGAAATCCGTGTAGTTATGGCAGGTGAGTTTCAAAGGATAATGGAGGATTAACAGAAGACATATTAAATGAGATGCCTTCTAACTAACCTCCTCTGTGTGAAGACCTAGGGGAACTGTCTGAGAGAGAGATTGTGATGAGGTAAAAGTGACAGGGAAACGCACCTGTCACTCGTAGGGTTCAGACAGGTCCGCCTTCCCAGGGGTGGCATTCCTCCTCGTGCAGAATCGCTGCTCTGTTTGCGGGAATCCAGAACGCATTTGGAGAACTAAGCCTCGAAGATGGATACTAAGCCCTCTTTTACAGCCCAGTTATCTTGATAAATTGATCCTAGGATCCATTAATATTCTACCTCTAACGGGTTCTGGGAAACCAGATACGGATGAGGGACGGATGAGAGCGGCTCCGTTATCTTCGCTTCCCACACATTCCTCATTTGGGCCCATTTCCCCATATCTGTTTATGTATGTGGCTAGTGTGTGTGGTTGCAATGTGAATAGCATTTCCTGTTTCTAGTTTTCAAGCCCTGTGTGAGCACCATAGATTTTTACATCCAGACTTAAGAGAGAGATGGCATATTGTGTTGTCTTCCTTGCTGTGGCCGACTGGCATTTGTTATATGAATTCATGGGGAGGACCCTCGATGGCAGTTTTTAATATGCAGTCTTCCATGCACCTTGGTTTCGTATTTAAAAAAACACAGATAATTCATAAAAACAGAATCCTACAGGCCACGGAATTCTAAAATGACTTCTTAAAGCACGTACTGTATTTGATCCGACTGGGCTCCGTACCGTATGCTGTCTAGCAAAATGTGCATTAATACCTCGTTGGAGACTGTCAGCTTCGCATCACTCGTTACTGTTATCTTGCTCAAGGCCTGATTGTTATAGAATGGCTGATGACAAACACGTTGTGAACTAGGAGTTTTAGAAAATGACGACTGTCCCATTTTAACTGCGGAAGGGTAGCACATGCCTGTTGGAAGTTACAGGATCCTGGTCTTGTCCTGGGCAAGCGGATGGAAGAGGAAATAACATCAGACACTTGGAGGGAAAGAAAGTAGTGACCTTCCTCGCCCAGGCAGGGTCCTAGCTGACCACTGTGCAGTGAGCAAAGGTGTGTCCTTTTAACAGTCAAGCCCCTTGTGACCCCGACGGTGGGCCTGCAGCGAAGGGAGGGTCCCACTCTGGCTGCCATTATGTATGTAAAAGAATTCAACCATTAGACCCCTTACTCCCCCACCCCCAGCCCCGGGGTGAACTCAGTCCACACTGGAGCGGCACCCTTGCATAGTTTGAATTTCCTGGGGGGTCTGATGTAAATAAGTGATAATGGAGGGCGTTGGCCAACACTAGGATGCAGACTCTCCCGATGGTGCCTCCATCCGGGCCTTCCTCACCTGCAAGGAAGGCTGCCCCGCATCTCCCGGGGACCCGAAGATGCCGGAGTTAAAGCGTCCTTACTATTTCACTATTTTCCTGTTCATAGTTTAGCACCAGCCGCTGTGGCCTGGGGACGGGAGCCCCCTCCGGGAGTGTGGGCCCCAAACCTAAAACTTCACTGCCCATCTCCCACGCCCTCAAATACCAACTCCCCGAAAACATCCAATGCCCTTGATGGCACAGGACTGCTCCCCTGTATTTTTATTTATTTATTTATTTTAAAAAATATATTTTATTTTTTTACAGAGAGGAAGAGAGAGGGATAGAGAGTTAGAAACATCGATGAGAGAGAATCATCGATTAGCTGCTTCTTGCACACACCCTACTGGGGATGTGCTCACAACCAAGGTACATGCCCTTGACCGGAATCGAACCTGGGACCCTTCAGTCCGCAGGCCGACGCTCTATCCACTGAGCCAAACTGGTTTCAGCTCCCCTGTATTTTTAGCTCTCATGCTCATTTACTCCGCCAGTCAGCCCCTGATTCACTCATCTATTTATCAGGCGGTTCTATTAATATTTATTAATGGTCTACAGCGATGGTTGTAAAGAACCTGCCGTTATGTATGTAAATGAATGCCCTCAGCCTGATCCCTCTTCTTCGTTGTCGTTTAGGGTAGAAAAGGTTAATTTAGAAAACTAGGAATGCCCGATTCCCAGGGGACCCCCGGATAGTAACCCCCAAGTCCCAGTGAATGTAACTTCTATGCTAATGAGCTATGATACAGGAAGAAGAGCCCAGGAAATGCCAGTGTATTTAATTTATAAAGATTTTGCAACATTGCCACTTAGGATGCATTCTAGTCCAAACGGCTTTGAAGAATGGAAGTTCAAGTGGACTCAGACGTGACCCTGGGGAGCCATTAATAAGCGAGGACACTCTCTCTTAGAGCGACCTGCTCCGATAACCGGAGCCCACGCTTCCCGTAAGCCAGGCCACTCGGTTCTGCTGTGTGACGACGGGTGAGTCCTCAGGCCAGGAGCCTGGGAGGCAACCCGGAGAGAGAGGAGACTGCGGATCCGAGGTCGGTGGTCTAGTCTCAGCTCTTCCACTCCCTGGACCCGCAGCGCCATCCTTTCAGCTTGCTGGTGTTCTCAACCAGAGACTGCTTCCGGATAAACCATTGAAAATTCTCTTGAGTTTAGGAATTTTTGACAATTGTAAGGTATTATTTATCATTATTAAAGAGAGTGACCTAGATTTCGATCCAGTCTTTGAACTTGAAACTACTACCGTAGTAATACTCTTGAGGAAGCTAGCTACAGAAAAGAATGGTGACTGTGATGTGATGCTGACTCCGTACTAAGCCATTTCACACGGGCTTCTGCTGTTTCCCCACCTGGTGTTTCCTGCACCCAAAGAAAACACGTGTTACTTCCTTGTAATTGCTCCTTCTTCCCCAGGCCACTGAGTTCTCAGGAGATGTTACGTGATTCTGAGGAAGTATGGATTGAATTAGAGTTGTAACCTACCGTAGTAGGAATCAAAGTTACCTCCTGTGGCTCTCTTTGAGAATAATATTTTGTCATATATATATATATATATATATATATATATATATATATATACTAGTATATATACATACACACATTATTTGGTCAAGATAAAATATCATTATTAAATTGATATTTTCCTCTGTTCTCACCACTTTTATTATTAACCATTTGCCTCTGTGCTGTGTGCTCTTCTAGATAATATGCCCTACCTTCTGATTGACCATAAAGAACTCAATTGTATTCTTTTCTTAAAACGCATGTGTGTTTGTGTGTGCACACTGTTGGTGGGAACGCAGACTGGTGCAGCCACCGTGGAAAGCAGTGTGGCGTTACCTCAAGAAATTAAAATTGGAATTGCCTCCTGGCCCAGCAGTCCCACTTCCAAAGAAACATTTAAAAAGGTTTGAAAGCACGATACAAGTTAGCATCGTTTATGTATGACCACGTCATTATTCTGATCACAAAATTAATATCTAGCCAAACCCATATGCAGAAAACTATGAGGCGTGATACGTTTTTGAAGTGATAGAGACATTAAAATAATATTCCTACCACACTCCCCTCACTGTCATGGAGAGATTGTCATGAGGGTTAGTTGTATAAAAAGTGAAGGGATTTACTTGAATGCACAGTCATTTGCTAGCTTTCCAAAATGTTTCCAGACACTTTCTTGCCATTTGTAGGTAACAAATTTTAAAACATAAAGAGTGAAGCAAACATGTGGCTAATACATTGTGAATATAATTTCAATAGAGGAACAAAGTCAAAACCCTTGGCATTTATACCAATGGATAGATTGTTATGGCCTGACTTGGAAATTATTAAATCAATTTAAAATTCAGACAGTGTTTCCAGAGGCAGGAGAAATCTGTAGGGAATTTTGGGGAAATCTGCAATAAATTCTGCTTAGACTAGAGAGATTTAATTAGAGATTTTTTATCTTAAACCTGCTGGCATGTTGCCAGTTAGTCATTAGGTTTTTATCCCTGCTTGGAAGCCTTCCTAAAGAGAAATGCTCTCTTCCCTGTAAGGCTGACATTCTCAATCTAGAACATTAAAGTGAACAGCAAAGATTAGAAGCACAATTTTCACATTTTTTAAACTTTGGAAATTTCTCTGAGTAGTTAACAAGCTGCTATTGAGAATACTATTCTTTAGTCCCTAGTTTTTGGTTTGTTTGTATTTGTTTTGTTTTGTTTTGTTTTGTTTTGTTTTACATAACCAAGCCCAATTTATCATCCTATTCCTAGCAAAAGCTAAAACAGGTTTCATCTATGTATTGCATGCAACTCTTCATGTAACCCTCAGTACAGGACTAACTCCAGACTGAACATTATGCCCAGGGTACGCATTTATCTTCGGCCTGCTTAAAAAACAAAACAGGAATGGTTTTCTAGGTGTTCTTGCAAGAATTTTATGTCTCCTTCCTTGAACTATTTCATTAAAATGCCTCCGGATGGCCTGAGAATCTTCAGTTTCAACGAATTCCTCCTGCCTTTTCTTCTTTCCCAAGGAGATTTAACTTTTTTTTCCTCTCAGCTCCACAACCCTCAATATGTGTGATGTCTATTGTTTGGGAATTGTTTACCTAAGAAACACATAGAATACTGTAAAAGGACTCCGGCAAACAAGAACTCTGTAACTGATGGAGCGCTCAATGGGCCGTGCAGTAGTAAAAATAATTCCATTACCATAGTGTTGCTGATTTTCCCCATTGACATATGGAGTTCTCAATTTTCTTTTATAAAAAAAAAACTCTTCAAGATATTTTATTTCTAAGTTAGATGCTCAATGTTGGAAAGAAAGCATTGTCTGCTGCCATGAAGAATAATGTTAGATGCCAGTCCCTAACGTTCACTTTATCAGTTTGAAGAAATTCCCGTCCAGTTCCAGGCTTATGGAAGTTTTTGTCCACAATGGATGTCAACTTTTGTCAAATGGATTTTCTACTTCTATGGGGAGAATTGCATGGATCTCCTTTTTCTGGCCGTAAATGTGGTGGATGAAGTTAGTTATCCTTTGAACGTTGAGCGTCTGCAGATCTGCACTGGTTTGGAAGTGGAACCCTTTCTCCATGTGTCTCTGATGAACCCACTGCTGTTTCGTTAGCGCTTTGGTGTATGTTCATGAGGACTGTTGGTTCACAGTGTTCTTCTTCCTTTAACTCTGTCAGATGTTAATATTAAGGTAGTGCTGGCCTCCTACGTATGAGCTGGGAAGTGTTTCATGCTGTTATTTATGACTTTGGGTTTTTCAAACTCTTTTTATAGATTGATAGGTATTGAGCTGCCAGCCAACAGAGTCACTAAGAGTTTTGATCTATGAAACACTGTCAAGCGGAATGGTTTCCCAACCGCCGGCGAGCCCACTCTTCTCCAGGCAGATCGTTACGCTTTATTCTTGGCTCTTTCCATAAGGTGCCCTGTGATCAATTGCACATCCTTTGTCATCCCGCATTAAAAGTCTCCGTTTCAGTTTTTCCACCTCGAAGACCTGTATTGACAAATATGATCATTAGGTTGAATGAATTTCCCAGATATTTGTGCGTATCAGCTGGTACTTGCTGTGTGATATCTTCTGGGTCCTCCAGAACCATGACAAAGATCGATACTCTACCTATTACAACAGTTTGCCTTACAGCATTTCTGCACCATTCATTTCAATGTTGTGCTACTGTGGGCTAGAATTAGGACAGCATCTTAGAATAGCCCAGCAGGGTTCAGTACAACCAGGCGCAGTGACTATCCGTTGTGTGGAGTGTAAAACACTGCTCCCCGGTGTTGCCATTTTCCTTCCCCAGGATAAACACCGGTGTGTTTGATGGAAGCTTTCCAGTTGTTGGTAAAGGCATTTTTATCCTGGGTCATGTACCATCTTATGTGTAAAGAGATTTTAGACTAAGAAAGCAGGATTTCCACCGAATAGCCCAAAACAAAAACAAATACTGGGAGCATTCAACATATGTTGAAACTGCCATAAGTTCACTTTCACAGAGGTAGTCCAATTTTCAAGGTAATGCTTTAAGCAGATATTAATGATGAGTGACAGTTAGATGGCAATCAAGAGTCCATCACTGTGACTAAAACCAGCCCAAACTTGGCAAGGTACAAACACTTAAATAGAATCAGCTATTCATTTCCACACACTTCGGTTATTTCCACATTCCAATACCCCAAAGATTGTGTGCCTTATATTTCACCAGAATAGCAGGTGTGCTTAGCAGAAATCACGGAGAAATAGCAAAGCCCATTCTTATTCCACAAAACAATTTACTTTTTTTTTTTATTCCATTGGCCCCTTCTAGCCCACCCGCCCCCTCACCCAGGTCTCCACCATCCTATTGTCTGTGTCCATGGGTGGTGCTTATAGGTTTACAAGTTTGGTTGATCTCTCCCCACCCACCCACCTTGCAATGTATGTCTTATCGGAAATTACAGAAGAAAAAACACTTGAGTGATAATGAGGGATGTGTTATGATTATGCTCAGCAAAACAGCAGAATGAGACAATTTCCATTGTCACAAGTATACATAAAATTTAAAAATGGTTCTGTGGGGAATCGGAAGATTCTCTGTGTAGCGCTTCAAATTGGCTTGTTCATTCATTCAGTCCATGTTCCTGAACACCCTGTCTGAGATACACTAAGCCTGCTTAGGGTTGAAGAATAAATAATCATCAGTTGTTACTGTGAAAAATTATACTTACAGTATGCAGTTACAAAACATGACGTTTTAAGAGCCTTAAGCTTAAATCCAGTTAGGCAATTTAAAAACACAGTTGCATTAGGATTTGTAATTGTGATAATGGCGAGAGTAAATGAAAACATTAATAAATATTGATTTCACTGTAGTAGAAACAGATTCAGGTGTAAAGGAGAAAGGCTGAGATAACACGAGGGTAAATGTTTGGAAATTTATCAGAAGACAAATCAACTTAGAGAAGTAACTACTGGACTTTTAATGTAATTTTAAAGGCGTATGCCTGATTCCATCAGTTTGTATTTCCAGCAGTATGTCAAACTTCAGATCAAAAGTATGATCCTAACAGCTATATTTTCATAAAGATCAGATAATCAGTTAGAGATAATAATTGGCAGGCCATTTTTATAGTATTATTTGCAAAGCTTGTAGTACATAACCACCTACTAATTAAATCTTTCTCAATCTGTATTCTCCTCCATATCTGTTTTAATTTAAGGATGTTGAATAGTATCCATATATCACCCCAGTATTCTGCATTTTCATGGCACCCAGAATTGTACAGAAGAACAAAGCACTCAGATGAGAGAGATGTCACTAGTAAGTAAAGTCATAGAAAGTATTTTTACAGTGTAAAGAGGAGGTCCCAAATGTCTGTAGAAATCAGCTGATAAAGATTTATTGTAGTGTGGACAGTTTGATGCTTAAAGCAAATATTGATAAACCTCAAACTCAGAAACTAAGTACCATGTCGATAAAGTTATTAAAATGTGCTGTAACTCAAGAAGGAAGGCTTAGAGGGAGCGGTCAATACTCAGACACAGACAAGAGGATTACTAGAACCAATCAGCAGTATCAGAAGTTTGCAGATACAGGCAGCGGGGATATCAGCGGGCTGCACGTTGTCTTGGACTTTTGCCTTTGAAATGTCAGTTTTATTGAATTGCTCACTTAACACGTCCTTATGAATGTCCCTCAGGTGCCAAGTTGCAAGATAGAGCCGAACCAAATGCTGCCATTAAAAACAGTGTCAGTAGAGTAGAAACTAAACACCTCACACGTTGAAGGACAACTGGCGACTAAAGCAAAGAATCCTATAAGAGCGCAGTAACAGGCTGTGATTGTTCGTAAGCACAGGGACCAGGCGCCGTGCGTGGAAACGACAGAATCTCGTTTTCACGAGAGCCTCGGAGAAAGTCTTTGTGGGGAAGTGATGAGAGAGATAACCATTGAGTGCAATGTGTAGGGACATTCACAGAAGCAACCCATCAACGTGTGTCTCTCACATCGAGGTTTCTCTCTCTGTGTGTGTCTCTCCCCATCCCTTCCACTCTCTCTGAAAATGAATGGGAAAAATACTCTCATGTGAGGATGAACACATAAGTGAATATAGAGGAAAAATAAAGTTAGGCCCATCCATCCATCCATCCATCCATCCATCCATCCATCCATCCATCCAAGCTTTGGCCCATGTCAATTTCAGCGTTCAAAATCTATTAATTCAAGTCTGTGATTCAAGTCCCGTGGCCGGTCACTAGTGGGCAGATACAGTTGAACCTAGATCTGATCAAAACAACCTAAAATTCCATTCTCTTCTTCTCACTATCAATGCAAGGCAAGCATGGTGAGTGGAGTCCAGTGTGGTCAATACCTTGCAAATCATAATGGTGCCTTTTGCTAGGAATCCATCATTTAATCCTCACAACCCATAAGAAAGGGTTTTCCCTTATTTCCTGTTATAGGTGAGCAAAGTGAGACTCTGAGAAAGTAAGTCCCTTGACCAGCATTGACCAAGTATTAGGTGACTTATGCTATTTTGAAATCACCCAGTCAATGATTGACTCTTCATCGATGTGGCCAACGACCCAGTGTGCAAAATAAACTGGATTTAAATGTAAGGCATCCCAGAGGGAATTACCTGATATATGGGCCTATGACCCGTTATTAGAATACCAGTTATGAAGTAGGTGCTTATGTGTTGATAAAATCCCGAGGCAGCTGAATTTGGTAAAATAGGAAGCTTCGCCGTACAACCATCTTTCCGGAGATGCAATTTGAAAAATAACAAGTGGAAACCTTTCTCTCCACTGCACCAGTTAATTGATGGCCACCGGGAGAGTGCCTAACCATGAGTTACCGCCCGTCAGCTTTAGTTTCTGAGTTCTCCAAAAACTGCCCATTTTAATTAAGTTTAAGGGGCCCGCCTGGAGCTATAATGTGATATGAGATATGGCCAGTCGCAGGTTAAGAAACATGGCATGTGGCCACTGCGGCCATTTTGGTAGCTACTCAAGGCAGGGACAAGTACAAAGTATTATGTTGTCACACCTCTCTCATTGCTTATAGATTAATTTTATCTTTTCACACGTCTTTAAATTATAATGAACAACAGGCTGGATATATTTCCAATAAACTTTTAGATTAAGTGAATAATAATAGGATATCCATAATCATGATGATGGCAGCATTGATGATCATGATGATTTTATTTGAAGCAAACCTGAGGACAGTGAGAAACAAAAAATCCATGATTTTATTTCTTGTTTTAGCTAAATTTTTCAACTCAAATACATAATGGTGATTTGTTCATGCCATTAAAATGTGTTGACATTTTGGTAATTCTAGGGTTGAAGAACTTAGGTCCTGACACCAGATGGAGAAACAAAATGTTTCTGTTTTCTGTGTAAACACTGCAGAACATCTCAAATGCTCTCTTTTTAAAGATTGAGACTAGACAAAGGAGGCCATTAAAGCAATGAATCTTGAATTATTCAGTTATCATTTGATGATTTTCTCATTCATCCCACTGGTTATTTGTTTTTTTATTTAAGCAGGAAATAATTACTGTGAAAAGCTGAAACTAGATGCATTGCTAAGTTGAGCTGTCTTAGGCAAAAATCTGATGTGGAAAACAAACATTTCATTCTAGGAAGATAAATACTGTTTTATATGAAGTAGCAGGCCAAAGAATGAATTAAAGGAAGAAAAGTCAACTCTGCCTTTAAAAATCAAAAGAGATGGCCCTGGCCGGGTAGCTCAGTTGGTAGAGCATCTTCCCAATACACCAAGGTTATGGGTTTGATCCCCAGTCAGGTCACATTCAAGAAACAACCAATGAAGGCATAAATAAGTAGAACAAGTCAGTCTCTCTCTCTCTCTCTCTCTCTCTCTCTCTCTCTCTCTCTCTTTCTTTCTCTTCTTCCTTCCTTCCTCCCTCTCTCTCTTTAAAAATTCATTAAATAAGTTTATAAAAAATCAAAATGGATATTACAGAAGCAATGTCTGATCTGATTATTAAAAAGTGAAAGGCATCAAACACACTATATAGCATGCAAAGAACTCCAAGAACTCCCAACAATGGTTCCATTTGGTTCAAAAATGTATATTGAAATGTTTAATTTCATAAATACTCATTGAATTGTTATGATTAGAGAATCTTAAGGGGGAAAAAAGGTTCTTGCCTTTAGGAAATTTAATCTAAAAGGTTCACCAAAGAAGTAACTGAATAATTAAAAATACTATGGAAAAGCTACTCAGGATGATGCCTAAGAGTAAAAAGTCCCATTTCAGCAGGAATAGTAAGATCTGCATGCGGCGGGGATAAAGGAGTCACTGGAGGGTGAAGGCAGGTCTTTCCTGCAGCTGCTGGGAGCGTGAGGAGGAAAGTTGCCCAGACCAGAAGCAGCCGAGTCAGTCTGTGTGGCTGGGGCATAACGTTTAGTGGAGACAGTGAAAATCAAAGAAAGTCTGATGACAACATCTAAGTCAGTGGTTCTCAACCTTCCTCATGCCGCGACCCTTTAATACAGTTCCTCATGTTGTGGGGACCCCCCAACCATAAAATTATTTCGTTGCTACTCCATAACTGTAATTTTGCTACTGGTAATGAATCGTAATGTAAATATCTGTGTTTTCTGGTGGTCTTAGGCTCCACAGCAATGGTTCTCAACCTGTGGGTTGCAAAAATAATTTTATGGTTCAGGGTCACCACAACGTGAGGAACTGCATTCAAGGGCTGAGGCCTTAGGAAGGTTGAGAAACACTGAGCTAAGTGCTTGCAAAGGGCAGCTCTGCCTCAGAGCAAGCTCCTCAGGCCTCTGAGCTGGAATGATGTGGCCCCAGGGGACTGTGTGCATAATTCATTGCAATGCCTGACCAAAACACACACACACACACACACACACACACACACACACACACTCACACACACACATTGCTTTCTGATGATGTCTATCTCACCTTATTTTCTAGTTTTGTGTATATTCTGTAATTCCTGCCACATAATAAATAGTGCATGGATATGATTTACACATACATAAACATAAACATCTTGAAGGTAGGGGAATAGGGTGGTGGAGGAAGGTGATCAAGTCAGATACTAGCTTTGGAAAGTTGCTTTCAAACATCAATGAGCAAAGGGGACTAGTTAGCAGACTCCATCATGGTAATACGGGACAGCACGCCAGGCCCTGGAGCTATGTGGCTTAATAGAGATGGAGATAAAGCATCAGATTCCAGGAATAATTAGGAGGGGAAGGTACCAGTCCTTGGTTAATTGCATGCCCAGCTCACCTGCTGACCACACCGTAGGGGGCAGGGGCTCCATGCCTGGAGCACCTTATGTAATGTTCCTGACAACGAGGAGCTGGTCATTCTTCTTCTTGTCCTCATCAGAGCAAAATGAAGCTGAGAGCGGTTAAAAATTAAAAGGCACCCAGCTGGAAAGTGGCAGCACTTGACTGGAAAGCCAAGTCAGTAAGACTCGAGAGCGAAGTGTTAACCAGGTGTCTCCGAGGAAAACACCCAGGAAGAGGCAGGGAATGGACTCAGAGCGCAGGCGCTGATGAGAGAGGCCAGTTGCCCACGCCTTCCCATTTGGCACCGTGACAAACGCTACTGAGTCCTAATGAAGCACATTGCCCAACCGATGAACATTGTCACTCATTTCATAGTGATTTCATGTGCATCAGGCAGTCTAGGCCAGTTTAAAACTCTGTTGTATTATTTGCACATAGCAAGCAATCATAAATTCTCTCATACTGACATCTATAAAATGGCCAGGTTTTATTCAGACTTTAATAATGTAAAAACCGTTGAAATTCTAATTAAAAAAATCGATGTTGGGAAGCACAATCCTAATAAAAACAAATAATTAGAACATAATTGGACAGATGTCTGTATAATAACTTCCAGTTTGGGGGGAACTCTAGTAATTATGAACATAAATGAATAAAGATGTCACAGCCTACCAAATTAGTCCACCGTTTTGTTTTTGTTTTTCCAAGCACAACATTACAGCTTTTCTAGTTTCTGAATACGTCTATGCAGAATATTGGAGTTATTTTCATTTGCTTTTATTCTAGAGTGTTTTCCTTTTTGCACCCAAGAAAAATGATGGAGAAGTATTCCTAGATTTTGAAACTCTGAGTTTACCACCTGGTGACTCAGCAATGATGGCTGTGATGTCTCTAGGCAACAGGAGGTTTTTAGCTGCATTATACTCTTATGGGACTACTGTCACATATGCAGTCTGTTGTTGACCCAAATGTCATAATTCAGTGCATGACGGTCCTATATAATAAAAGGGTAATATGCAAGTCAACTGAATGTTGGAATGACTGGTCGCTATGACATGCACTGACCATCAGGGGGCAGATGCTCAATGCAGGAACTGCCCCCTGGTGGTCAGTGCACTCCCACAGGGGGAGCACTGCTCAGCCACAAGTCAGGCTGACAGCTGGCAAGCACAGCAGTGGCAGGAGCCTTTCCCACCTCCACAGCAGTGTTAAGGATGTCTGACATCCCCTGAGGGCTTCTGGTCTGCTAAAGGGTGCAGGCTGGCCTGAGGAAACGCTCCCCCCAAATGCACAAATGTCATGCACCAGGCCTCTAGTATATACTTATGTATAAAATATGTATATATCCTATATATGATGTACTACACATACACACGTGCACACACACATGCACACACACACACACACACACACACACACACACACTAGAGGCCTGGTGCACAAATTTGTGCACAAGTGGAGTTTCTCAGCCTGGCCAGAGATTGGAGCTGATCTGGCCAGCCAGCCAGGGGGAGGAAGTGTGGGAGGTTGGCTGTGGGAGTGCACTGACCACTAGGCTGCAGTTCCTGCATTGAGTATCATCCCCGTGGTGGTCAGTGTGCATCATAGCTACCGGCCTGTTGTCTGGTCATAATGGCTGCTTAGGCTTTTATATATATAGATATTAACTTTAGCTCAGAGGGTCATGGGGTAAAGTTAAAAGATCATTACTCAAAATAGGCAAGTACCTTCTTTTATTTAAATATATACTTTATCTTTCATATTCTGTTATTAAATATCACATACAGTATGCAAGTACATATAAAAATATACAATTTGCCCAAACTGGTTTGGCTCAGTTGATAGAGCATCAGCCTGAGGACTAAAAGGTCCCAGGCTTGATTCTAGTCAAGGGCATGTACCTTGGTTGCGGGCACATCCCCTACTGGCAGCTGATCGATGATTCTCTCTCATTAATGTTTCTAGCTCTCTATCCCCCTCTCTTCCTCTCTGTAAAAAATGAATAATATATTTGTTATTAATTTGATGTAAATAAACATCATGATTCTTATACTTCTATAACATGGTCTGCCCAATTTTATTTTTCTGAAGTAATTAATGAGTCCTTGGGGGGGATTTTTGTGTGGACCCTTGGTAGCAAAAAAATATATATTACATAGTTTAGTTATAGATTTAAGGATAATGAACAATAAAAATTGATTTTGATATTTCTACTGGACTAAATTTTAGTAAAAACCTAAAGGAGGGGGAGTGATGTTATGAAACATATTAATATAGTCAATATTAAGGGGAGTTATAATTTCAAGTTGGCTTATGTAAAAAGACCATAACGTCCTGTTTAAAGCATCCTGTCTTTAGTTTAAAGAACTAAAGTCATTAAACTAAACATTTGATTACCAGCAACTTCTTAACACACATCTCATGTCAAACGAATGTATATGACAACACACCAATATTTTCATGAGAAAGACAGGGACCATTCCCATGCCACAACCCCGTGGAGTGGTAGCTAAAATGGACTCAAATGGTGGCTCATCCTTTGCTTTTAAAAAGCACAACCGTCTCTGTAAACTTGACCTCTTGCCTTCCTCCCCCCTGGTACTGTATTCCACTCTCCCAGCCGTGAAACTCCACCTCTTCCACTCAAGTTCAAATAAAGCTCATCTTTACCATCTTCGGTCTTATGACCAGACTGAACGCTCAGAAAAGGGTACCGCCAGTTGCTACTCTGGTAGTAATCTCAAATACCGTGGCTGCTCCTGCAGAGTTAGAAATGACACGCGCCGTCCACCCAGGGAACCAAGGAATTATCTCTGCAGTTCGTGAACCACCCGGAGGGTTTACCAGACTGTGGCCAGAGGCCAGGACACTGCCCGTTGCTTGTTGTGTCATAGATTCTTCAAAGATGCCTGCAGTCACGTTGGCGCTCTGCTCTAATGAGGCTCAGGGCAGTGGTGATGGGCAGGTCTTTAATCTCCGGGGACAGGTCCCAGGAGACAAGGCTTTCCAGGCCAACTGGCCATAATCATAACGATTAGCAGATGATCACTCCTCGCAGTGACCTTCATCGTGTCTCCGTGAGGACAACCGCGTGCTTTCTAAGGGCTTGTAGCTTGTTTTTACCAAGTGAATACATGAGACGTGATCTTCAGAGTGTATATAGTCAAGGCCTGGCATTTTGCAGAAGGGAAAAAAAAAAAAACCACACAACTCTTTGAATGGAGGACCTAAAAAATAATAAAGGGTTCACTCGTTATGCATTTCATGTGGTGGCTGATAGCTATCTTTCACTTTAAAAAAATGATTTAAAAATTTTTTTCAATTACAGTTGGCACACACTCTTGAATTAGTTACAAGTGTACCCCACAGTGATTCTTCATTCCAATAAATCTTGTACCCATCTGACACCATATAGTTATTAGAGTACTAGAGGCCCAGCGCACGAAATTTATGCACTGAGAGGAGGGAGAGAGAGAGAGAGAGAGAGAGAGAGAGTATATGTAAGTGTGTAAGGGGGGGTCCCTCAGCCTAGGCTGTGCCCTCTCACAGTCCAGGAGCCCTTGGGGGATGTTCAACTGACACAGGGAGCAGGCCTAAGCCAACAGTGTCTGCCCCTTGGTGGTCAGTGCGCATCATAGTGACCAGTCCTTTCACCTTTTGGTTGATTTGCATATTAGCCTTTTATTATATAATTGTTGGAAATCCCTGTTAAATACAGTGGTTGCAGAATCAATCTCTTCTCAGTTAACCCCCTGCAATAAAAGGCAAGGAGTCAACATTAGGCATAAATCACGATAAAGCTAGCAGCTAGAGACCACCCCTAACATTTTAGAGAGCTAAAAAACTGTAATATTCTTCTAGGTCAGAAGGAGTCATAAATTGCCAGCTCCGGCCTTCTACATCTTGGTGCTGGGATTACAATGGCACTTGGAGACTCATATTTAACACGGGACATAAAATAAGGCAGGGGCATTGTTTGCAGTTCAGGTGGAGGTGAAGGTGAATCTGCTTGTTAAGTATTTCTGTTGTGAAATCACCTATGAAGTCAGGCCAACGTGAATGGGAACAGAGAAATAAATGCTACTCTCTACAGAGAAGCAAATGGGAGCATTTCACGGTACATGGACAAGGATGTGTACTGTGAGCGACATAAACCACACATTAGCGGAAAAGCAAAGATCACATCCCTCCTGTGCCTTTCGGGTCCTTTCTACAAACTGTTTCATATGTGAAAGACTCTCGCTGACAAGGGAGATGAAGTCAAGCAGGTGAGGGTTTGGACATTGTCTGTATATCAAATGTCATTTTGTGTTGTGATTTTGCTTGAGGATCAGTTAAGGACAAATTAAATGTTGCTGACATGGCTCACATGTTGTGTCATTGATAAGGCATAGGAGTCTCAGGAAAAGCGTTGATGCTTAACGTAGCACTGTTTTGTGTGCAGGTGGCTACCCCGCTAGGTTTAAGCAGTAAGCTAGTCCATCTCCTATCTTGTGAATTCATCTTTCATAAACTAAACTTTAATA
Organism: Vespertilio murinus; assembly: GCA_963924515.1. Classification (NCBI taxonomy): domain Eukaryota; kingdom Metazoa; phylum Chordata; class Mammalia; order Chiroptera; family Vespertilionidae; genus Vespertilio; species Vespertilio murinus. The sequence continues at coordinate 7,036,562 of OZ004719.1, read as the reverse complement.
TTAATGGATCTGGAAGTAATCCTTGCATATCTATATTTTTTCCAATTTAGAAGGCTACTATGAAATTAAAATGAAAATGAGATAGCAATAGCATCTACCATGCTGGAAAGAATATTTTTAAATACCAATATCGGGTAAAGAAAAGGAATAGAGTCAGATCATTCTGGCTGAAGGGCACATTAAGGTAACTACCGTTAAGAGAAGATTGGCTATGTTTATCTAAAAATGAATAGTCTTCATTTTTTACTATGTCTATGTCAATAAATCTTTTAAGGAAAATGTTATAGAACCGGATGCTAATAGGAGGGTTTTTTTTTGTGTGTAATTAACAATATCATGTCAATCTAAACTTCAAAAAATTGGTTAAACAAGAAATAGCCTGTTTATATAGGACGGTTAAAGGGATCACTATAAATTAGGTTGTCAGAGAATATTTTTAGAAGTGTTTTTGAAAATAAAGAGTCAACGAGTAAGGGTTGAATAAAGAAAAAAAATGTTTTTCAAAGAGAGGCTCACAAACATTTGGTAAGATTTAACAGCTATTATCATCATCATTTCATCAGCAGGTAATAAAAAGCATGACTTGTAGAGTAACTAATTGTCAAATCGTAACACATTAAAGCTATAAGCCCTCCATTAACAGACACAAGCAAAAGAAGAATTTGGCGACATATAACTACCAAGGGCTCAAATCCAGAGCATGAGGGGAACTCTAAGCCATGATAGACCGCTCAGTAGGAAAAGACACAGCAGACCTTGACACTCTACACAGAAGGGACAGCTAAACATTGTCTAAACATGCATGAAGAGATTCTTTTGAGTTGTCAAGCAAAGACAAATGCAAACAAAAAGGTTACCCGCACTCTCCTGGGAATCACTAACATTAAGTAGAATGAAAATTCCCAGTGAAAAGAGGGGGTAGCCAGAACTCTCAAACACCCCCAGTGCGAGTTAGAATTACTTTCAGGTAATGTGTGGCATGATTTCATAAAACTGGGGGGGAAATGGCAGTCTCAGGGCCTAGAAACTCCATTCCTCGGCACAGACCCAACAGAAATTTAAATATATATTCTCCCCAAATGGATTTATGTCTCCAAAGCTGCTGAAGTCTAGGAACAGCCAGTATTCGTGAGCGCTAGAATGAGTAAACTGTTTTATGCATTCAATAGCATATTCTGAAACAACACATGTGTACAAACTTGTGTTGCCTGGAGCAATGTGGGTGAATCTCATAAATCCATGAAAGCTAAGGAGCAGGACGTAAACTAATATACAGCATGGCATTCCACCTGTGTACTATTTGAAAACGGGCAGGATGGGTTGTCATATTAGGAAGTAGAGTGGTTACTGTTGGGGAGAGGAAGCGTTTAGAAAAGGTCATGGCTGGTGGTTGAGCATCAACCTATGAACCAGGAGGTCATGGTTCAATTCCCGGTCAGGGCACATGCCTGGGTTGTGGGCTCGATCGCCAGTGTGGGGCATGTGGGAGACAGCCGGTCCATGATTCTCAGTCATTGTTGATGTTTCTATCTCTCTCCCTCTCCCTTCTCTGAAATGAATTTAAAAAAGTATTTTTTTAAAAAAAGAGGTCATAGTTTAGTCTTCTGGGGTTATTTTACTATTTTATTTATTGTTCTGGATATAGATGAACACATGTGTTCAATTTATAACAATTCATCAAAATTATACCTTGTATTTATACAACAAAAGCCAATATGTGTGTGTGTATAGGTTACATATATATAGTATATATACACACTATATATAGTATATATACATGCTATATAGTGTATATATAGGATATATAGGATATATAGGATATATAGTATATAGTATATATAGTATGTATATAGTATATATATAGTAAGTATGTGTGTGTGTGTGTATATATATATATATATATATATATATATATATGCTTATAACCACAAAGGCTTGATGCTTGTAACCACAAAGATTTTTTTGTGTGTGTGTGTGTTTTTTTTTTTTTTTTTTTGGATTTGTGTGTATGTGTGTTAGATAAGAGGATAAATGATTATACATTTAGTATGTTGGTTCAATCAACCCATCCAGTCACAGAACCTATTAACTTGTTACTTTTATTTTTTATTTAAACAACCACAAACATACACAAGGATGCGTTCTTACGCAGGAAGTCTTTAAAGGGCGGTTTTGCAGAAAGCAAACCTCCTTCCCCACTCCAGCGCCGGCTGCGGGGACGGGCCACGCAGACCGGGGCCGACTGGCTTTTACAAGGCAGACATGGACAGTCTGCTCGCCTCACCTCCTCCCAGGAGAAGGCACAGTCTTCTCTCTCCCCCTAAGACAACATATTTATCTTTTAAAATAGATTCATGCATTCAGAGCATTAAGAAAATCATCTCAGAGTGCATTCTTACAGACCTCCGCCTCTCCAGCCTACGACAACATGTCCAGGCTGCTTTGTCCTTCAGCAAACACGCTACCTTCTTCCTCCGCCGAGATTTATCCTTCCCGAGGGTCACCCAGGTGCCGGGCTCGGAGGCTGCGGGCGGCGTTTCACTGTAACTAAAGACAGACCTGACCTTTCTGATGGCGAAGAGGCTGCGTGCACAGTCAGCCTCGGGCTGCAGGCTTCGGGGGTCCGACTCGGACCCGGCGGCCTCCTGTGTGTGCGTCCCCATGTGACATGCACCCAGAGACAGAGGGAGATCTCTCCTGACAGCCTGTCTGTTGCCATTAGTATGATCCACGCAAACGTCAGGGGACCGTCCTCAGATGGTCAATGCCGGAGCCCATGGGATCCACCACCAAGGGCATGAAGTTGTTTGAAATCCAGTTTCAGGCCAGACGGGGAGGGTGGAGAGACGGAACAGATCAGGGTGCAGGGGCCGTGGCTGGGGGGCTGTCACCGCGTACACCTGAACTATGGCCTTGCTCCTCCTCTGAGATAAAACCTCTTGGTAGTTACTGATGGGCTGTTTTCCACGGGACAGAAATAAGCCGGCCTCCCGCGTCCCTGCCTCAAGTCACGATGGTAAAAGGCTCATGGGGAATGCCTGCGCGCTACCTTCACTGGTCCCATTCAGAAGTTACTTCCCTCCCAGTTACTGGACAGTATCGTAGACGTCTTAGCCTGTCCTTCTCATAGTCTAGCAATCAGGCCCCGGATTCTTCCTTCTCTCCAGGCCGGAGGGGTGTTCACAAAGACGGGGGAGGGAACATGGAAGAGGCAGCTTGTACAATTTTATATTTCCTGTTTCTTTCCCCCCACAGTTTAAAGCTAGAGCCACGAGGCAGACTCTCAACACCATTATCTGGGCCCAGGATGGAGCGTCCAGGGGGTTCTCAGACCCGGGCAGGCGGGGAGCAGAATAGCAAACCTCGATATTGTATTGCAGGATTTAGTCTGAAACCCATCTGCCGGGTGAGACTCCCGAGGTCCCCTTATCCTGCAGGCCTCGTCAGAATAATCCAGTCTTGTTCCTAACGCCAGCCGGTTTTCCCCATTATTGTTTTCTTCTTCGCCCATTTTCAAAACCGAGATAAAACGGGCTTTTTAAGTGGCCCTTGGGTGCCTACATTTGGCAAGATGACGCTGAGCATCCGGTGGGCCGGCCTTTGCTGGGGGTGGGAGGGATGCCTACTGGATTGACAGTGTGCTTGAGCAGCGGAACGGTATCTGGTCCTAACGGTGCCCTGCCCCGCATGATGACTTGCTGATATAACACAATGTTCTGTTGTTGATGAGTACTGATTGAAGAACATGAAATATGAAACATACATAAAGCTAGGGCTTTCTCCGCCGCAGAAGTGATACATTATAAAAGGTAATATGCCACTTCTGGAGGAGGGTTGAGTCAAGAGGGAAATGGCATTGTCTCAGAAGAAGGAGGTGTTTCAATTTGGGTCCATGAGAGGCACAGGACATTCAATCCGTGACCTCGGACACCTGGGGAGAGGCAGACGGGGTCACGAGAGCTGCTCAGGAGTTGCATTCTTGCAAAGCAAAAGTGGGAGGAGCCAAGGGCCCAGTTTGAACTTGTTGGCTGAGCTGAGCTGAGCTGAGCTGGCCATGAGCCTGCTGAGAACACAACCGTCTACCACAATGGGCTTGTTCCACTTGGGCCTTGCTTGTGAGACTTTAATGCCAGGAGCTACAGACAAAGTTTGTCCAGCTAGCTCTGTCTTGGGGGGAAATCCAGGACACTTTTGGAAATATGTATTTAGTAAAGGGGAGACCTTGGATTTTTTCATAAAGGGGTTTAACTGAGCCTACATCTTAAGATGAGTTCTCTGCTGACATAGCTGTTGTCATTGTAAAGACACTGCCTGTACTACCATGTTTCCCCGAAAAGAAGACAGTGTCTTATATTAATTTTTGCTCCCAAAGATGCGCTAGGTCTTATTCTCAGGGGATGTATTATGTTTCCCTGAAGAAGGTCTTATTTTCAGAGGATGTCTTATTTTTGGGGAAACACGGTAGTATGTGAACCCCTATTGTCCTAGCTCCGAAAGAGTGAGGAGACAAGAATGTTACTCTGCTCAGGGTCCTTCACGTAGACAGAGACGTCATGAGTAAGAAGTAGCTGATGAATAGAGAGGAAAGAATGAATAAGATATTCATGAAATGCCAGGGACCACCCAGATTTCCTCACCTAAAGCTGAAATCACCTCCTGTTCTACTTGCCCCATCTCATCAATCACACATTCTCATGTTCTTTCATATTTTATTTCATCATTTCAGTTCAAAATTGTGGATCTATATTTAATATTAAGTTTTATCTTGTCTTCTCTAAACCAGTAACCTCATGCCGTGTTTCTTTATCAAAGGAAACATTCCTGAGCTCTTTTCTCTCCCCATTGCTGCTGTTCTCTATCACTTATAGTCAACAGCATTCTCTAGGGTATTCTGAGGACTCTGGCCCTTTAAGAGTCTCTTCAAAGAAGAGAGCTCTCTGTGGTTCAATGTGTTTCAGAAATGCCATTGGTTTTACTTCATTGTAGAGATTTAAAATGCTTGTTAGCAAGTCTGTCTCCCAATAAAGGAACCTCTTTGCCTGGTTTAATCCAAAATTCCCAATCTTCTTTCAACACGGCAACTTAAAAAAATAAATAGCTGTTATAACCTCTGAGGACCAGCATTCCGTGAAACACATTTTGAGAAGTGCTTTCTGAAAAGATTTTAATAACTTTTCTATCTAGTTCCCTGGCCTTAAGGCAGTCATGCCCAAAGCCCCCACATTGTATAACTTCCCTGTTTAAAACATTCTATGGGTCCTTGCTGCCTCTTGAACAAAAGTAAGTTCAAGCTAATACTCAAAGTCAAGTATAGCCTTTATTCAAGCTATTTTAGATGAAAATGTCACTATTTTGTGGGGGGGGGAATTCTTGCTGAAGCCAAATAAATTCTCTTATTACTCTTACCAAGGTCAAATAATCTACGTTCTCTGACCTCAGTTTCCTCAGATCCTGTCTCAGAGCTAAAACTGCATCATCCAATCCTTCCTGACTCATATGCCCTCGCCTGAACCCTGAAGCTCACTCCATGCAGTGAACTTGGACTTAGCCCGTCCTTTTTGCATATGTTTCATATACATTTGATAGCTTTCACTTTACTCAGTGGGGCTCAGAGAAAATATACCGCAATGATTAAGAATTATAGCTCCACATCCCAGCCAAGATTACTTAATAGGCATGTGATGTCAAGCCAATTATTCTTTTGTGTTTCTCTTTCCTCATATTCAAAATGCAAATGCATATTAGTTGGCAGGATTATCAGGAGTATTAAACGAGTATGTATGTGTGTAAAAAAAAATAGAAATACCTAATAGATAGCTATTATGGAAAAACAGAACTACCTAATAGGTAGCTATTATGATTAATATAGATTACCAACTTATTCATATTAATACCTAGCCTTTATTTTTCTTTGTAGTGTGTACAAATGTCTTCATGTTAGTATCCAGCTTTATGTGTTCATGGGCTTTGCTTTTGGAAAGTATTTATGAAATATTTTTATGGAGTCAAAAGTATCAGGACTTGGACGCTGAGATATTGCACGATGGTTGACTTGTCTGGTGGGACACCGTTGTTTGATAAATATGTCCAGGAAAAGTTCTCTGGGCCAAGACCTATGAGATCCAAATTTCCATCAAGGAAACTTGAATGTCCTTCCTTTCCTCACAGTAGCTAACAAGAGCTCTACCTTTAGGTCAAGGTTGAATGGCGGGAGGTGCTTGGCCAGAGTTGATGTGCCTATACAATGGGATTAGGATTCCGTTTTCTTCATCTTGTTAATGATGCATGTGTGCTGTGCCAAGTACTTGGCAATATTGGTTAATTAGTAAACCCATTGTACATGATTAAAGGCACATTAAATATGTCATCTGTAATGTAGGCTCAGAGCTGCTGTTGCATTTTCGCTCTAATGAGTTAATGTATTCAAGGAAATGACGATGTTGGACTAAAGTGATTTCAACTTTCCAAAAAAAACAAAACAAACAAAAAAAATACACACACACACCAAACAACAAAACCAAACCAAAAAAACACAAACCAAAAGTTTTTGAATTAACATAATCATAGGCTTTCTATGAAAAACTCATTGTCTTTTTAAGGGGAATTAAGGAATTGCATTTACCTTCGTAATTATATTTTCAAAATGCTAATGAAATTTGTGATAAAAAATAACGGTATAGTCATGGGAAAAGGCCTGGTTTCATTATAGCTGATCCAAAGTTTGTTCAACTTGGAGAATGAGAGGAGCAGCAGGAAAACAAACAAACAAATAAACAAACAAAAGAAACCACACCAACAAAACATTTTTACAAGTCAGGGATAGACAGCTGAAATAGGACATTAGCAGAGTGATAATTTAACTGTATTATGCAAATTTAACTACCCAAGTTCAAATGCCTTAGAAGGAAGTTATTTTAACTCCTTGCATTCAATTAAAATAGGTAAAGATTGTGTCACCTCATAAACAAGTGCATCTGACCTGTGAAGCTGTTTTAGAGAAAAACTTTTTGAAAACATTTTCTATTATCCATAAGTAAGCCCTTGAGTAGCCTTCAAGGGCTGGTGTGGTGGCTTTCTATGTATAATATTATGTCATCTGTGAATAAGGACAGTTTTACTTCTTCTTTTTCCAATTTGGATGCCTTTTATTTCTTCTTGTCTGATCACTATGGCTAGTGCTTCTAGTACTATATCGAACAGAAGTGCTGAAAGTGGGCATCCCTGTCTTGTTCCTGTTCTCAGGGGAAATGAATTTAGTTTTTGCCCATTGAGTATGATGTTGGCTGTGGGTTTGTCATATAAGGCTTTCATTAGTTGAGGTATTATCCCTCTATTCCCACTTTGCTGAGAGTTTTTAACAAGAAAGGGTGTTGGACTTTGTCAAATGCTTTTTCTCGTCAATTGAAATAATTATGTGATTTTTGTCTCTCAGTTTGTTTATGTGATGTATTACATTTATTGACCTGCGGATATTGTACCATCCTTGCATCCCCGGAATACATCCCACTTGGTCATGGTGTATGATCTTTCTAATGTCATGCTGAATCCAATTTTCTAGAATTTTGTTGAGGATGTTAGCAGCTATGTTCACCAGGATATTGGCCTGTAATTCTCCTTTTTTTGTGGTGTCTTTATTTGGTTTTGGAATTAGGGTAATGTTGGCTTCATAGAAAGAGCTTGGAAGTATTCCTTCCTCTTGACTTTTTTGAACTAGTCTGGGGAGGATAGGTTTCAGTTCTTTAGTTGCTTGGTAGAACTCCCCTGTAAAGCTGTCTGAATCAGGGATTTTCTTTGCTGGATGATTTTTAATCAATATATTATTGATTTTTTACAGAGAGGAAGAGAGAGGGATAGAGAGTTAGAAACATCAATGAGAGAGAATCGTTGATCAGCTGCCTCTTGCACACCCCCTACTGGGGATGTGCCCACAACCAAGGTACATGCCCTTGACCGGAATCGAACCTGGGACCTTTCAGTCCCCAGGCTGACCCTCTATCCACTGAGCCAAACCGGTTTCAGCAGCTGGAAGAGTTTTTGATTACTGCTTCAATTTCTTTGGTAGTTATTGGCCTATTCGGGGTTTTTTTTTATTATTCTTTCTGATTGAGTTTGGGGTGGTTGCATTTTTTTTCTAGGAATATAACAATTTTATCTAGGTTGTCCATTTTGTTGGAATAGATTTGCTTATAGTATTTTTCCATAACTGTTTGTATTTCTGTGGGATTGGTTGTTGCTTCACCTCTTTCATTTCTGATTTTATTTGTGTCCTCTCTCTTTGCTTCTTGTTGAGCCTGGTTAGAGGTTCATCAATCTTTATCCTTTCAAAAAACCAGCAGACATGGCCTGCAGGTCACTGTCTCAGGGACACTTAACATTTATAATATTCCTTTCTGAAAATATGTACTATTCAAACCAATATTACCTCTATCTTTCCTTATGATTTAAAATAATAATAATTAATGTGCCAAAGTAAGTATATTGTTCTATATTTAATATTATATTTTTAAGACCTTTAATATTAAATTCTACAACAAATTAGACAAAGGATATTCACTGCTATGAAATCACCACACTTTATCATAAAGCAAATAAACAAGCGAACCAAAATCTTAATAAATGGAACATGCTCTAATTTAATACCATCCTACTGGGATCTGTGAGTCCTTTATCTAAATATCTTCAATTAATCAATACTCACCCAATGACATTGATTCTAAATCTTAATGACAACAGCAATCATGCACAATCAATTCATTGCCTATAATAATAAAGTGAAAGATTCTAAAACAAGATCATTGAATACAAATGAAATGATTCTATACAATTCTAGGAATTCTGACTTCTGGGTAAAACTTGAGGAAATGCGGATTGAATTTTATAAACACCTTGCACTGTGGACATTCAGTGTATTCAAAAAGCAAACTTCCCTCTTGGCACATCCTTTAATTGCTATTCAGGTCCTATGTCTGCACACTCTGTTTTCCTCCTGGGCTTCCTTCGGATGAAAAGGCAGTTGTTCAACAAAAATGCTAACAAAGTATTATGATGAGCCCTTCTGTGGGGACTCGTCCGCTGCTAGTTCAGGAACCATTGGAAGCGCTCACATGAGTGGCTCTGCACCATCTCCTGGCTTCGACTCTGTCCCAGCAATGTCCTCCAGGGAGTCATCACAGACACAAGGGTTCCTCCCGGGCTTACTACCGTGAACTCTGAGACATAGACCATGTACAGGACTTGATGCCATAGCCTCAACACATGTAAGTTTATGCTTTCGTGAGCATTCACTGTGTCCACTGCAGTCATTTTTCCTGGCTTAAATTGTTTTTTAAATTTTATTTTAAAATGCACATGTGGGATAAGAAAAAAAAAATCAGTAAGCCCCTCTTCCCAAAATGGAAACTCTCATAGTGAGATGGCCAGTGAGCAGCAGTGTGTGCGCATGGACAGGGATGACTGTGTCATGGATACAGGCGTCTTTACAAGTGAAACGGGAGTTTGAAAGGATGCCCCGGAGAGAAATTAATGCTTTTTCTGGTCTGAAATATTTCTGCTGAAGTGTTAAACCATCAGTAGATTGCTCATCACACCCCCACTCCATTCCAGATGTCTAGTCTACTCTGAAATTTGGGATTTGCTAGAATTGGAAATATCCTCACCGTAATCATAAAGTGAAAATAACTTTATATCACCGAGCGCAGTAGTATGTTTCACAGAGGATAAAGGACAAGGTCAGTTTTGTATTGTGTCATGAAGAGAAAGCCTCATAAACTCATAGCATTGACGACTGAAGGTCAAAGCCAGGATGCATGGGTCAGACAGCAGGTGTATAGTGAGTGCTGTAGTGACCAAGAATACCAGGTTTGTACAATTTTATCTCTGTTTTTAAAAGGCAATATAAGATCTTATAAACATCGGACTCAGTAGATCAGTGTTTCCCAAACTTTTGACATAGGTGTAGCCCTTCTATAATTTTCGTGACGCAGAGTACCCCTTGTCAAAAAAAAAGGATGTATTTTAATAACAATCAAAATATATTTATTTTTTCTTTTTGGGGGGTACATACACAAAATAATAATAAAGGAAAAATAAAATTATTCATAATAAAATATAGATAAAAGTTATATTATAAATAACATTTATTTGCACCCTGGACCTTCTCACACCTCACAAGACTGTCTTGACTTGACTCATGAGAACATAGAATTAGGCACAGCTAAGCACGGTGCAGTGCATATCTCCACCTAACTCTGGTGCAACGTGAACCCCCATCAAACTCTTCCCGAACCCCTGGGGGTACGCGTACCACACTTTGGGAAACACCGCAGTAGATAATCCTCATGAGCCCAACTACTTGGGTCAAGATCCTACTCTGTTCTCTTGCTGGTGAATAACTCGGCGCTCTTAGTCAGTAGTGAATCGTACAGTGCAGACCCTCCCACGGTGAATCTTGGGTGGCTGGCTTCTAGGCACGTTCTCTATAAAATAAGGTGACCAGACATCCTGCTTTTGGAAATCGGGACTTCTTTAAAACGCCAAGGGACTCGGGACAAATTGTTAAAAGTCGGGACTGTCCCGCCAAAAGCGGGACGTCTGGTCACCTTACTATACAAGGGTGCATTTCTTTTCCATGGCAAAGTGCATTTACATTTAATTTCACCCTTTATTTGCAATTCTTCCTTGTCATGATCATTTCTATGTTTATGTATTTTGTCTCCTTGGCCTCTGCTCCACTCTCCCTGAGTTTCTTCTTTTTTACCCCTCCTCATTCCTCACCCAAGGATATTTTTCCCCATTGATTTTTAGAGTAGAAGGGAGGGGAGAGACAGGGAGAGAGAGAAGCATCGATGTGAGAGAGACCCATCAATTGTTTGCCTCCGGAACGTGCCCAAATAAGACCAAGGATCAAGCCTGCAACCAAAGTGCGTGCCCTGACCGGGAATCAAACCCGGGACCTTTCAGTCCATGAGCGGAGGCTCTCTCCACTGAGCCAAACCGGCCAGGGCTCCCTGAGCTCCTTCGGTGGTGAATTAAGGGAGCTTGCGAACAGCAATCATTGCCAATGGTAGTGGAGTACAGCTTTCATGGAAGACAGAGCAGCCGAGCCAATGCCGCAAAAGACCATCCCGATGTTTCAAACTGGAACGAGGGAAACCTCAGGTCATTCCTCAGAGCACCTGCCTGACTCAGCGCAGCATTTGCCGAGGGGACCGCATCAGCATCGTCTCGGTCAAGATGAAATGCTTAAGGGCTGACTGCATCCATTATCCCTAAATGGCACTCATCCCCCACAAAACCTAATCTTATCTCTCGATATTAATTCCATTTGAGTTTATTTCCTGTAGCATATGATCAGTAAAGAAAATACTTGTACCCCACATTTAGGATAGAACCACTCTTGAATCAGATGAGACCTCTCAAATTTACTATGAAAACAGATCAGCCAGATCATGCACCGTCCACATCATTATTTTCAGTATGGTCTCATATTAATATTGCCATGAAATCGAAATGGAGTTTTAATTTGCCACATACTCATCGGGATTACTGCTTAGACCAATAGTGGTTTAACCCTTTAAAAAAGAAAACACAGCCGGAAGGGGAGATGTGGATGAGGCGTCCTTATTTCCCAAATCATGTCCCCATCATCTCCTGCTCTGCTTGTAAATAAAGGAAAACAGCAGCGCCGAGGCCTGGTTAAGCTTTGCATACAAATGCGTGCGCTGCCAGCCGGCTGCGATTTATCCCGCCTTAATCCCAATTAACTCGGCGGGCCTCTGACTCACACACACGCCAGCAGACTGAGGGCTGCTTATTGGGGGGCCAGGCTCGTGGACACGGCACCCAGTCCCAGCAGCTGTTCCGGCCCCGGTGGGTGCTGGCTCCAAGCCGGAGCCTTGGCCGCAAGCACACCCCATCCCGGGGAAAGGGGCCCGGGGAGCCAGCCGTCTGCTGCGTTGGGGCTCCCCGTTACTTACAGAGATGCCGCTGGGCTTTCTGGGGTCCTTGGGGCATCCTTCCTGGAGCCTGTGTTTGGCGGGAGGCTGCTGGCTGATGGGGGGGCGTCTGTGATCATGCCGTTGGCAGAGTGTCCCCCTCTTTCTAAGAGACCCTGAGGAAGGTCGCTCCCGAGTTCCTGGCCCCGTTCTGGAAGGGGACACACGCTCTGGCGGTGACGGGGGTGGTGGGACATGTGGAGGTGGACATGGTGCACTTGGCTCTTCGTCTGCATCCATGTGCCCGGGCCTCGGGGGACTCATTCGTTGTGTAATCACCCAGCACGCAGAGGACTGTGCACTGGGACCCCACAACGCTGTGCTCGCTCGGGGTCCTCCTCTCTCTCGGGCTCCACCTGAAATGCTGGGTGAGCTCCTAGAATGACACCCCTGCCCGCCCTGTGCTCCCTTCGCCGCTCCCTCGTGTTGGGCGGCACAGAAGGACCCGCGAGGAGGGACTGGGATGCATTTCTGGGGGCTGTGGGTCATACGGGGTGTCCCAAAAATATGCACGCGCACTTTGAATACGTATAAAGGCAGTGCTTATTAAAATACATTCCATTTTCAAAATGTAATCGGGTCAGCCGCTAAGGGGTGTACACGTCTTTTTTGGGGGACACCCTGTCCTTATACAGCTTGCAGTTAATAATGAATGCCAGGGATGAAAAGAAATGGTATTCGAGTATAATCCTATTACCCAGTGTTATGATACCAAGAGAGGTCTGAGGACAGAGTTTACCGTGGCGTGTGTGTCCTTTGGGGCCCAGAAGCTGAAACCTATGGCGAGCGGGCGAGAAGGCGGGTACAGAACACACAGAACCAGTCTGTGCGGCATCCTCACACTCGTATAGGGAGCAAGGGAAGGAATCTGACAGAACTCTCCCTAGATTTAAAAGGATCTAAAATCCTAAAAATACTTAGGAAGATGCAATTTTGAAACATCTCTAGGCTATTGCTAATGGAAATATTTTTTAATCTCATGCTAGGGAAAAAAAACTTATTCTTCCTATAGAAATTGAATTATACAATTTCCTATGAAGAGGCACTCAGCAATGGCAGCCAAAAAAATCAGAAGTCCTTCAGAGAGTTAGTCAGCACATTGATATTTTCCAGGGTTTTCTGATTATTTTTGGTGTTGGCCCATTTCATCAACGAATACTTTTCTGTAGTATCTGCACTCATTCTAAATAGTGCCTTCTGTATTGGTCATTTTCATAAAGAGAGGCCAAATTTTATGTACACCTGGCCAGGAACCCAGCCATGCCTTGAAGTCGGCATTATTCTTCATGGTCTATGCATGAATAACTTATACATAGAATATACCTTTTCTATTCCATTGAGCTTCCTTTTGGCTAGATTAAATCAATAATAAGGGAGAAAAATCCGATTCTAAGCAGAAGGCTGTATCCATACATAAAAGGAGCAGGAAATAGTTCTATTGAGTGCCAGATCGGAGGCTGTTTTAGGTGGACAGCTCTCCCGGCATCGATCAATACACACAATAGTCTTATTGCCATCCATTTATTAAATCGTCTGAGGCAGGGAGCCCCTCTTCGTAAACAATATTATTTCAGGGGGGACTTAGAGACTCTGTTTCAAAAAAGTTCTGAAAATACTTTTAATGCAGAAATTATTAATATGTTAGAAACCTTGCAAAACATTAACCTAGGAGACGTCCCTGTGCCGAAACTCTAAATGTAGCCTATTTTTATTTTGCAAATAGAGTATTACCATGTGGTGATACCATGTGGTTACACGTTTTAGACAAGTGGCGATGTAAGCAACTTTTCTGAGGGTAATATTGTTTTTTTAAAAAATGTGAAACACTTCCAACCTGGCTGGTCAGCACACACACGCATAAGCGCTTTCTGCAGGAGGAAGCCATTTGGAACCGATTTAAGAAAGAGAAGGACCAGCCCAGGTAGACAAGACTTGAGTTTATTTATACGATCCATAGCTCCCTTCTCCAAAAGGACATTTACAAACTCAATTTGAACAATAAAAGAACTTCCGAAGGACACACGTCCACGTTTTCATGTCAACATTACAGGCATGCGCTTTCGTGATAAATTATCGGCTGGACAGGGGCCAGTGGAATCCGGCATCAATTAACTTAACACTTCACATAGGCAATAATAAAACATTTACTTTCAAGTCTGACATATATTACTTAAAATAGATACACATTTCAACTTGTGATTTTTAAACGTTACTGCTATCTCAAGCTACCTGAAAGAAAATACCTTAGTTGGGGGGGGGGGGGGGAGGAAATGTTTGGATTGTTGTTCATCAAGTATGACTTTTAAGACAAGCACTGTTAGGAACAGTCCACCATGTAGATGTACTTTAGCCAATAGGTAGGTCTGATAATGCACGGTATTATCTTAAAAGAAATGGACTATTTGTTGGGCAGGTGCAGGTAAAGTAATTTTTGGAGGCTCTTATACAACTCAGAATCCAATTCAAGAAGCTGATCTGTTTTTGAAAAGTACACCATTGAACATATTCATTAATAATTGCTTAGTTCCCCACTTTGAATGTTAACCTGCGTGACCGAAGCGGCGAGATAAGGCAGTAGCAACATGGAGCAGCTGACTGATGGAGGCATCCATGTGTTTTTAAGTAGCTTCTGAGACACATTTTCCCATCCGAAAATTTGGACCTTGCTTGTTCTCTGTATATGTACAAGTAGCCTGTGAGCTCCTGGACTGTGGAAAGAAAGAGTTGAGGTATAGCACTGCACAAAGATCGGCATGCGTCTGTTTGGCCGGAATCTGTCCACGTGATGGTCAGCAGAGACGTTGATGGGCGCGCGCCTGGGCAACGTCTTCAGGTGTCTGCACCTCTGAGGAATTGGTGGTCGGCACTGATTAACGGGACCCCTCAACGGCAATATATACAAAGGCGTTTTATGGTTTGTCGAAGACAGGGAATTAGAGCCATCAGAAATGACAACTTTCTTTTTTTTTCATAATACATATATTTATTGCCATCTTAGTTCTGCGATTGTCATAAAATTCGAGCCAAATGGAATTCAGACACACGCGCAAGTTTTGGACACGGACACATAGATAACAGTATAGAACTGTACACAAAATAATTACAATTTATTATTAAACACACTGTTTTAGCACATCCTTCATGGATGGGAATGAGCACCATATCTTTTATGAATATATATTTTTCTCTCTTTTTTTTTTCTCTCTACAGCACCAAAGAAATCCAAATAGGAAAAGGAGAGGTGAAAATTGGGAATCAAGAATAAGGCTTGTTTCCATCTCAGCCACACTATCTTTTTTTTTTAAAAAAAAATTATTTTCAAAGCTTTTGCCATGTGATTCTTGCCCTCACTGATGAGGGCACCAGTACTTCCTAACGGGTACATGTATACGTGACGAGTTGTTTTCTATGCCATCCTTACTCAAAACTCGCATGTGGCGTCAAATGGGTGGGTGGCACCAAGGTATGTTTCCTGTTGATTTCACATGTTATTCGTCCTACTCTCAGCCAAGAAAGCAGACAGGGCCAACTTCGAATCCAAACTTCTGGTTCTGATCACCAAAGTCATTAATCATTACATCAACGATAGGGACTTGGTCAATTCTCGGTGTATTGATTTCGATCACAGTCTTTTCGTAGCCTTTTCTGGACTGTAGAGTTAAGCAGAAATTGAACAAGTTAGGCAACCATTTTATAGTTTTAACACAGATGTTATTTTTTTTCTTAAGCTTCTGAAGGGAGGTCGATGAGAGTGGAAGCACAAATTTGCCATTATTGGGGCCGTAAACTCTTCTTGTTATCGCTTATGTCATATGTAGTTTTAAACATTGAATGCTGGCACCTCCATTCCATAGGTAGCTATAGTTACCCAACTATAATACTCTAATAAATTGCACAGTCGAAGAGAATCTTACTGAATTGATAATTACTGTTTAATAGGAAAACTAATGTTGGTATTGGGTTATACGCCTACATACATAATATATCCTTGTGAGTAGAATCGTAAGATACTGTCAGATTTTTTTTAAAGGAAAACATGAATCTAGGAATTAAATGCAAGAGGAGAAAGCAGTCCGCTGGTGCATATGAAACCTGTGAATAGTGATCAGCGCGTTCCTATTGCAGAACCCAAAGCACCCGCTTCCTCCTTCCCATGGCTGAGGGCAGCGCCTCTCCTCTGCCCTGGGTGCATCTGCTCACTTGTACCTGTGCCTTCTCTTCAGCCGTCCGCTGAACCTCGGCTTTTCGGGGGCGTCTATGGGCCATGTTCTTACATGCAATTCCAGGATGTGAGAAAGTAAAATACTTAAGTCTTATCCTCTGAAAGTAACAGTGGCGTCTACACTGGTGTCATGTAGTGCCAACCAGCAAGCCCTCGTCAACAAGATTACCTCCCGTTGTGGCTTTAAAAATGTCTGCCTGCCCACCTGGCATGGCTCAGTGGTTGAGCCTTGACCTATGAACCAGGGGATCATGAGTGGATTCCAGGTCGGGGCAGAAGCCCGGGTTGTGGGCTCCATCCCCAGTAGGGGGTGTGCAGGAGGCCGCCGATCAGTGGTTCTCTCTCATCATGTCTGTCTGTCTGTCTGTCTCTCTCTATCTCTCTCTCCTTCCGTGTGTGTACCAGAGGTTTCTAGCAAACTGTATTTGCACATGTCAGTGGTCAGATCTTAGCCAGGGCATTGCCTGTGCGACGGGGCCACCGGAGGGCCCCGTGCCTCCGAGCCCGGCACTCACCGCACAGCCGTCGTGCAGCGCCCTGATGTACGGGCTGTTGTCGTGGGACATCTCCTCGTCGTTGGAGCCCAGGAACCGCAGCGCCTTGCCGTAGCCTCCGGAGGCCGCGTCGTACCAGGCGGCGGACTGGTGGCAGTGGTAGGTGAAGTTCTGGCGCGCGGACGCCGTCAGCAGCTTCAGGAAGGTCATCTGCACCATGTTGATGGCGTTGCCTTCCACGTCCAGGTAGGAGAGCTGGGGACACAGACGCCACAGGCACGTCAGGACCCTGCCCGGTCCTGAGGGGCACCCGCCCGGGCAGCCAGGAGCTGAGGGCCGGGAGACCCAGAGCCGGGTCCTAAGAAATCGGGGCTGTGTCCCCGCCTGAGCTGCTGTGAGCGCGGTGGATCTTTGAAAAAAAATCACTTTAGCTGAAACCGGTTTGGCTCAGTGGATAGAGCATTGGCCTGCGGACTGAAAGGACCCGGGTTCGATTCCGGTCAAGGGCATGTACCTTGGTTGCGGGCACATCCCCAGTGGGGGGTGTGCAAGAGGCAGCTGGTCGATGTTTCTCTCTCATCAATGTTTCTAACTATCTATCCCTCTCTTTTCCTCTCTGTGTAAAATCAATAACATATATTAAAAAAAAAAAAGAAAAAAAATCACTTTATTTCTAGCCTTTTGTTTCTTCACCAGACAACAGTTATATTTGCAAAGCCTTTCCTTGCATTTGTGTTTTCTAATACTAAAACCTAAGACAGGTGCGACGTGACGTGAACTGTGTTTATGCTGATTTCACTGATGCCTTTAAAAGTGTCACCGTGTACTAAGTGGAAGCACATTGTTGACCGCGTCCCGCAGTGCCCCGGTGCCACAGTCTCTGAGGCAGCTCCTGCCTTTACTTCTCACTCGGACCCGCCACTTGTCCATGCTCAGCCGACCGACCTCCTCACCCCGTGTCCCGGGAACGGGCCAGGGAGCATGTGGTCCGTAAACATTTGCTTGGGATTTAGTAAGGACAACAGTCCTCATGGCAAAGCCTTAAAAATTGTCTTATGGGGCATACTCAGAACAGCGGGGCTCAGCTGAGACATATAAACTAAGATTTTTAGAAAAAAAATTAAGAAATTCATCCAGATTCTATTGAAGTGAAATCTTATGGAAGTGAAGGACACAAAATGAAATAGTGTCTTTGATTCTGACTAAGCAGATATATTCTCTCTGCCTGGTGTTTCTAACCTATACCATTTTAATGAAGTCTATCTCAGCTAATAAAATGCATATCTTGTGATGATTGTAGCAAATGTAGTATATCTACCTTTCTTTGGATAGAAAATTTTAGATTTCTCGAAAGTCTATGCCGCAGTAGTGTAAGAGCCATAGGTCCTGCTTCGTATAATCTAGCCCAGGGGTGGGCAAACTCATCGGTCCGCAGAGCCACACATCAACAGAACAACAATTGACATTGCTTTTGAGAGCTGAAAACCGACTTCTGCGCATGGGCCACGGAGTTTCAGTGGCACTGGACGTGCGTGCCCGCGCGTGGTATTTTGTGGAAGAGCCACACTCAAAGGGCCAAAGAGCCGCATGTGGCTCGCAAGCCACAGTTCGCCGACCACTGATCTAGATGAGCACCATCAGTGTCTGAGATGGGAAATCTGGGCCTCCCTCACAAAGCTCCAGGGAAACCACTGAGCATGGAGGGACAACATACCAGCTTTCCTCGCTTAAACTCGCTGAACCAGCTCCCTGGCTTCTCCTTGGGCCACGAGGAGATCCTCACCTGTGGGAAAGGCAGGGGAAGCAGACGGTGGGTAAATAGCACGGACGTGTCTGTGTACATCAGCGGTTTCCAGCAGGAGCGCGTGGCTGCACGGCCTGTCTGGATTACACTAAGCCATACAGAGGGCACACTTGGAGATGGATCCTGGGAATTCTCAGTCCTTTCCCTGCTCAGAAGGAGGGGAGACAGCCTGGTAGAGGCAAGGAAGGGCTGCAGGGAGCACAGCCGGGACTCCCAGCTCCCTTTCGCCAAGGATGCTCAGCATCAGCCACTGGCGGGTACCACCCGCGTTCCGTAGCCAAGGTCTGGTCCTGAGAGTATCCTGCCAGCATACAGGAGGTGGATGCCACAGAAACGTCCTTGGCGGAAGCGAGCCTGGCCGTTCCCCACTGGGAAGAACGCTCTGAGAGTCTCAGAGATCCGCGTTTATCGTTTTGCTTTGCAAAGGCGAGTGGTACATCCGGCTCGCCGAGGCCTCAGGGTAGGGCACTGGAGTCAGCAGTGTAAGGAGGCGCCTTTTCCTCTTTGCCGCAGGTCTTTGTGGTGCCAGGAGCTCTGGGAGGCTTCCCCACATGCCATGCAGGTGGGAAATGCAAGCTTGCCTTGTCTCCTGCCCCTCCTCCCCTCCCTGCACCCCTCCCTCAGGAGGGGGGCTGCACACAAAGCCACTGTTTTGACTTCGGGAGTTTCTGTAACTCAGACACACGCCATTTCCTAAGAAAAATGCGGTTTATTAAAAAACCATAAAGGCAGAAGTTCCCACTTGTATTGTGTTTGGAGACTATAATTGTGCCAGTGAAAAATCTTCCACTGTAGTAATAATTAGCTCTGAGCTTTAAAGACAGGACTCAAATATACTGACACTGCTAGGTGAAAAGCAAGAAATGAGTTTGGCCCGAGCCGGTGTGGCTCAGTGGATGTAGAGCGTCGGCCTGCGGACTGGAGGGTCCTGTGTTCGATTCAGGTCGAGGGCAGGGACCTCGGTTGCAGGATCCTCTCTGGCCGGGGGCCTGGTTGGGCTCTTGGAGGAGGCAACCCATCGATGTGTTTCTCTCAGTCTCTCCCTCTCTCTTCCATTCTCTCTGAAAGCCAAAGTAAGAATATCCTCGGTTGAGGGGGGAAAAAAAAGCAATGGGTTTGAAGGGACTAAACATTTAAAAGTATGCGGGTGTGGAGAAGACTCTTCTTTTAATAAGCATTCCTTTTCCTCATAAATGTCTTTCCAGCATCAGGCACAGCTATGAGGGCTGCCCCGAGGGGGGCGGCGTGAGGGCTGCTACCCACTCACTGAAACCTGAGGCTCAGCGGGTCATGGGAAGCCCTAGAATCTAGCCCAGGGGTGGGCAAACTTTTTGACTCGAGGGCCACCATGGGTTCTTAAGCTGGACTGGAGGGCTGGAACAAAAACAACCTGATCATGCTGGCACTCTCCTCTTGGGCTGCTGGTGAAGGAGCGGAGGGGAGAGCAAGAGAACCCTCCTCTCCTTTGGCTCCGCAGGCCGTATTCGGCCCTCGGGCCGTAGTTTGCCCATGGCTGGTCTATACTGTTAGCAACCACACAGGTGCAACGAGAACACATGTGGGTAAAATGTGGGAGAGAATTATTTGTTAACCCACATGTCACTGGGACGCCTTATTCACGGTTATGCAGATGGAATGCTCTCATTCCTCTGTAGGAAAAGCAGGGAATGAAAGTATGACAGGATCATTTTCCTGTTTAGCTCAATATTGCAACAACATGGCGGGAACTGTCAGCGGTCACTTACCCCCTCGGACTTCCTGTCTGGGTAAATGCACGTCTCACCGCCCGACGTGAAGTTGCAGTACACCTTGAAGGAGTCTCCTGAGCAGCCTTGGTTAGGGTCGATCCAGTACTCACCTGCGGGCAGAGAACCATAGGTCATGGACAAAGGTCATGGGCAAACACCCACAGGTCTGCAATCAATTGCATTATGTTCACAGTTTCACTAGAGAAAGAGGGTAAAATAAATATCCACCCATCTCTCCCCACAGGGATTTCTCGTGCACATTCGGTCATCTTGGGGTCCCTGTTCGAAGAGTTAAAAAGTGATCCTTTGGTCTTATCTGCCTCAGAGGTGTGCACGGACCCCGGGGCTTATGTGTGCACATATATATGCATGTTACCACATAATTATTTATATCCTATACATAATTATAGGACACCCGTTTTTATTCCTAGCACGCCTCTTCCTTCCGGTCTCGGCTTCCCTGTCACCCCCCCACACACACAGTAACCTTCTCCTTCTCCTGTGCAATGAGTACACGCACCCGGAGGCAGATCTATGCTCCACCTTCAACCCGACCACATTATTTATGTAACACAGAAGGCAGCCGGGGAGAACAGCCACTGTCTATCTGCCTGGTTTACTCACTGCTCACAGTGGAGGTGGCGGTAGTATCTACTCGGCCTGAAGGATTACCCATGAGCGACAACTCCTTCCCACAGTGTCCCCCTCCTCTGTCTGTGCCCCCAGAGGAAGGTGGGTTCTGTGTACGGGAGGCCGCCTTCCGGTAATCCGTTATCTGAGTGGCTCAGAACACATTCTGTCCTGTGCACGACCGTGACGGTGGCGTTGGGTGGGTAAAGGTGGTGAATAGGTATGAGCAGTTGCTCTGGTTGTTGGTGGATGGATGAAACAAACTTTTGCTCCAAGCTATCCTAATTCTTAAATACTCCGCTCGTTGGATCAAATGTGATTGGTACGCTACTTGGTCCTGTTGACTTTACGCATATTAATGTAAAGTAAGTTAGGGTATAGATATAATTATATGGTAACATGCACATATATGTGCACACATAAGCCCCATTCTATGATGCTATTACAAGGCAAAGTGCACCTATGTTATCTATAATCATCCGAAAAACGATCTTGCCATGACTTAATGAACCCTTACTTAACAGACACGGGGTTTCCAAAGCTGATCTCACATTATGTACAATCCATGACTTTTCTGACTACAAGATTGGAATGAATACATTGTTGGCTCGCGTGTTACTTGGAGACTGTGTTATATACACTTAACAAGAACGAGCGAGCAGACGCCGCGCCCCGGAGCTGGGAGGCTCGGTGCGTGGGCTGGGCCGTGGGTCTCGGACGTACCGTCGGGGAAGTCGGGGTGGCTGAGCTGCAGGTCCTTGCACGTGCGCGCGGGGTTGGTCTGCGTGCCCATGGGGAACTTCATGTGCTCGATGTCCTGCTTGAGGGAGTGGAGGGAGCCGAATATCTCCTCCATGCCGTCCGAGTAGTCCAGCGTGGCATCCCCCGCGTCGGCCTGCATGCCCTCCGTGTGCCTCCGCGTCTTCTTGGGGGACAGGATGGGCAGAGGCTGGATGACCTCACCGGGGGGGCCCTGCGGGAGAGAGGACACACAGCCCGCGGAGCTGAGTGACCGCTGGTGACGGAGCACGCGCTGCGTGGACACTCACCAGGAGCCTGCTCCCCTTTATCAGTGAGGCCTCATCGCAGGCCGTCTCCCCACAATTAGCTGTCGGCCCCTGAGGACCGAGTGCCACTCTAAGGCTCTTGTGCTGTCTAAGGAGGTGTCTGTTGTGCTTGGTGCTAATGTATAGGAAGATACTTCAATCCTTTACAAATATACCCTAGCTTGTCTCAAACATTGATAAATGAACAAACTCAAAAGGAATTGTGCCAGACTTGACTTTATGCTAAATCGTCGATCCGTCTCGTTAGGGGTCAGATCGTGTCCCCCAGAAACTCCCATGTAGAAGTCTCAGAATAAGACTTTCCTTTGGAAATGGGGTTGCTGGGGCTGTAGGGAGTGAGGTAACTGTGGGAGCATCTGGGTGGGGCCTGGACTGGCCTCCTGGGGTGCGGGAAGATGGGGCACAGAGACCCGCCTAGACAGAAGTCAGCGCGAAGAGGCGTCGGCAGAAGACAGCCACCTACGTCCCGGGCGGGAGGCCTCCAGCAGACCTGGCCCCCGGCCCTCGGAAAGGAGCTGGTCCGGGGCTTGGGCCCCGGATGGGCAGCCAGACGCTGTGGGTGACGCACACTGGCCCCCCACAGCTGGGGAGCAAGCCCAGGCCAGGAGCCCTTTCCTAGGACCCGCCACTCGGTGGTGTGAAGCCTGTTCACACAGCAGGGGAAGGGAGTGCTTTTACTGCCTTTTTTTTTTATCATCAGATGTGGCCGGAAAACAATGCCGGCCCTCTGACTGTTTGCTTTGAGTGTCAGATGTAAATGGCTCTTTGTGGCAGACCATCAGCTGCTTTCATGAAAATCTGACATCAAAACATGGGCTTTTCTTAGCAAACTAACAAGAGCAGGGCTCTCCGAAGAGAGAGAATGAAAGCATCTCTATACGCCCAGCGAAGCCAACGCTGGGACAGGCCTGGCGTGCAGACCGAGAGCTTCCCCGAGTGTGGCTGCCGCTCCCCAGAAAGGCAGGCGGTGGCAGGACGTGCCTGCCCCCCTCACACGTTTGGAAGCACCCTCTCGGGACCCTAAGAGCCCCTCCACACACTCACCGGAGGCCCGGGGGGCCCTGGCAGGCCGCTGTCACCCTTCTGGCCGGCGGGGCCCTGTGGGGAGGAAAAGGAAAAGGGACGAGGTGAACGGGGGACAAGGCATGGGGGGAGGGGGGCAAGGCACGGGTCCCCCTCGCTGAGAAGCTCCGAAGACTGGGGTACTCACCGAGGAGCCTTTGTTCCCCTTGGGACCTTGAGGGCCCTGAAAAGACAAGAGGAAGGCACAGCGGTGAGGAGGATGGGTGTCTCGGGGGCATTTGCATGTTCACGTTACAAAGCTCTCTTCCCTGGTACTCACCGGTAAGCCTGGGGGGCCAGGGGGACCGATGGGACCGGCAGGGCCCGGGATTCCCTAGGGAGAGAGTCAGCGTGTTAGAGAGTTTTCTCAGCCCCGCGTGGCCGTGGTTTGCACAGCAGTGCACAGTGCAAACTTCAAAGCCCAAACAGTATGCGAGAAGAGCTTCCGTTTCCCATGGTCTGTCTAAGAAATCACTTGGCAAAACAGTCTTTTTTTTTGGTTTTGTTTTCTACTCTGTATATATATTCATCTCCCCTTCCTACCCCCCCCTCCCAACCCCGTGCATAAATTCGTGCATGGTGGGGGGTCTGGCCAGCCTGCCTGCTGGTGGAACTCCTGGTGTGGAGACAATTTGCATATTAGCCTTTTATTCTATAGGATATACACTGAGTGGCCAGATTATTATGCGTTCAGAGATCATCATAACCTGGCCACTCAGTGTATGTTGCCTCAATGTCTACATACATATTTATGTTCCTGCAGCTTTCGGAATAATGATTTGCAAGTGCTGGGGATCAATACATGTTAGTGCAATTAACTATTGAACTGTAACTTCCGTGCTTCGAACTTGGCATGCTTTTAGTTTATGTGTTCTAAGGCGAAATAAATTTTTCTTTGAAAACAGCACTGATGCACGGAGATTGGAACAAAGACGCTCTCAGTCCCCTCCGTGGCCAAGTCCGCAGGCCTCGCTGGTGCCGTGTGTGTACCATGGGGTGGACAGGACACCAATGTCTTTCCTCACCCCGTCGCCCTTGGCTCCTGGGGATCCCTGGGTCCCGGGCAGCCCTCTGTCTCCCTTCTCGCCTTGTTCCCCGGGAGGCCCGATCAGGCCAATCAAACCAGGATGCCCCTGTGGAAGGCAGAGAAAGGACATGTTAACACTACAGCAACGACAGCCATTCTAGTCCACCATTCTAGTCATAAAATAACTGCGCATTCCATTTGTGAAAAGAAACTTGAACTTTCTGAAAGGATGTGGGATGGAGACCCTCTCTGCCCACACCTCGCGTGATCTCCTCCTGCTGACATTGACCGTGTTGAGGGCTGGGAGTGCTGTGGCGTGAAATGCTTTCTAACAATAGCAGCTTCGGCATTTCCTTTGTGGCCGGGAATTCCCTCAGCTACGAGACCAGCAGTAACCAGAGGTGAGAGGCTGGTGAAGTAAACAACCAGAGACTCACTGTTTAATAAGCATCTTATTTTATGCGAAATGACTTCTATTCTTAAGAGATGGTACAGTCTTTGAGAAATATATGGGAACTTAAAAATAATCCAAAAATATTAATCCCATTCTGAAAAAGGCTTATTTAGGGGGGAAAATGATTTGGTGCAGCACAGTATACACTTTGGGAGACCATGTGACTGTGTGTAAGATAGTCTGTTCAAATTTTACTCCCATGTTTAAAGCTTAAATGCAGGTCTTTTGCTGTTCCCTGTGCTTACTTCTGAATTCCTATTTTGGCATAAGCTCATGCTTTCCCCACGTGGTTCCTCCGGGGCCACGGGGAAAAGGCAGCGCCACATTCTGGCACCTTCTTCACTGCGCCTCTGTGTGCTGTCTCCTGTCTAAGTCCCCCTGAAGAGCTAAGGCCTGATGGTGCCTTCCTTGGTTAGAACAGCAAAGGCAGTCTTTGAAAGTTCCCTTCCGGTGATTTTAGTCTGCAAAAGTATGGTCTCTGCTCCTAGAATATCAAAACTGTACAAACATAGCCTTAGTCTCACCTTCTCGCCCTTGGAGCCAGGGTCACCTTTGAGACCAGGTAATCCGGGGGGTCCCTAAATAATGAGAAACAATGAACACATAGAATCACGTTACTATCCACAGAGCAAGTCTGGTTCTGGTAACTCTGCCGACTTAATTTTGACCAAGTTTAAAAAACAATAATGAACAAGTTGAAAAATTTATCTCTCAGAATTTATCTCTCAGAATTCCAAACTATTTTGTATATTTTTAAAACTCTATGGTTGAATATTTAACCATAATTAATAATAAAATATATTAATGGACATTTTGATTAAATAAATATGAAGACAGAAAGGTGGGTTTTCAGTTGAGAAGAACAAATTTTTTAAATGCACTCGTTTTAAAAGAAGGGATTTCCAAATAACATCTATTCAAATATTTTAGCATTCAACTCAAATTCATAGATTACGCTCTTTGCAGTAAAATTTAAAACCCTCCATTGGGCTTGCACTTGGCGGGAAGGTCGCGGCGGGGCAGAGCTGGCGGGATGTGGCCTGCTGGGCCTCCATATTCCAATGACTGCTCCCCAGCCTGGGCCCCGCCCTCACTAGCTGGGTGCACCCCGTCCATCACTCTTTACCTCTGAGCTTTATTTAGAAAGGCGTTCTAACAATAACCGTGCCAAAGGCTTGTTGTCATGAAAGAAAAACCAGTCCTACAAAAGCACTTTTTTGTGTGTGCCTAAACCAGGGGTGGGCAAACTTTTTGACCCAAGGGCCACATGAGTTCTTAAACTGGACCGGAGGGCAGGAAGAAAAGCAACCTGACCATGCTGGCTCTCTCATCTT
This sequence comes from Vespertilio murinus, assembly GCA_963924515.1. Taxonomy (NCBI): domain Eukaryota; kingdom Metazoa; phylum Chordata; class Mammalia; order Chiroptera; family Vespertilionidae; genus Vespertilio; species Vespertilio murinus. Next base: position 7,010,727 of record OZ004719.1, on the reverse strand, counting down.
GGGCTGCTGGTGAAGGAGCGGAGGGGAGAGCAAGAGAACCCTCTGCTCTTTGGGCTCCGCGGACCGGATAGAACAGCCGAACGGGCCAGATCCGTCCACGGGCCGTAGTTTGCCCACAGCTGGCCTACACTGAAGTACACTGTAAACGTTTATTATTATTCCTTTTTGCTATAACCAGCTTCCTCATCGCATTCTAACAGCACCAGCGGAAGTGCCAGAAAAGGAAGAAACCCTGGGGATTCCAATCGCACGGGCTTAATGAGAACTACACCAGACATGTATTTGTGTTTCTAATGCATTTTAAATCGTTCTAGGAATATTATTCATGGAGGAGGCACAGGAAATTCTTATTTAATACCTCTAAGCTAATAATCTCTATGAAATTACAGTAGCTAAGGAGGAATTTGCCAGGCAAAAACCAGTTTCTAATCATTTTCATCCGCTGGAAATAGCAATCGGGGAAGATCCGATGTGAGCAATGTGAGTTATTTATAACCCTCTGAACCGGGGACACATCAGAACACCAGCTCTGCCTTTAACACTGCTATTCTGAGTGGACATCGTTTCCAGTCCCCCTTTAGGATACTGTAAACTGAAAAACCCTAGAGAAATGCATAATTCATAAGTAAGGCCGTGGAAAAGAAAACGGGGCAAGTGCTTAAGTGTCTGGAACACAGACGCTCCCCCTGCGGCGCCGGGCGTCCCAGACGGCGTGCTTTGATAAACATCGCAAAACTCGCTGCCGTGCCGCCGCCAGACACCGCGATATTGTGAAATAATATTTAATTTGGTAAAAAGCAGGCGTCGTGTGGAGCATGCTGATCCCTATGGAATACTGCACACCTCGACCTGCTTACAGAGAGTTTACACGTAGCGTAAGAAAATAATCCAACGGCAGCTTAGTACCCAGGCTACCATTGACTCGGGCCTTTGTGGTTGGGGAGAGAACGCTATGGGTTCTTGTATTCATCAGCCTGTTCAAGAAGGAGGTGGCATGCTGACTTAATGATCTTGTGCTTGAAGTCACTCAAGACGTGGTAGCTTTCATTCGGTCACAAACATAATGGATCTTTAACTTTTTGGAGAAAGGGAAAAGACCCTCATGGGAGAGGAAATCCTGGTGACATTCCTACTAAAAGGAATGGCCCCAATCCCCTGAATAACTGAGATTGTGAGACCCCGTCTTGATGGCTTTCTGCTCATGTCAGTGTCTCTGAGATAACGGTTCAGTGCTCCTCTCTGCAAAACATGTTACAATATGGAAGTCCTCGCCTGTCTAAAGCAGTGAGCATCCCTCGCAGAGCGCTGTGTGGTTTCGTTTGCCGTTTGATTTTAACCCCTTTACACATAGCTAATTCTGGGAAATGAAGTTTACGTGTCTCTGCCATGACATAGAATCTGTCGTGTAGCAAGAATTTCAAGGCCGAGACCTGAATTCTCGTTTCCTGCCTGGAGGCGGCAGGGAGGGCGGCCTGGCTCCTAGAATAACCTCTACCCGTGAATGCTAAGCAGGTCCACGTGGTGCTTCATGCCATGTGGCAAGCACGTCTCGTGCACATGGCAGTGACCGAGCTCGGCACTATACCAGCCACACCTCTCCCCCAGCGGGGGTTCCTGTCTCTCTCTCAGCAGCTTGCCTGGCTGACAGAGAGAACGTTCTGTGGGGAAGGAACTCCTGGCGGACTGGGGCTCCTTCAGATGCAGTGCCCGGGAAGAGCTGGCCGGGCTACTGGTGGCATTGCATTCGGAGAGGAAACCTGTTTTGCATCCGAAGCACAGAACCAAGGAAAGATCTGATAATCACGGGTTTTCAAAAGAACCCGTCCGGATAATTTTCCTCTTCCCCGGTGTAAGACACCTCCTTGAATGGTGCACAACATAGAGAGCAGTGTATAAACTAGCGTGACGGAAATGGCAGCTCGTAAGTGATTCCGTTTCTGGAATTCTCCCTTCCTCACAGGAAGGTGCTACTCACCAAGGGACCGGGCGGCCCGTCCTGGCCTGCAGCTCCGGGGAGACCTTGCTCTCCCTGTGGAAAATAAGGAAAATTCATTTATTAAATGAACAGAAACATTTTTTTAAAACAATTTTGAAAGAGAGCAAACGTTGCCTGTGGAGTCCCTCACAGGGAGAACTCCTACAATTAATTGTAGGCAATCTCGAGTCTTCTCCCTTTGTGTGGTGTTTGTCTACCGGCACGCACACACACGCTAGGTATAAAAATATGTCATCTTTGTGATCTTAGGGTTTCTCTTTCTACTCTGCCTTTAGGAGTTAGAATTTCACCATGAAATAAATAAATGACATACTGAAATATTTAAGGTTTTCATTATTACATTAATATTTCCCAAATTCCCTTCAAAACATCCACACTCTAATTTACAAAATAGTGCTGACACAAACATTTTCATTTAGAATTGTGTTGTTTGTTTTATTGTGTTTTTTTTGTGTGTTTTTTTTTAATAAAACATCACGGATGCTCACCACAGGCCCGGGGATGCCCCGGAGGCCCTCTGGACCGGGCTTCCCGGAGGGGCCCTGAGGACCCACTGGGCCAGTTTTTCCAGCTGGACCTTCGGCACCTGCTTCCCCCTGTTAGAAAATACAACACGGGCACACGGGACTAGTGAGGAAGATGTCTTGTTACTTCATGAAAAGTGCTATGTCTTTAAAAAAAAAAAAGGAGTCAATCTAGATGTTGGGCCGTGTATGCAAAGCTGTATAGGCATGAGCTCTGCATACACAACACCTACACAGCCGACCTTACCTTGGCGCCCTTTTCTCCTTGCCGTCCCTCTGAGCCTGCAGCTCCCGGAGGACCCTGTAAACATAAACACCGTCAGACTTCCTCTGCACTTACGGGGCCCCCTGCCAACTCATGTCCAGAAGAATCATTTATGTTGTATAACCTAATATCCAAAGTATCAAAGAAAAAGTTTTGAGCTAGAAATAAGACATTATAATCCCCATATTTACATTTTTCTTCCTAATAATTCTGTGGCATTATTCATGTCTTCACTTTCAGTATTTCCTAGAAACCTTTCAACTCGACACAAACAGAGCTCCGGCTTTGAGAGCCCGCCACAGTAAGACCTACACATACACTTCCGTAATAAGCTTATTCTAAGACCTGTACAACTGACAATTACTGTGGAATATTCATTCCATTTCCACTAGTTAATTGAATTTTTATTATTACTTTAACAAGCATGCAGTGCCAGGTGATGCAATTTTCTGCACCAGCTCAGACCCAAGTCCTGAAAGTTTAAATGAATGATTTCAACAAAATTGCATTCATCTCCCCCTCCCCCTCTTGTTTACTTCAGTTTTTGCAAGGAATTGTGCTCAGAGTCAGGGACTGAGATTGAGGTTGGGGAAGGGAGGGGAGATGGTGCTTTGTGGGGTTATCATGTTCACATTATAACCTTATACATTTGTAAGGTTATCATGTTCCTCAGCTCCAGAAATTGCTTTTCAGCCAAATGCATGGAACGAACTTGGTTCTGGAACAGCTGGGAGGCTAACCTAGGTCTCAGCATCTCATGGATTACTGACAGCAGCTACATGCCCGTCTGCTGCCTGAAGGAAGTACGCATTCATTCTCAAGGATTACCAATGCATGACAGGGTGTGCGCGCACTACAAATGACAACTTAATTCCCCTCCTTGTTCAATAACCGTTAGGATGCTGAATGCCAGCATCACCGCCACTTGCAACATTCTGATCAATATTCCATTAGGAAGGCTTATGTGTAGGATTCACTCATAGAAAAAAAATGACAATACGTGTGGACACGTCTTGCCATTGCTCCTTCGGCCCTGGGGTGATAGCGCCTCAGGACTGTTGGTCTATCATTCTGGGTCTCCAGTGTGGGGAGCCCAAGGGCAGGGGACATGATGACCGCCACCAAGCAGACGAAGCTTGCTTAAGCTTTCATGTTCTGGTGACGGAAGGAACGTAGAGAGGAGGAAGGGAAAAGGGGCACTCGGTCAATGAAGAGAAATTGCATTCTAAGACGATGTTTACCAAATAAATATAAACCAAATTCATTTCCATCAAAGAGGAATGTCTGTAAATGTCAACTCAAATTGATGTTGCTGGGAGACCAAAGGAAAACCTACTTACACTCCGTCTACGAAGATGGGTCATGTGATGACTCCCTAAAAGAAAGCTACAGAGGAGAGCAGCTCCATCCTTTTGGGATTCTTAGGGAGACCGAGCCCAAGAAATGTATTCAGTGTTTCCCACCACACACCGAGTATGTGGCAGAGAGACACGAGGAGGAGCAGGCATAAAGCTGTGAGAGGCGGGCCCACAGCAACTGTGTTATAAATAGTGTAGCAGTAAGAGAGACAGGGAGGAGAACCTAGCACCTACTGTAACCAACATCACAACAAGGTCTATGTACTTCCACCGAGTGGCCAGATGATGATCATCTCTGAACGCATAACCCTCTGGCCACTCGGTGTGTATTTCACTGTGGTCTTTTGCTAAGATCTTTCCTCTGCTTCCCAACCAGAGACGTCTGCCCACGGAAAGCGATCTACCGTCATATGTTGATGACTCCCGAGCCCATCCCATGGATCCTGCATCCAGGATTTCACAGCGCCTTAGGTGGCCCTGGCCTGTGACATCCCATCTCTCCGGGATGCACTGGAACGGATGCTAATGGCCCAGGACACCTAGACAGGAGGCCTGCTAGGCACAAAGCTGTCCCTCCCTGTGACGGCCTCGGCCTGGCGGCTCAAGTGGGATCGTTTCCTAGGTGATTTGACAAACTTAAGAAATCACCCACTTCTCTGGGATGCACATTCCTCAGCATCCTTCTGATGCACCGCTTACATATATAGTGTATGGATTTACACACAGAGTAGATAATGCGTGGATGGTTGCCATAAAGAATTTTAAAGACTTACTCTCTTCCCTGGAGGACCTGGCGGGCCTGCCTCACCCGAGGGGCCGGGGGGACCCTGTAAAATGAGAAAAACATTGAAGCCATGGGGTGCTGTTTCACGGCCCGCAGAATCCAACCCCACCCTCCTGCTCCGTCTCCCCGCATCGCTCTCCTGGAGAACCGCGGCCCTTCTCCCGATGCCTCACTGCAGTCAGGTAACTGTAGGAGACGCCGGGTAAGTCCACTGAGCACTTCCTCAGAGCCAAAGAAAGCCATCAGAAATACTGTGATCTTTTAAAACGTGCTAACTTCTCTCCGACTAGCATCCCAGAGACGTGCCAAGGATAGGATCACACGGCGGTGATGCCACTCCGATGGCGTACATCTGTAGAGCTGTGACCGTGCCTCGCTGCCCCTGCTTGTGCCACGCCAGCATCACTACGTACAGGAGCCGGTCATTACCAAACTGGCACAGCGCGGGGCTCGGGAGGTCAGGGCCTGGGGCGCGATGCACAGGACCCGCCCCCCCTGGCGTTCTTCCCCCGCCTACTGGTGGTCTCCACGTGACTTACAGTAACCTGGCTTTCTTCCCCAGCGATCTCCACGTGACTTACACTAACATGAGTGGATAGACAGCTGAACTCCATGCCGTCTGGCAGAACCTGATGTGACTACATTTTTTTTTTTAATGATGAAGGCTTTGCTTAGAGTTCTTAAATCACATCGAGTTAGAAACACTTCACGTAAGTTAGCCTTTTAACTGGAACTGAACTATAACTGATAATTCTTCCAGAACAAATGGCTATGTCTGGTTTTCTTAACTGCCTCGAGGCGAGTCAAGACCACATAAAAGCAGAGCGTGCTGGCTCACCGGCTGCCCGGGGTCTCCATCCTCGCCCTTGTCACCGCCGACGCCATCTTGACCCTGTAAGGGAACAGGAATGAGCTGCTATTTCTCACTGTCCATTCGCTCTCAGCAGAGTTCAGGGTACAGCCCACTGTTCTGGTCCTTGAGCTAAATGATGACCAGGGGACAAAGTATTCTGCTCTGTCTGTTGTTCTTTTAAGGAAGGTGGTGGCCTCTCTCCATAAAGAATCGTAAAATTGTGACCACGTCGAATTTAAAATATAGTGTGCTCTTTTAAAAAAATTTAATTTAGCCGAGACCAGTTTGGCTCAGTGGATAGAGCGTCGGCCTGTGGACTCAAAGGTCCCAGGTTTGATTCCGGTCAAGGGCATGTACCTTGGTTGCAGGCACATCCCCAATAGGGGGTGTGCAAGAGGCAGCTGATCCATGATTTTCTCTCATCGATGTTTCTAACTCTCTATCCCTCTCTCTGTAAAAAATCAATAAAATATATTTTAAAAATAATAATAAATTAATTTATTGATGAAACATATTACAGAGGTCCCCTGGTTTCCCCCCATTGATCCCTACACTGTCCCCATCACCCCCCTCTTCCCCCCCCCCCCCCAAGCCCTCACTGCACTCTTGTCTGTGTCCATGGGCTATGCTCATAGCATGTAAATTTTTTACTTAATCTCGTCCCACCCCCTCCCTTCCTTTCCCTCCGAGGTGATTGAATGCTTCCTGTGCTCATTAGCAATAGACACGCTGGGACACCCCTCCCCCCCCCCCCCCGCACTTTCCACGCCACTCACCGCAGGGCCGGGCTCCCCGGGAGGACCGGGATCTCCAGGAAAACCGACAGGACCCTAGAGGGTGTTTGCAGAGGGAAGGAAATAAGTGAAAACTATCTTTTAGGAACCCTGACGTCGAAGGGGTCAAGGTCACGGTAGAACCACGTGAGAATGGCTGCCTTCTCTTAGCAATGTCACAGATGGAGGCAGTCTCCAAGGCTGTGCTGCTTTATGAAAAGTCAGTCTCGTGACCTCTCATCTTCCTACGGACACCTCCAAAGTGGCCGTGGCTTCGGGGCCATTTGGAAGGGGCCCACTTACCGGGTTGCCCTTCGGGCCATCGTCCCCTGGTGGCCCCTTGGCGCCGGGAGGTCCAGCCGCGCCGGGGGGCCCCGCTTCCCCTTTCTCTCCTCGTTCTCCTTTGGGGCCCTGCACACAGGAGGAAAAGCCGTTACTTACAAGCTCTGAACCAACCTTTCCCCATTTCCAAGTGTTTTCAGCGATAAACCAGGCTCTGCTCTAACTGCAGTTACTCGAGGATGCTGACAGTCATCGTAGACGGGGGAACTTGGACTTGGGAGACACGCAGGCCTGCACCGGACTCCTAGCCGTTGTCTCCTGGCTGCGATCCCAGCACCGAGTTAGGCTCCCTAGCCTCCCATGGAAATGGTTACCTTTCGTGACCAGAGGAGGAGGAACACGAGAGGAAAGTGCTAGTGGCAGCCCACGAGGTGGGCGTAAGGCGGGCGGACTCTATTGAGAGCACACAAGGGCCCGTCCTTGAATGAGGGGGACCGCTCCATGCTCGTGCTCGCTTCCTGCTAGAAGAGAGCCCCTGGAGCCTTGGCACATGTGTGCAAGCCAGTGTCTTAGCCTGTGCGTGTCAGGGCAGAGGACTCTGGTCGCAGGGCGGTGCCTGCAGACTGCAAGCTGTGGCACAGCTCCCGGCGTCTGTGGATGTGGCTACGTGCCTTCCAGCCACAACCAAAACCTGCCCAGACATTTTCTAATGCCTTGCCTGGGGTGCCAATTCACCGGACCTAAGTGAGAACAGGGCCATCCTAACACAATTTAAATTGTTTTTTGTTTTGTTTTTTGTTTTGTTTTTTTGGATGTAGCAATGTTGGTCTGCTCTTTCTTTTGTGGACAACCCACCACAACACTGTAGAGCACCAACAGCTCAAATCTGAACAGGCAGAGGATATGAACCAGTCTCTAATGGAAACCTTCCGTGTGTCTGCTTTTCCTAATGGAAAGGCCAGGCCCATAACTGAATTACAGCGAGGAGGTGGGTGACGTGACAGAGAACCTCAGGGGGGCCCCTGGACACCCCCCTGGAGGGAAGGCCCGCGCTTACCCCCGTGCCTGCTTCCCCGGGCGGCCCTGGGTTTCCTGCTTCTCCAGGTTCACCCTGAAACGAAGAGATCGGGTGAGCATCAGGACATGGAAGCGAGGGCTCACATTTGTAAAACCGCCTCCAGTGAGGACCACGATGTCAGAGACCAGCCCTGCAGTCACTCTGGTCTCGGAAGGTGAAGAAACCTGCTGTCACTGCCTTTTCCTCCTCAGGGGAGAAGCCAAAGCCATAACGCTCACTGGTTGGTTACCTGGGAGACCATTCACCCGGGGTCCCACCACCCTCACCGGACAACGCCGCTCCTCTCCGCCCAGCGTGTATTTGTGCTACGTCAATGATCGTACAATTCAATGTATAGGCTCAACAATTCCAGGCATTTTTGTACCAAAAATGTGAATTTATCACTGACAAATAAGCACATCCTTTGATAGTATGATTCTCCTGTAAACTGTATTGAGTAGAGGCCTAAAGGACATAGAAACAGAATTTCTTTGTAAGATGCATAAAGGCAAAATAGATACCAGTTAAAACTGCTCCTTTTGAGGATGTACGTATTATACATTTGGAGGGTTATTTTTCTACCTTAGCAGATTGATAACTAAGCCTCCAAGACTAATAGGCTTTGGTTAGGAAATTCTGTTACTAATTCTTTGGACTTAGAATGCCGGCAAATAATGAATCAATACATTCACGTGCCATGTTTATCCACCGGTCAGAGGTACCAGCAAATTCTGAGGCAGAAATGGTTCTCAATTTTTTAAAAAGGTAAGGCCTGACTGCTCTTTGACATTTAACTCTGCTCTCTCAAATATCCCCATTGCTCATACATTTGTTTGAAATGCATTACATTAAACAGGAAGAGAATCCCAGGGGTCAGGCTAGCTTGTGTATATAATTCCTTCCTCAATGAAAATATGCACATATTTTAACTTCATGAATTATCTGCATAACAACGGAAAACATCAAGTACTTTCATTGTGTATAAGACATTTTCTTCTCAAGAGAATAACAAATATTTCCAGTTTTTAAATAAATCTTACAAGTAATATTTAATGGAATAATATTATATTTATGTTATTTACCAAGAAATGAATCATTCAGCTATCTGAGTATGATGGAATGATATATGTGATATTTCTGCCATTATTCTTATCTTCAAAATAAATCTTTAGTTTGCCACTCAGAACAAATGCTTTCTATATGGAATAATACGGTCTACTGCATGAGTTCACTTAGATGTGAAATTTAAGACATTCAAACTCATACAAGGAGAGAGTAGAAAGGTATTTCACAAAGCATAGCTGTACCAGAACATCAAATTGTACATCTTCTATATAATTTTTATCAATTATAGCTCCATGACGCTGGGGAAAAAACTCACAGGACATCAGTCAGGCCCTGGCCCTGTAGCTCAATTGGTTAGCATCGTCCTGATACAACAAAGTTTGGTTGGTCAGGGAATCTATCAATGAATGCATAAGTGGAACGATAAACAACAAATTAATCTCTCTCTCTCTAAAAAGTATACAAAGAGATAGAGGAAATCTGTTGACCATGAACAAAATATCTTCTTAGCCACCATGTTAATCCCTGGTGAGACCACAGAAATTGTAACGAGAGGGAAAATAACTTTTTCTAGTCAACTTCTGTATATTTTGTTGGTGCGTTTTAATCCTTGTCCACTATAAAGTTAAACTAGATTCTTAAGGATTACTTCCATTTTTTTTCAAATGAGGAACATGCCAGGTAGCAAAGAGAGGGTTTGAATAATTGTTAAAATTTAAAGGTAAGTTTTCACCACAAAAATCTCTCCATGTAGAGAACAACACATCTGTGTTCATTTGTCAAAAGTTCATATGCAAATTACCTTTTGCATATGAGAGCCACGTGTGCACAAAATAAGTGAACAATTATTTAAGAATAAATCAATGTTGTGCAAATGCTAGGTAATGTTGTGCAAATGCTAGGTAATGTCCCATTTAAAATCTTTTGAATAGGACAAAATTCCAAGTTTTTTAAAAAAAAGTTACATGTCTACATCAAATGGATCAACCTGTATTTCTAGTATCAACAAGGCTATACCTTATTCATTCTCAAAAGTCATAATTAATATGCAATGATACAAATTCTGTAGAGAGTGAGGTGATACATTTTAAACTATTATTACTCAGCATGCCACCATTTTGCCTCATTCTGTACCACGCTTGCTCAGGTTGAGAGCAAACAGCTCTGCGTGCCTTTTGTCATAAAATATGCATTCAATCCCCAGGCCCTGTGCCGATCCAATCTCTTTCTGAGGAACCCGCTCAAGTGCAGAAATCCATCTGTAGCAAATATGTATTCCATGCGAACAGGCTACACATTGTTCAGCAGAGTGCAGCATGACACAGGGATATGCTTTTCTTTCCCTTTATTTTTTTCCCCCCACTGAATTAGTGACTGGAAATAAATTTTCCAAAATAAAAACGAGGAAGCATTCAGCCAGAACCAAAGCTGATATCAGAAACCTGTAATCTTCAGCAAATAATATTACTCCAGATGCTGAGAAACATTAAAATCGGAATTTTACTTCTACCTGGCTGTCACATAGAAGCCTATATATTTTTTTTTGGAAAGAGAGAAATGAAACTTCCTGTGATGGTGACGCGGGTGGGTCGGCCACACCTGAACGGTAGGAAGTGGAATCACATCGCCCTGGCCAACGAGGCTCTCTCTGGAGACTGGGCGTGGGCTGGGCTACCAGCCGGGCTGTGAGCACAGGGACACGGCATGGCAGGGGGCTGGCAGAGCTCCAAACCTCTGGCACCCGTGTTTGCCCAGGAGTTCCAGAAGGAAAACCATCCAAGAAGCAACTGAAGTACTTACAAGGGTTCCCACCGCACCCCAAAGCTTTGCAGGGCAGAGAGTGAGGCTGACCAGGCTAGTAAGAGGTTTTAAAATGTGCTCTGTGGGCAAAACTCAAAGCAGAGACTAGATTTCCCAACTCTCTAGTCAGCATTAGAGACAAAGTGGGGGTGGGGATTCAAATGCAAACTTTTAGGTAAAAGTCAGATACATGGGTGACAGATGCATAGTCCTGGGCTCAGGCAATCAAAGCTGACCACAAACCACCTCCTCAAACCATTGTAAGCAATCAAGGTTATGGTTTTGAAACTATTCATTTTATCCAGTTGTTTGTGCATCCATTCGTTGCACAGTGAATGTTCTGGTCAATGTTTAGACCAAACAACTGAACCTTTTCTGATGATATTTAATAACTCCCTTCCACGCTGTTTCCATGTGCTCCCAGGGTGACGCAAAGGGAAGGAGGACAGTTGTGTCCTCACCTGTGCGATACAGGGGCACCCTCAGACAGTGGTCTCCCCTGCCATTGTTCCCATGACAACTGAACTCCGTGAAAAGTGATCTTTTTAAATTCCACCCCCAGCTCAAAGGCGTCTTTTCAACACTCAACTCCCAATGAAAGAATATAAACAAAGAGATAACCAGTCTAAAAAATAGACTACTTCGGCAGTAACATTTTGATAATAACTTTAAAGTGTTTCAATGTAGTGTTTCTATGTAGTAATTAAGAAACTAGTTGAATAATCATATAGGCCTGGCCAGGTAGCTCAGCTGGTTAGAGCATCACCCCGATCACCAAGCATCACCAAGATTGCCAGTTTGACCCCTGGTCAGGGCACCGACAAGAACCAACCAATGAATGCACAAATAATTGGATAAACAAACCAATGTTACTCTCTCTCTTCTTCCTCCTCCCTCTCTACAATAAAAATGTAAAAAGAACAGTCCTATAGGGTTAATTACATTGAAAATACTAGAATGTAGGTGTGGAGCAGAAATAAACATCCAAATAATATATTCTGATTCTATCACATTACTTTTCTGAGCGTTAAAATTTTAAATTAAAATAATTTAAATGCAAGATATGGTATATAAAAGTTTTTTTATCATCAGACAACAGAACTTTTTCTGATAGCATTTAATAACTAGAAAATTCAAGAAATTTCTGTTGTTTCTACCGGATAATATTTTATGCTTCGGAATTTCACTTTTGGCCACCGAAACTAGTCAGTATTTAAGTTTTTACGTAAAGCACAATTGATGTCGAAGTTTGGAAACTTCTATTAAGAAATGAGCATGACTGCATCAATAATATGTCAGAAGCATTTTCTAGATCGTGTGCCATTTTCACGATCTAGAGGAGGAGGAGACTTTTAGACGTGAAGGTGCTCATGAGAAAAGGAAGCTATCCCGGTTATGGCACATGCCAACGCCTTTACCAAGCACCAGACACAGGGCACAGTGTTAGCAATGAAAATGGAACTCCACATTACGACAAAATGAATAATCCTTTTGTAGTTGGAAGGATTCCATTTTCCCTTTTATGTCATTGCATCACCAATCTCTTCTAATTTCAGTAAAGAGTGTTATTAGCGACACTTAGTCTAGTCAGACATACCTGGGTCAGAGTAGATCTTGATTTAGTCACTTTCTACTGATAAAACCTTGATGCAAACCCTGAAACTCTCCGGGCTTCGGCTTTCCTGGCTTAGACATGTGGATAATAATACCACCCTCATCACAGGGTGGTTGGGTTGATTAAAGGAAACACTCCATGTTCACCTTCTGTACAACACCTGGCAATCAAAACCACGGTATCTCAAATCCTTCCACCTCTCGTTACTGAGCTACCGGAGGATGACTTGGGGTTCATCCAGCTGTGTGTGAAACACTTAGAAAGCAGCCCTGGGAACCCGAGCCAATGTTACCCAGAGTCCTCTGCTCTTGCCATTTCAAACTGTAAATCACTACATTCTGACCTTTTCTCCGACACCGCCCACGGAACCAATGGATCCTGGAGGTCCTTGTGGTCCCTGAGCAGAGGAAAGGAACACAGTTATTCTCCTTGTAATGACATAATAAATCCTAAGTATATACCCAGTTCTTCTTAAAGGGAGAAGTATGTGCAAGGCTTTCCCAACTCATTGGAAGAATGGGACAAAATCATGCCCTTTACTGAGTTGTCGAATTCACTGAAGAGCAAATAATTTAATGAAACTGATTTTTAAATGCATCGGAATTTTCAAGTTAAGACTCGAGACGTTCCAACGCCAGTCTTGCCAGCTGGTACACAAAACGTAAATTCATCCTTCCATTCAGCAAACATGTCTTATTTAGAGGATGATTTTTGTGAATTTTTGTAGTGGATCAAAATATGACTCTGGTGAGGAATTAGATGATCCAGGCCAAAAACAAAGTCAACCACCGCTCAATCTCAAAATTACGTATGGACAATGAGAACCTAAAAGCATTTTGGTACATCTGCTTCTGGCACATTCTGGCCAGAATTAAAAGCAGACACAAGAGCAGTAAAGATAAGAATAAAAGAATCGTTCTTGGTGAAAAGGTGAGGTCACAGGTGTGATCACCTCAAAGCCTATACATTTGTTATTGCTAACAAGATAAATATGACATTACATTTCAAAATCCTAGAATATTGGAACCTTGAGTTAATTATGAAGCTCTGGGGAGACTGTTTATACAATTGAGAGGAAACATTTTACATGGTGAGCGGTGCATGATATATAGGCACACGTTACTCAAACATATTTCATGGAGTGAAAACACAAATGCAAACTTTTAGATAAAAGTGTATGCTGACAGATGCATACATAAAGGCCATTTGAAATAAGAGTCCTGGGCTCAGGCCATCAAAGCTAACCACAAACCATCTCCGCAAGCCATTGTAAGCAATAAAGGTTAAATTTTGAGATGATTCAGTAACATCGAACAGATATATATATATATATATATATATATATATATATATATATATCCCAGTCTTAGTATATTGAACTGAACAAATGTGGTTAGTCTAAAAAAGCTAATATTTCTAACTCACCAATAAGTACCTAATATGCACTTTGTACCTGTTTTATATTTATGGTGATTAGTTCCCCAAAAAGCCTGTTTCTTTTCTTGTAAAATGTAAATAGGGATCCTTGAACTCTGCACTTAAACATTTAACAACAGAGTGGTTATCTCGCTTGTACTGCAGACACACTGGCCATTAAGTGATAACAACACCCATGCAGCTTCTGAGTAATGAACACCCATTCCACAGTGCTTACTTACATCAGCTCCGTTGGGACCCTGGGGACCTCGGGGGCCCGGAGGACCGGGTGGACCCTGTAAGAGACGGACAGGGAAGTGTGTGAGGGCCACGTTAAATGCACTTAGAAAACTTAAAGGTCTCAGCCTGCAAACCATCCAGTGGAACACCTCCGGCTTGTAGGATGTTCTTGATGGACACAAAGCCACATTAGCAGATGCTTCTTTATACAGAACTACGGGGAAATTAAAACAGCACGGAAAACATTTCAAAAGGCGCCGGCCAGTGTGGCGCAGTGGATGGAGCATTGCCCCATGCACCACAAGGTCACATGTTCCATTACCAGTCAGGGCACATGCACATGTTTTGGTCTCGATTCCCAGGACGGGGGGGCATGCAGGAGGCAGCCGATGCATGTTTCTCTCTCATCGATGTTTCTATCTCTTTTCCTCTCTCTTCCTCTCTCTCTAAAAATAAATGAAGATACATTTTTAAAAATGTAAAAAGTCTATTGCTACTATCTGATATAATTAGTTCATACTACAGTTAGAATATTTATGCCAGGATATGCAAGAATGCTAGTGTGGAAAAGGAACAAAGTTGGCACAAGAAATGGCGCTTGAGTAGCTTTCGAATTCTTAATTCTATAGAGAATTTTAAAACTTGTATACGTGATCCATAGGTTAGGACTGAAATACGATTAACTAACTGCCTCATTGTCTTTCCAAAAACGATGGTTCCCTCTCCTTGTTATGCATTAAAATGAACTTGGCCGCTTTTAATAAAGTATGGATGACCAGACTCCATAACCTCACGCTTGTGATTAGTCTGGAGTGAATACCAGGGCACTGGCATTTTTTTAAAGGTCGCAGTTTATTTTAATATCATGGTTGAAAAGCTTGTCTACCCCAGCGTTCCCATAGGTCAGGGAGAACGCATTGGTATTCAGGGAGCCAGCAGTCACACCCAGAGGATGCTCTGCTCGCTCGGTGCCCGATGCTGCTTGGAGTTACTGAATGCACACAGCACCTGTAGGTCCCCTGCTTTTATTGTGATAACAAAAAAATCATTTCTTCTATGAAGAAGACAAAATCTATGTTCAAGTGTAAAATTGTCAAATATGTAGTTTAAGGAAGTAAATATTGGAGTAATCTTTATTGAAAGAAAGAAGCAATTAGGAAATGTATTCCTTATATTTCATTACTAATGTCCATGATCTCACCTAACTGTTTCCTTAGCCAGTACAGTGCCTATTAAACCAACGGTATGTATTTCACATTTTCAGTGGAACCATGAGAGCAAAAAGCCAGAATCAATCAGTGCAAATTATGCCATCGTGTATTCTAATTGAGAATCCCTTATTAAATGAAGACTTTCAAAATACAATTAGTTTTAATACTGTGCTAACATTTGCTAATTATTCAAATCCTGGGAGACCACCATCTATTCTTTATTTACGCCACATGGAGGTTCAGAGCGCAATACTCATAAATAGCTGAAGTGTGGCAATTTATCTACACCTCGGGAACATACACACACAGAAATGGAAACTATATCACCCAGTGAGAGCCCCAGGTGTGTTCACCATTACCCCAAAGCGAGAAAGAAAAAATAGAGGCTCAACACCAGGAGAGAGGTCCCATGGTCCCAGGTGCAGGTGGGGTAGGGGGAAGAGAGAGGGTCCATCTGAAAAGCTATAGCCTTTTAGGATGGCCCTGTCCACATTAATAACCCTTCAGGACATATCAGTAACATGGAAACTCATCAGATCTGTGTGATACTTAAAATTCAAACGTACCATGGGACCAACATCTCCATTTTCACCTTTTTCACCGGGTGGGCCTGGCAGACCCTAGGAAAATAGAACAGAAAAACCATAAAAGTCACTCATTAAAAAACAAACACTTGGCCAATTTCTGACATACAACCAAAAATTAAATATAAAGTTAAGTTACAACTTTAAAATGAAAATTAAGATTCAGAAACTATCATATCAAAATACTTATCATATAAGAATTGACTACAGGTGGTAAGATCTTACATGTACACTTACAAAGGACATGGAGGCTGTGTATAATATCATACCGTTTGAGTTTAGGTACCGGAACTCACAGAGCAAGTTACACTCCCATGTCACCTGAATATATCTTCATGAAAAATTACTGTCCTTTACCTTGAACTTTCTCCCTAGTTCCCCCGTGCAGAACCGTGTCTTTTTCCTCTTTCGAGGAAAAAGGGTTGTATGCAGCACTTACAAACACAAATCTGCCACTTGCTCGTGTACTTACAATCATGAGCTCTTAGGTGTCAGTTTTAAGTGGTAATAGTTTCCAATCTAGTAATAATTACGGAGTGTTTTCCTTTTTAATGTTATTTGTATATATCTTATACACTCCATACATATTTTATTTTTAAAGCGGATACAACAGCATCACAATGATCACTGTGATCTACTTAAGAAATAAAAAGACACATGATGCAAAGCTTTAAACTCACGCTGGTACTTGAGAAAAGTATGTACAGGCCACTGCACTACAGTAGAAGCAAATTATTAGATCACGCCCCACAGTAATAACTGCCTTCTACCCATTACTTCCTAAATGTGCACATGCGGAATAGCTGAAACACGGGTTTCCAACAGTTGTGCTGACCCTCCCTGCACAGGTGAGGGCCTTTGATGTTTTTGTTCTACTTTACTTATCCTGTTCCTTTTCAGTGTTTATGCTGGGAATACCCCATTAAGTGGCTTTGAAGATCTACTGCTTCCACGTTGACTCAGTCTGGAGAGAGGGCGCTGTGCCAAGTTTATATATAAACTTTTAAAACATTGGGTATACGTTCATTTTTATGAGGAAAACTTAGGTGCTGATTTATACTGGACAACATAAGCATGAATTCATTCCCTTTTTATCGCATGTCAGATAGATGTCTGGGAAGTAGCCTGCTACATGGAATTCCCACACAGTCACCATCGTCTGTGGTCGGTTCCAGAGTCACCAGAGAAGCTCCGGGAGGAAAGAGCCAGGGAGAGCTCCGGACCTGAGTCCGCCGGAAAGTCACCTGGAGAGATTGCTAACGCTTTAGACTCCCAGATCCACAACCGCAGAGATGCTAACCCATCGATGGAGCACGCATGTAAATTCTTACACATCAAGTAGACACGAACACAGATAAGTATTTCATCTGTAAGTCTTTTGTTTTTTTTAAGTAATATGCATTGCAACTAAGGCATAATTCAGTTCTTACCAACACCATGTACATGAACAACACATTCCCTGCATTTTGTCCAGGTTTCCACCTCCTTTCCTAGAGAGTGCATCTACTTTGGGATCCCCAAATTAAATGATATATGAATGCGAGTGGATCGTTTTATTTTCAGGACAAGCCCAGCTCTGCAGTGCATCATTCATTGCTTTATGTGTATGGTCATGCCTAGAATTAACTCAATAGGAACCTCCCAATAGAAAAAAATTGAAAAATTTCTTTCTGATGAAGTCTGATTATAGTTTGAGTTTATGAAGACGGATGTTCTTGTTATTAAAACTAATTGAGACATAACGGGTCGGGTTCTCTTGTGGCAGAGCTCAACCTCCCCAATGACACTGGTGAATCGGTATCTGTGCATCCCAAGCTTTTCCTGGGAGTAATTTACACAGGAAGGGACTCTGGTTTAAGGTCTGTCAATTTCGAATCATTTGCCACTAAAGTGATGAAATGAAAAAGTGAATTTAGGCCAAAGACATTCATTCTATGTCTCCCTCATATGCAGACAAAGAGAATAAACTTCAAACTGAAAAATCAAGTCATTTAACCAGAGCATTATATCATTATTATTTAGGTCTATTATAATTGCTAATATCTATGCTGCCATGAAGACTCAATTAAAGGATGTAGATCAATTATGAAAATGTTGATCATATTAACATCTTTTCAGATTCCTGATTTAAAGAGGTAGCCATGGCA
Source organism: Vespertilio murinus (assembly GCA_963924515.1). Taxonomy (NCBI): domain Eukaryota; kingdom Metazoa; phylum Chordata; class Mammalia; order Chiroptera; family Vespertilionidae; genus Vespertilio; species Vespertilio murinus. Next base: position 6,992,757 of record OZ004719.1, on the reverse strand, counting down.
AAATAGAATCAATTTCTTAATGTATGGATTTCTTGAGTCACCTTATCAAACAGCACATTAATTAAGTTATGGAAATGAAGGTAATTTTTTATTTAATATGTTATAAGTATAAGCTACAAGGCATCTCCTTTAATCATGGGAACTAATTCCTCAATTACACCCTTATAGAATTCAGAGCAATCTCTTAAATGAGAAAGCGGAAAGGGAATGGTACCATAGCCATTGGCAATCTAATTTTTAATGTCTTGTTGTTTTCAAATATGTGTGTTTTTCCACACATTGATGTGTAGTACTCATGACTGCTTATTTATTATTGTCTAATAAGTGTAAAATACTTAAGCAGTAATATGAAAATAAAATCCTTGCATTTTCCAAGTTTAAAAGGATTTATCTTGGCATTAAAATAAAAGTGGAAAATGATGATATCATGTTCACTGGTAGACATTCAATGAGTTTTATAACAATAATCATTATGATAACATAATTATATAGTTGATGATGTAATTTGTATAATTATATACATAAACTACTTAATATTGAAAAATCAACATCTGGGACTTTAATTATAAAAATAAGAAAATGAAATTTACATAAGTTCCACTTCTATTTACTTTTCTGTAGCCTCACAAATGTTTAAGTGCAGTTAATAGATGCTTTAATTTGAACATTTCTAAAATTTCTAATGCGGCATAACTGACATTAAAATGGTTCTTGAATGCTACTTAAAACAAAACCTTGTAATCGTATAGAGCAGCGGTCACCACCCGGTGGTCCATGAGTTATGGAAGACTGGCCACCGCTGTGCTAGAGGACCATAGGCAGGTGGAAGAGGAGAACTCGCTGTTCCATGTGAAGCCATGAGCGGCAGAGGAGGCGGTAACCAGCAGGACAGATATCAGTCCCAGTCTGCATGCTCACCTTCTGAAAACTCCTCACCGCATGTTTACAGAAACATGGTTCCTCTCCTGAACGTGCTCTGTAGGACGCACATCACAGCTTCAAATGTGACTTTAAAAGACCCATTCACTGTTGTTTTGCTTATGGTGCCCATTACTCTTAACATGTGCTGTTGGCATTTTCTATTGGTGGTTGTGATTGGCGGTTGCTATGGCTCAGAATGCTTTTCATTTTTGCTAGCCATCTGAAATACCAATTTTCCTGCTAGGACATGTACGAAAACAAAACAAAATGAAAAGACCCTTCTGACAATTTCCTGCCGACTATCAGACTTAAACGAGATTCATTCTTCAAACACAAGCATAAGGGAAGCAGATGTAATATCTAAGATGGGCCAGACAAATACCAAGAACAGAAACTGGGGCTGATACAGCTCCAGAAAAAGGGATATTAATCGGTAAAAAGAAGTTGGAGTTCAAATACACATAGAAGAAAGACAGCCCTTAAGGGTTAGCCAGGTACCAACGTTCTGCTTTGTTTTACATCCAACAGAAAACCTGGTGCGACGTAGGAGGAATGACAGAGGACACAGGCAGAGAGCAACGTACCTGAAGACCGATGGGACCGGGGGGTCCTGGGAAACCTCTTGCTCCCTCATCCCCTTTCTGTCCAAACATCCCCTGCTGACCTCTGGGCCCTGGCTCCCCGTCACCTCCCTGGAGGAGAACAAGGAACACGATCACAAAGTGGGAAGACCGTCATGGGGTCCAAGTCATCATAAAAGGGTAAATGCTTCTAGTGGAATGCCAGCTGGTCTAGACAGGAGCGAGCGAGAAGCAAACAAGTGGATGAAACTTCCACTCTCTGCTGCCAATATCCCATTGTTGGTTTTGTTCAGATTCTGTTTCTGGGGTATGGCTGATTTTAATTTGCTTGCGTATGCCAAGTGAAATAAAAGCTTTGTAATAAAGGGGAAAATAATGCTCAGCGTTGACTACAATGACATGAAGTCACAATGGCTTTTGTTTATAAAGATCAGCTCGGTTAGGTGCTAGATCTTTTACATTTCAGTCCATAGGAAGCATACAAACAATATCAAATAGTCGGGTTAAGGGGCAGTTTGTGAATATAATCGGAAGCTGTAAGGATTTAGCTGGCTGGGCAAGGGGGGATACTTACAGCAATTCCAGGGGCGCCGACGGGACCCTGAAGACCTGGGGGGCCAGGAGGACCCTGGGGGGAGAGAAGAATCAGGAATTCTGACGCTGAGGCCAGAAGGGTCTCAGAAGCATAGGGCGGGGCCTTCTCTATCCTGGGTGATAAAAGAAGTCTTTTCAATGTAGCGCAGTCAACCATTTCTGACTTTAGTCCTTGAGGTCCCAGGTGTGTAGGTGCAATCCATTCTACATCAGCAGGTATGAAAGCCACTCCTCTCTGTGATGTTGCAGATATTTAGAAGTGGGTTTCTGTGCTAACATAAATAGCGGTGAAGTGTCACGTCTGGAAGTTTTCAGAAAACCTGGTCTCTTGAGTGAGGGATGTGAGAGCCAGAAGGAGCACATGAAAAGTTCACTGAGGTGCTGTCATTCTAAGTGAACACCAGCAGGTGGGGGGCCCGCTACAGGGGAAAGGCAGTGGTGTATGTAAGACTTTTCTCCGTATGGAAACACGTGGAACTGAGCGTTGTTTAGTCAGTATCCCAGCACTCCTTGTTGTGAGCAATAGACTTGAGTAGGCTTATTAGTCTTACATGCATACATGTTTCCTGCTACCTTGCTTCTTATATGTAAAAACTGATAGGGCCTTATAAACCATCCAGGCATGAGAGCGTCATGGGATTAGATAGCTTCTTAGCACAGCCGCCCAAAGCTGGGGGAAGTGCTTAAGGCAAAGTTCCAGGCCACCCGAAACCCTTCCAGGTGTGAACGAGGTCAACATTCTTTTCGTCAAAAGGAAACCTTCACTTGTTTCTAAACCACATGAAAAGCTGAGCTAATGATGGCAGGTGAATTGCTCGTTGGGTTTCCTGCATAGATCTGAACGTTCACTGAGGATGAGGTTGGCTGTGGGTTTGTCATCTATGGCCTTTAGTAAGTTGAGGTATGTCCCCTCTATTCCCACTTTGCCGAGACTTTCTATCATAAACGGGTGCTGGGTTTTATCAAATGTCGTGTGTGCGTCTACTGACATGACCATGTGGTTTTTATCCTTCAATTTGTTTGTGTGGTGGATCACTGTTATTGTTTTACAGATATTGCACCAACCTTGCATCCCCAGAATAAATTCCACTTGGTCATGGCGTATGCTCTTTTTAATGTATGGCTGTATTTGGTTTGCTAATATTTTGTTGAGGGGTTAAGCATCTATGTTCATCAGGGACACTGGCCTATAGTTTTCTTTTTGTCACGTCTTTATCGGGCATTGGAATTAGGATAACGCTGGCCTCGTAAAGTCCGCTGGGGAGTCTTCCCTCTTCTTGATTTTTTGGAATACTTGGAGAAGGGTAGTGGAAAGGGGTTTTATTAGAATTGACTGAATTCAAAGTCATATGGGATATAAACTGTATTTGAAAAATAAAATCTAAATAAAAAATAGAATAGATTGAATCCCAAATGCTATAGGGCTGATAGGATTCTCTTCCGATATGTAAATAAGAGCACTGACTCTCTATCCGTGGTTATAACAGAAGGAGATAAGTGAATAATGCCCCCTTACCACAAAGCAGGAAACTCACATTTTCTCCTTTGTCACCCTTGCTGCCTTTTTGTCCAGGTTCACCGATTTCACCCTGTATTGGAAAATTCGAGGTCAAGTTTATCTGGAGTATGCCATTCCAACGCATCATCATCACCGTCATCTCCCTATGAAGTCTGACCTTTATGTAACTGTAGGCCAACCTTTAATGTCCCTGTTTAAATTATAAAAGGCAGCTTCCCTCTGCTTCTCACCTTCTGGAATTGACTACCACACGGACTAAAGTCAACTCAACCTGGGAGAATACTGCAACGGGACTTTTTAATTTATTAAAATGCATTTTGTCTGAAAAATTACCATGATTGTCTGATAACAGAAGGGCATTGATTTACAAATGTATAATTATACAGTAATGAAAAAGTTATTTTTTTCTCCTACTTTCCAAAATGCTAAAAGGTTGCACATGATCATGGTATTGGTTCACCAGTGTTGCTATAGTGCCTCACAGTAACATCAGACAATATATAAACTCGGACACATCCCAGCTAAACATTCAGAATGAAGAACTCAGAACCTTTTACATTAGGAAGAGAGAGAGGTGCCAGATGACCCAACATGTCTGCAGCCCATTCCCAAGTCCTTACTCAAGGACTATACCCAAGACGCAAGGGCTGGGTAACACACAAGTAATTGATTATGTTGATTTCACATTCATTCCAAAAGCATATGTATTTACACACAAATCAGCGATTTGGGCACCCGCTAGTTTTTTCTCATTCTCTCTGTTCTCGTACCTACTCCCTGTCCTTGTTTCCATCCCACGTATTTCATGGGACGCTTACTAATGCCCAACCTCGAACATAAAGCTTTGGAGCCCACGTGAGATGCATGAAACTTTAGGGAAGGCGCCTTCAGATTTGGGGTCTAACCTTAGGTTAACGCCTAAGGCTAAAAATCAATGAAAATGCATTTGCTCACTGCCCACCTTGGCAATAGGTTTTGTGACCTTCAAAACCTTCCTTATATTTTTAATAGATGTTTCATGCATATTCTACAAAGGGATGTAGAACTACAGTTTCAACTGATCCCAAGTCATCCTCATAGGATATATGAACAAAGAAAGGGGACCAACCTTGTCTCCGTCTTCCCCGGGGGAGCCGGCGGGCCCAGCCGGCCCCGGGAGCCCCACTGGGCCTTGCACTCCATCCCTGCCTGCGGGGCCCTGGGGGCCTTTCTCTCCCTGTAAGTGAAAAGCCAACAGACCGTTACTTCGTTGTAAGGAACCTACACCTTAGCTAGTTGCTACAGACTTAAGGAGCAGCGCTAACGCCCACTCTCCAGCTTCCATATTTGCAAAGCAATTGCCTAATGTTCTCAAGAAAAACCCATTTTGTCAAGGAGGACACGGAGCCAAAACTGGTTTGGCTCAGTGGATAGAGCGTCGGCCTGCGGACTGAAAGGTCCCGGGTTCGATTCCGGTCAAGGGCATGTACCTTGGTTGCGGGCACATCCCCAGTAGGGGGTGTGCAAGAGGCAGCTGATCGATGATTCTCTCTCATCGATATTTCTAACTCTTATCCCTCTCTCTTCCTCTGTAAAAAATCAATAAAATATATTTTTAAAAAAAGAGGACACGGAAAAGCTATCCATTCTTTCCCAAACTGGAATGCTCTCCTTGGTAACAAGAGAGATCGTGGGCGATGGTCACAGGTATGACTGATTCGTCTTAGAATTTTTATTTCAAACACACATTTTCTAATCAAGTTTCGCCTATCCGTAAGTCGGATGCTTAATGTTTGCAAAAACTCGCTGAGCCTTTCTGCTTGGACTGTGAGGCCAGAAACTGCTGTTAGAGTTAAAAATCCATGAAAAGGCATCTGCTAGTGCTCTGCCCACCTTGGCAATAGCTTTGTGACCTTCCTTATATGTTTACTAAGTGTTGCATGCATATTCTACAAAGTGATTTAGAACTACAGTTTCATCTGATCCCCACAAAATATTGTGGCCATCTTCTTTTCTGGCCAAGGGGGCACGGCCTCCTTTTAACATTCCACATGTTTCTGAAAGGCAATCGTTTACAGAACAGAATCATTTTAATTTGGAAACCCTTGAGTAATATCACAACCAGTTACCTGAGAAAATGTTTGGACAATGAACTCAACTAGCTTAATCTAAAACCAAGATTCAATCTAAAATCTTCGTGATAACAAAAAAAGGATTTTTAAAATTATAGGCTTAGACTAGATGACATATTTCAAGACTGACATGTATACAAAAGTATTAAACTCATTTTTTTGCGTATGATGTCTGATTTTCATCTACGTTTACTGAATGAGTTTGTGTTTTCATCTTGGAGGATGAGAGAAAGCTTTTATTTTTTTTTAGAATATTTGTATGGTTCCATCAAAAACAGGAACAAAAAGAGATAAGAGATCTTGACACAGCAACATAAACCTAGTGAACAAAATATAGCTTATGATCACAAGCATAAAAATTTAAAAATCCAATGAATGTAAGATGAGGTAGCTGGCCATCTCATTCACTCTAGATCCCAACTCAAATCGCATGAGAAGAGCCGCCACTTTCTATTAGTTTCACTTGCATGAAAATGACTGGAAATGAAGTCCTATTGCCCCAGCTGGTGTGGCTCAGTGGACAGAGCGCCAGCCTGCGGACTTAAGGGTTCCAGGTTCGGTTCTGGTCAAGGGCATATTCCCGGGTTGTGGGCTCGATCACCAGTGGGAACGTGCAGGAGACAGCCAATCAATGATTCTCATGATTGATGTTTTTCCTCTCTCCCTTTCTCTTTTAAATAAATAAAAAATATATTTTAGATAATAAATAAAAGTTGTATTACAAGAAGAGAAAAAAGCGCACACCTTTCTAACATATAGCGGCAAGATATCGTTTTAATCAAAACTCCAGTTTTATTTTTTTTCTTAAAGGAGCCAAATCAGAAGCCTTCTACATTAATAATAGCCAATTCCCTCACAGAATCAGGGTTTCGCAAAGTGTGGAAAAAAAATATCAGCTCATTTCATTGAATATGAAATATTCTCTCTTATAAAAATAAAAAAACTGTTTCTATGCCGGGCACATCGGCAGTGAGAATGCAGTGGCGTGTGAAGAGCTAATATCCTTGAATAAAAAGTAATAACTTTCCCAGGGCGGCAGGGTAATATGTTTTTCTCCTTGAAATTACTTACAGGAGCACCTTTCTCTCCGGCTGGCCCGGGGGGGCCCTGGGGTCCTGGACGCCCCGGCAATCCGATGGGGCCCGCGGTGCCCGCCGACCCCCGCTCCCCTGGGGAGCCCTGGACACGGAGAAAAGACACGGGTTACTAGTGATGGGCCCGGGGCTGCAGGCTGAGGGACCAGGGAGCTGGCGGGGGGTCCGACAGTCCACAGGGCAAAGGTCACTGTTAGACAGTTACAAAATCCCCAACAAGAACAGCTGTGCTCCCCAGTTCAGAGATCACTTCTAGTCCAATACTAGCGTTAGGAAATATTGATAAGCTGAAATAATTTCAGAGGCATATGTACTTCATTTTTTGAAGATGTTATATATTTTTTCATTTAAATGTAAAATTATTATATGATTAGAGATACGCATTAGTCTTTTTATCAAGTCTGTGAACATGATGGCTTTAAAAATATATAGGATTAAGTGTCCTCATGTGTAGTTAGTAGAAGTTTCCCAGATTTGCAGGAGAAAACCCTACAGTTGAATGTGTATTTTCTTGAAATGATGCAGCATAAAAATTAAGACAAATATATATTTCCTTAATTGGCTACCTGATGACCAGCAAGCACATGAACATAACTCATGGCTTTTACTTAAGAAAAGAATGCTTTATGCCCAAACCGATTTGGCTCAGTGGATAGAGCGTCAACCTGCAGACTGAAAGGTCCCAGGTACCTTGGTTGCGGGCACATCCCTAGTAGGGAGTGTGCAGGAGGCAGCTGATCGATGTTTCTCTTTCATCGATGTTTCTAGCGCTCGCTCTCTCTCTCTCTCCCTCCCTCCCTCCCTTCCTCTCTATAAAAAAAATCAATAAAACGTATTTTTTAAAAAGGAATGCTTTTTAGTTTTATAGTGAAGTAGGTTTAATATTTAAAACCAATAAAATATTTCCATGTACATGAGAGAGAGAAAGAATGCTGATTTGAATCAATGACACTGTCCATAGTTGGTAGATATTACGTAACATTTTTACAGCACAACGCTGAGCTAGTTTAATGACTCCCTTAAAGTATGAATAAGATTAAATTTCAGACTGCCATCTTGCCTGTGAAGCCTGCATTAAAATTAACAATGGAAACATATTGCTTTTCTGTAGTTAAAACCCTGCTCATGATAATGTCACAGCTCATTCATTTCAAAACAACAGATGATAACTTTTTTTCACGTGTATTTGCTCCCAAAAGTACAGCTGCAATTTCCTCTTCTGTCAGTTATTTCAAACATTCTGTACGTCTAGATATTTTTAATAACAGCATGCTCTTCAATGATTTCATTATATACATCTACAGATGAAAAGGGAAAAATCTCTAATGATACGTGGCGATTAGGCAAATCGCATTAAAAACTTGCAAGTCTCATTAAAATATCCCCAGGCTGACTTTGAACAGAATAAACCTATCAATCTTCTAGTTGCAGCGGAATCACTAAAGAGGTCCGATTTTTTTTTTAAAGAATGGAAATTTAAACGCAATAATAAAAAGAGAACCCATTTACACATTTCACAAAACACTGAGAATCTGCGTCTTGTGCCTGGGAATACAAGATGTATTACGGTGGGTATTAGCCCTTGAACAAACACATCCAATGCATTTTTTCCCCATAAAGTGTAGACATTTATAGTGGTGGGAATGACTGTGTTACTCCATAACTGGCTAGAGGAAAAATGGAGGGCTTGATAATTGTCAGAGAAATAACTGCATCTGAAACGAACATGTTTGGGTTTAAACGTAGCTTAAATTCTACCTTCACAAGGGCAGAATTTTTGCGGGTTTTCTCCTCCTCACCGATCTCAAGCAATTCGGGTCATTGGTGGCACATAGTAGGCCCTCAGTAGTGTGCCCACTGTGTGTATGGCCTTTTCCTTCCCAGCCCTGGGACCACTAGCCTCCTCCCATTGGGAGCAAACCATTCGCTTCTCTCTGACTCCCTCTTCTTTCTTACAAAGAGTTTAGACCAGTGAAGCCAAACATTGTGATAACACGTCACGCAATGCCACAGCATGAATCCTGAAGGATGAACCCCACGTCCTGTACTATCTCAGCCTCTGCCTTAAGCCGCACCGCCCTCCCTACCCTTCTCTCCTCCCTGCTTGGATGTAACAATATCCTGAGATCTACCGGGTCCCCCGGAGAAAACCTGCTTTAGCTTTGAAACCGTTGTATGTGGCCCAATTCGTCTGCAGGTGTAATCCCTCCAAGAACTCTGGCTTCCTTGTTTGAGGAGCCAGTGGAGGCATTGAAAAAAGGTTCCTCTGGGAGGGACGAAGGGGAGAAAAACAGAACAATAGGAGCTGGACAGGAAGGGTTATAAACCCCCAGGAACAGTGCAGGAGGAGAAATACTAGCACATGGCGAGAAGACGCGAGGCCACAGGGTCGGCAGGGGCCTGACACAGGAGCCCTGGGAAAGGGAAAGGGAAGGGAAAGGGTTGACTGTGCAGCTCACCACCCAGCCCCGCAGCTCTGCCTCCACCTTGTACCCTCCCCCATGTGGCCCCGCTTCTCCCAGGAACAAAGCACACGTGGTTGTAGAACTCTAGGGCTTGTATGCAGCATGCTACTGCATGTCTTCGAATCACCTCGTTTTCTGAGAAATGGTGTTGGTAATAAAAGGGATGCCATATCAGGGAAAACAAGGTTATTGAGGGAATATGTTTTCCTTGATGGTGCTCTATGATAACAGGTAGCAGAGGCCATCTGAGGATTTGCTTGCACAGCGTATTTGCACATATTGTGCGTTTGCATAAACATAAAGCTCTGCCTGCACCTTGACAGGCCTCTAGTACCAGCTCTCGGAGACAACATGGTGCTTCCAGGAAGCACTTGGAGTTGCCAGACTTCAGAGGCCCAAAGTCACAGTGTCCTGTGGGGATGATTTTGTTTGTCGTCAAATAGAGCATTCAAAAGCTTCTCCCCTGGCCAGTGTGGCTATGGGGCTGAGCACCATAGACTATGGACCAGGTCAAGGTTCCGTTTCCAGTCGGGGCACACACCCGGGGTGTAGGCTCCATACCTGGCATGCAGGAGGCAGCCAGCCTATGATTCTCTCTCATCATTGATGCTCTCTCCCCCCCCTTCCTCTCTGAAATCAATAACAATATAGTTCAAGAAAAATGTTTCTCCATACACACTGACTCCCAGCCGCCAACCTCTGAGAGCACGACCCCCCAGTTCTGTGCTCAGAGGACCTACAGGGCGGTGAGCACTTCCAGACTCTGCGCAGACTCAGAACCTCACTTTTCTTTCATCAAATGATCTTTTATTTACGGCTCCAATGCCAACATCATTCCTTTAGGCGAAAATCATTTTTCTCACCTTGCCTCCTTTGGTCTAGTCTTTTAATATATCACTTATTTATTATTTGTTATTTTACCTATTTCCTACCTGGCTTCTTCTGAAAGCCATAGTTCTTTGTAGGAAATGCCCAGTTAGTGGGTCCTTGTCCAGAATTTTAAAACACTGACTGCGATAAAATATATTAGATAATATGACAGTATATCATATGTACCGTTTCATATAGTGAGTTGTACTAAAAAAAAAAAAAAAGTCATAAAGCAAAGAGTTCTCTCTCCAGTGTGTCTGTGTTGACTGATTTCTGTAAGCTGAAGCACAAAGATTCTAATTTTCATAATTTATGAAAATACAGGATATACCTGGTAACTGATTGCAAAATTACAAATATTCTCAAGCTAGGATTCGCAAGAGATTTTTCTGGGGGTATTCATACCGAGGCCCCGCCTACAGCAATCTCCTGTCCTCAAACAGAACCGGTGGCTGATACAAATCTAGACGTCGCTGTCCCCCTGCACATCCCCCAGGAGCCTCCCAGCTAGACCTGGCCGAGGCCAGAAAACCCCCCTGTACAGGAAGTCACAGCGACGGCTGACTGGATCATAAGGAAAGAGAATGGGCGACCAAGGATTCAACCTGCCCATTTGCTTAAGTAGTTTAATCTCTGATTCATTTAACTTAAGGAGCTGTTATCAAGAGCACAGTGAGCTGGAATTCGAGCTCCTCTAACTCTCTTCCTTTTGACAGCTGCTCACAGGAGTTGGGAAGAATCAAGAGGACTTGGACCAATGAGACTGAGAGGAGAAAACTGAAGTAGATGTCTCCGGTGAGGGATGCACAGCGGCAAGGAGTCTATGCAACGTGCTGGGGTGGATCTTTGTCCTCAAAAGACTTACCTTCTCTAAGCCACAGGTCTCTCGCCTTTAAAAAGGGAAGACAGTATCTACCTGGCCAGGCTATAGAGACCATGAAGATAATGATTGTAAAGTTCATAGCATTAATAACTGAAAGAATAAACACTTGTGATATCATTTCATTTTCTATGTCATTTACCCTTCACATTCTTTATTCACGTTCTTCCCCTAAGCATTCAATTTAGTACCTTATTCCTTCTTATGAATGAACAGCAAAATCTACATTCCTCTCCACCCCCGGGCGTTTCAGTCCTGCATGTACCATTACTTAGTCAATACCTTGAAGGCGACATTAATAAAACAGACTACGGTGACTGGGACCAAACTGCGACAATAACTCATCGATCACGTAAGGAGTTTGGATTCCGCCGGCGGCGTAGGACCGTGAGATATGTATAAGCAAAGAAATGGCATAGTTAAGGGTGTGTCTTCGCCTAGAAGCAGTGGGAACCACTGGCTGAGAGGGTAAGTAGAGACAAGGAAATGTTGCTTAGACACAATTAAGCAAGGAAAGGAAAGAGACTGACAAAGGCAGTGGTCGTAGAAATTAAGAAAAGGGGGAAATTAAAGAATCATTTTGAATGTGGAACTGGAGTGACTTCCGCATGTGTAAGGAAGTTGAGAGATAATTTGAGGTGACTGCTAGCTTCTGAGATTAGTGAAATAAAAGGAAGCAAGAGAAGAGGCCACTGAACTGAGTAGTTCTGCTGTTCCTGTTAACCTTTCAGGGTATAGGTAAGAACCAAGGTACACTGATGGAAAGCCATGTTAGATTGCTTTCCTAGGGGTTGACCAGATCTCTCAAAAAAGGGAATCTGATATTTACTCATTTGCCAATTATTTAATGTGGTTGCATTGACTAAACAGAGCTATCTGGAGAACATACTCATGGATATACACTTCCTGTACTTCTGCCATGTCTAAATAAGCATTGATAACATTCAAGTCTCACCGAGAACTCGGGATCAGACAAATTACAACTTTGGAGGCAAGACAGCGCCTTCCCCTCCCGGCAGCATGGAGGGGCTGGACTGTCGGTCCTCTGAGCTCTGTTTCTTTACTCATTAGTGCAAGCAATTAGCAGCAGCCGGGCGCTGGCTGGCTTGATTGACACATGTTTATTTCCCCTCTACGTGCTGTGGGATCTCGGCAGAGGGAGTATAGTGAAAGGAGAGCCGTAATTTGCAGGCAAGGCTGGCACGGTTGTTTATCATAATCATACTTACCACTGGACCCGGTGGGCCCTGGGGACCCTCTCCTCCTTTCAGGCCAGGTGTACCCTGGGAAAAGCGGGGGGGGGAAAGCAAGACAGTGAGTCGATGCGGACAGAATATAAATTGGAGGACACGCAGAACGGGTAAAATGAGGGTGTTGGGAAGCGGTTTAAGACACAAGCATGTATTGCTCTATAGATGATCATCCATGCATATACTTACATGTTTCCCTTTCCTTAGTCATGATCTTTATTTAGAAAAAAATAGCAAATGTTTCTAATGAGCAGTGTCATGCGGGGTGATGGTACCTGCGCTCCAGGGAGACCTCGTTCGCCGGGGAAACCTCGGAGACCGGCCGGGCCGTCCTTCCCCGAGACGCCCTGAGGACCTGGGTCGCCCTACGGGATAGAATGTACATGCGTCAGAGGGCGTGGTTTCTACACACGTGTCCACAAACCCAACTGTAGCTCCCCTCACCTACTGTGAGTCCATTCGGACTCTCATTTCATGGTGAGAATATGATGGGATGGGAAAGGCCACGTACATTAAAATAAAGTCACCTGACTTATAGATATTTCATGTGTACATAAACAGATGGTTTTATAGTCAATGGAGCAAACTTCTTATGTCATGCCTTCAAGTACAGCAAAGTGAGTATTTCAGTGACATTTCTTTCTGGCATTCTTTTTGATACTCCACCAACCATGTATGTAGTTAGTGCCACCGTGGGCCAGTGATACGGAGCTAGAGTGCCAGCAGGTGGATCTTGTCAGCCAAGAACAATCCCTAAGCTTCGGTACCTTTGCGCCTTCTTTGCCTGCAGCGCCCGGAAGGCCTTGCTCGCCGGGCGGCCCCGGGGGGCCAGGATGTCCGCGCTCGCCCAGGGGACCGGTCTCGCCAGTGGGCCCCTCAATGGAAAGACAGAACTCGTTAGATCGCTCTTGCAGTTTTTGCAAAGATAACACCCCCCCCCACACACACACACACATAGTGCATCGCTCTCATTCGTCTGCAGGATGTTCTCGGTGACTCTCAGGACGCCCTACAGGACACTTCCCACCAAGGGCTGGTGGTGCCCTCAGACGTGTACGCTTAGGATCGAAATGGCCAAGGGAAATCTATTCACAATGGAAAGAGCTGCCCTAGCCAGTTTGGCTCAGTGGATAGAGTGTCGGCCTGCGGACTGAAGGGACCCAGGTTCTATTCTAGTCAAGGGCATGTGCCCAGGTTGCAGGCTTGATCCCCAGTAGAGGTCGGGCAGGAGGGAGCCGATCAATGATTCTCTCTCATCATTGATGTTTCTATCTCTTTCTCCTTCTCCCTTCTCCTCTCTGGAATCAATAAAAAATATATTTTAAAAAAATGGAAAGCGCTGTTCTCTTTGTGCAATACCAGAAACCCTCAGAGTGAGGTCAGCCCGAGTGCTGTAAAAAAAACTACCGTGTTTCCCCGAAAATAAGACATCCTCCGAAAATAAGACCTACTTCGTGGAAACCTAATACATCCCCTGAAAATAAGACCTAACGCATCTTTGGGAGCAAAAATCAATATGAGACACTGTCTTATTTTTGGGGAAACAGGGTAGGTTCCTAACTCTAGGTTCCTAACTCTAGTCTGCCCCTTCTCTCTTTTTGCCTAAGGATTCAAATAGGAGTGAGAGAGGAAAAAGCCACCGGTACCACAATGGTCCTTCTTGGAACTGCCCAGAGCGGAGCCCGCCCTGTGGTTAATCTACACTCATCTGACAGAGGCCGCGAGTGGCGGGGACCCTCAGGCCATGGGTTTGGGCTGGCCGTTCCTCCGCCCGGAGGCTGTGACAAATAACCCGCTGCCCGAACTGCCGCAAATGCCACCGTGAAAAATGCCAGGCCGTTCCGTGTGCCCAGCGCAGCCGCTCGGTGGTGCGGTTTAATGAGCTCACAGGTGGATGCAGAGGACGGAGCGGAGAACAAGGCGCCGCCGGGAAGGCAGGAGGCTAAAGATGCACAAACTAAAGATGCACAAACGCAAAGTGCGCAGGCGCTGTGCCTGTGGGAGGCGAGTCTGACTGCAGGAGATGCAACTCATTCTTACATTTCGGCCTCGGATAAGGAACCAGGTGCCCCAAATTTGATAAGGAATCAGGTGCCCCAAGTTTGAGTGTACATTTTTAGGTTTAAATTCTTTTAATTACATAGGGTGTCCCCTGAAAAAAAAAATGTATACACACACTTTAAATAATTATGAAGGCAGTGTTTTGTTTTGTTTTTAATACATTTCATTTTAAAAATCAAGCTATCACCTCGATTTTTGGGACACCCTGCATATTGCAGCAAGTCCCCAACTTACCATCAGTATGCAATCATTTCCCCCCCCGAAGGAAATTTGCCTTCCATGTTTGATCAGAATTTAACAGTAAGGAAGGGAAAATGGATGAGGGCCGTCCCCACTGGGACACAAATGAGCAGTGATCCACACAGCTGTGCCAAGAAAACAGGGGCTGGCCAGCACTGCCATCAATACTGCTCCTTTTAAACACACCCTTTGTCTTAACGTGGAAATGTGATTACGTCGGAAACAGGCCACTGGTTTTCCTTTCTCGAAAGTACCAATAAAAATAATCCAATGAAGATGCACACTCAATACATCACCTGCTAAAATCATTGTTACGAAGACAAACATCTTCAGGAAAATACGATATATTACAAACGTTACATTTTTTAGAATAAAATTGGGTCAAAGCATTCTATTTCTAATCCACTTCTCAATGTAATTTATACTCAGAAGATTCACGTCGTTTTGGAACTTGAAATTCCGGGCAAAGGGGGTGGCTGACCTCGTTAACAAGGCATTGTGGGTTTTTAGCGGATGCCGCCGTGGCTGGACTGCCACTATGCTGTGTATTTTATGACTCATTTTGATTACTTTTCCTTCTATTTTACTCATCCACTTCAGTTAAAAATCACTTTAGCTAAGCATTAATTGCGGACACTCATTTGATGTACGTAAGATGCATATATTACAACGCTATCTAAAATACAAAAATGCCTCATTTTTAATCCTAAAAAGCTGGGCAGAGGGGAAAACAGAAACAGGAAGGTAAGAAGTTTCAGGGATGTACCTGTGGTCCAACAACGCCCCCGGGCCCAGGAGGGCCGGTCTTGCCTTGAAATCCCTAGAGAGAGAAAGCACAATCCATTAAAGCTCTACAGGATACGACGCATGGATTAGAATTCCTGAGACGATGGAATATCTGTCATGAAAGAAAGTCACTGTTGACTACAATACTTGGTGTGTCATCACTTTCCTGCTCTCTAAAATTCAAAATCCGCCACGTGCATTATTCCACGTGACAGTCCAATGGTGACCTTCAATGAGCTCAGAAGACGGAGTAAGACCCTGGGATGCCCCTGGAGTGGAAACGTGGCCTCAGCCCGCTGGTCAGGTCCAAGGAGATCACGGTCACCCAGCACTGCTTAGGGGCAGAATCAGTTACAACTGTCAGACTTTCTCCCAAACAGGCCCCATTCTGAACGCAGACACATCTACAGTCTATTATGTCAAAGCGCTTCTCCTTCCTGCATCCCAACAATTGTGTAAAATAAACATGGTGTAAAATTATATTTATAAAAAGAATACTTGAGCCCAGCCACTGTTGTACATGACTGTTGTACAGGGGCTGGGCTCAAGTATTCTTTTTATAGTTGACCATCGACCTATGAACCAGGAAGTCTCTGTTCCATTTCCAGTTAGGACACATGCCTGGGTTGCAGGCTTGATTCCCAGTAGGGGACATGCAGGAGGCAGAAGATCAATGATTCTCTCGTATCATTGATGTTTCTCTCTCTCTCTCTCCCTTCCTCTCTGAAACAAACAAAAAAAATTCAAAAGGTATACTATGAAAAATGAATACTTGATATGATTAGTAAACATCTCAGCATTTGATCAGTGTTCTTTTTTAAAAGCCCAAAGAATATACTTACAAATGTATCTTGCATAGGATGAGTCATTAAGGTAAAATCTGGTACATGTCAGCTGCCTGTACTGGCAAAATCATGCCTTTGGGCTCTATTTTGGTATCTGTATTTCTTCAGACTCATGGGTTATTCATTCTGCATGTCTGTGTTATGGTTGGCACATTTCTTTCTCATGCGAGTCAACTTATGTTCAACAGTTGGAGCAATAAGATTCAAAACACTGAGAGAAAGACCTTCCGAAGAACTGAATTAAAGCATCTGGTATTTGCAAAGTTTTACTCACGAGAACATCACATGGAGATAATAAGGTCAGAAAGCGCCCGGCTGGTGCGGCTCAGTGGCTGAGTGTGGACCTATCAACCAGGAGGCTGGGGCACATGCCCGGGTTGAGGGCTTGATCCTCAGTAGGGGGCACACAGGAGGCAGCCGATCAATGATTCCCTCTCATCACTGATGTTCTTCTCTCTCTCCTTCTCCCTTCCTCTCTGATAATTAAAAAAATGAGGTCAGAAAGCAAAGGGCAGCCACAGGTGGCCTCTCCCTGCCATTTCCATCACAACCTTCCAGGCCTGTGAGAATGTAACTCATTCTGAGCGTCTCTAAGTGTGTGTCCCATGCCTCTAGCCCCAGTGCCTGGTGCCCCTCTGGATGGGAGTGGTGTTCACATTGTCCTGTCTTCAGTAGCCCTGCTCAGCTCCTGCATCCTCACCCTCTGGCTTCCTTCCTCGAGTCAATCCGTCTCACTTTTGCTCTTCCTCTTTGGCTGGTGCCTTCTGTTTTTCCCAGTGATAACTGTCTTTCCCACAGAACCCATCTTCTCATCATGTGCCCAAAAGGGCACATTTCAGTTTATCATTTTTGCCACCAGCTATGTTTCAAGCTTCGTTGGCTCTAGGATTCACTTGTTTGTCTTTCTGGTGGTCAGGGCACCTACAGAGCTCTCTTCTTAACAGCTTAGTTCAACTGAATCTTATTTTTTTCTACCAGCTGTCATCACCCTACTTTCCCATCAGTGCACAGTAACTGGGAGTAGGAGGGAGTGGGTGGTCTTAGCCTTGGTCACTGAAGACCCATCTTTGCTCTGGGCGATCTCCCCTGATTCTTCTGTGGCTGTCCTCCCACATCTCAGCCTCCTCTTGAATTCTTGGCTGAAGCTACCTTTTGAATTGATGACTAAACCAAGATCAGCAAAATCTTTAACAATTTCACTGTCCTCATTGTCTATATTAGGATCAATAAAGGACTTGGCACTGCATTTCCGAAAAGAAACTTAGGTTGTTTCAGTATAATAGAAACTATTTATAATAATTCCTAGTGGTCTTAAAAAGATTTGGATGGTAAAATGTCAGATTGAACTCCCAATTCAAGGATTTATGACTGAGGACAAAATTCCAATATAAAAATATACATTTTTAAAAATAATGTAACACATATATAGCAAAATATAGCGACTCTAAATTCTTGTATAAGGTAATCTTTTCAATCCCAGTCAATCCCGCGCATGCGCATACACACACACACACAAAAGAAAGGTTCCTGGCAATAGGATTATTTACTATTGCTCTTAAAAGTGGATTTGACCTGGCCAGCATGGCTCAATGGTTGAGTATTAACCTATGAACCAGGAGGTCATGGTTCCATTCCTGGTCAGGGAACATGCCAGGTTGTGGGCTCCATCCCCAGTGTGGGGCGTGTAGGAGACAGCTGATTCATAATTCTCTCATTGATTTTTTTCCCTCTCTGATATCAATAAAAAGATATATTTTTAAAGTGGATTTGAAATCAGAAATACAATTTTCCAGAAATAATGCTAGCCTTTGTCTAGGAGGAACTACTCAATGAGAACACCCATCCTAGAATCATTAGTTAATATGTTATTTTCCCTCTTTGTTTAAATTTGAATATATAATATGGCTACTCTGAAGAAAAGCAGAATCTCTTATTAAATTGAAGACAAAAGGGATTTTATAATGAAAATTCTCTAGGTATCTCTCCCTTCATAGACATTTTGGGAATATTATAGAATTATTCCCACAAAGCTCTATCAGGACTTGGTTAAAAATGATTGACTGAAATATTTAAATGAGAATGCATTTGCAAATTTGAATGTGGATTTTTCTTTAGAGGGTTTATTTTATGCTTCTCATGTAGCTATCTTTCCTGGGAGAAAACTCAACCAATTTTACTCTTTGGTCTCACTAAATCATTCTGAAATGTATTTTTGAAATCCCAAGACTTTGAAGTTTACAATCTGACTAAAGCGAAAAAGTTCTTACACCAAGAACTGTCACTTGGTGAATGACACAAGGCTACGCAGAAAATCATGTTTTCAGATTTGTTATCGTGGACTGTGATGCAACTCTAAATACATCTTTGTGCTCACAGAATGCCCTAGAATGTTTTGGAGCCTCGTCCTCAAAGGTAGTATGTATGATTGTTTCCTTAAGAACTCTGGGCCCTAACTGGTTTGGCTCAATGGATAGAGCGTTGGCCTACAGACTGAGGGTCCCAGGTTCAATTCTAGTCAAGGGCACGTACCTTGGTTACGGGCACATCCTCAGTAGGAGGTGTGCAGGAGGCAGCTGAGTGATGTTTCTCTCTCATCGATGTTTCTCACTCTCCATCCCTCCCCCTTCCTCTCTGTAAAAACCAATAAAATATATTTAAAAGAAAACAAACAAAAAAAGAAATCTGGATAAAATTAACCAACGATGAGAAGCAAAATGGGATTCCAAGTCTACATGCTAAGCTGCGATGATTTGTTTAAACTCACATCCCACTGGCATAGCCCGACACCTGGTTCTGTGATGGTGGCAGAGTAAACCCACAAACCCACCAGGGTCTGTAAGGCATAGCTGAGCTTCCAGTGTCCCCTCTGCCCTAATCATGTACTTAATGTTACACTGTTCATAACTTTAAGATAGCATGCAGTTACATGTTCCCATTCATGTTTTTCTACGGGAGGCAAGAGGATGCATTTGACCTAATTCCAAACCAATTATAGCCTTGTGGTTTCAACATCAGAAAGCACTGCATCCTTTTGTTCCGGAGAGAAGAATGTGTCATCTGCATGGCTTTCTTTAATGTGTTTCCTTTAGAGAGTGGAAGGGTGATAGGGTTGGTTGTAAACAAAGCCTTCAGTGAAAGGGCCACGGTGGAGGCGTCACAGAAATAATGGGGTCTTCCCCATCAGCTCATCCCAAGATGCTGTCACTGACCATAAGGACAAGCCAATCAACTAACATACCATACCCTGTTCTTTTAGATGTTTAGATACAAACATGGTTCTATTTATGCATTTGTATTTTAATAAGAGTTTCAATAGGCCCAGCGGTGCAGCTCAGTGATTGAGGGTCACACTACAAACCAGGAGGTCACGGTTCAGTTCCTGGTCAGGACATGTGCCCAGGTTTCGGGCTCAATCCCCAGTATGAGGCATGCAGGAGGCAGCTGATCAATGATTCCCTTTCATCACTGATGTTTCTATCCCTCTCCTCCTCTCCCTTCCTCTCTGAAATCATTAAAAATATATATTTTTAAAAGAATTTCAATAGAACCGATTTCTCCATTGTCCTTAACCTGGTAATTAATAAATAATAAAGTAGCTTTCTGTTAAATGATGAGGTGCTAGAGATGGACAATTTCAATCAGAAGCGGGGGGGGGGGGACACTTACAGTCTCTCCACGTTGCCCAGGGTGCCCTGGCAGGCCATCCTTCCCAGGTGGTCCCTGAAATCACAAAAATGCCACGTGAGATAAATATCTATGACTTGTACAGTCTCATGCAATATGTTAGTTTTCTTATATTTTCATTAGATATTGTGTTTTTTTATGTTCTGTTGATTTTATATATGGTAATATGGTGTGTGTGTGTGTGTATGTATGTATGTATGTGTGTATATGTGTGTGTGTGTATTTCTGAACTGAGATCAAGAAAAAATTGTACAACACTAATCTGAATATTTTACATTTCAATTCTCTTAATTAGTAGTTACCTATTTAAAAGGACTATTGACATATATTTGTTTCTATTTTTGCAAAAATGTTAGTTCTTGAGTACTTGAAATAGGAATATATTTTGCCCTCCTTTTGCTGATCCATTTTCAACCCATCAAGACTTGGAAAGGAGAGACAGTGCCCTCTAGTGGTGGTCTGAGCTTCTAACTGACAATGAAAAGAAACACAAAGGATGTTCTAGCTAAACAATGGCAGTTACTTCTCAATTGCTTCAAGAAAAGAAGGTACTAACTATGCTCAATTTTAGACACCCTCAGGACCAATTTCCCCAGTCGCATTGCTCAGATTTTCTCAGAAGCTTCATGCTTGTTAAGCGCTGGAGAGCAGGGCTGCTATGCTGTCCTTTTTTGTAGAGGATGCTTATCTTTGTCAGGAGGGAAGAAATAAATGAAGCAATTAACTAAGTACTTAAAGTAAACAACTCAGCGAGGTGCCTATGTTTCAGACACTCAGTAGAAATAGATTGCTTCTTTAGACTGCGTTAGGAATTATTCATCTTCCTCAGAAGCCATTCTAAGGATCAAGTTCACATTTTAAAACATGTTTATTAGAGGTAGGCAGAAATAGCTTTGCCATTCTGGATAAATGAAGAAAACCATTTTAATAACAGTATTTTAATGATGACAGATATACTTCTCATGGCATGTTAATCATTTAAATACATCTCTATTTGTTTAAACAAATGCTCTGTGTACATAAATCTACTCTGCAATATCATGCTTTTTCTTTGTTGAGTTGACTAAGGGGCCTATTTAGAAATAAGCTCATTTTCACAATCACGTCCTTCCCTGGAAGGAGCCTTTTCCTAGCTCACCTATAGCCCTTTGGGAAGAAGTTTCCTGGCGTCGTCTCTACCCTCTGCTCCCTGATCTCATCGCTGGGGGGACACACAGGTCGCCAGGTGAGCTAACAGCCTTAGTTAAGGGCTGCTGTTGAGATATTTCCCAAGATCATGGCTTGTTCAGGGACTGGCTCATGTTTTCCAGCGATTCTGATGCCCCCCTCCCCCAAAAAACCAAAACTGGAAGGTGATTAACCAAGGTCCTCCAAATGGGATGCCATTTAACCTTCCCTTCCTTCCAAAGCAAATTTCACCTATCTCTGTATTAGACACCGAGTTTTGAGTTTTCCTCTTCTGCAAATAGAATGTATCTTATAACAGTCATTTATAGATCTTCACCGCCGCAAGTTAAAAATTGCCTTACGTGGGGAAACTGTCTGCTGACATGGACATGACATTAACATTCTAAACATGACTATCCCAACCACTCAATCCGTAATCCCTATCTGTACACGTACATGTGTATATTGTGTATACACAGAATGCATTTCATGATTACAATGAAGATGAACCCATGAACCTGCAGGAAGAGGAGGGTGCTCTAACCCTCCAACCTTCCTTCTCTATCAACAAGATGAGGGCATTTCTTTCCTCAACGTCACAATAATGCAAACTGGAGAAATGAGGGGTGCTTCTATCTCATGCTCTCGTTTTACTTGCCAGAGAAAAGAGTATAAAACCACTCTGCTCAGCAGTGAAAGCCTTGCTCCTTAGCACTGCTGTATCTCTCCAACAAGAGTGCGTTCTGTTCAAGTGGAGGCACTTCCACGTCTAACGCCTCATAGAGACAGAACGCACGCATGCTCAATGGCTCCGAACTCGTGGAAAAGGCCCGAGAGAACAGGCTGAGCAAGTCTGACAAGAGTGGGTCAAGTGGCTTTCTCTCACAATAAAATTACATTGCATGCAGGGAAGCAATTCTTAAACATGTGCACAAAAAATAAATGGTGTGATAATGTGGACGTTACACATGACACTAGTTTTTATGTCGCTAAAACAATGGTGTATGCACAGGGCTTCAAAATACTCATGAAAAGGATCCTGTGTGAAGTTATTACCCTACATTTTATATTAGCTATTTGCATGAATTAGTTTATAATATAGTAATGCAGATAATCTGCTCTTGATCTGTTTGTAGTAATAAGACTGTAGCGTTAAACTAATAGTTTAAACACACTTGTACATGTGTCTGTGTAGATTGTACATACTGTCTGTACAATCTGTGGAAGGCAAGAGACTGCCTCAGCATTGACTATTCAAGTCAGTATTTCACAATAAATAATTTATCTTCTGAGGATGTGAGCTGAAGTAACATTTGAAAGTAACTGTGAAACAGAGGGTTGTTCAGATTCAATAAGAAATGGGAGAACATATGTAATTATTTATAAATTATTTCAACACGTTTTAAATATATAATGTAATCACATATAACGTTCACTTAAAATTTTAACGTTTTAATTTAGAATGTTCTGAACGGTTCCTTTTTGCGAGAGACTTGTACTTGAAGGCACCCAAGACCTGCTGAATCAAAATCTACATTTTTAATGAGGTGCCAACATGATCGGTGTGCACACTCAGGTCTAGACAAGAACAGTGGTGAGCAGGTTGAGCCTTTAAGGTCAGAACTACCCGGAGGCTTTGCTAGAACACCCGGGGCCCCTCCCCTAGGGCTCTGAGCAGGTGAGTGGGGCGGGGACAAGACTTTGCATTTCTAACAAATCCCAGGAGAGCTGCTGTGCTGGTCCAGGGACCACACCTCCAGCCCAGCCTCCTTAGACAGGCGGTGCCTGGGGCCAAAGGCTGTGTCACCCCAAGTTTGTATGTTACAACCCTAACCCTTGTCTGAACGGTGTGGCTCAGTGGTTGAGTGTCTGCCTAAGAAGCAGAGGAGATTCCGGTTTGATTCCTCGTCAGGGCACATGCCCAGGTTGCAGGCTCCATCCCCAGTAGGGGGCATCCAGGAGGCAGCCATTCCATGATTCCCTCATCATTGATGTTTCTCTCTCCCTCTCCCTGTTCCTCTCTGAAATCAATATTTTTTTAAAAGACTTAACCCTTGCGTTGGCCTGCGGACTGAAGGGTCCTGGGTTCAATTCTGGTCAAGGGCATGTACCTTGGTTGTGAGCACATCCCCAGTAGGGGGTGTGCAAGAGGCAGCTGATCAATGATTCTCTCTCTCAGCGATGTTTCTAGCTCTCTCTCTCTTTTCTCTCTCTCCCCCTCTCTTAAAAAAAAACACAAAAAGATTAACCCTTAAGGTGCTGTTATTGAGGGGAGACCTTTGGCAGGTGGTGCAGTCATGAAGGTGGAACCCTCCTAAATGGGATCGGTGTCTGGTGTCTTACAAAACGTGCCCCGGAGAGCTCCCCTCTCCCTTCCGCCATCCAGGACAGTGAGAAGTCTGCGACCCACACGTAATTTGAAGGACACTTCGGATATCACAGTCTTTCATGCCATGAGTGACATTAGTGACGGCAGAGGAGTCATTGAGAGAGAATAATATTCATGTTGTTCTAGTGTTTGATACTCTCTGAAAGAATATTTAGTACGATGTAATTACATTAAACCAGAAAGACTCAGTGAACATCACAAAGCGAAAATACCTGTAGAATTTGACGTTATTCATTGAAACTTTGTTTTTATAGGAACTGTCACCACTATGTGTATCGAAAAATGATTTAAATATAAGCTGTGACTCTCAAAAATGTCAACACATTCTCAAGTGAAGAAGATTCGAGAAGAACTCTCACACTTACAGGAGGGCCTTTAGGTCCCGGGAATCCAACCGGACCCTGAGGTCCTTGCGGGCCCTGGAAGTCAAGAGCAGGGGGAAATGTGAGAACATGCTTACAACATGCTTACAACACGCCAGAGGAAGCACAGTGGTGACCTCAACCATAAAATTATTTTCGTTGCTACTTCATAACTGTGACTTTGCTACTGTTATGAATCGTAACGTACATATCTGTGTTTTCCGACGGTCTTACACAACCCTGCTATGTCTCAACCTGTCGAGACCCACAGGTTGAGAACCGCTGCTGTAGAGCTTAAGACCATCGGAAAACACCGATATTTACATTACGATTCATAACAGTAGCAAAGTCACAGTTATGAAGTGGCAATGAAAATAATTTTATGGCTGAGGGTCACCTCAACATGAGGAACTATATTCAGGGGCCGAGACATCAGAAAGGTTGAGAACCACTGTTTTAAATGGACTTTCTCAATATTCTGACTGTAGTCATATAAACTAAAAGGCAGCAAATAAGTGGTTTCCTAAAAAAAAGACCAGAGAATAAGCCTTTAACTGATCTCTGCACGTACAGCAGGCTACTTTGGAAGACTGTATCTCATTTCACTCACTTCCTCAGACAAAATAAAGATGAAACACTGGGTCTTTCTTTATAACACTCCACAAGAGAGTGTTGACATGTGCTTCTTTGAATTAATCAAAAGAGTTTCCAGGTGGGGTAAGAAAATACATACAGACTCTGCAAAAATAGTATTGAAATGCAGTGAGAAATGCCAGATAAAATACCCAGTGTCTAGTGACATTTGAATTTTGGATAAATAGTGAATAATTTTAGTATGTCCCGAAAATTTCAAGGGGCATAATTATGTCACACATTATTCACTGTTTATGTAAAAGTCCAATTTAATTGGATGTCTCACTTATTTTTACTTATTTTGATTTTGTTTTGTTTTTGCCAAATCTGGTCATCTCAGATCCAAATGAATGCTGTATTAAATTAACCAAGTCTTTACTAACAGGCCACCCCTAAGCTTCAAATAGTTGGGTATGAGTGGCCATGTTTAACTTGTAGGATATCCTATATTTGTATGTTATTTCTACCATTTTTCAGTTGTGTGCCTAACATGTAACTAAACAGTTCATGATAAAAAAAAAACAAAACTTTTGCAGAGAATGAGGGTACACTAGGGAGGAAATGTCCACCAACTCCATAGAATACAAGAAATGCATTCCATATATTCAAAACATGTATAAATGTTTCTTGAAAATTGTTCCCAGCTTACTTGAAAAATTTTTTTTCTTTTGCATCAGCCTTTATTTTTATCTTCAAAATATCCTCTTCCTATTCTTGAAGAGTCTTTGCAATTACACCTAGGCATGCTATTGGGTCCGTGCTGTGCTCCAGAATAAAATTATAAAGATGTGGCTGATCATGAAATTTTGGGAAGCACAGGTAATACGTAAAGAAAAACTAGTTTGTGCTTTAAAGACAAAATTGATGGTTGTGCTACGGTTTCTTAAATGCTTCTATTCCATTCAGTGATTCAGTCATCCTAATTTGACTGGATCTTATTAACATGACTTGGTCCATTAAAAATTTCAAAATGTATGTATTATTTATGGGTTCAAAGTCTACAGGATATTTGAGGATAGTTCAATAGTGAGAAACATTTAGTAGGAAGTTTAATTAAATAAAAACTAAAGCTGGAAATGACTATATTTATTTTTTTGTCTTATCTGACATTTGTCACAAATACCGATTTTATTCCAAAAACATTACTTATTCTCAGTTTTAAGTTACACATTGTAGGATATTTTTGGGAAACTTCTTTATAAATTTCAAGAACTAATATAAAAATATATGTCTGATTGCATAATGCTAAAAATAATTATAGAACATTTAAAGTGAGTCTCATTTCTTTCACAGTAATCCAATTTGATATTTAAAATCCTTTCAAGAGGATAGCTTTTCAAGATCCGACTACAAAAACGATCCTTTTTGCCAAAAAACTAAAATAAAGGGCATGCTTCCTCGTGTGCATTTATTTAGCTTGATTTTACATCAACTGGAAATAGTTTTTCTGTTTACTGGAATAGATGTTTCATCTTGATTTGAGTGCATATGGGTTGTGACTTAATGGCCACAGGACGCTTGCATTTTGCCAGCATCGTGCTGCTGGCCAGCTCATGGGCACAGGAGTATCACTGTGTAACATAAGCAAAGTGAAGACGACAGAGGTCTCTGCGTCTATTTAAAGAAAAAACAGTATTTGGCTTCCGTTTCAGAGTGACGTCTTGAACCAATTACAGGAGTTACTTCTCTCATTTCTGTGACAAAAATCAGTAGCACATAGCCTGTGTTCAAAAGAAAGATGAACCCCGGCCGGTGTGGCTCAGTTGGTTGGGCATTGTCTGGCTCGATTCTCTGTCCGGACACACACCTGGATAGTGAGTTCGATCCCCAGTAGGGGGTGTGCAGGAGGCAGCCCCATCAATGTTTCTCTCTCTCCCCCTCTCCCTTCCTCTCTAAAAATCGATAAAAATATTTCTTAAAAATAGAAAAATGCCACAGCCAGTTGGCTCAGTGGATAGAGTGTCAGCCTACAGACTGAAAGATCCCAGGTTCGATTCCAGTCAAGGGCACCTACTAAGGTTGGAGGCTCCTCCCTGGCCTGGGCCCTGGTCAGGGCTCGTGCAGGAGGCAACCGATCAACCACTCGATGTGTTTCTCTCACATCAATATTCCTGTCTCCCTCTCAATGAGAAATCATTCTTGGGTGGGGATTAAAAATAAATATAAAGTAGAAAGATGAAGCTTTCTTTTAGAGGAGTCAACGAATAGACATGTTTCAACTCTCGTTGGGTTTTGTGCTGCAGACACAGGCTCCCTGCCCTAGAAACGTGACCACTGGCAAAATCTTCCTAACGATTCTATGTGACGTGTCCCATCTCATACTTACTCTCTCGCCAGGTGGGCCTGGGGGGCCATCACCACCCGAAGTGCCCTGCCAACAACAGAAGGAAAAAGCCAGTGAGATCGCTGCTCCCAGCACCGGCTCCGATGGAGCCCTTACAGCAAGGCCCGCGAAACAGGTGCTAACGGTACCTTCGGGCCTGGCTTCCCCGTGGGGCCTCGCGCTCCTCTGGACCCTCGAGGACCCTGCAGGGAACAGAAGACCATGTGGTTCTCGTGCCGTGCCACGCCAGAGGCGCCAGAGACACTTTTATTTCTGGAGAAAGTCATCTTAGAAAATTAAGTGTGCAACGAACACGTGGACTGAATGGTCAGATACCCACCGTGGGACCGCGCTGCCCGCGAGGGCCCGGCTTGCCCGCGACGCCCTGGCAAAGACAGTGGAGACAGGGTCAGGGTTAGCGGGCACAGGGGACCCTCTGGTCCAGAGGGGTCCTCTGGCAAGAACATTATTACGCTAGCGAGTCCGGGCAATATACTTAGGCAGCGTACCCGTGCACCTTTCTCTCCGTTGGCCCCTGGGAAGCCGGGAAATCCGGTGGAACCCTGCAGAGACGAAAAGGACGCACCGTGAACTTGGCAGCTGACACTTAAACCACAAACAGGACGCCTCTGAGAACACAGTGCTTCTCACAAGCTGGTTTACGTGCAAGTGGAAGGTGCATCTTTAATGCGCCACACAAGCTCCACCCATGGGTTTAAAGATGACTTACAGGGGCGTCGGCAGTCCTGGAGGCATCGGAAGCGTGAACGGATAAAACAGACTTTCAGTTTTGTGCTTTCGGGAAAACCACGAATCAGATATGCCATTTGTCATGTTAGAAAGCAGCAACTACAGGGCATTGTATAGCCAGTCAATGGTTAACGTCTAACCCTTCATGCTTGCTTCAACTCTGAAGAAGAATCCTATGTTTCAATGCGAATGATCACATGTTAAAATGAGCATTTTATACAATCCTGTCCTGAATTAACACTCGGGGGTGAGTCTACACAGCACTCTCCATTGAGTAATTTCATGCCTTTAGACTCGGATGAGGTCTCGGACATGAACCCCTCCCTCCACCTTCGCTGCGTGGTGTGTGACTGTGGTCCAGCGTCACAGTCCCGCTCTGGGCATTACAAAGACATAAGTTCAAGACTTGTCTTTGTCAAGTGTACACCTAAATACTTTGGAGTGTTCCTCATTCTCCTTGAACATAGTTGTTTTTTCTTTTGAGAAATGAGGGCAGTCAACATCTTACAGGTACTAAGGAATTTGGGGGAGATTGGAATCAAGGAAGGCAAGGTATAAAATTGACAAGGTGTAAAACTGAGGTGGCTCAGAGGTAGAGCATCAAACTATGAACCAGGAGGTCAGGGTTCACTTCCCGGTCAGGGGACATGCCCGGGTTGCGGGCTCAGTCCCCAGGAGAGGGCGTGCAGGAGGCAGCCAATCAATGCTTCTCTCTTATCATTGATGTTTCTAACTCTCCTCTCCCTTCCTCTCTGAAATCAATCTATCACTATATATGTTAAAAAATGACGATAGCAATAAGTAATGGCCAAAGCTATAAGCACAGTAAAAGCATTATGTCATTTTCTCTACACACAGTCACGCTTTATAAATGAAATATACCATACTCTCATTCCCCCATTTCTCTTGTGCACACGTCCAGACTTCCATCTGCTCAGAGATTCCTGGGAACAGGACGGTGGCTGTTTGCCTCGGTATTGTCTCATTCAAAGAGCAGATTGGGGCTCCAATCCGAGCTGTTCAACTTGCTAATTATCAGACCCTGGGGCGGGGCAGAGGACGTGCTTCCACAAACTCATGTTTCCTATTTAGACCATCGTGGGAATTCAATGCAGCAACGAGTGAAATGTCCATCAAAGAGCAGAAGGCAGTCCTATGTGACAAGTCTCCCACGCATGGAAGGAAGTGCAATGAAGCCTTCTTTGACTGGAATATACTTTTTGCTTTTCTTTAACCCCCTTATTTGGATTGAATCACCTCTTAACGTTCCTCCAAGTGACAGATGGCTTCTCTGTATCAGAAAAGCCTGCAGTGACGGCTAACATGGCCGCCAGATCCAAAGCAGACCTATGGTTCAGGAATCCATATTATTAAGTTTCTCCAGGTCAGTGGTCGGCAAACTGTGGCACGAGAGCCACATGCGGCTCTTTGGTGCCTTGAGTTTTTAGCAAAGGCCAGCTTAGAAGTACCCTAATTAAGTTAATAACAATGCACCTACCTGTATAGGTTAAGTTTTAAAAATGTGGCTCTCAAAAGAAATGTCAATCATTGTACTGCTGATATTTGGCTCTGTTGACGAATGAGTTTGCCGACCACTGCTCCAGGTCTCACATACAGAATGGAGGCCATCAATTCCCACATCCTCCCCACGTCTAGAAAGTGTGCAAAGGCCGTGGTAGCTGATGGTCAACACTAACCTGAACGCACGGCTAAGCTATTTCTATGACCCATTCCCCAATTTGTCTCTTCTGCTCAGAGATGACTGTGTCCGACCTGAGGACAGATGTCAGGATGCATAATGTTCACATAATGCCCCACGTGTCTGCAAATTACATTTCTGAAGACTTTCAGAGCCTCTTTTCTTTCTCTGCAGAGAGGCAGATAGTTGTGTCTGGTACAGTATTACTTTATGATATGGTGGGAATTTGATCAGCGACTATAATTGAATATGAAAATAATGTACTTCTATCAGATTGTATTTAGGAACAAACATTCACTTCTGTCCCCAGTGGCCTAGAGGAGTAACACATTTCGAGAAAACCCACTAAAACAAATGGCTCTTATGCATCAATTTCAGTTTTAATACATTTATTTTCTCATATAGCTTCTACTCTAGTGAGAAATTTATAGGAAACAGGCAAAAATGTCCAATCTAACAACTAAGCAGTTTGTATAAATCATTCTTTTTTCTCACGGAAGGAATTATCACCAGATACCCAAGTTCCACTCAGAGGCGCCATCTGCTTTTACGTAGAAAAAAGCAAAGAGCAAGCAAAAGGCCAAAAGTCAAAGGTTAACAGCAAAACAGGCTCCGTCAGTGTGAAAGTATAAAAATACTATTTTAAATGCTGTTTTAACTATCAACATACCCTGTCTTAAAATTGATATTACTTTTTGAGAGAGCTGCTTGTCATTTTATAGTACACAAGATGGGTGCAAATAATACCCACCAAGATTTTGCTGGTAAGAAACTGGATACATTATATTAGCTAATTATAGTCTTTAAATTGCTTGAAGAAGATCAGCAGCCAAATTTCACTTTTAATACAAAAAAGATTTAAGTCTATTTAAAATCCCCTGCTTCCACATAGGAAAGTTATCTTTGAAGTTATCTGAAGTTATCTTTGATGTGCCAATCATTTTTGACTGCAGAGCTGAGAAATATAAATGGTTTCTGAGCACAGAATAAAATGCATGAAGAAAAGTTATAGAGAATCATAAAGACTAAAATTTCAAACTCAAAAGAATATTGAACAGAGAACTGACCTGCGAAAACCAGCAAAACATAAGGATGTCAAACTCAAAGGAAATTCAGGTAACATGCAAGTTTTGGGTTTTTACATCAAAGCACCAGCAAGACTGCCCTTCACCCGCCTAATCAGATCAATGGGTCCGGGAGTAGCTGAGGAGAGCTGGCCTCCTGGGCTGTGCGGGAAGGTCTTCTCACTCCTACCGTGTTTCCCCGAAAACAAGACAGTGTCTTATATTAATTTTTGCTCCCAAAGATGCGCTAGGTCTTATTTTCAGGGGATGTATGATGTTTCCATGAAGTAGGTCTTATTTTCGGAGGATGTCTTATTTTCGGGGAAACACGGTAGCACTTGTGAGAAAGGCTCGGCATTTGAAGAGAAGGAAACTGGGGGGCAGGGCAGGGGAGCGGGGATAGGAGTTAACGGGACAGTTCCTGATCGGTGCTTGAAACACAGCCACAAACACAGCCACAGACGGAAATGATGACTGCATTCTTTTAACGTCAGAGACATAGGACTTCTATTTCACTAGGTCATGTTCACCTCCTACCACCGAGGAAATATGAATTATAATATGTATAATATGTATTTTCTAGAAAATAATTTTTTCTAGAAAAATTACAAGACCACACAGTAAGCCTAAAACAGTGTCGTCACCTAACGATGCATGCCTGTTTTCACGTTTGTGAGGAGAAAGGACATTTCTCTCTCTCACTATTTGTGAAGCTTCTTAATAAATAAATGTTTGGGGATTGTTATATAATGAGGATGTATTTCTACCTACTATTCCTGTCAAGCCTGGATGGGTCAAACAGAGATGGATGGTAGATAAACAGGTAGATACACAGATAATCTCATGGGTGTTTAACAACCTTAATATCAATAAACCAAGATGGCCGAACCGGTTTGGCTCAGTGGTAGAGCGTCGGTCTGTGGACTGAAGGGTCTCGGGTTCGATTCCGGTCAAGGGCATGTACATTGGTTGCGGGCACATCCCTGGTGGGGGTTGTGCAAGAGGCGACTGGTCTATGTTTCTCTCTCATCGACGTTTCTAACTCTATCTCTCTCCCTTCCTCTCTGTAAAATATCAATAAAATATATATTTTTTAAAGTAAATAAATAAACCAAGATGTATATATTAACTCGCTTAACCACTTTATGTATACGTCAATTAGGAAAATATAGCATTTGGGTGGTGGAGGGGGTTGAATGGTGCCCTCCTAAAAATATATATATTTGACATGGAAATATGGAACAGATGGACAAATCTCAGAGGGAAGGGGGGTGGGGATGCAGGAAGAGATTAACCAAATAATGTACATACATGTATGCATAGCCCCGGGGCACAGACAAGAGGGTGGAGAAGGCGTTGGGCGGGGGGCGGGTGGAGGAGATCAATGACAGGGGAAGGGGGGGCATCTGTAATACTTTCCACAACAAAGATAAACTTAAAAATAGTAACAAATGCATTTGATAAAGTAGACAGACTTACAACGGGAAACTGCACTGGAATACAGTTATCAAAATTATTTTTAAAAATTGTGATAGGGTTATAATCTATGTGCTTCTTTGAGAACACACTTTAAATTAAAAGATCTAACAGGTCTAACAATTAATCATTTTGAATGAGTGGAAGTGAAATTTCAAGATACTGTCATATTATATATCCCCCCCCCAAAAAAAAAGAGAGAAAGGCAACCAATTTTAACTGTTCCTACAAAATATTAGTAAATAAACTCTAAAAGCCAAGCTAATTATTTTACCTTTGGACCTTGTCTTCCTGGGTACCCGGGCAATCCTGGAACACCAAGTTTCCCCTAAAGTTAAAAAAAAAAAAATTGAGGTTGAATTAAGCTTAAATTATAATTTTAGTCATTTTTCTAGAAGAACCATGTATTTGTACACTAGAAAGATCAATCTGCAAATTTCCGCCACACTTTCCCTCTATTTCTTCATCCAAAGAGGAAAAGGATGCTTCAGACACGTTTATAATGAGCCAATGGCCACTCGCTCCCATGGTGCCCGTGTGACAGGGCCCTCTGGGCACAGAGCCCAGACGACGTTGAGGGCTGGAGCCGCGTGAGGGGCTAAGCCCGAATAAAGAAAACACCTGAGCTCTTTCCACATGGCATGTTACTGAAAGTTATTGATGTGGATGAGAAAGTTCATCCTTATTTCAGTTCTCACTATAAATATAAAGCCAGCATTCACAAGTTCTTTACCCTGGTCTCGCTGAATAAATTAAATAACTCTATTAAATTCTGGTCCATGAGGACACATATGTAATACCTTAAGCAATAAAGAAATTTTAAAAAATAAATAAAATCCAAAAAAAGAAATTCTGACCCAATTTTGAGCAGTTTCTCCTTTTTTCCCTCTCAAGTATCTGCATCACTAAGTATATATAGGTTGCAAGTTATAGCTAAGTAGTGATTTCTGCAGAGTGTTAACTCCTGCAGGTGATCGCTCAATGTACAGCCCTGTTGAGTCCAATGAGATTACATCTCCATCTAAAAAATGCTAAAACCAACTATATGTACCAGTGGTGTACAAGATGTGTAACCAATACTTGGAGGATTAAAATGCTAACTCACAAAAAATGCCCCTCTCCCCACCCTGGAAAACCATTAACTTAAAAACCCTAGATGGAGAGGAAACTAAATTAAATAGACGAATAAAAGATGTTTGTGGAATTTCACTGTGATTCATATTTCTTAAGATCTCATGAAAGTGCACTTATAAAGTATGCGCCAAAGTCTTTCACATTAGACCCACACAGTATCAGTCTTCCTTATGTACCTTTAGACTAAATAAAAACAAGTCCAAGCTACTATGTACTACGTGAAAAGACGAGCAGTACTTAACGAACGAGGTACTTTACTAGATGAAGCCCGGCCAAAAACTAGGATTAGGATTTCTGACCTTGCCCTTACAGACTGAAAGAAAGAGCTGCCCGATCGCAGGTCAGCCCTGCGCGGACGGACAGCAGGCAGGCCAGCCCTGCGGGCACGGGATGATGGTCGCAGAGGAGGAAATCACCTAGCAATGCCTTCCTGTCGCTAAGCGGCTCACAACCATTTATGGACATGCTTGGGTTTAATAGGATCCTCTACATCCCCGACACGGATCATTAAAAACACTTTTGAGTAACCACGGAGCATCCGTGGACTTAGGGGCTCACTGACCTTCTCTCCGGCTTGGCCGGAAGGACCGGGGTCCCCCGTGGGACCCGCTCGGCCTTTGGGGCCTTCGGGGCCATCTTCTCCTCTTGGACCCAATTGACCGACTTCTCCCTGGAACGCAGAGCAACAACATTTTTGAAACTTAAAACGGACCGGAGATTGAGTGGCAGAGATGCCAGCCTGTCAGAGAGTCACCTTCTCCACCTCCCGGCCTGGCTGCTCATGTTTTATCCGTGACAACGAGGCTTGAAGTGTTTGACGTTAATTAACAAACAATTGATATAGTTTGACGCTGGGCAACCTACAGAAGCCCATGCTACCGTGTCTCATATTAAATTGGTTTTAATGCATCTGTATTGCATAACAAGAGAAAATAAGATTCAAGATTAGATAATAGAGGGTGGCAGGGGATGCCAGTCCCATTATACCGCTTTGTAACAATAATTTTGACCTAAATGCAATTGAGAAGCTAATATATGCAATAACAGATGGGATACCACACAACTTTCACTAAAAACCTTTATAATTTTTTAACCAGTTTCCTCCTATATATATATTTTTAAATTCTCTGCCCACCCCTTAAATAAAGATGTAAATTCACAAGGGAGATAAGAGACACACCAAAAGACTTGTGTGTATGCATATAAGCATTTCCAAGGGACACAAAACTCTGGGGGGTGAGGGCATGTATGGGAGTGGAGGTGGGGGGGCAATGGTGAGCTATGTACACATATAATACCTTAATTTAAAAAATTTGCAAAGGCATCGTTCCTCCCCTTACAACCAGGAAGGATAGAAGCTTATCACTGTAGACAATGAGTCCTTTATCAACCAGGAGGGAGCCAGAGCAGACACGGTGGGAGCAACACACTTTGAGAAAGAGCCCTCTGTTTCCCTTTTACATGCCTTCCAACTATCTGCAGCCCTAGGAACTCAAGTCCTCTTCCTGTGTCTCATCACTTCTCTAAAAGTGTCTTGCTCCTTTTCTTAAAGGCCAAGTAAGCCAAAGTGCCAACCACCCCTTTGAGCTACTACTAGTCATCGCTGAGTGCTCCCAGGTTTACAGGTGATGCACCAGCCAGCAAGCTTCTCTTGCTAAGCCTCTGTCGTCAGCCTGATCTGAAAGGACTCCAGCCAGGGAACCTAACGGGACAGTAGGAAAAAATAATTGTTCCTCTGACAACAGCAACTTCGGAAATCACTATTTGGAATGTTTTTTAAAGCTCTCCATTTTAGACGTGGTTTTCATCTGCACTGGGCACTAGGATATGAAAGTCGTAGCCACCACCCTGGGAACAGGCTTTATATGAATTTTAGGGAACCAAAACGTTCTACAGTTTGCTTCTTTTGCAGATTGATCAGTTACTATTATATTAGTTATTAAATAAATCTTCCCAATAAAATGTTAAAGTTTATTTTAGGTGACTCACATTTTTGTCTGTTTTCTAGATACTCTTTACCAGAAAAAAGATTTTTTAGTCAAAAATTCAAAACCACCATATAGTACAAATCCATACAAGTCGCAGGGATATAGTTTCTAGGCAGCATAGCTCACTATATGCAACTAAATTGACAAGAAATCCATTATGTTACTTGTTTCAAGCAATTTTAGCATCCACTTTTTAAAATGTCTATAAACAATATGGAAACTTAATAGAACATCTAAAAGACAATTGATTATATTCTCTTCACAGAGATTAAAATACCTGACTTTTATATAAAAACCAATTGAGTAATAACTTGTATGATACATTTTTATTTACCCTGTGCTGATACTTCCAATGTTTAACTAAAAGAGTATGCACACACACACAGACACACACACTCACGCACATAATTGTATGTACTAGTGGAAGTTTTCTTTTCACTTACTCTGTCCCCTTTAAGACCCATGTCACCTTTGAATCCTGGGAAACCATCTTCACCCTAAAAATACAATAAAACAGGTGTTTGAATATAAAGTCTGGCTAAGTACAATGTAAATACTGGTAATTGGGGAAAATTCTGAGAAATGTGCATCCTCATTGTAAAACTTCCTCCTCCCTATTCTAACCCTTTCCCCAGTATCCTTCCATTTTACCACACTTAATCAACTCTTTAAATAATTTTCTAAGTTGATAAATAAAATAATTTTTAAATTTTGGAAATATTTTACAAATGTGTCCATTATGGGGGATATAACTATTCTCTTATGACAACAGGTATTCTGTGCTACTTAAAGAAAAGGTAAATATTTAAATAAATACCCTGTTAACTTTGGATTCCAAGAACTTTGAACTACCAAATACAATGTCTCTACCCTTCACTTAGTGATTTATGTGCTTGAAGATAAATTTTCCAGCTCAACTTGTCCTCTGTCTAATCACCTCTGTGAGAGTAAGCAAATCAGTATTTTCCTTTATCTGTAAATACAGATTGCTCACTGTGCATCCTATGCACAGACCAGTGTTGCTGAAATACCGGCATCCCGTAGCCAGGACGGGAGACATTTTGGCTATAAAAATATGCCCTATCACTCTTTAGTGAACTCTAAACATTCAAGAAGCATCTCAAATAACCTGATCATCTCCCAATTTCAGGAAAAAGATTAAATTCCTAATGAATCATTATCCATATATTTAAAACATTAATTGAGCAATTACTGCTTTCAGAGTACTGTGGAGTATCTGGACATTTTTATTTTACCAATAAAATGAAGGTAAAATATTTGGGTTCATTTTGGTACAAATAGAGTAGAATGGTTGTTTGGAGAAAAGATGTGCTGGTAAAGAAGAAGATGATAATGATGATGATGAAGGTGGTAGTGGTGGCGGTGGTGATGTTGATGGTGGTGGTGATGGTGGTAGTGGTGATGGTGGTAGTGGTGATGGTGGTAGTGGTGGTGGTGGTGATGGTGGTGGTGATGGTGGTGGTGATGGTGAAGATGGTGGTGGTGGTGATGGTGAAGATGGTGAAGATGATGATGGTGGTGGTGGTGGTAGTGATGGTGATAGTGAAGACTGTGGTGGTGGTGATGGTGGTGGTGGTGGTGGTTTTGTTAAGGATCCCAGGGCAGGAGGGATAGGGAAACTGAGACAGGCAATTTAAAACAAGGCCAAACTGCCTTGGCAATTTGCAACCAGCTGGTAGCTAACAAGCCATTACCTTCCCCAACCCAGGACTCAGCAGATGGTTAAAAGCCTCCCTAGGGAGAGAATGCAGGAAGGGAGGGGGAAGAGCATGCTTACTCCCTAAGAGAAGCCAGCAGCCTCAAGGCTTGGCAAGCCAGAGTTGCCAGGTGCTGCTCATGAATGCTGGAAAGGCCACAACAAAGTAAAAAAATAAAATAAAAAGGCCCTGAGAATTAATCTGCACCAAAACAGTCCACAGAGGAGTTCGGAAGCCATAGACAGGAGGTGTATGAAGCCAGAGACAGGGGGTGTAGACCAGGAGGTGTATGAGCCTTGGAACCCCACCCACCCTGCTCTTCCGTTTAGCTGAGAGCCCTCCGCGCTTCATTCGCCAGGTGTAGAGGTTTGCTTGCTCTGCTTCTGCTTTTTTTCAATAAAGGTGCACGCTTTAATGACTTTAACAACCAGACTTTTCACAATACAGTCAAAGTTTCTCACAAAAATCCATTTACAGGAGAAGACAAGGACCCAAGTTGGGGACCGCCCGCCCTCCCTGCTGGCTCAGGGCGCAGTCCGCTGGGGACACCTCTCCGGTGTGGGGTGTGGGTGGGAGGGCCTACAACGGTTTGGGGGCAAAAGGGAATCGGAGGAGGGGCGGTTGGTATCTTCCTGAGTCAAGAATCGGTTCGACTTGCATAGTTTGAGAAAAGGACATTACAAGGCAGAACAGAGCTGGAAACACCGACGACTTCCACATCCTGCTGCCAAGGTGACCTCTGACCCACAAAACTAGTCAAATCAGTTCCACTTTACTCCACTGCAGGTTCTCAACCTTCCTAATGCCGTGACCCTTTAATACAGATCCTCATGTTGTGATGACCCCCAACCATAAAATTATTTTGGTTGCTACTCTGGATGAGAACCAATAGCAAGGTCGCCTAAGACCATCGGAAAACACAGATATTTACATTCCTATTCATAACAGTAGCAAAATTGCAGTTATGAAGTAGCAACGAAATAATTTTATGGTGAGGGCCACCACACATGAGGATCTGTATTAAAGGGTCTCGGCATGAGGAAGGTTGAGAATCACTGCTCCAGTGGATGCAAATGCCTCATCATGCCCTAGCCCCCACCCGCCCTCCCACGTGAGCCAGATCTTGCTCA
Organism: Vespertilio murinus; assembly: GCA_963924515.1. Lineage (NCBI taxonomy): Eukaryota > Metazoa > Chordata > Mammalia > Chiroptera > Vespertilionidae > Vespertilio > Vespertilio murinus. The sequence continues at coordinate 6,955,023 of OZ004719.1, read as the reverse complement.
GCTGGCTCTCTTCTCTTTGGCCTTGAATCTCCTCACTCCCTGACCCAACACTGGGGACTGGGGGCTAGAAACTCTGAATGATCTGCTTTTCCATTTGTCATCTCACCTCGGTTTCCACTCTCACACACACACTGCGAATCTTTTTAAAATATACATATTTTATTGATTTTTTATAGAGAGAAAGAGAGAGAGATAGAGAGTTAGAAACATCGACGAGAGAGAATCATCGATCAGCTGCCTGTGGCACACCCCACACTGGGGATGTGCCCGAAACCAAGGCACATGCCCTTGACCAGAATCGAACCTGGGTCCCTTCAGTCCTCAGGCCGACGCACTATCCCGGTTTTGGCATCTTGACCTTCTCCATCCACCTGGGGACACTCTGCCCTTCTTTCTTTCTTTCTTTCTTTCTTTCTTTCTTTCTTTTTAAATAAATTGCATGCATTACAAATTACTAAGCTCCAAGGTCCACGGTGGCTGTGAGCGACAGAAACGTGCAAAGGCCGCGCAGACCAGACTCAGTGGCCAGCGCCTGGCTCCGCTGTTCGGACGGAGGCCACTGGGCATCAGGGAAGCAGAAACACACGCCACATGAGGAGCCCACGCGTGCAGGGCAACATAACACACAGAACATTTCCCCTCAAGACCTTGCAACAACAACAACAAAAACGTCCTGCCTCCAAAACATCCTCTTTCCCATTTTGCAAACAAAACAGAAAAACCAAACGGAACAGGAGAGAGAGAAGACTGGAGCGCTTGCGGCCGCTGTGAAAGAAGCTATCACCACTTCCCAGCGCCTAATTTTTTGAGGCCGCACCGCTGGCCTTGGCACAAAGCACAGTCCCTGTAGAGAGCGCTCTGGTTCTGCACCGGGGCCGGCACCGGCACCAGTAAAAGCCAAGGAACACGACGCCAATGACCCGACCACTGTCATGCCGCTGACACATGCAGCTTATCCCCAAACCTGGAAGGACCAAACCTTAGTTTCAAAATACAGAAACGCAGGGTGGAAAGCACGTCTCTGCACAACACTGACCTTCAAGCTGGGCCCTCGAGGCTGCCAGGCCCTCAATATCCCCAGAGCTCACCGCTCTGCCCGGAACCGTTATAACTGCCACCCCTCCAGCTGGCTCTCAGGGGCCCAGGCCTCCCTCATTCTCCTAAATGCTGACAGGCACGTGCCGTTAACCCCTGACGCCCCGGTGCCCACTGCGTTTCGGACCCTCCATCACCTGGCTGTCCAAAGGCCTTTTCTAACGGCCGCCCCTGCCTCCGTGTGGGCGTGGCAGGCTCAGCTTGGGCCCAGGAAAGGGATCCTACTGGTATCTTGCCCAAAGCTCAGAATTCCCACTGGTGTCGACGTCTCCTTTAAGCCAGGAGCGTGCCGTTTCCAACATCCCTGCCGGGGAATCAGCTGCGGGGTTAGGGCTCTCCATGTGCCCACAGCCACTGGGCCAGCGGGCACTTAGCAGGCTGACCAGGACCATGTGACTTCCTACTGACCAGTCTGCCTCCATCACCTCTCCCCATGGGCTCTCCAGCGGGTGTTTTTTAAGGGAGAACACAGTGATCTGATGCTGTTCGTCTCACCTGTGCTTTCACTACGTTCACAAGACACACGTGCGATGACTTGAATTCTTAGGTGTCCATACAGTAAATGGCTTTCTTAAACAGCGGACACTACCAGATTCTGAGATTTGCAGTCCTAAAATGGTCAGGTCTGAGTTCATCTTAAGCACAAAAAGCCAGAGTTTGAGAAGATGTGTCAAGGAGGAATTCACCCATGTCCTTAGGGGAAAATCTGAGTCTAAACAACAGCGGTTTTTAATTCTTGCCTCTTGACCTTTGGTTAACAATGAATGTTGTTGTATGTGAAAAGAAAATAGTTTTGACTTCCTGTTGTTTTAATCTCTTATAAGAGAAATGATTAATTATATTCCATACTCAGGAAAAACTAATTAACGTACATCATGATTCATTAGGATTTAATGGTTCTGTACAGCATTTTAAAATAAGAATTATTATCATTCTAAAAAAGTTTTCTTCAAAATGTATTTAAATCTAGGTAAGTAATACCCAGTTAAATCGATATGTGGTATGAATAGAAGAGATAGCAAAAAAAATCAGTGCCTGAGAGACTTGTTTGGACCTTATTCAGTCTCATCTTACAGACTTAGAATAAGCCTCCGGGAAAGTGAACTATCTAAATTGGCATGTGTGGTTAATACAACGAGAATCAGAACGTTCAACTCCCAAGTTCACAATAGTAATTCTTTTCCTAGAGGTTTCCTTGTTTCTTCTCAGACCATACAATAATCTCAAATTATCTTTCTGCATATAAAGTAATATACCTTTATTTTTTTTCTGAGTACATTTCTCACAGATAGCGCATCAGTAATTTTTAAAATATATATTTAACAGCTGATAGCTCCATTTTGAAAATGAAATGTATTTTAAAAACATTTACTTTATAATTATTCAAAGTGCGTGTATACATTTTTGGGGACACCTTATAGTTGCATACCTTGACAATGCCTCTGGAAGTTACCTTTTTTATTTTTTTCAGAAAACTAAATTAAAATGGATGTAATAAGTCCATCTCCTGTTATCTATTCCTTAGTAATATCAAATCCACTCAAAGTACTGTTGATAAAATGACTAAGGAAATGAAAAGTCACATTGAAATCAACATTGCTATTTCATATATTTCTCACCAACATTTGATAAGAAGCCCTATATCTTTCAAAATATAATATTGCAGTAAGAAAACTGACTCTGAATGCTATCATTCAGTTTCAACCTAAGTGTTGCAGGATTGGGTTTTGTTTTTTTTGGGTGGGAGGGGCCTCTACACTTACGTTAAACATTTATATTTTTAAATTTCAATGTTGAGTTCTTTGTCTAAAGACAATTAAACTATGAATGCTCTATAGAAGATTCCACATTCTTTCATCCACCTCTGCCTGGTTTTAATCCTTATTTCCTTCTCTTTAATATTTCATCTTTAATTCTTTCTAATCTTTATTTCCTTCTCCTTAAGATTCCATCTTCCATTCTGCCTGGTTTTTAATCTTTATTTCCTTCTAATTCTTGTGCTGTGCAGAGTATCACACGGGAGTCTTTCTCTTCCCCCAAGAGCTTTTCACTTTCATCTTCTGCACTGAGCTTCAATGTATGGATTTGGGGGATTTTCGTCGAGAAATAAACACTCCTCTGGTGTGCATATAATTAAATATTGAACAACCCCTGCATGAAATACATTTTCTAAAGGCCAATCTTATGATTTAGAAAAGTTAAATACATGTAAGGGAAAACGGAATGAAGGATTCTTTCTGTTTATAACATATCTTGTTTCTGGTCTGTAATTTGGTCCTCACTCCAGATTATACGAGCATATATATATTTTAAGTTTTCTGAATACAAAGTATAAAATTATATTCGCATTGCCTGGGACATAAGAAAGCATACCATGCTATCTGGCGAACAGAATATCTTCAGTGAATTTACATTTTTTTATATAACTGATATAGGCACTGACACCACTGAGTAAATTATAATTTACCTTTTCACCTTTAGAGCCCTTGAGGCCTCTGACACCATCTGCTCCCTGTGGAATAAATTAGAAAAAGTAAGTGACTACAATAGTCTCCACTGAAATTAAGTGATGTGGGAAAACATAGCATTTACCTTCACTCCTCTGGGGCCGGGATAGCCAATCGGACCCTGTGGGCCAGGCGGACCCTGAAACACACCCATGGCAAATTAAGAATACGTTCAAAGTCCTGCTTATGTTATAATTTTACCAAATAAGCTACAAGAACGTGCTCTTTTCCTACTGTTGGCAAAGATTTCTTGGGTAGTTTCATTTCTAAAGTCAGAAATGATAAATAAACCATGTGACTAGGCCTACTTCTCCCAAACTGGCCATGTCATGTATTCATGCTAAAAATAAGATAAACATTGTATGTGAAGTAATATAATAATTGTATAATTAATAGCTAATTTTCTAAACCTGAAAAAAAATCTGATTCCTCAGTGGCTACAACAGTCAATTACAGATGAACCAAGGGGACCAATCATTTCTAACCAACAACTCTCTATAAATTTGTAGCATTCACATCATTAAGAATATGATCAAAATTACGTCTTTTCCACGGCTGGTTTCATGGCACCAGTCTACATAAAGGAAACGGTATATTATATGTAATATACAATTTCTGCAGGAATGCTGAGTATTTTAGTAAGAATCCAAAACTAACAACTCTAAATAAGAATAATCCTGCCCTTGCTACTATAATCCAAAATAGTATTAGCATTGACTAAGTTTTATTTAGATATTTTGATCACTGTTGCTCTCACAATCCATCTCCACTTCCTTAAGAGTTGCCAGAAAGTAGTAAGTGACGATGATGTTTGAGTGGTATAAACAGTGTAACGGTATTCAGAAGTTCTGGTCTAAGTTCACGATCATGGTCATTTACTCCACATTGACTACATATGCAGAATGCAGATTTATTCTGACCATGAGGACATTTTTAAAAAGGCAGCAGATGCAGTCTAACAAAATGGCCTATACAAAATTAAGAGTTACCTAATATGCATTATATATTATTATTAGGTAAATATGTATTATTATCCTAAACAAAAAACAATTCTAGGAACACGCCATATTTAAATGGTAGTAAACATTCTTTTGGAAACGAAGACATGTTTACAGGTGGAGATGGATTCGTTTCTGGCCCTTATTGTCTCACAGCCATGTCCCTAAGCAATCATGTATCACATATGAGTCACGTATGCATCGAGGATATGATGAGTGTAGGCATGTTCTCCAGGAGAGGGGAGGGGCATTTCCATGGATACTTAGTAACATACCAGAGCACCCTTGTCTCCAGACTGGCCTTCTTTCCCAGGATGACCCTAGATTTAGCAAAAAGATATACTGGTAAGATGCAAAATTAAAGGCAGTTCATGTACTATTGCATTTTATTTTCAACATATTGAGATATCACTTGTTATGTTTCAAAGCAAATGGAACATTTTGCATCCGTGTGCACGGCCTTAAATACCATTGAAAACTGTGGCACTTGGATCCATGCAAGTTTTGTCAGCTACCTAATCTATTGGAGAGAGCCTGGGAAAAACACACAAAATGATACATATTCGTATTCATCGATAATTCAAGCCCAGTGTCAATGCGTCTTACATAATCAGTCAGATTTCAGCCTGACTTCTGTTTTGCATATTGATCAATGAATCAGACATGCATCTTCAAAAGGCATGTGGGTGGGACCTTGAAAATACAGTAAGACCATAAATAATACTAATAGTGTCAACAATCAAGTTACTGAATGTTAATAAATAAAAACGTGCAGCTTCATCACAGTTCCAATCAGTAAGCACAGGTAGAGGCTAAAAGACAAAGGTACCATAGCTCTGAGTGAGAAGCTGCAATACACAGAGATGGAAGAGTATCTGGCTTTGGGCGGTGGGCACGGAGGGAAATATATAGATCACGTATCATAGACATCCACCCCCGAAGCCTGTATGATCCTATCCACCACGGTCACCCCGATACATTTAATTTAAAAAAAAAAAAAAGAAGTTTGAAGAGGAAAAAAGAAGCATCAGTAACAAATTCTTTAGAATAACAACTGGCCAAAACCGGTTTGGCTCAGTGGATAGAGCGTCCCGTCTTCAGACTGAAAGGTCCTGGCTTCCGGTCAAGGGCATGTACCTTGGTTGCGGGCACATCCCCAGTAGGGAGTGTGCAAGAGGCAGCTGGTCGATGATTCTCTCTCATCGATGTTTCTAGCTCTCTATCCCTCTCCCTTCCTCTCTGTAAAAAATCAATAAAATATATTTAAGAAAAAAAAAAAGAATAGCAACTGTAGTGATTACAGAATTCTATCACTGATTGCTATGCAATCAACATTGCCGTTTTTTTATTTTTATTTATTTTTTATTTTTAGAAAAGGAGGGAATCGCTGGAGCTGAGCAAATTGAGGAATGGTGAGGAAACCCACAGGACTCTCGGGAGACACGTGCTTTGAAAGGAAGCGAGGACAGGTGCTTCCTGTGGGAAGGAAAGGCCGCTGTGAGGACGGTGTGACCATGGAAGGCCCAGGGCCTAGGCAGACGGGGGCGTGGCGGGCAGTGGGAGACTGGGAGCTGGAGCACCAGGTTCTCCAAAGACCACTGCCAACCAGTCCGGAGATGGGCCCGCGGCAGTGACCGTGGAAGGGTGCTGGGGCCCAGGTCTAACCCTGGCTCAGGGTGCTCGGTTCCTGAACGCGTTAGCCCCCTGTCGGGTGCACGGGGAGCGGTCTGTGGGTGACACAGAGGCTGGGGGGCAGGAACTGTTACTCACCGGAGGCCCGTCAGCACCGGGCAGGCCCGCGAGCCCAGGTTTGCCTTGAGGTCCCTAACCAAACAGGGAGAGAGAATGTGTTAGTCTCAAAAGTGAAAACGAGGAAAAGGCTGACTTTGCACATAGGAATCTACTACTAATAGACATTTTTAGTTTAATTTTTTTATTGTTTAAAGTATTACAAACAGTAGTACATATGTCTTTTTTTCCCCCAATGACCTTCCCCCAGCCTCCCCTACTCCCTAACACACGTCCTCACCCCCGTCCCAGGGTCTGGCATCCATTGGTTATGCCTGAGTCACTGGTTTTATATATAAGCCACGCGCACGTAAATGCTTTTGAACACATGACGTAGAAGAATTAGTACACAGAGATAATTAAAACCAATCCTAGCAGATGTAAAAAATAAACATGCTAATGTAGGGCCTGCTTACAAATCCTAAATGTGTCTTTTAATTTAATTTTTTTAAATGTATCTTTATTGACTGGCAGGAGGCAGCTGGTCAATGATTCTCTCTCATCGTTGATGTTTTCATCTCTCTCTCCCTCTCCTTTCCTCTCTGAAATAAAAAAAAAAAAAACCATATATATTTCTTAAAGGAATACTGCAGGAATCCTTGGTGGCAGACATGGCCGGGGTGTTTCCATTCGCCCAGTGATTAGGAAAGCCATACCATTCATGTAGACTGATAGCAAAGGGTTTTGCAAGACCTAACTTAAATCTCTATCAAACAACAAAAGATGAAAGATAACCTTTCACTTGAGCAATTTAGATTTCCTGACTGAGGTTAAGAACATCTCACTTAAAGGTCTCACTTCCCTTCACTCATGTGCAGTCGCATGTAGCTGAGGAATTGAAGGCTATATAAAAACTATTAGAAAGCACGACATTTTCAGTGAAAGCATTTTGACTGTCACTGAAACTATCATTTGCGACCTTATTTCTTCAGAACAAAATGTAGAGGTCTAAAGCAGACTACTCCATTGATTGTTACAGACATAATATTTCTAAGCATGACAAGGACCCTGTGGACATTACTCCACAAATACTTCAATTGTTGCTACGTATGTAAGGGAACACTGCAGATATTCAAACTCTAGGACCAGCCCTGGCGGGTAGCTCGGCTGAATAGAGTGCGGTTATGGGTTCCATCCCTGGTCAGGGCACATGTAAGAACCAACCAATGAGTGCATCAACAAGTGGGACAACACATCGATGTTTCTCTCTAGCTCCCTCCCTTCCCCTTTCTCAAACCAATTAAAAGTTGGTTGTGGCATGACTGTAAATTTACTAAAGGTCATTGACTGTAGACTTAGAATGAGTGAATTTTTATAGTATGAAATTATACTCCCATTAAAGCTATTTTTTAAATTCTATGTTCAGAGAAATTAAACCTATATATAAGGGGCGGGAAAGGCATTAGAAAGAGCAGCTGACACTGCTGTCGCTGCAGGGGACAGAGAGCAGCACTGAGGAAATCCAGTGGAGATGATCAGGAGGGAAAAGACATTGCTTGAATTAAAGATTCACTCCTTTTTGATCCAGGCATCGGGTTATTAACATTTGTCATTTATATGTAAGAAACGGTGGCAATGATAACGCTACCATTTTCCTTTAGTCAGATCTTGCCGCAAACCCTCTGTCACCAGCAAACCTAATTACATTTCTTTAAATAATGAGAACGAGAAGAAGAAGAAAGAAAGAGAGAGAGAGAGACTGACTCACTTTCAGTTCGGGGCCGTATGAATGACTCCACACTGTACCCCCATACCTTAGCCCCAGATCAATTCCTTATGGCGGAGACATCTTATCAAAAACACCCCCTGAGGTCCACAGCCCAAACCGCCCTCCCGGCGTCCCTGGACCTGCAGAGACTCACCTTCTCACCGGGGGGACCGATGGGGCCTTGCGGGCCCGGGAGCCCCTGCATCAACAGAAAGCATGCCGAGCGTCAGACCACGTGGTGGGAACCACGGGGTAGAGCAGTAAGTGATCAGCCCTCTTCCACAGGGCGGGGGTTAGGGGCATCTGCTCCCCACAAAGTCCCGGGGCGCTCTGAGCTGCTCTGGGCACCGACCGGGCTCTCTGCACCCTGTTCGGCCCCTCCTGCAGCTGAGGCTCATCTCCCTGCATCCCGAGCACCGACGGCCACCATTTCTCTTGCAAGAATGAGGCCTCGGCACGTTTGCTCAACGTCTTTGTTTTCAACTTACTTTTCCCGTCACCGCTGACATTCATGATGACCTCGCACAGAGTCCGTGGGCACAGCACAGCGGCCAGACCTTCGCTCACACTCTGCGCAGGGCCCCAGCCACTGCCGGTACCCACGGTGCCCGCCGGCGGGGCCTGGCATCCCTGCGACTGTCCGTTAGCTGCCCCCGTGCGCCTCTCGCTCCCTTCACCTGCCCACCCAGTCACCCCTCCTCCCCTCTGCTCAGGTTCTTCTTTTTCTTCTTTTTAAGGGGAAAGGGATTCTGTTGCTCCTCTCACGCTGCAGAGCTCTGGGCTGCATGTGGGAAGTCCGCAGCGGGGGGAAGACACCTCCTCACCCCCAACCTCAGAGGAGCTGCCCGCTCACACTCACCTGCGGCCCGGGGTTCCCCTGCTGACCCGGAGGCCCCGGCTCCCCCTGGGGACCCTGCAGAAAAATACAGAGACTGTAACTTCCCCATTAAAAAATAGTCCCCGCATCAAGTCCCCCTAAAGACAGCCTGGAAAATCCTGCAGACCATGACCTGCGGCATCTAACGGACTTAGCAAATGCTGTCAGATCCAGCCGCGGCAGGAGTCTGAGGCCCGGGGTTCGGCAGGGATGCGGTATTTTAGGGACACTGTCACGTACCATGTTGCCTTTGGGTCCTTGGGGGCCATCTATCCCCGCGATGCCCTTCAATGAAAGAACAAAAGAGTCATCAGCTTAGATGCCACACAGGAGCCTCCAAAAGACTAACCTTCTCATTGCACCCTTAGCGCCCTTAGCCCTTAGGGAGCCCGGGGGACTGAGAGTCAGGCTCAGGGTGAATGAGGAGGAGGAAGGAGAGAGCTGTGCTCTGGCCATCGGGGCTCAGAGAGGAGAAAACCCAACAGCAACCACCCTGGGCCAGGAGTTCAAATCCACTCGGAGGAGGAGCTGCTGAGAGTGGCCAGCAGCGGGCTGGGTCTTGGGGCATACAAGCCTACAGGCATGGAAGCTCTTTACCAGCCCGGGGCGGGTAGCTTGGTGAGCTGAGGGCTGGCCAGCCACCCAATTTCAAACCCAACCAGCTTCCCCGGGAGCCGGGCCCGGGAGCGGTACTCACGGGCTGCCCGGTGGGTCCTGGCGTCCCCCGAGGCCCCAGCAAGCCCCGTGGGCCCTGGAAGGAGACAAACAAGAAACACGCACATCCTCCTAAGAAATGGCTCCCAGCAGGCCCGCCTCTGAAGACGTCTCAATGTCAAGCGCAGAGGAAAGAGACCCGGTGCCCTCTCTGAACTCGCTGGAAGTGGTATTTAAGCCCATTTTTCGCGACACACCCTCGGTGTTTATAGGGATCGGGAGCCAGAATGGATGGTGGGGAGTCTTTGCTACAGAAACCGTGTATCTTTGTTTCCGTGAATTTCTGCGGGAACTACTTGGGCTTTTAAAATAAGACATAGCTTAATGCTTTACGGATGTCAGTCACTGCTGGGTCATTTCTGACCGAATGGCAGCACAGAATTGGATTCAACCTCAGGTTTCTGCCACTCACAGAGACGGGCCCCTGTTCCCCTCTGTCTCACATCTGCGTCAGGTCAACCCTGAGAGAACATTCCCGCAGGGAAAGAAGCTCCCGGCACTGCGTGGACATCTCTTTCCCTGAGATGTTTTAAAACTTATTTTTGTCTAATCCTAATCAGTGCTCCTCCTCTTCCTCCCCCTCCTCCATCTGCTTGGGGTTTCCTTGATTTGAAAAGTCAACACGGTAGTTCACGGTTTCTCATTTTCTCTCGGCTCCCATGCCTTTGGGTCCACAGGCTCTATGAAGTGGCAGATCATTCTATGGAAAAGCCCAGAGAAAGCAGGACACAAGGGAACCATTTTTTCCCCCTAAATGACTCCTTGCACAACAAGAGTCATGTTCGTGTATCAGGTGTACACAGACGTGCCCCTGCACGGGCTTAGGGCGGCCTCCGGTCTGGGTCTTCAATGAACTAGCGTTGGGTAAGGCTTCCCAACTCATTTTCTTTTCTTTGTTTTAAAAAAATATATTTTATTTACTTTTTACAGAGAGGAAGGGAGGAGGATAGAGAGTTAGAAAGATCGATCAGCTGCCTCCTGCACACTTCCTATTGGGCATGTGCCCACAACCAAGGTACATGCATGCACTTGACTGGAATCGAACCTGGGACCCTTGAGTCTGCAGGCAGATGCTCTATCCACGGAGCCAAACCAGTTAAGGCCCCAATTCATTTTCATTTATAAAATTCAGTGGAAGAAAGCAGAATCTAGAGCACTTTTTTCTTTTTCTCTGGCTTACCGAGCATTTCATGTTGTACTGTTTTTTCTGATAATAAGCTTCATTTATCCTAAATGCCCAAATCGGTTCTGGAGCTATTACTGATATTTAAAAAAATTAAGCCAAACAATGAAACAGCAACCAAAACCAGATAAGGGGTTTTGTCTGACGAGATGTTCTATTTTACATGTCTTGTCTCCCCGATGTCTAAGGACTGATAAGAGAAAAGCGCAAAGTGCCCTTTCCTTTCCTGACGTAATCATTACCTGGGTAATTAGGTAATTAAGAGTCACCTGCCTTTACCCTTGACCCCACTCAGTATTCCTCCACCCAGGGGGTGATTTACAAAGAACGGAAGTTGCTTACAGCTTCGCCCGGAAGACCCCGGGGTCCAATTTCTCCATCTTCACCCTGTCATTGCAGAATGAACGGGAGAGAAGCACCGTTAGACAATGTGTCATTCCTGCGTGATTCTGTTCCCTTAGGGTTAATGTGAAACATTTCCATCAAAAAATAAAGTCTCACGTACCCTCATTCCATCTTCGCCCGGAGAGCCGGGAGGGCCTTGGGGACCACGTTCACCCTAGTAGATAAACACAAATGGGGTTCACACATGAAATAAAGTAGACGGTTTAGAGGTCTGTTCTGTAGCTCTCCCAGCAAACAGGACAGAGCCCTGGGCTGGAGGCCTTATGCTTTATGCCCTCCTCAGAGCACCTCACGGGTAAGCCATCACTGGACATGAACCGGGATCACAGCAGCATGCTGGGAAAATATTCCCTTGATTTTCAGAACAAAAAGGTTTCAATTAAACTCTCAAAATAATATCCAGATAAGGAATTATTATGAGATAAACCATTAAAATATTATTTTGCTGAAAATTATTTCAAACACTTGGGTGATTTTAATTTCATTTTAAATTTTTCTGCTTCTAAAATAATTCATATTAAATCAGCACAACTCTAGAATACTAAAGGAATTTGGGATTTTTTTAAAAAAAGCAAAATTATGTATTTCTCTTGTCATGTGGTATGTATACATTATCTTGCTAGGCAACCAGACTGCCTTCCTTCTTTCTTTCCTTTCTTCCTCCCTTTCTTCTTTCCTTCCTTCCTTCCTCCTTCCTTCCTTCCTTCCTTCCTTCCTTCCCTCCCTCCCTCCCTCCTTCCTCTTTTCTTTCTTTATTTCCTTCTTTCTTTTTAAAATATATTCTCCAATTTACCTAAAGGCTACGCTACCTTCATTCTTAACTTCTAGAAAAGAAAATTGTGAAGATCCCAAACCGATCTTTTTCTTTGAGAGACTGACTCTGCTTAATATCCCACTAAAAATATCTCCTGGATTGCCGTTTACGATGGTGTTTATTTAGCCCTACCCATGATAAGCTCTTGCGTTGGGTTGCAAGGTTATATTATAGCAAAGAAATAGCTGCGGTGTCTCTGTCTACCAGAACCCTCTCATTTAGTAAAATCAAAGTGTCCAGCATATTGTTAGACTAATAACAGATTGTCTACAAATGTCTTCTTTTGATTATATTTCTACAAGTGGAAAATGGAAGGCTAAAAGAAAAATTCAGGCAATTATAAAAAAAAAATGGAAGGCAAAATCAAATCCCTAAATTATTGTTCTTCTATAATTACATTTTCTACATACGTGTAAATAAAAATTCCATCTCAACTTATGTTTATATAAAATGAGCATTTTCAAATCTAAAAACAAAGCGCTTATATTGACACTAGAGGCCCGATACGCGACATTTGTGTAAGGGGCGTGGCCCTGACAACCGTGGAGGTTTGCCTCGGCCACACGGCCACGGCTTCCTCCAGAAGCTTGTCCAAAAGGACGTCCGGAAGGCCGTTTGGTTGTCCGTTCTAATTAGCATATTACGCTTTTATTGTTATCGATTGCATACGTAACTCTATCTTCCTTTTTAAAAATCCTTAATTGTTCTTTTATCACGTAGGTGTCATGACTTACTAGCTGGATTTTCAAATAGTAAATTTTCTTCTATCTCCCTAGAGTTTATCAATTCTAAAATAGTTCCTAATATTCTCGTATGATCTCCGTATAAAAAGTAACAGAACGGTACACCTTACCCTGTGACCTTTATCACCCGGTAGACCTGGAAGTCCATCGAAGCCTCGATCCCCCTATAAAATCATCATCATAGTTAACATTACCATCATCACCTAACATCATTATCATCATCAGTTCCATCTTCATCATCATCACCTTCATCATCACTATCATCATCTTCACCATCCCTATCACCACCACCACCACCACCAACATCACATTTTCAGTTTCATTCTGTGGAATAATTTCACTGTGCAATGGTCACTTACATCAAGAAAGACATTTTAAAACACAAAATTGTGAGGGCTGAAGGGACATACAGGATCCGAATATAGAAACAGCCGAGCTCCTGACCTTTGACCCAGGCTCTCCCGGCATGCCTCTTCCTCCGTCAGCGCCTGGACGACCCTGAAAATGGCAAGAACGTGATTAACCGGAAGCTGGCATTTCCTGACCAGCACCGAGGAGAACGGGACAAAAGGGCCGATGGCTTCGGCATCCCCCCAGGGGCCCCCCGTGGAAGCCGAACTTACCCTTTTGCCAGGTTTCCCTGTCGGGCCGGGCGGCCCTTGGACACCGCGAGGACCCTGCGCCAAAGCATCACAATCAGTTCATTTTCTAACATTCTTCGCCGGTGAACCCAAGCACATTGACAGACACGGTTTTGAGTGTTTATAATCCAATTAACGTTACCTTAGTCATTTTTTGAATGTCTTTTTTTTCTTTATTTTATGTCTTAATTGGTTTAACACAAGAAAACCAGTTCTTATGCAAAAGTCCAGATACACTAAGAGCGAATCAATTTTTCTAAAGGACTTCTTGCAGAAGAGTCGTATTATTTTATTAAGTTTATGTAAACATGCACCTTAGTTTATACAAAAGGAACACAGTAATATTTTAAACTTTAAAAAAAAATCCTTCTTATGCCAAAGTCCAGATAAACTACAAGGGGATCAATTTTTCTAAAGGACTTCTTGCACAAGAGTCGTATTATTTTTATTAAGTTTATGTAAACATGCACCTTAGTTTATACAAAAGGAACACAGTAATATATTAAACTTTTTAAAAAATCCTTCTTCTTCTTCTTCTTCTTCTTCTTCTTCTTTTTTCCCCCTCAAAACCTGAGGGTTTTGTATTTCCCTGGACTTAAAACCTTCCTAACCCATCTATCTCATCCCTCTTCAGTTTCTAACATCTTTCCTTTCATTTTTGGCAGTTCCTCTCGTACGTATTCTTTGATTGCATTTATCACACTGGATTGTAATTGCCTATTTTTCACAGTTGACTCTCCCACTGAGTTAACTGTTGCAGTTTTGGACTAAATCTGTCCTTTTCTCCTTTATATTCCCCCAGCTCAGCCCCATGCCTAGCACAGGATTTTCTCAATCACCCATAGAATGCCGGAGGGCGCCTGGCAATCCCTAATGCGGATCGTTGGCGGGCACCATGCCCTGCAGAGTGAAGACTGAAAATGCTCAGTGTTTCTCTCCAGAATCAGTACAATGCAATGTTGTACCTACATGTAAAGTCTCCTGTGGATGTCGATACACATCTTTTTTTAAAATAAAATTACACAACGAATCATAGATCAAATGCAGTTCCAGTATCGACATCCCACAGGCCTTTATATTTAATTAACTACAGATATTTAAAGTTGATTTAAACAGTATGCATATAATGTGGTAGAAGCTGTAGCACATTTGAAATGACAAATAACTGTATGATCACTGTAAGATACTGACTGTAAAAATTATAAAGTTAAGGGTGTCTACCACGCAGAGGTTAAGAAAATGCAGCTTTAAAAAAATCACTGCGGAGAGGGGACCCTACCCTGTACCCAGCTGGCAGATAAGGGGCAATTAATAGCAGGACAAATCTTGTTAGTTTGCAATGAATATGATCATCTGAATGAGCATCGTTTTGGAATTAAGGAGTTAAAAAAAAATACGACGATACAAAACCCTTGAAAGCTACCGCAGTATTTTCAGATCCATCTATTTTTTTTTTAAAGAGCCGAGTTTGATCAAAAAGGTCTTAAACTTTGCAAAAGATTAAACTCCTTTGAGTTTCATGCAGTGTCATTTCAATATTTTTATGCAAGTCTCGGTTAAGCTGCCAGTGCTTCCGGTGCCTTTATGGGCAGTGAGGACCAAGCATCAGAAAGGATGCTGCCGCTGCCGCCGCCTTCTGAATTACCCCAATGCCTTTCCCAGCCTTCTTTGAAGTTGTGCTCATTGCAGGGAAGTGAGCTGTGATGCTCCCACACGGGGTCCTCAGCCATGGATCTGCTCATCAGCCTGAGGCCTCTCAGAGGCCCTGCGCTGAGTGCAGGGAGCCGGCATCAGAGGCTAGGCACGTAGTGGGCGCTGTCACTGACAGGGGGTCCTGAAAAGAAGCAACTGTAGTGATGAGGATCGGGTCAGGGGTGTCAGGTGATGGGGCTGGGGAGCCCATGTGACTGCAAGGTGGTGGCCCCAGACATTTTGGGGGTCATGGAACTTCATGATTGTCGTGGTGGCGGCAAAGATTAGTGCAGGTGTTAAAAGTCAAGGCCACTGTACGCTATTTTGTAAATGAAATGACTTTAAAAAGAAGAAAATGAAGGAGTCAGTGACCCCGTGAGCGCTCCTGCCCTTGAACCTGGAGTGATGCTTGCTGGGTACATGAAGAAGCATTCTTTGAAGAAAGGGATGCATTTTAAAAATATATACATCGCATTTTATTTTTCTGCTTTTTAGAATAGGTATCTTTCATATGTGCATGTATTGAGTGACTCTATTTGTTTATCTTCATTAAAGAAAAAAAAAACACAATGCATTCCATTTGGCACCAGGCAAGTAGGATCTAAGAGCTTCTACAAATTTCGGCTCCAGATGTCTCCATGTCTGAGCTGCCTCAGCTCTACGGCGGCCGTGGAGTCAGCTCCTGTCAAGTATGCCAACTGTCCCCGCTGAGAAGCTAGACCACTCCCTCTTCCCAGAACACACCTGGGCTGCAGGCAGGGCCACTACCAATAAAACCACTATTCTGCCCTGCTACGTACAATCCCAGCCGGTTTCATATCCTGAAGGGCTAATACCTCAAAGCCCCTTCCCATCCTGGTTTATCTTCTTCTAATATTTGTTCAAGTTAATCAAGTCCTTGGCAGTCAACCGGCCACTAAGGACTTCCCGGTGAAATGAGCCGATGTGAGCTTCCAGAAGTGTCAGGATTTCCTTACTCTTAAAACACTTCCATTGGCAAACACTTCCATTATCTTACTTGACAACAACAACAACAACAACAAGTCAAACATGAAATAAGCGTCAGAAATTGTTTTTACCTGAGGACCTGGGTCACCACTCTCACCTTTGGCCCCCGACGAACCAGGCCCCCCCTGGAGAGAGAGAGTGAGGATGCAGTCATTTAATTGGGCAATTCCCTACCCACTCCTCTCCCACCACTGTCACCTGGGATGACTACACATAATTCAAATTATGCCTCATCCAATTAGCATGAGTGCATTAACAGGATAACACCTCCAAGTCCTTCCAGAGGCATCTCAGGCTGCATCCAGGGTGAGCTCCACTGAGAAGACTATGTTTTGCATGACCACACAGAAGCCAGTTCCGTGCAATCACATGGAAATTGTCCTTAAAGTGTGCACCTTCAGGGCACTGATGGTGACACACAGGCATTATTCATCATGGCTCTTCCATGAGACTTACGGGCACCTCACTCTTACTGTATCAGGTGTGTGCGGAGTGCATGTGGCAAACAGCTCTTGCTTTTACACTCAGACGTTTACCAGACGCTGCATGCTGTAGCAGTAGTGCATCAAGAACAGAGACTACTATCATTGCACTTGTCTGGAATAATACTAACGTCTATTCTTCTCAGATTGGCCTGTGCTTTTTCTACAAGAACGAGTCCTGTGACAAACACCTCTTACCAACATGTACAGAATGCACAAAGTGCAGCAAAAGCCGAGCATGTTAACTGGGAAAAACAGAAAACCATTTTGTAACGGTCCTGTGAGTTTTCGACATAAACAGTAGGTTCTCTTTTTAAAGTGCTCATTGGCCCTCAAGAAAGGGTAAAGTAGCCCGGCCAGGATGGCGCAGTGGCTGAGCATCAACCTATGAACCAGGAGGTCACGGTTCAATTCCCGGTCAGAGCACGTGCCCAGACTGTAGGCTCCATGGATCGATCCCCAGTGTCGGGCTTGCAGGAAGCAGCCAATCAATGATTCTCTCTCATCATTGATGTTTCTATCTCTTCCTGCTTCTCTGAAATCGATAAAAATATACCTAAAAAAAGAAAGGGCAAAGTAAAGCCACCACTTTGGGGTGAAACTGCAGAATGCCCTGTTGTTTCGCTTCAATCCTTCCTGGTGTGTCAAGGTCAAGTCAGTAACAAATAAAATAAACAATAAAGACTAGTTGGCTCAACTCCCTTGAAAGGTTCGGAACATTACAACTGAACCTGGTGGCCATAGTTCCCACATGCCATACAAACAGACTTTGTGTGTCTAAGGAAGGAAGGGTTCATTTAAATCAAAGTCATATTTGATTAATAGTGCACTGAATCAAAGTAGGAAAAATGTAAAATTCTGCTCTCTGAAGATGTTAGCTACCTAGAGCCTCCTAGTGGCTCCAACATAAAATAACTATTCATAGGACACGTCAGAAACATGAACATTCTGACCTTGAAAGGGCCAAGAACGATGACGTTCCAACTTCTAATTAAGAATTCCTCTAACCAAATGTCTTCCAAAGAAAAACTGGAGCTCTACATTAACTCGGATTAATAATCACTGAATTGGATGCTAGGGCAGTTGATTTCGTTTTAATTAATTTGCTGCATTATGTCCTGTGTATATAAGCGTTACCTATTCAATGGGTTATAATAATTACTGTGCCCAAACACTTACTCAGAAAATTGTCATGCAATAATTGAGAAGAACAGGACAGGGGGAAAAACATTTTCTATGTTTCCTGTATATTTTATAAGCTAAGCCCCCATTTGTCTATTGGGGGGGGGGACACAATTGAATAAAGAAATTTTTCATTGAAAGAATATACATATTTGTCTTAAAATATTGATGTACTCTCTATTTCTTTTTACATTCTTAATGTATAAAATTTTTTGGACTTTAGTGTTAACAGATATTTGAAAGTCTGAAATAATTGGATGTTTTGGAGCGAAGGATACTAGAGGAAATGGTAAAAAGAAGCAATATGACTTTTTCTCTCTCAATACTTACCTTTAATATTTAAGGTACCTAATATTTCCCATAACAATGACGTAAGTAGTAAAATTCATTCATCTTGGATGTAACATTGAGAATGTATACACAGTCGTTAATGGTTTCTTTCTGCCCATGTGACGTGACCCTGAATGACTGGTGAACAGGAGGTGCCAATTTTCTCTGCTTTTACTGCTGCTGCTCACCGCCGCCCTTACCCACTCCATATCCACTAGGCTTGTGTTTGTCTGGATGATAAGTAGGAAAGTTCTTTTGGAAAAGACAGTGTTAGAGGCCCTAGACTAATATTTTGAAAGTAATATGTGTCAGTGTTTCCCAAACATTCTTGACTGTAGGAATCAAGCTGGTGAACTCTTTAAAATTATAGTTTACCACTTCCGACCCTGAACCTGAATCATCAGAGACTCAAGTTCAGGGTTCAAGAGCATGTTTGTTTAATGGAATATACAGGCAACCCTTCTGGGCCCAAATCTGTAAAGCACTAACATGCTTCTGATTTTCGTTCATCAGGTAAATTGGAGTTATCACTAAGTAGCCATTAACTATTAACATAACTATTAATTAACATACTTAGTTATCACTAAGTAGCCATTAACTATTAACATAACTATTAATTAACTAGTATTATGTTAATTAACTATTATTATGTTAAGTAGCATGGAATCTTCCATGTTCCTTATGAAATCATGAGAGGCAGAACAGTAAAAATACATAACACTTAATAATGCACATAGAAGTAGGTATAATATAAATTCTGTGGGACATATTGTCAGAACATATAATCCACATGAGCTCATATGATTGAGTGTAAAACCCTTAAAAATATATAAAATGTTATGGAATTTCAAGACTGAATTAAGAGAACTGCAAATACATGTAAAACCACATAACAAACTCCTCAATAAAATACAAGTAGAAAACGTTTTCTCTCATCCTAATAAGAATAAAAGAGATTAAACAGAAGACTGTGTGCTTGATTAAACTCGAATAAAATAGTTTTGCTATGTGTCCACTAAGTAAATCCATGATAAGACTTTCATGTTCAAGTCTATAATTTCTATAAATGCCTATTTCAACAAAGCAAATAGAAAGCATATAAAATCATATAAAAGTAGAGTATACATGCCTTCTTATTTTAAAAAATAAATATTTAAAATAGAAATTATTCCATTAATTCTAAAACCAATGAGAACTTGGGCTGAGATCCTACAGTGTTCCTTTTTTTCCTAAAGAAAACAATATGGTTTTTTAAAAAATCTGCATTTTGTGGATTGCTACAATGCTTACCATTTAGTAAGTTTCATAAGATTTGAAGATACTTTTAAAAATATTCGTAATATATTAGCAAGCTAGTAAGGAAAATCAAACACTTATTTTCCAAGAGTCTCTAAAAGACAAATAATTTCTCCAGTGTCTGGATCACTGTGTGGAATACTGCAGGCAGTCTCGAGTGTAAGCCAGGTCTCCTGTTTGCTCCTAATATGATGGAATAATTTTCACTGGCCTCAAATACTTTTTCTTTTATTACGGAAAATTCTGTTTAGCATGAAAGCAAGTCTCAATTTAATGTAAAATTGAATTTTAGTAACTCTAAATATTATGCAAGTATATTATATTTGCATGTAGAAAAATTAACACTTATATATGTGACTATATTTTTCATTGTATTTACTTGATTTGAGAACTTTTCACTGAAACAAAAAAAAATTCATTTTCATAAAAATTTACTGAGGACTCCATTCTAACAGATTCTTCAAATGGAAAGAAAATTAAGCATGAGTTGGTAGGTATACACCCTAGTGTATGAGCACTGCTTGGACAAAGCTGACCATGGAACTGCTATTTTAGGGATTTAGACGCACATCATTTTATTGGGGAACCTACCACAGGACCTGGTCTTCCGGTTAGACCCATTGGGCCAGGGGGGCCCCTCAGCGCAATCTACAAAATAAAATATATCAACGTTAGGAATGTCCTACTGGCCTCGCCTGTTCAACCACAATACACATTGGCACAAGCAACCTTCACATGACAGAGGACCAACACAGGCATGATAGCTCCATGCTAGGAAGAGTGCCTGATTACTGAAGAATTGCTAGCTTCTAACATGACCTAGATAAGTATCAGACATTTTTTAAACCTTTGAAGCGTATACAATCTTGTATCACATTCTACTAAGATTATTCAACAAAAAAAGGTTAAAATAGATCTTAGCATAAGAAATCTAATATCTGATATAGTTTTCTACTCTGAAGTGTACTTTAGAATAATGTATAGACCTCTCTTAAATGCATAGGTTCTGCCGGAAGCTGATCATTGTTTCACAAGTAGAGAGATGAGAATGGGGAATCCAGAAGGCTGGTCAACCTTTATTGCTCTGAGAGGTCGGAGCTAATCAATCATTGTTTGGTTGAGACATTGGTAGTTGAAGCAGCCTCCACCTGTTAGTTTTAGGATTGGCCATTATTGGAATTTCCTGCCTGAGGGATACGGGTATATCTCATAATCTTAATAAAAGTGATGGCAAAGCCAGAGCGGGGAGTAGTCCTCTCTTGGGCTTCTGTCTGGCTCCCATTTACCAAATTAATGCTTTTCTAGTCTCTTTTCATTTGTGTGCGGCCTTCTCCAGGCCCAAACCTTGAACTGGAACCCTGAACCACGCGGGACGTGAAAGGGGTTTCCACAGGTTCAGTACTCATTGAAGATACTTTTAGGTAAATATTGTCTAGCCATATTTTAGTAAAGACTATGACAATGAAAGCCAGGTGACAAAATGCAAAATTGATCAAAAGAGTAATGGCGATACACTTCTTTTGACAAATCTCAAATTTAATGCTATATAGAAAAATACATTTATTCTATGAAATCATAGGCATGGGAGACGGATTTCATGCATCACTGACACTGACAATTAGAAATGTGAAATTAGCATACTTTTAAAGCTGGAACAAGTGGAGTACAAAGAATAAATATCTGATAGATGTTAAATTAGTACGGTGTGAGAGTTTTGAATATTAGTGATTGCAAAGGTGAATACTTAGATTATCCAAACAGCTATCCAAAACAATACAGTAATAGAAATAATATGTAAAATCAATCGTATTAGAAAAGTGCACAAGATGAAAACGGTAGGATCTCCAAAGTTTCGCTACTGACTCACCATGAGATTTTTGACAATACACTTCTTAATCCTTGAGATTAAATATCTGAAAAATTGGAATTAGAATGCTTGCTACCTATTTCCAAGTAGGTTGCAAGGACTAATAAGATGAGGAATTCAGTGGCCTCAAAAAATGTTTAAGTTCAAATAATTACCTTAAATTTGCTCAAAGAAATACAATATACAAGATAAACTGTAGGAATCATTAACAAATTATTTTCAATATTTTTATACTATGCTTATGGTAAGGTCCAGTGAGCAAATATTTAAATTTTTCATTTCATTATCTTTATACATGATGTCACCACAAAATGACACATTTCTAGGTGAATAGACTGGTAAATATGTAAATAAATATTGATAATGAATTTAATCTTATGTTTTCGGATATTTTATACACTCAGATTTATGATAATAAACAACGTTATCACATAGTAATTTACATCGCTTAGCAGGTGGGTACCCACAACCATACCAATTTAGCCCTTTTATTTCCTTTCTTCTTTAAAAAAAAAAAAACCAAACTACACTATGAATAAAAATATTATATGACTTAAAACTCTTTCCCAATCCCTTCTTTGATTTACTTATGTATAATGTAATTGCAATGAATCTAATGATTGCCATGGTAGGAAGAAGTGAATGTAACAGATAGAGAGTGCTAGGTAGAAACCCACCAGGACCCTTCAGAACAAATTTAAAAACGTGTGTGTTATGGTGTGAGTATTCTCACCAGAGTTGTCTAAGGCAACAGTGCCAGGGCCAGGCATTGAATACTCAATTGAGGGGAAAAAATCCTAGTGGACAAAAGATACAATCTTAGCATTCTTCCATCTATATTTAATATTCTACTCAACAGTTAAGTATTTTGTTCAAAATGGTAGCACTCTCCAGATGTGCATGCACACACACACACACACACACACACACACGTGCACAGTTTAGCATATAATCAGGTTAGGACACACGTTCATTCTCCTTACCCGAGCCTGCTGAAGGATCGCCTGGGCCTGCGCTTCCTGGGCAGACACCACCGGGCCTTTGGAGCCATCGCCGCCGCCATAGCGAAACTAAGCAAAGGTCACATGAAGAAACTCAAAATCAGCCTTTGCCAAATATGGACCTTAACTACTAGATCAAAGCCACTGACTGGGAAGAGTAGGGATTTACAAAAGTCTAAGGTCACTCCATCATGAATCATGATTCCTAGATTTCTTTATTTTTTTTAGAAAGTCTCCTTCTGTCCATTATGCAAGTTCTCTAGACCAACTTTGACCACTCATAAAAGGGACTAGCGACTTCTTTCCACTGTTAAATGCCATGATTTCTGAAATCTGTGTCAGACGTTTTCCATGTGCACATTTGGTACCCATATTATTCATCCATTTGCAAAAATCCCAAATGCACGAAGTCGGGGGCGGTCACAGGCCATTGCTGCTTCACTGAGTAAAACTGGAATTACTGTGAACACAGTGGACTCATTGAGGTATGTTTATTTTGTTTACCTCTTCTTTACTAAAAACCGATCCTACTGATAGCCCCCATAAAATTCTAAAGCTTCTTTTAAATTTTAACTTAAAATTGCAGGAGTCAATTTCTCACTACGTAATTATTACTTGCAATTTTATTGCATTGACATAAATAAATCATTTTCCCCAGAGAGGCAGGGCAGCACTAAAAGGAGACTCATGGTAAAGTAAATAACTTTTGAGCAATGAATAGTGACACTAGAGAGAGAACTGTTTTCAAAAGGATCAACTATTGTCTATATGGTGAGAAACATATATTAATATTATGTTAACACAAGAAATAGAGATTAATCATATGACCAGGATAAAGCACATGATTGGGGCTATTAAGAAAAAACTCAGCTTTGTTGTCAAAAGTGTAATCAAATTCTGAAACCCTAACTCTAAAGTAGAGATCAATATTTACTAGATGTCCCTTTCAATAAAATTTACCATAATTCCCAAAGGCTGCTTGATTTTTCTATCTCATAGGATGATTTCTAGTTGACCGCTCTGTAATATGGCCCAACAACAGTATTCAGACACAGGGTGACAAAAGTTAAGTCCTCTCCATAGCAACAAGGAAGAACATACCGGTAACATCAACATGGTACCCGGAGGACCAGGGAGGCCATCAGCCCCTGGTAAGCCAGGACGTCCTGGGGGACCCTAGGAAGTAAATAAAATCCTCAAAATTAATAAATGAATGAAATAATCAAATTTATTAGAAACTGAATCACTTCCAATAAGTCTACATTATCTCATTTGCATCTGTCCTCCCCTCCTTCGTTAATCCCCTTTTAATAAGCATGCCTAGGAAGAATTGTATTTCATCGTACCAGTTAACATTATTTTAATAATGTGCAAAGTTATAGGCTACACAAGGATGGTAAAAAAACAAAAAACAAAAAAACAGAGGGATGGAATTCCGCATGAAGAGTTTGGGGAGACCTCACATAAAAGTTCTGTTCCACCATGTGACCCCGGATGCGATGCTGATTATTAGCTCAGACACTACCAGCCTCCCACGAAACACCTGTGGCAGCTCCTGCAAATGCTGTCTGAATTCAAATGGAAGAACTGAATCTAAACTAGCAGGCTCACGTCAATATGGAAACTGATAAGTTTTCTCACTAATTATCACAGAGATAACACGCACGTTCTTTACCTTCATTTTTAAAAATGTGGTTAGAAAAGTTAACCTAAATGGTGCGCAACATTAAATGTATAAACACCACCCCCATTGCAGTGAGAAGAAGAACATGTTAAGCCTATAGGATATATTTTGATTTCTAATGTATGTTATATCCTTTAGTTCTGAGGAGCTCCTTCACTTACCCTATCGCCAGGGTCGCCAGGGGGTCCAGACGGGCCTTGTAGACCGGGAGGGCCCATAAGACCCTGCAGAGAGAGAAACCAGCATGTGAGTCAGACTTCTGCTCTCATTAGGATGCAGGCAAGTCCATCCGAGCAACATCAAAGGAGAGCTCGTTTGTCTTTCATGAACATACAACTGTCTCTCCAACAATCGCCCTATTTATCTTCCTATGAACAGACTACATATAGAGACTCCTTGGTGGCTCTCTGGATTCTTCCTCTAAGAAGCTGCTCTCCCAGTGGAGGCAGATGGTCCGGGAAACACAGAGAAGGAGAACTCCCCAAGGTCACGTCCCTGAGGTAGGTGTTGGTCCCAGGTCTTACAGAGGAAATAGTAGACTCCTGGGATTAGACCTCAAGAATGTCACAGCAATGACGAAATGGAGGCATTCTCATATTTTCTTTTATGGGTAAAAATACTTAAAGGCACCAGTCCCACATACTTCTTTCAGGTGACGATATTTTAATTAATCCCACAAAAGACAGAGGATGTCAGAACAAAGTCAGATCAGCACAACTACTCAAGAATAAAAACACGGAGTGCTATCAGCCTCATGGGAAAGGACGACAGAAGCTGGCAGGCACTCCATTCAGAAACACAGACAAGGCAGCTACACTCTGATGGAACCCTGGGCCCATTCCCTGAGATACGTCTGCATCTTTTCCATAAAAATAGCCACGATTTTCTTTCACTTGCATAACTTTCAGATAGAGGCTGAAAATGAGGTTTAACTAACAAAAATATTTAAAACAAAATATATGTCCACTGCTCTCAAAAGAATCTCAGAGGGAAGCCGGGGGGGAGGGAGGGGGAGGACAGGACAGATCAACCAAAGAACTTGTATGAATATACACATAACTCATGGACACAGGGATAGCGGGGTAGCGGCCTGGGGCAGGGGGTGAGGATGGGCTAGAAGGGGCCAATGGGGGGAAAAGGGACATATGTAATACTTTCAACCATAAAGGTGTTTGTTTGTTTGTTTTTAAGGAATATCATTTGGATAGCCAGATCAGAAAGCAATTCAAGGCCCAGGTCCTCTAACAAATATTCGCCTCCATAATAAAATACTCAAATTAGTCTGAAATACATCAATTCATTAATGTAGCAGAAATCTTATATCTGATTATTTTTAAAAAAACAAGACAAAAATAATCATAAAACATTTCCATACCGCAGGTCCGGCTGGCCCTGGTGGTCCTTCGATCAGCATTCCCTGGAATAAAGGAAAATAAGCTCTTTTCTTAAAAGTGTCACCGCTCACCTTTTACCTGACTGGCTCTACAAAAGCATTTTAATATGTGACTTCTCTATTCCTACCACATAAAACCAATCACAGACACTTTTGCACGAGGAAGGGCAGAAACTCAAATGACAGAAGACACAGTCCCCGTCCTCAGAGAATCGATGGACTAGTGAGAAGACATGTAAGTATTCAGATCAGTAATGTGACCAGGGAAATATGCTAAGTGCTTCCAAGAAGAGGGAAACAAAGGCAGGTGACCAAGCTGTCCCCAGCTTCCGGAATAATTCCAGGCACAAAGCAGGGATACAGGTTGTGTGAATGGAAGAATGGAAGTGACACCCAAACGCTTTAATTCAGAAAAGGGGAGGGAAGTCCAGACCAAAGAATCTGAGATAAACATGAGATAAGCTCTTACGTACATAAGAGGATATAGTACTATTTCAGGATAAGAACCCAGTTCCGAAGCGTTCATGATTCTACTGCTGAAAATTCTTTTGTCATTTTTAAAAGTTGGTTGCAAATGTTCATAACAAGGGCAGTCATTCGTAAAACACACATTTTATTAAAGTCTTTACTTGACCACGTGGCATGCTTTCTCAGATTTTGGAGAAATCATGGATAAAACAATATTGGATAGCCAATAATGTCTTTATATGTGTAGCACGTTCACTTTTATTGACCCACCATCTTTTTTTAGTGTTTATGTCATTGTAATTTCTGAATGACATGCATGATCGTGAGCCAGTGATTGGACACACTGCTTCAGTTCTAATGCAGCGGTTTTCCCAAGGTGTTCAGCAGGTAGAGCATCAGTAACACTGATTTCCAGAAAGAATATGTTTCTTACCAATATCTTGAGTGGTAAGAACGTTAACATCATTTTAAAAGTCATGTTTGGAGTGAACTGGAGCCTTTTTATTGGGAGGTAAGGAACTGAGTTTTTTTTTTAAGTATTTTTATTTAATCTTCACTCGATTAGCTAATGTTATTTGGCTATGAAACTTTCTTTTTTTATACTCAAGTATATATACTCGAGTATATATGTCAAAAATATGTCTAATAATGTCCACTCAGACATAAGAGGAGAAATCACTGGCCTGGAATCCAGAAGAACTCAAGTCTAGTTACAGCTCCACCTGCAAACTTTCATACCCAAGGGAAGCACTCAAACCCCTCTCATCTCAGGTTCTTTAGTTGTAAAATGAAAGAATTAGACAAGACACATTTCAGCCACTTTGAAATCCCAAAGTTCCATAACTCTATATTTTTTGGTTTATTGAGATTGCACTTGCCAGAAATGGCCTTACCAACTCAAGTTATCTGGGACAAATTATATACACATGTGGACAATATATTTTCTAATGAACATAGTGAAATAACTACCAACCTTTACAATGTATTCACACCAGTACTTACAGGTTCAACCACCGCTGGTTCTCCTTTCTGTCCTTTTTCCCCGTATCCGCCATGACCATTTATCTGTTGAGTGAAAAATTCAAGCAGCCTGTCTTTAAGTAAATAAGGCCATTAAGAACTTTTAAATATATATGTATATATATATATATATATATATATATATATATATGTGTGTGTGTGTGTGTGTGTATGTATATAGTATATACATAAAGTATATGCATGTATATGAATGTATATATGTGTATGTATACATATATATACACACACATATACATATATATACACATATATATGTACTTAATAATTTCAGAAAGGCAGGAAGAGGGAGAGAGAGATCGAAACATCAATGATGACACAGAATCATTGATCGGCTGCCTCTTGCATACCACATACTGGGGAGGAAGCCCACCCCAGTATGTGCCCTGACTGGGGATCAAACCATGTCCTCCTGGTTCATAAGTCGATGCTCAACCATTGAGCCACCCCAGCTGGGCCAGTATTTTTAATAAGGCAATTATCTAAATCAATTTAAAATAACCTATTAAAGTGTGTTCTTTAAATAGCAATCTATTCAAAGTTTAAGTACTGAAACTATAACATAGGAAAACATAATGGACTTTAATGCTGAATCCTCAATGAGAATGAACAATTGCTTCTTACAGACAGAAAGATAAGACATCTGAAGACCTTAATGATCGTTGCAAGGCATTCACCAAAAAGTGTCATCAGCTGAAACCGGTTTGACTCAGTGGATAGAGCATTGGCCTGTGGACTGAAGAGTCCCAGGTACAATTCCGGTCAAGGGCATGTACCTTGGTTGTGGGCACATCCCCAGCAGGGGGTGTGCAGGAGGCATCTGATCGATGTTTCTCTCTCATTGGTGTTTCCAACTCTCTACCCTTCTCCCTTCCTCTCTATAAAAAATCAATTAAATATATATATTTTTAAAGTGTCATCAAATTAAAGTTAATAAAATAGAGGAAATGAGTAGGGGAAATGGGTAAAGGTGGTCAAAAGTTTAAAATAATAACATGTATGGTGCATGATTGAACATCACCAAAATATAGTCTAAAAATCGGAAATTTCACTTACTACTTAAAATAATTATGGACACATTTCCATCATATCAATGAAGAGAAAATCTGGATACAATTCTATTCAAGATTATACTTTCAACAAAGACGCCTGCTCTGTGGCCAGAGACACAACTGGGGCAGATCCCCAGGAGGAAGTGGGGAGTCTATCAAGATGTCCTAGCAGTGATAAGTGTTCAAAATTTATGAGAATTCATGCTGGATTTTATTTTTTTAATGTTTTTATTTATTTTGAGAGAGAGAGGAAGGGAGAGTGATATATAGAGAGAAACATGGATGAGAGAGGAACATTATCAATTGGCTGCCTCCTGCATGGCCCCTACTGGGGATCGAGCTGCACCTGAGGTACATGCCCTTGACCAGAATGGAACCCAGGACCCTTCAGTCCACAGGCCGGTGCTCTATCCACTCAGCCACACTAGCTAAGGCGATAAGCTGCCTTCTAAACCTGGAAAGACATCAGGATCAACATGGAACACTCACAAAAGGACACACAATGACACAGAGCTTGGCACGGACTTACGCTGGTTTCTGTGATATCTGTTTCTGCCGGGACCCCTGGGCCAAACTCTTCATTAGTGGGGCTCGTTTGCTTATCTTCATATTCTTTATATTCATAAAAATCATATTCGCCTAAATCTCCATCTACCGGAAGGTCAGAGTCCCTGCCGTCTATTTCTTTGTTCTCATACAGTGTGTCCTCGGGGGTTTTCCTCTGGGCCTCATAATCCTCTCCGGTTAGATATTCTTCCGTAAACACATCTTCCGTAGGACTGGGCTATTCATTTACATCGCAAGGGATCGAAGAACATGAAGGTTAATGTTAGTGAAGCGAGGTAAGCCTTTGCAATCCCAGTTCCGTGGGATGTGACTGGGGGCAGCGGTTCGGATGCTGCTCAAGCGAATCCGAGCACTATTTCTGCCAGCATCGTGGAGAGAAATAGCTCTGTACATGGCTATGTACAAAGATACATGGCTTTCAAACGTGTTTCCCAAGGGCTCCAAGGCAAATATTCACACGGGTTCCCCATGTGCATTTGCTTGTTCCATGGGAAAGAACCTTGTTAGTCAATTTGGTATTTACTGTTGAGTTTAAGATTTGAATAATAAAGCTATGCTTAGTGAAAGACTGCTTAATTTTCAAATCTCGCAGAACATCCTTATGCGATATAATTAGCCACCAGAAAAGCCATGTAACGTTGACTCTCGATTCCAGAAATGAACTGTCCACGCCAATACTGAGCCTTATCATTGGATATGTAAGTGGAGTATCTGGCGTGTAGGGAAGGTTCATATCTCCAAAGAGTTCATTAAAGCCACTATAATATAAAATACAATCCTCACAATACAAGACGATCAAGTTAAATATATCACTGTCAGATCTCAAAGAGTAGAGAAGAAATATTCACTTAAAAGTAAAAATTCCATCAATAACACTACATCGGAGATTCAGGAACATAAACATAGTGTGATTTTCATTTTCTCACGAGTAATTCCCTAATGAGAGTATAAATCTAAATCATATTTATTATGCAACTTTGGGGCATTCTGATTTTGGTGAAGTTGAAATTAAAGAACTTACTTTGCTACTTTTTGAGTTTCATTTTAAAGTAAATTGTTTTCTATTATATAGTGAGTCTAGATCAGTGGTCGGCAGACTCATTAGTCAACAGAGCCAAATATCAACAGTACAATGATTGAAATTTCTTTGGAGAGCCAACTTTTTTTAAACTTAAACTTCTTCAAAATAGACTCGCCCAGGCCGTGGTATATATTTTGTGGAAGAGCCACACTCAAGGTGCCAAAGAGCCACATGTGGCTCACCAGCCACAGTTTGCCGACCGCTGGTCTAGGTGATAAAGCAATATCAAACAAATGAGTAGATTACACAAAGCCAATGGCATACAAATGGGGCTGAGCTGGAGCCACTGTTAACTAAAGGGAAATGTCCAGTAGCCACAGGAATTCTTAAACAGGAAAGGTCTACAGGGGGTACAATGACCCAGCAGCCATCACTGTGTTCAGAGCTGAGAACTGCACAACTTTGCGTAGATAAATAAACATCGTGAATCAAGATACCCAATTTGGACAAGTTGAAACTGATCTGTTCTCAGGCTAACATGTCATTGTTCTGGATCATGCATCTACATGTAAATTCCCTGCAGGGACACAGGTCCCATAAATTCCTAATAGCTCCATTACTCAGCCACTGTTCATACCAGCAAGGAAAGGGATTTCACAAAGTTAAACGGCATCATACACTCATTTTTGCATGATCAGAATGTGCACATGACAGGACAGTCAGAAAGGCTGCTTGATTTGTACGTACAGGTCCTTAAATATTGCCGCAGAAAAGAATGGGAAAGGTTAAAATGTGTTATTTTAACCATAATCAGCACTGCATCCTAATCAGTGCGGAACTGTAAACAGCGAATACCGCATTTCCCGAAAATAAGATCTAGCATATCTTGGGGAGCAAAAATTAATATAAGGCACTGTCTTATTTTCGGGGAAACAGGGTAAGATCCTCGGACACTACATTTGCTCAGGAGGCAACTGTTAGAACAACGCGTGGTGATGCTCAGGTGGGAGGACGCTGATTGCATCCTCAGAGGACACAATGTCCCTCGGGGGTTCTCCTCGGGGGAGGAGATGCTGTGACTACCGCTCATCACCATGAGGAGAAGCTGGGGACCCCCGGGAGCATCCACATAAGGGGAGCAGCTCCTGGGCCAGATCAGCGTGGCCTCTGCAAGAAGCTGGAGCCGAGCGGGCGTGAACCGACACTGACCGTGAACGACCCGTGTTCAGGAACCTTTGTCACTGCGCCTCCCACCTCGGTGAGACAGTAAAACCCCCGACTGGCAGAGGTTCCCTGTGGGTTCGTCCAGGGGGAGGCATCTCATCTGGGGAGAACAGGGCCCGCTGTCAAACCTGGGGCTGAGCCTGCGCCCTGCGGGAGCATTACCTCATTGGTGCCGGCCGGCCTCCTCGGAGCCTCGGTCTGGTAGCTCTCCATGGTCCCGTAGTTGTATTCCTGGAAATCTTCCACGACGTTTGCCTGAGAACAAAGGCGATGGAGATGCAATGAGTCAAAGTGAGACGCCACCCCGGATCTTCTAAGAGCTGGATCTGACGGGGTGCTAGGATTGGCCAAAGGGGGGGGGGGGGCTGGTCTACTGGTGTCATCATCACAGATCTTCCTGCTGGTCTAGGACAGATCTTGATTGCTTTGGCTTTTGCTACCTGGACCCCTAGTCTGGCTGTGGCCGCTGCTTGGTAACTTTTCTTCTTCTTGGCTGCCAATGGGTCAGATTTAGGGGGCGTAAGCTTTTTGGGCTTTTCCTTTGAGTTAGTGGCCACAGTCCTCTTCTTCTTTAGGACATTGGATCTCTTCTTCTGGAAAGCGCGGCGGGAGAGGGGATGGAAAAACATAAATAGAAAGTGAGAAGGGGAGCAGAGGGCTCGGGGAGAGGAAGAGGAGGCACCCCCAAAACGGGCCTCGTGCCTTTGGGACAGCGGCTGCCGAAGAAAAACCACAGTTACTGGCTCTGAGAGCTCAGGGGGACGGAGGGGTGGCGGGGAGAGTGAGGGGCTGTGCGCGCTGGGACCACAGGATGGCCCCACGCACAGCGCCCCGTGGTGTTTACCTCGGTTTGTGCTATGGTCTCCTCGGCTACAGTGGGGGTCTCTGTCACACTGTCAGCCTCTTTATAGTCTGCTTCCCCATACTCATAGTCATACTCCATTACATCCTCGGGCGCATACTACACCGCAGGGGGAGAAACATCAGGCAATGTGGTTAGTCGCAGGTCATACGAGTAGTCAAGGAGGGGTTGTCTTCTTAACGTTGACTTGGAGGAAACGTTAAGAGACGGGGAAGTACATTCTCTGGTGTCACGCGAAGTATTATACTGTCCCGCACGGAGTATAATAACCCAGCCGTGACGAGGCAGGCGTGCTAAGAGCAGGATGGTGGTTAGGGCTGTGAAGAAACTACACGTGTTGCATGTTAATTACTGGATATTAATTCAGACGCAGCGATTATGCATTTGGACACAGTTGCTAAATATTCACGTTAATTTTGTAAGTCTGTGAAACTTACTCCACAGTGTTTTTTCTCCATGAGAATTTTACAGTAGTTTCAATGGCGATCTCTCATTTTCTTAAAACTGCATGTGTGAAAAATAAAAAATAGAGAGACTAGGCTTCTCAAGTATTGAAGGGTTTTGGTATTTATTGTGAAATAGTGGGGGGGGGGGAGGGTGGGAAGGAATACGAGGGACATGGAATGAGACTACATTTTATTAGTCTAGAATGTATTATTGGGAATACTAGAACCAATGGAAAGATTGAATTTTAAATTTATTCAGAAATCCTGGATTTGCTATTTACAATCCAAATGATCATATATAATACTTGAAAATCATATCTGCTTACATTTAACACTTCGTTTAAAATGTTAAATACACTGCCTATGTACCTACCAAAAATGGGCATGCCATTTAGATATCATAAACTACTAACTGAACTCACATTGTAAATAGTATTTTATACTATTTTTGTGTTCAATAAAACGTCAATTTAACAGACTAATTCAGGAGAGGGGGTGTGTCCCTTAAAGCCGAAAGTCTGTTATATTATAAAGTAGGTTTTCTGAATACATATGTTAAATATTTGACAAATTAGTTTACCTGTTTTGACTTAAGTAGAAGCATTTGTGTAATTAAAAGTAATTATGTATGAAAAGTTAGCTTCACAGAAAAGCTGTCTATATGCATTCCTGTCACTTTAAATTGATACTGAACAGGTCTAGAACCTGCAGCTTTCACCGTCACCTGATGCGCAGATGTGCACAGCTGGACGGGGCTTAGCGCACGTGGGAACCCGCATCCGTTCTACCTGCTGCAGCCAGTCCCACCACGGCACCGCAGGACCAATCAACCAGTTAATGCTGGTGATGCCATATGACCACGTGCTAGTCATTTGCTAAACATGGTTTATGAGCAGCGACACTTGGATTTAGATGTATAGACTATAGTTGTAGGTATGGAATATTTAGTTATGTTGGTGAAATTACTACGTTTTTTTTTCCAACAAATGGCCTATTCGTGAAAATGTGTTGAAAACAACAGTTAACTTGTTACTTTAATTATAAACAAATCCTGCTTAAAAGCATTTTTAAATTAACAAGGTGTTAATTTTCACATGTGACATATGGACCGGAAATTTGACCATTAAATCAAGATCCACAAAATTGAGGATTTACTCTATTTTAAAAAAAAAATGTGTTGGAAAGACTATGTTCTTAGTAGAAGGGTATGCAAGACAATAATGCAAATTGAATGATGAGGAAAATAATGTGTTCACCTTCACAGATAAAATCTCTATCAAATTTTTAAGCTGTAAAGAAGAATGGAGGTACTGTCTGTGTAATACATGAAGAAAGAACCATATATAGATTTAACATCAAAACCATCATGGTTTTAATGTTAGTTATTCTTCCAAAGACCAGTAGAGGGTATCGTATAGGTTCAAATAAAATTTAAGTTTGATGATGTTATCACTATATTCAAATCTATATACAGGATACATTTTTCACTATTGTGCCAAACACATAAAAATTAACTGAAAATGAATAGGAATGAGTTATTCAGAGGAAACTAGTCTAAATTACAAGTTAGAAGAAGCACAGTCCAGTTAACTTCTAAAAGAAACTGACATATTTATTAATTCAAATTAAGAATAATAAATATGCAATGTCACAGATTTACTAATATAAAATTAACTAGTATAAAGTACAACATGTATGCTTGGTGCTCCACATTGTACTTCATTTTCATTAGCAAATACCTTTGCCTTCCTATTTTTGTATAGGCAGAACATGCATCAATTTGTAATGCACTTTTGAAATGTAATGATATATTAGAGTTCAAAATTAATATGAGAATTGCTTACAGATTAGGTTAGCCAGGTTTTCACATACTAGTATAAAATGGCTATCTCATTGTTGAAGTATCAGTGTTGCTTGGAATTGGGAACAACCAATGGCTGATGGAAACTTTTCATCGTGGCATGGTCAGCAGAGAAACTAGTTGGAGATGATGTGACGCATCACCCAGCAGACTTCCAGCCAGCCTTTGCTCCAGCGATACGCTGTTTTCATCAAATGCTTGCAACAAAAACAAGTTTGAGCCCAGTCAGGCACATTCTCAGGTTTGTGAGCGCGATCCCAGTATGAGGTGTGCAGGGTTATTTCTCTTTCTCTCTCCCTTCCTCTCCCTTTCCCTGTCCCTCTCCCTCTCCTTTTCTGAAGTCAATATAGTATATACATATATATAAAAATTTTGAAATCTGTCAATGTTAAATCTGTCAATGTTAAATAAATATATGTATAGACAATTAAAATAGAAAAAGGTTTACTATGTTATGGGAAGTCAAGTTTACTTTTAAATGGACTTAAGATTAAAAATAAGACTGTTTTTGATTCAAACATATTAATTTTGAACTCTAATATATCATATTTATATTTCAAAAATGCATTAAAATTGATGCTAAATTGATTCAAAAGAACTTAGCTACCTGACTAATAGCATAAAAAAATGGGAATGTCACCTCATAGTAAGAATGCATACCTTTATTCTTTAAAAAAAATCAGAGCCATATCTGTTGCTAAAATATATATAAGCCTTATCTTTCTTAAAACAGGAACAAAATAAACTTCATCAGTCGTGAACACATATACTAAATGGCATACATTTTAATACGGAATTTCTGCATAATCTGCAAGGTATGAAGGCACTAAAGCTGATGGCTATTTTACCGATCCTCTTGGGGTTCAGAGAAATCTGTTTTAAAGACCACGAGGGAATAAAAAGCAGGAAGCAGTGGAGAATGGGGTAAACAAGCAAACACAAGCATCCGGGCAATTTCGCTTTTCTTTCTCATATTGACCTTCCGGTCAGCTTCTTAAGACTTTTCCCTGTTTTGAAAAAAATTTAATATTAAGTCATTGGAAAAGATTATTGCAACAGAAATCACTATCAGACTTTAAAAAAAATAATGTAAAAAACACATATCTTCGATATATCAAAGATAATATTCATGATAACTTTTAAAACTAAAAGATAAGAGTCTCTGCCTGTTCTAAATAGTAAAACTCAAAAGGTGGCACCTAATAATAGTGTATTCAGAAGAGAAATGCTATTTGAGCTACTTTCGAAAGCAAGGACAGTTTTAATGTTTTTCAACTGCCACAATCCCTTCTAAAATTTAATACTTTCAATTGGAGAAAAGACTCTAAATGTTTTGAGAGTAGCCAGACAGACTAACTTCCATTTTGCTTACTTTTTGATTTCCAGAAAATCCACATCAATGAATATTACTGAACGGTCTGGAGAGAGGGTACACTGTGCTGTATTTCTTGTCCTTTAAGGCAGTCGAGGCTGACAGAATTACTTTGTATGCTGACTTAGATAAGTATATTTTTGGTCTGAATGAGGACAGAGTCAGATTTCATTGTGATGAATTTTCTTGGGGAAAAATCGCTTGGGAGAATGGTTTTATACCTGAATTCCAAATAACGTGACATAACATGAATAAAAAGCACATGAGTAGTTTAAATTACCACAGTCAGTTCATACTGCTTTTCATTTCATTGTGATCTACATCAAATGTTGTGAAAGAAAAAGAAAACATATATCAATGTTGTATAGCCTACCAGAACTGGGATGAAATTCCCTCACATCCTACAAACTTTAAGGTGGCTCTAGTGTCCCTTTCTCATCTGCAGGATTTCTCAAGGCCTGGGAAATGGGGTGACCCCAGAGCCTGGTCAGCCTTATCTTGAAGCAGAGTTAATGACTGAAGCGCTAAGGGCAAAAATAGAGCTTTTAGAAATTATCTTTTCCTCCCCCTCCAAAAAAAAAATGCTTATATATGCCGTATACAAGGGAGGTATGTCTATTTTTAAGAATCTTAAATTTAAAAAAATACTTTAATAAGAGGAAAAAACACCAAAATCCATTTTGAGTCAGTTCTTTCCAGCTATCGAGCGCTATGAAATACAAAATGGACTTTAATGAAAAAATGGAATACGTAGGGATGAGCCTCCAAACTGCAGGACTGACTGTCTCTGCCACCGAAGGGAGACCCCCTGGCCCACCTTCTGGTCCTCACCTCATCGATCTGCGGCTCCTGAGCCTGCGCGGCCTTGGGCACCGAGGAGTCGCAGTCGGGGCTGTAATGCTCACAGTAGTCATAGGCGGCTTTGGGGTCACTGATGATCAGCAGCTGTTGGATGTCCCCCTGCCCGGAAGCAAACAAGATGTGGTCAGCATGTTCAAATATACAGAGGTCTAGGGCAGTGGTTCCCACATGGGGCATACGCCCCACAGGAGGGGCAAATGTAAGGGGGGAAATTTGAGAATGAGTTATTGTGAATTTTTTGCATTTCTTATGGTTCTAGGGGTCTCATAGCAACACTAATAAAAGAGTAACATGCTAATTGACTGTACCTTCCAGATGCCAATCAGCCAATCAGGAGTGAATATGCAAATTAACCCAACAAATATGGTGGGTTAATTTGCATAGGCAGGCACTGAGTGGCTGGGGGTGGGATGGGATGCTTGCATTATCACCATGGCAAGAACGCAGGTATTCCACACACTTAGCATATTAGCCATTTTTTATATATATAGATAGTACACCTGATATACAAAATAAGTGTTAATTGACTGTTTATATTCTTAGTAAGGATTCTTGTCTATAGTAAGCTATTAGTAGCTAAGTTTTGAGGGAGTCAAAATTATACACACATTTTTGACTGCACAGAGAGTTGGTACCCTTAACCCTGACATTGTTCAAGGGTCAATTATATTCTGCTCTTGAAACAATCTGTTTCCACATGGGTCTAATTAAACAGGAAACTAGTTTGACATCAATCTATGGGTCATGACCCTATTAATTATACTAAAGCCTAGAAAAATCCTGAGTGAATATCCATTTGACTCAGATTCTAGAGACCTTGTAGATTTGAGAATAGGTACTGGATTCCCAGAATTCCTGAGGCATTCTGAATAACTTCAAAATTACTCCAGCTTTCTCTGCATTCAACATTTTATTAACAGGTGTTATTTAGGGCCTGATGAAAGTAAAGACGTTAAGATGTTAAAGACTCTTAACATTGAGCACTAAGAAATGACCCTTTGTCTCCTCTTACTTGCCAGTGTCCCCCCATAGTTTGCTGTTCCAAGTTGCAAATCCCCTGCTATTTGTGAATAAACTCACTCTGGGTAGCTGACAGACGTGTTATTTCATTTTTTAAGGTGGACAATACCAACTAATTAATTTAAAGCACTGAGAAGCCACGACTGAGGTATTATAAATAATCATAAATAACCACAAGAAATGTGAATACAGAAGTCTTCATTAGGCTGTATAAAAAATAAAGAGCCGAAGCTGGTTTGGCTCAGTGGTAGAGCATCAGTCTGCGGACTAAAAGGTCCCGGGTTTGATTCCGGTCAAGGGCATGTACATTGGTTGCGGGCCCATCCCCGGTAGGGGGTGTGCAAGAGGCAGCTGGTCGATGTTTCTCTCTCATCGACGTTTCTAGCTCTCTATCTCTCTCCTTCCTTTCTGTAAAATATCAATAAAATATATTTAAAAAAATAAAGAGACCTCCTTGAGTAATGGTATCATGAAGGGTTTCAATTCAAAATCCTGGTTCTGGAATTTTCTCCCAGGTTGCCATTAACTAGTTGGAATAATGCAAGTCACTCAACGTTGCCTATCTCATATACACATGAGGTACTTTTAAAATCCTATATTTTTAAGAGAATTACGGTTTCCTAAGCACTTACTATTTTAGTCAAGGCACTTGACTTCATTAAATGGAACCCTGCCAGCCTTCCCACCATAAATTCCCATTGCAGGTGGCACATTTTCAACCGTAAGAGTCACGACTGAAAATGTGCCACCTGCAATGCAGTTAAAAATCTGCTCTTCTCCGCCTCCCAGCAGGCATTTTCTAGTGCCTTTCTGTTAATCATATGACAGGCTGCGAGACAGTCTGCAGATACACAAAGGCATCCTGACAGGGTGAGGGGACTGTACAGCTTCCACAGCCACAGAGAACCGCACAGCTGGAAAAGGTGATGTGACCGAGTATGCCACCTTCTCCTCCAATGACCCGCAAGGCTGAGAGCTGAGTGGATGCAATTACCCTGCCTGGGCAGCTGTGGAAGCCAGGTCTATAGGAGAATGTTTGCCTACAGAGAACATCGTGCTAGAACCGTGGTCCGCAAACTGCGGCTCGCGAGCCACATGTGGCTCTTTGGCCCCCTTGAGTGTGGCTCTTCCACAGAATGCCATGGCCTAGGAGAGTCTATGTTGAAGAAGTGACGTTAGAAGAAGTTTAAGTTTAAAAAACTTGGCTCTCCAAAGACATTTCAATCGTTGTACTGTTGATATTTGGCTCTGTGGACGAATGAGTTTGCCGACCGCTGGTCTAGAGCAAAGCACATGTAAGAAAACCTGACAGAACCCACCTCTGCTGAGGAGATTCTGCCGAATGCCATGTGCACTTCTAAAGGTTCCCGCCACGTTTTTATTAGACCAGTCATGTGAGTGATGGCATAGCGTGCCCTCCTTTCCAAACTAAAGCAGGATGCATGTATCCTAACAATGTGTTTGGCTTGTTTTCATCTTTGTCTTATATACATCATATACATAACACAATAACTTCTTAAATTCTTTTTAAATACAATTTTGTTGATTTCAGAGAGGAAGGGAGAGGGAAAGAGAGAGACAGAAACATCAATGCTGAGAGAGAATCATGGATGGGCTGCCTCCTGCACGCCCCACACTGGGAACCGAGCCCACAACCCAGGCCTGTGCCCTGACCGGGAATTGAACCGTGACCTCCGGGTTCAAAGGTCAATGATCAACCACTGGACCATGCCAGCCGGCTAACAATAATTCTCTATAAAGCTCAACTGTTTCTATTTTCTCGTAATTACATCACACTCTATGAGATGCACAAGTTAATAAAAATTTAGCTTTCTGTGCCTGTGTAAGAAATCACCTTTTGTTGAAAAAGCAGTAAACCGATCCTACAAGATTGGTTTACTGCTTAAAGACCACTTGGCCATGGGTCAATGTGAGGCATCTAAATTTTCAGACTCGCTGAAACTGGTTTGGCTCAGTGGATAGAGCGTCCCTCTGCGGACTGAAAGGTCCCAGGTTCGATTCTGGTCAAGGGCATGTACCTTGGTTGCAGGCACATCCCCAGTAGGGGGTGTGCAGGAGGCAGGTGGTCGATGATTCTCTCTCATCGATGTTTCTAACTCTCTATCCCTCTCTCTTCCTCTCTGTAAAAAAATCAATAAAATATATATTTTTTTAAAATAAAATAAAAATAAACAAATTTTCAGACTCAACACCTCATCTTTCGGTGCGGCCCCCGGGTGCCTGGTTGGAGTCAGTGCCCAGCGTGGGCATCCCCTGAACTGTGCAGCGCAGCCGCTGGGTCCTGAGACCTGGCACTGGGGAAGCCAGCTACAGGCTGGAGAGCTAGGCTCCCGCCGGGCCTCACCCAAGTTATAATGGAACACCGTTTTAGGAAAGAATGCTACTCGACAACCTTGCTGTACCTGAGGCCTTGAGACAGCGCCTGGCACCTCGCCCCCGCGCACATCCTAAGTCTAAGGATTCACACCATCCGTCTACGTCACTTGCTTGGAAAGTACAGTTCGTACCGGAGCACAAAGGTACAGTTTCTAGTCCGGGATCCTCCTTACTCAGCCAGTCTCCACTGTCCAATCAATACAAATCCACTCACATACAAACTCCGAAAAGCAAGGCCCTGTCTGTTCAGTTCTCTAAGCCTCCTCCCTTTCTGGAATAAGCCGGTGGACAGTGGACCCACGATAAATGGAGCCCCGGGCAAAGGATTTATCCACCCCTCCAACTTTAGGCAGTTTCTGTGATACTTGGTAAATAGCTGTTGAGTTATTACCCCTCAACTTCAACACCTGAAATGAAGAACACGATTATTTATTTGTCTTGCATTTCCTAGAGCTCCTTTAAAAATTAATATGTACTTAAGCAGTTTTTAATATATATTTTATTGATTTTTTACAGAGAGGAAGAGAGAGGGACAGAGAGTCAGAAACATCGATGAGAGAGAATCATCGATCAGCTGCCTCTTGCACACCCCCTACTGGGGATGTGCCCGCAACCAAGGTACATGCCCTTAACCAGAATCGAACCTGGGTCCCTTTAGCCCATAGGCCAACGCTCTATCCACTGAGCCAAACCGGTTTCGGCTTAAGCAGTTTTTAAAGTGTAAAGTGTATATACATGTTAGGCATAGTTATTTCAGTATCTGAGGGCAGTTCAAGGAGAATACCTATTTAAACCAAATTTCTAGGCAATGTGTATATGGACCCTGTAAAACTTAAAAGATCCATCTGTGGACATTCTAAAAATAAATTCCAAATGACTGGGATTAAGGAGGCTTAATGTCATTATTCTATAAGGAAAGGCAATCAGGGAAAAAATTATAATATAGGAGAAAGAAAGGTGCATTTAGTTAAGCAGTTTCCAGCATGCACCAATATCAAAGCCATTGCCTACCAGAATTCTAGAGTATTTCCATAAGGTGCTCGCTGGAGGCTAAGGCTTTGGTTCCCCTTTGATGTCAGAGCTTGGTTAAACGTATGGGGGTCTCGGGAGGAGTTTTCGCTTGTGTATTCAGGAACACGACCAGCGTTAAATCTTAAACTTGTCACAGGCTTCTCAAGAAGCAACTCCCACTGCCAGAAGATTAATTGGAAACCGATGCTTCCTGTCTGCCCAGACTTCTGAATTTGCAGGGGCGTTAACTCTCATCGCAGTTCCTCTCTTCCAACATTCCATCCAGTTAATGATTCCTCTCAGGAATTTTGTGTGGAAGAGGAGAGCTGCCAAGATGCTCAGAATTCTAGTGTAACTGAAGAATGCATCATCGATTGCGCGGAAGGAGGGAAACCACGTAATCAGAGACAGAACGGCTACCCACACCATCCGTATTATTTAACCCACACCCCAGCTTGGGAAGTGGATTGTCAAGACAGTGGGTAGAGTTCCTGTGTTACTAACTCAACAGCTATTTACCAAGTATCACAGAAACTGCCTAAAGTTGAACAAAACATGGCCATCAAAATGGCACATTTGTCTTATACTTTTAGTCAAGGATTTTTACTGAAAAATCTTTACCAGTAATGCTCTATTTCCCCCCAGATAATAAATTAAATGTTCATTGTTTTTAACCATTTAAAAAATTTTAATTACAGCTGACTTACAACATTCGTTTCAGATGTACACCCAGGGATTAGACATTATATAATTTACTAGAGGCCTGGTGCATGAAATTTGTGCACGGGGGTAGGGGGGGGGGGGTTGTCCCTCAGCCCAGCCTGCACCCACTCTAATCTGGGACCCCTAGAGGTATGTCCGACTGCCCAGTGGGATAGGGCCTAAACATGCAGTTGGACATCCCTCTCAAAACCCAGGACTGCTGGCTCCCAAATACTCTCCTGCCTGCCTTCCTGATTGGCCCTAACTGCTTCTGCTTGCCAGCCTGATCACCCCCTAATGACTCTGCTGCCAGCCCGATTGATGCCTACCTGCCCTCCCCTGCAGGCCTGGGTTCCCCCCAACTGCCCTTTCCTGCGGGCCCAGTCACCCCCAACTTCCCTCCTCTGCTGGTCTGGTCACCCCTAACTGCCCTCCCCTGAAGGTTTGATCATCCCCAACTGCCCTCCCTTTCAGGCCTGGTCCCTCCCAACTGCCCTCCCCTGCTGGCCTGATTACCCACAACTTCCCTCCCTTGCAGGTCTGGTTCCTCCCAACTCCCCCCCCCCTGCTGCCCATCTTGTGGTGGCCATCTTGTGTCCACATGGGGGCAGGATCTTTGACCACATGGGGCAGCCATCTTGTGTGTTGGAGTGATGGTCAATGTGCATATTACTTTTTTATTAGATAAGATAGAGGCCTGGTACATGGGTGGGGGCCAGATGGTTTACCCTAAAGGGTGTCCTGGATCAGGGTGGGGGCTCCCTTGGGGCATGGGGCGCCCTGGGTGAGGAGCCTGTGGTGGTTTGCAGGCCAGCCATGCCCCCCAGAGACCCAAGTGGAGGCCCTGGTATCTGGGATTTATTTATCTTCTACAAATGAAACTTTGTAGCCTGCACCAGGGTGCAGAAGCTTGGCTTCCTCCATGGTCAGGGGCAACCCTAGCCTCCTGCTCTCTCCAGCTCCATGGCTGCCACCATTTTGTTGTGATTTATCTTCTATCATTGAAACTTTGTAGCATTGAGTGGAGGCTTAGGCCAGCAAGGGCAGGTGGAAAGCTTAGCTTCCTCTAACTCAAGCCTCTCTCCTACTTTCTGTGGCTGAAGCCTTCTTGTTTGGGTTTATTTGCATATTCGCTCCTGATTGGTTGGTGGGCATGGCTTATGAGTATAGCTGAGGATGGTCAATTTGCATATTACTCTTTGATTAGATGGGATTAAGAGATCATGCCTATAAATCTTATTGCCACGTGACACCACACATAGTTGTGAGAATATTATTGACCATATTCCCCAGGCTGTATTTTATATCCCTATGACTATTCTGTAACTATCATTCTGTACTTCTATATATCTTCACTTTTTTCACCCATCCTCTAAACACCCTCCCATCTGGCAACCATCAAAATAGTCTCTGTATCTATGAGCTTGTTTTCTGCTTTCTTCGTTTATTTTGCTTTTTAGATTTAATTGTTGATAGATTTGTATTAGTGACATTTCATTGTTCATATTTTGATCTTTCTTCTTCTTCATTCTTATTGTTATTATTATTTAAATAGACCCTTTAAGATTTCATGG
This sequence comes from Vespertilio murinus, assembly GCA_963924515.1. NCBI lineage: Eukaryota > Metazoa > Chordata > Mammalia > Chiroptera > Vespertilionidae > Vespertilio > Vespertilio murinus. The sequence continues at coordinate 6,912,139 of OZ004719.1, read as the reverse complement.
AATTCTGGATTGGTGGTGATGAATTCCTTTAGCATTTTCTTGTCTTTGAAATTCTTTATCTGTCCTTCAATACCAAATGATATTTTGCTGGGTAGAGTAATCATGGTTGTAGGTCATTGCTTTTCATCACTTTGAATATTTCTTGCCAGTCCCTTCTGGCTTGTAAAGTTTCTGTTGAGAAATCAGCTGATAGTCTTATGGGAGGTCCCTTATAGGTAACTAACTGCTTTTCTCTTGTTGCTTTTAAGATTCTCTCTTTCTCTTTATCCTTTTGAATTTTAATTATGTTGTGTCTTGGTGTGTGTCTCTTTGGATTCATCTTGTTTGGGACTCTACCCTTCCTGGATTGTAGTACTATTTCCTTCATCAGGGAAGGGAAATTTTCTGTTATTATTTTTTAAGTAGGTTTTCAACTTCTAGCTCTTGGAAAAATGGTAGCATACCTGGCCTCTTGTCTCCTTTCTTGCCAAAGAAGAGCTATACCCCATTGAATTAATAAATGCTTAAAAGTATGCTTATTCATTCATTTAGACAATAGTACATTTAAGACATTATTCTAAACACTGAGTATATATAGCACAAATCCCCTGCCCTCTTAGAGCTTAGATTCCAGATGGGGAAAGAAAAACTAAGAAAAATTAAAGAGTGTTAAGCACTGTGCAGAATATAATAAAGCATGATATGGAAGACATGTCAAAAGCCATGTCTGAGATGTGTCATGTAGATATATAAGACTATTTGTACATGCCAGCCATAAGATCCCCTCTTAGAAATAACTATATACATATACATATACATATACATATACATATATATATATATATATATATATATATATATATATATAGTCTGAATGGATTAAAAAAAAAAGTCCCAGGGAGATTGTCAGAGGAAATTTTAAAAAAAAAGGCCCAAGTACATGATATCCACAAGAAACCTACTTAAATAGAAAGACATATAGATTAAAAGTAAAGGGATGGAGAAAAATACACCATGCTATCACTAATCAGAGGAAGTAAGAATACCTATATAAATTTTAGTTCGAGTTGACTTCAAAGCACAGAAAGTTATCCAGGTTAAACAGAAGTATTATATGATGGTGAAGAAGAAAACTGTCCAAGAAAATAGCTACCTTTAACGTGTATGTGCCTAAACCCAGAACATCAAAACTATGTGAGGCAAAAACTAAAACAGCCCAAGGAAATTTTAATTAATCCAATATTATAGTGGGAGAGATTAACAACTTTCTCCCACAAATGGACAGATTCAGCTGCAACAAATTAGTAAGGACATAGTTGAACTCAACAACGCTATCAATCAAGTGGATATAATAGAATTCCATAGACTACTTCATCCAACAACAACAAATCGCACATTCTTTTCTATCTCATATGGAACATTCACCAAGAAAGACCACATTCTGGGCCATAAAACACACCTTTAACAAATTTGAAGAATGAAATCCTTACAGGATCTGCACACAGATGTTTATAGCAGCTTAATTCACAGTTCCCAAAATTTGGGAGCAACCAAGATGCTCTTCAGTAGAAGCCCTAACACATCATGTTACAGCCAGACAGCGGGATACCATTCATCACTGCAGAGCAAGGAGCTATCAGGCCATGAAGCACATGGAGGAGACATAAATGCATATGAATCAGGGAAAGAAATCAATCTGAAGACTAAAAACTGTAGGATTCCAACTATGTGACATGTTGGAAAAGGAAAAGCTACAGAGATAATAAAAAGATGAGTGGTTGCCAGAGCTTAGGGGTAAGGGAGGGATGAATAGTCAGACCACAGAAGATTTTTAGGACATGAAACTACTTCATAAGACACTACATTGGTGAATGTATTTGCCAAGAGCCATAGAATGTACAACAGGAAAGCTGTTGTATGTCAATGCATGATTAAATTAACATAGAATACATACCCATATCTATGCATAACAGTATTTTCAGCGCCTTATATATATCAGCTCATTTTTTAAAAATAAATATGTATGAGGGAGATTCCATCACTATTCCCATTTGAAGAATAATAAAATTAAAACATACATAAAACAATTACCCAGAGAAACGTGATTAAGCTAGTGGCTGAGATTCCAAATCAGATTTTTCTCATTCCAGAATCAATTCTTATATTCCCTGTGCCACACTGGAATTAAAGAATCCCAATTATAGGTCTATATATTCATTTGGGAATTTTCATATAAACTAATTTGTCATTATTTTACAAACATTTTCAGTTTTTTTCTTATCTGTTAAATATTTTGTTCCTAAAAGTATTCAGATTGCAATTCAAATAGCATTTTTGTCAGAATAGCACCATTCCATAAATGCAGGGTAGTATATAGACAAAATTATATACACTAAACAAATTTGCATCTAAATGGAAATGACACTATTTCCAAAAAAGTGAGAATGAATTGCTGGTGTTTTTACATCTCCTTCATTACAACTCTTGATCCAACACTAAAATAATGCATATCTGGCACCATTATCTCGTGTCAGTTTTAGTTTAATTTCTACATATTCCGTTGCAATGACTCAGAAATCTAGATAGGAACCATAATGTAAAAACCAAAAGAATTGAAATATAGCTGGTTAGATTTTGGAAAAGATATATTGACATCATATTCAGGTATGCTGAATTAATTTCACAAAAGAAATCAGAAAATTTTATTCTGATGAAAAAAATGTGTGTGTTTTACAAAATTATATTTAGCCTGTAAAACTAGTTTACAGTTAAAACAAAACTTTTCGCCCTGGCTGGATGGCTCAGTTAGTTGGAGCTTCACCCAGGACACCCAAAGCTCACAGGTTTGATTCCCAATCAGGGCACATGCCTAAATTTCAGGTTTGATACCCTGTCAGTGCATGTAGGGGAGGGAACCAATCAATGTTTCTCATCCTTCTCTCTCTTTAAAATCAATTATAGATATACATATACATCCGGTCAAATTAGCATATTACGCTTTTATTATTATAGATGCCACAGGTGAGGTATATGAGCATGGGAATGCAAGACTGACACTCCGAAGTTACACTGTTCTTTTTATAAAAATACATACCGTCTGTGTGTATGTGTGGATACATATGTGCATGTACATACATGTGACATATAGATTCACACATCAACAAAACACAGCATATCTTCCATGTAAAACTTGTCTATCACACAGCTTCACTCTGTCCCACTGTGGAAAGTACGTGACTCAGAGATTGGGCACAAACAGCCCTCAGAGTAACGATGGTGTCTCAGGCGTGTGCGCCCTGCCAGGGGCCAGGCCCCAGTCTGTGTGTTTGGCTCACAACGAACTAAATGACCAGAAAGCACCAGCTAGGGTGCGGGGCCTGGGAGGTGAACAGAGAGAGCGCGAGGCTCTACCTGGGGAATTAAAACCGGAAGAAAGCTTTTACTGTGACCTTCACATCATTTTTAAAAGGGGAGAGAAGCAGAATATGGGACTTGCCCATTTTTCCCCAGTCCACCTCCCGGAGAAGGAAGTGGAGAGAAGAGAAGAATGGCAGGCACCAGGCGGAGAGCCACGGGCCCCTCCCCGGAGAATAGCGGGCCTGTGCTGGCATCACCCAATCTCTGTCAGCGGTTCCCAGGCGCTCGGGTGGCCATTGTCCGCTCATTCTCTCCCCCAACAATGGCAGACATCAGCGCTGCGCCCGCGGGGGACGAAAGTAGGTCACCCCGCAGGGCCGGCCAGCCTCCCCGTGGGCACCTCTCGGTGGTGCCTGCCGAGGACTGGGCGCACCGGCCTCAGCCAGAGCGAAGCCGGAAAGAAAGCCCGGCCCATCGTTACCTCAAACACTTCCTCATCCAAGATCCGCGTGCCGAACACCGTGATGCCGTTGGTGTCCACGATGGCGCGCTCGCTCCTGCCCAGCGGCTTGGTGGCTTTCTTCTTGCAGTCCACGATCATGGTCACCGTTTTCTTCTCCACGCTGATGGCTACCCGATGCCACCTGCAAAAGCCCAACCACAGTCCTCGCGTAAGCTCCCGAGACCTGCTTGCTGAGCCATCTTTCATGCCGAAATACAGCTTGGCTCCGTGGATAGAGCCTCGGGCTGCGGACTGAAGGGTCCTGGGTTCGATTCCAGGCAAGGGCACATGGCCGGGTCTCGGGCTTGACTCCTAATAAGGGGCAGGAGGCGACTGATCCATGATTCTGTCTCATCATTGATGTTTCTCTCTCTTTCTCTTTTCCTCTCTGAAATCAATAAAGCTATATTTTTGACAAATGCAGTGCATTTGAAATGGGAAAGCGAGCTGAAATGGTGCAAGATGCAGGCTCACTGTTTACTGGGAAGTTGCTAAGTGCCCTGGGACACAGGCGGATATACATGTGTGTGTACATACATGTGACATACAGATTCACACATCAACAGAACCAAAAGCATTGAAAAGTGGTTGAGTAAATTTTAGGAAGAGACATATTAACATGTTATATATTAACGTGTATTGTGTTTAGAATCTAGGGCTTACATACCAGGGGAGAATATACAAGACACACGGAATCCCAAACAAATAATCTGAAAATGCCACCAATATCAATTATTACTAAGCTACTGGGGGCCGATGAGTGAGGAGATCAGGCCTTCCTCCCCGGGCTGCGGCACTGGCTGTGCTCAGCAGGGCGGATGCCCAGCACCCCTGCTATCCCTGCTGAGAAGGGGGTGCCGTCGGGACCCCCTGTGCACATGGCCCCAAAAGCTTCATCTCACCGTGTCCTGATGAGGGCATTCGCTAAGAGACTGGGGGGAAGAGAGGGGGTACGCCATCGTTGCCATGTGCGGAAATGCTTTCTTCCCAAGTGGGATTCCGCTGAGAAAGAGAGCACCTCCTCCCGCGGTCCCTGAGGGCACATCCTCTCCTCTCACTGATGGCAGCTCCCCTGGAGCCCCGGCCGACCTCCCGGGGAGACACAGTGTGGTCCTCCGTCTTTATGCACGTCGGTCTCAAGGGCTTTCGCTTTATTTTTCCATTTTAATTTCAAGACAGTGATAGATCACTCCGGTGGGCAGGAGCCAAGACAGAGACACAGTCTTTCTCCTTCTTCCCCACCTGGCAGGAGGCGGGGACTCAGAAAGCAAGCCCTGTCTACATGTGTGTGTGTTTTTGTTTTTTTTTTTTTTGGGGGGGGGAGCTAATTCAGGGCATGAGGGCAGGTGGGAGGGGAGAGATGGCCAGCCCTTTGGAGACGTGCATGCCCGCCTGGTCGTGTAAAAGGGGGGTTCCATTAGCAGGACCTGGTGCCGACATAACCACTGGGCGAAGCTCACTAGATGGAGCAAGCCGCTCTGGCATATAAATATAATTTCCAAATGAAAAGTGCTAGATTAATATTCCAGAAATGTCTAGGATTAGATCCTTCAAATGGCAGGAGCCTTCCTAAAACTGGACTTGGCAGGGCTGCGGATGAGGGCCACGCGCATTTCCACCTACACATAATCTCTGGTCTTTCCACGGCCCGTTCAGCGAGCCCGGGCGTCTGCTTGGTTTGAACTGAGCGAAGGTTTAGAGGGAGGAACCTCTTCACACCGTGAAGGTGAAAGTCACACGCGTTTCCGCTAAGATGTCCGCGTCCTCGCTTCAACCATTCTCAATGGGGATGTGCTTTTCATGAACAGAAAATACTTATGATTTTAGCTGTTGAAAGTCATAAGCATGTATTGGAATGAACTGCTCTCTGAGTGGGAGACAGTGTTGATGGCACAGAATTCAGAATTCAGCATGATTTTCGGAAGAATGGTGTGGTTATCGGAGAGTCTGTCCTTATGTCAGCCATTGGCTAAAACTATGGTCTGCCTCTGCTACTTTCCAAACGTGTGATCTCGTGCAAAGGACCTAACCTCTCCGCTGCCTTATCTGTAAAATGGGTTACTGCCATCACGTTCTTCCAAGAGCTGTGAGGATTAACTGAGGATGACGTGTTTAGAGAAGTATGTAGCGCATGCCAAGTATTATGTAAGGCTTCCTTCCCATGTTCCTCCATCTTCATCTGACTATTGCATGGTAAGGAGACCATCTCTCTGCTCAGAAAGCCTGCAGTGGCTTCCATCTCGCTCAGAACAGAGCGCAACGTGCTGAGGGCACGGCAATGTGCTAGAGCATCTGGCACTACGTGGCTGTCCGTCCCCACGGTCCGGCTCTGCTCCTGGCAGCTGGCACCCCGGACCTTGCTTGGACCCCTGGCCACCCCTGGATCTCTCCCCCTCATCCTGGAATAGCAGCCTTCGATCCTCAGTGTGACTTGCCCCTTCTCCTTCACAAGTCTCTGTGCTAATGAGGTTTTTCCCGAGCCCACTTCTTAAAAGTGCACCTCTCCCCCCTTTCCCTAAACTCTCCCCTGCTCATTTCTCTCTCCCAGATATCACCGCCTGACATACTATTGATTAGTCATTTAAAAAAAATACATATTTTTATTGATTTTAGAGAGGAAGGAAGAGGGAGATAGAAGCATCCATGATGACAGAGACTCATTGATCGGCTGCCTCCTGCACACCTCCTACTGGGGACATTGAGCCCACAACCCGGACATGTGCCCTTGACTGGAATCGAACCTGGGACCCTTCAGTCCACAGGCTGACGCTCTATCCACTGAGCCAAACCAGCTGGGGCTTATTAGTCATTTTTTATTGTTCACTATTTGTCTGCCCAGATGGGTACACGATGCGAGCTTGGACATGCCAGCGTGTTCTCCCTGTCCCTCTCGCTGGGTGCAGAAGGCTGTGTCCCGCGGTTAAACACCTGCTGGATTAGTCAAGCCAGAGAACTGCTTGGGGCTGAGGCCCTGGGCCATGGCGCACTTACTTCCCGTCGGCGATGTTGACCGTGCGGAACAGGGGGTAGTCCTCGGGGGCGGGCTTGCCCAGGTGGTCCTCGAACAGGAAGACGGGCGACCTCCCGACCTCAACGCCGATTTGCTGAATGCCGTGCTCATTGTAGATAGATAAGAGGAAAGACTGAATGCCCTTTTTGGGTTTTACTGTAAATAGTATCGAAAAATCTTCTGGGAAAGTTCCTCCTGAGGAGAAAAGTCCAAAGAGTCAGATTCCGAACTTCCAGATGGCTCCTGGATCACCCCGTTATCTGTCAACTTTCTGGGTGGCCTTAGGAAGCCACCGAACTTCACAAAGTGATAACTACACAGGCTTAAAAGCAAACAGAGGGGACCGTGGCCAAGTAGTTCAGCTGGTTAGAGCATCGTCCCGATTCATCGAGGTTGTGGGTTCGACCCCTGGTCAGGGCACATACGGGAATCGACCATGGTATGCATAAAAAAGTAGATCAACAAACCCATGCTTTTTCCTCTCTCTCTCTCTCTCTCTCTCTCTCTCTCTCTCTCTCTCTCTCATCAATTTGAAACATTAACAACAAACAGAGAAGAATCTCTGCTAAGCTTTTTCTGCAATACTTGTCTAAGCTATATCAAGTTTAAAGCCCCTCATTTAAAGCACAGTAATGAAATACAATTAAATAAAAAAGATAGGAAGCAAGACCATGATGCCAAATACAGTGTCGAGCACAGAGGGTTCTTTCAAAGCACTCGGGTCCCACTGTTGGTGCCAGGCTTGTGTCTGCTGTCTTTGCCTCCTCTGAGGCCATCCATCATCTCTCTAAGAGGCAGGGCACCAACACAGCGTGGATACATTCTCTCAGTCGTCCTTCTGAAAGCCAGAGTCTCTGATCAGTTTTTCCTATCACACAGCGCAGTTCCACTAATGAAAAAAGCGTATGTCATTCGAAATCACAACCGTGAGACACGTGGCCAGTTTGATGGTAAATTCAAGAGGGCAGACTGTCTCCTTCTCCCCTCCCCCACCATCATAACCCAAATACCTCGCCGGGGGAAGATCTGTATCAGTGCTTAGAAAGCATTTAGTCAATGGGTGTATTAGTTAAATGGACAACATAAATATATCTCACCCAGTTAAGCAAAAAAAAAAAAAAAAAAGTATATAAAATAAAGTCTACCCAGAGAGAGGAAGGGGAATTTTAGAAAATACTGTAATTATATCAGACTTAAAAAATTACAACAATTTAACCATCCAACCTGTACAGCAGTACCTTTGAATACTGTCACTTTCTAACTAAGGAGAAAACGCTGTTCATTATAAAGGTATTTCCCAATTTAAAATAGAGCAAAAACCTTAAAGATTATGGTTAAAAAAAGAAAATACAGATATCTAAAAAATCGGGATTTAATGTCAATCTAACCTAGGCAACCCACCTTAGTCTCTCCCTAGAAGATGCTAATGAAAACTGTTCGAAATTCATGTAACATTATATTTAAAATCATTTTTCTTGGGGAAAAAATTTATGTGTGTCAGTAAGAAAACATGTGTGCAAGAAAAAAAAATTTAAATAACTGTTCAAAATGGTTCACAACTAACAATCAATGTCAGAGAGGATTCCCTACGTATATAGTTCAACCAACAGAACTGAAACCACCGAGCAGGTGAAATTGAACATGGGCTGGCAATGAAAGGTGAAGTTGCTCCAATCTCCCCAATAAGTAAACTCTGCGTGATTCTATGCAAAAGTGAGCTTCACATAATGTTGGCTTCAAGTCTTGTCATCTTGAAATAAAATAGCTTTACTAGGTTTTCTCCTAAGCGTATCTTCTGTGAAAGTGCTGAGTGAAAAATCGGCCATAACTAAATCATTATTAGCCAAACCAGCATGGTTCAAGGGGTTGGGTGTCAGTCTATGAACCAGGAGGTCACAGTTCCATTCCCTGTCAGAGCACACGCCTGGGTTTCGAGCTCGCTCACCAGTAGGGGGCGTGCAGGAGGCAGCCGATCAATGATTTTTTTCCCTCTCTCATCATTGATGTTTCTCTCTTTCTCCCTCTCCCTTCTTCTCTGAAATAAATGTTTAAAATCATTATTTTTCTTCTTGCTTTGGTGACCACCACCTATTTGCTGTCTGATATATAAAAAATGGCATGTTCTCCGCCCTAGCTGTGCATTATAAAGCAGGATAAAAAGAAACAGTGAGAAGTAACACAGCGGTAGCCATAGTAATGCAGTGAGCATACCTGAAAAGAGCTGTTTTGTCGGGGCGCTGAGCTGAGCTTGCTTTGAAACTCTGTAAGCAGTATCCGACCCTTTCGAATTCTTTCTGTTTGTGCAAAAGCCCGTTGTTTTTGATATTCCCTCTGGAGAATTGTGAAAATCTAGAGCTTTTAGTACATCAACTGGAGCAGCTGAAAAATAAAAATAAGTTAAAAATAAGAAAAATGTAACTGAACAAAACAATCGAATATAAAAATGAGTTGTTGTTTTTTTAATGGAGGAAATCGTTTGTGGTTCCACGTACAAAATCTGTGTATCACCTGTTCTACTTCCCTAACATTTGGGGGTGGGGGGTAGCTGAGGAGTGGGAAAGCAGGTAAAATCTAAACCAAAACATTCCCATATACTAAAGATCTCTAGCGGGAACCAAACGATGCCAGAGCAAAGCAGAATATTTACTTTTATATAAATATTTATGCCTGTGTATGTGTGTGTGTAGATTTAGAAGTTTATATGACTTTGCAGACATTCTGATGCACCACAACTTCAATTTATAAAACCTCTAATTATTTTAAATAATTGCATTGTCTGGCACTGAAGTGAAAGCTAGCATCCGTAGTGTCCCATTAACTTCTAATGGATTTACCATCCAACTCTTCATAATGTAAACAAAGGTGATTTTGAAGATTCAAACTCAGAATAAATGTTATGCATAAATGCTGCCATGAGCAGTTACTAAGTCATATTGAGATAAGATAGTAAAGAACAGCTACAGAATGTAATGCCCTTGTTTTGTGTGCTTTATGATATTAAGTATTTGCAAAGTACTCTACAGAAGCCTACACTTGCGTGGATGTGCGTGCATCTGTGTCTTACGTGCCTGCCTAAATGCACGGATGCATGATTGGCTGACTTTCACCACCTACATTTGCCAGAGTAACTGCATGGACATTGCTTCATGCTTCGATATTTAAAGTCCCGGGGTATGAGCAATCCTGCTCTTCCCCCTTATATGTAGCCTCGGGGTGTAGGGTCAGGCCTATTTGTTAGCAGGAGCATACATTTTCCTAATCCAGTTCATTCCAGCTGCCCCCTGCTGCCATGAGGTGATCGGTAGAAAATAAGTTTGAAATCTTCAACTTGCCCTCCAGATAAACATGATACTGTATACAGCTGTTTTGGAATAGAATTCACATACCACGCAATTTAAAGTGTTCGATTCTCTGGTTTTGGTAGACTATTCACTTATATATGCCATGATTACATATGTCATCAAATTTGCCACTTTAGCCACTTTAAAGTGCATAATTGAGTAGCATGGTTATATTCACATTGTGCAACCGAATTTTTTTTATTTCCAAAATTTTTTCAGCATCTCAGACAGAAACTCTAGATCAGCTGTGGGCAAACTATGGCCCATGGGCCGGATCCAGCCCGTTCAGCTGTTCTATCCGGCCCTCGGAGCCAAAAGAGCAGAGGGTTCTCTTGCTCTCCCCTCCGCTCCTTCACCAGCAGCCCAGGATGAGAGTGCCAGCATGGTCAAGTTGCTTTTGATCCAGCCCTCCGGTCCAGTTTAAGAACCCATTGTGGCCCTCGAGTCAAAAAGTTTGCCCACCCCTGCTCTAGATCCATTAAGCAATAACTCCCCATTTTTTCCCTCCTTCTACTTCACTTCCTGTCTGTATGAATTTGCCTATTTCAAATATTTCACATAAGGAATCATAAAATATTCCTCAAAACACTAAACATAGAAGTACCATGTGACCAAGCAATTCCACTCTGAGAGATATACCCAAAGTGTTGAGAGCTGGGGCTTAAACAGATACCTGTATGACCATGGTCATTGCTACACTCTTCACAATAGTCAAAACGTGGAAATAACCCAAGTTTAGATCGGTATGTGAACAGAATGTGGTGTATTCATGCGCTAGAACATAAGTCAGCCTTAAGAAGGAATGAAGTTCTGATACATGCTTCAACATAGATGGACCTTCAAAACACAGCACTCTACGCAGTAAGCCAGGCATAAAAGGACAAATGGATATTTTTAGACATTCCAATTTCCTGATCCACCACCAAGTCTCCTTTAATTCACTGAGCAAGTAAAACCAGCCACGGTGAGCTGTAAGCGTTATGATCTAAGCAGGCTTCAGAATCGTATTACTCAATATGCTTACATTCTATTGGCTCTCTATTGTTATTCAAAAATTATAAATTTCAGAGAAGGCCACGTGCCAGCCAGTGTGTCAGTGAGTCTGAGACATGTCCTTATTGCACGTATTTTGATTCTAATGAAAAAGACTCTGTTTAGCCTAAACTGGTTTGACTCAGTGGATAGAGCGTTGGTCTGCAGACTGAAAGGTCCCGGGTTCGATTCCGATCAAGGGCATGTACCTTGGTTGCGGGCACATCCCCAGTAGGGCGTGTGCAAGAGGCAGCTGGTCGATGTGTCTCTCTCATCGAAGTTTCTAACTCTGTGTCCCTCTACCTTCCTCTCTGTGAAAAATCATAAGATATATTTTAAAAAAATAATAAGACTGTTTATGCCCAGTAAGTAAGTAGGAGGCTGTATCTCCCCGAAGGAGATTTTGCAAAGCCCTGTTTTGTTCAGAAGGAAAAGAAGTCAGTTCTGGTTGAAAGTGAGAACCAATTATTACTGCTTTAAAAACTTTCAGTTGTTAGTTTTTAAAAAATGGCATGGCCATCACATTTCAAAACATGCATTCTCTGTTTCTGGGAGGACTTAATGAGAATGAAATCGGGGCTTGCTTTAGCATCAGGAGATATCATCACCACAATTGATCGCACTCAGAATGGACAGGGTGATTGCTACCATGGTGTTCTTTGAGAATTACCATTTCCATTCATATTCCTTACAAGAACAGCCCGTCTGTTCTAGAATCTCCCCACGGATGCTGGCTTGTCTGTGAGCCGTGCGTGTCCGGTCATGTCCCCAGTTAATTAAATTCTGGGTGGTACCCGCTTCGCTGTGTACAAACCTGTGAATGAGCTTTGTGTACTCTGCCTTTGATGCCATAACTAATGCACTTTCCTCTCCTGATAAAGACATCTCCTTACTCCACCAAGCGTCTGAATGAACATCAGCATACAGCCCAGGAGAGCACATACAGTGTCTCAAATATTTTTATAAAACACATTTTCCCTTTGGAAACCAGGCGTTTTCCAAGGGACCATTAATTCTATCAAACCTGATACGTTTTAGCTCGGCCTTGGGATACGCAGAGAGTAGTAATAGCAGCGAAGAACGTTTTCCACCACAGCCCTGCTGGTGATGGCAGAGGTTTTAGGCCAATGGGACAACTGAGCAGCCTTACTGTTCTGCGATGACAGAACTCAGACCACAATAACTATAATACTGCCACCTCCAGAGAATCTAGAGTCTGTGCCAATCACCGGGCTGACTTTAATCTCAGGCTGTACCCCTACAAGCCATTCGGGGCTCTGTTCTTACCCCCGCTGTGCAGAGGAAGGCACTGGGAACTGGAAAGCAAATATCAAATCTAGGCTTTTCCCATTCCCCAGGCCTCGTGGCCGTACCCCAGAAATAGGCACGCTGCATAACGAGACGGAAACCGTAAATAGCATTCACTAGAATAATGTGGAGGGCCGGTCTTCGCCGGCTGACGTTTACATTGGCTTTCCGCTAAACTCTGTGCCCGCTGCAGGGGTAGCTTTGCTCTGGAGGAGACAGAGCTTCGCCTCAGAAAGCCACAGCACCGTATCTGTTTACTTTATCTTATCGTCTTGCTCGGAAGCCATTAGGAGAAGTACATCTGCAGGGCTGAAAGACTCCGGGGGAGATGTGGACCCCGCCATAAAGGCTGCCATTCTTCCGAGAAGAAAAGGTGGCAGCCCCGTGGTCATGGTCCCAACGGTATGTAGGTAAACAAGACATGAAATGAACCACGCAGTGCCTTCTCCCCAACTGTCTTCGCACGGGGTGACCCTCGTCAGGGGCAGGGTCTCGCTCTGACCCCCGCCCACGGCGCACACAATGGGATGGAAACACACTCTCTTTGCAGGACTCAGCTGAGGGCTCTGTTTTCCCTCCTTACGGGGTTCTTTGTGGAGACACACAGTATGAGGTTCTCCAAAAGCCAGTTAAGCAACAGAGGCATTTAACAGAGAGGCCAACTGGATTGTTTCTCTAAAGTCACCAAGATGTGGCTTCCATTAACCAAGTCTTAAAGTTTTTTATTTTTCCTTTCAGGTAAAATCAATAATAAAATCTGCCTTTTATTCGATCTCATCATCATAGCATTTAACAAATTCTGGCAATATGGGTCTAAGGCAGTGGCTCTCAACCTTTCTAATGTCTGTTTTCCGATGGTCTTAGGCCAGGGGTGGGCAAACTTTTTGACTCGAGGGCCACAATGGGTTCTTACACTGGACCGGAGGGCCGGAACAAAAGCAACCTGACCATGCTGGCACTCTCATCGTGGGCTGCTGGTGAAGGAGCGGAGGAGAGAGCAAGAGAACCCTCCGCTCTTTCGGCCCTCAACTGTCTTGAGAACAGCTAGCAAGGTCGACTAAGACTATGGGAAAACACAGATATTTACATTACGATTCATAAAAGTAGCAAAATGACAGTTATCGAGTAGCAATGAAAACAATTTTATGTTTGGGGGTCACCACAACATGAGGAACTATATTGAAGGGTCTCGGCATTAGAAAGGTTGAGAACCACTGGTCTAAGGTTTTATACACACATGCGTGTGCGCACACACAGGGAAACTATTCTTCATTTTTTTATTACCTAAACTGCAACTGTTTTAACGATTAAGAGTACACATTTATTTTAAGTGCACTCAGTATTTCTAGTAGAAGTGACATTTCCATAGTCAAGGCAAATCCTAAATGCTTTAAATACTTTGTTTCTATGCTGCCAACAAAGATGGCGCAAGTCATGGTTCGCTTGTCGGATGGATCCGATCAGAAGAGCGTTTTGTCGGAAACCTTTTCCCTGGCTTCGATGGTAGACTTCCACTGCTTGTTCTATGGGAGATAGGAACTCAGAGCCCTGTGTGCTACTACATTTAATAGCCATGAAACTGTTTTTCCCTGGTTTTCTTTTTTGTTGTCATTAATCCTCACCTGAGGATGTTTTTCCATTGATTTTTAGGGAGAGTGGAAGGGAGAGGGAAAGACAATATCCATGTCAGAGCAACACATCGATTGGTTGCCTCCTGCTCTCGCCCCGACCAGGGCCCAGGATGGGGAGGAGCCTGCAACCAAGGTACATGCCCTTGACCAGAATTGATCCTGGGACCCTTTGGCCTGCAGGCCAAAGCTCTATCCACTGAGCATCACGGGCTGGGGCTCCCTGGGTTTCCTTATTAATCTGCATACCACAGCTGGAGTGAGCTGGGACTGCTGCAAGAATCCCTTCAAAACAGCCCACTGACTAGCAGGTGTATGCGCATGCCGTGCATATGAAATCTGGCCTTGAGCATCTGTGCGACTTGGATACATTACTGAGGGCCTTGGGCCTCAGCTTGCACATCTGTAAAAGAACAATGGAAGTATTTAGCTAAAAGAACGTTTGTGAGTCGGTATTTGTAGAGCTGCCTCAGAACAGCGGCCGGGAGGACTCCTGTGGGCGAAGACTGCCCTGCCGTCTGGTACACGAGCAAGGGGTGGCTTTACATTTTCATACGGTTGAAAACAATTCAAAGAAGCATAATATTGTGGGACACGTGGAAATTGTATGAGGTGTGGATGTCAGCATCCACAAATGAAGGTTGTTGGTGTAGAAAGCCACAGACATTTATCCACAGGCTGTCCATAGCTGCCTCCCAATGAGGACAGAGCTGTGTGGCTGTGACAGAGACCGGGTGGCCCGCAGAAGTTCAACCACCTACCAGCTGGCCCTTGCGAGCTGAGTACTGAAGGATGAGCTGAGTCCTAAAGGACGAGTAGAGTTCATCAATGGAGAGTGGGGCAATGGAACTATCAAAACATGGCAGCACGGAGTTCAAGGACATGAATGTGGTCATGGCTGCCGGATGCCACATCAACACTCAATATACTTAGGAGCCCAAGTTCTCCCTGGGGACCCCTTGGCTGAAAACTCACATCTCTTCCATAAGTATTCTTAGCCACACACTCCAATGCGATGTCTACTCTAACTCCTGCTCATTTCCCCGACCCCGAATATTATGCTCCTGCCGTAATAACCATCTCCCAGCTTCTAATATTCTTATTATTCCTTTAGTGGGGATATTTTTAAATCCTTCCTCCATTGGCTAAAGAGGGCTGGCTGATTTTTCAGCCTTAATTGTCATCTGAATCCCTTAGAGAACTTTGAAACTAATGCCTACAAGGACTGGGGCGGGGATCAGGCATTCATGAGTATATTTTTGTATGTTTTTCAAGGTTCCCAGACAAGTCAAGTGAGTAGCCAGGGATGAAAGCTGGTGCATTCAGACTTGACCAACCTCGTGATCTCAACCCAAACCTGACTCCCTTCAGGAAATCATTACTTCTTGCTCCCAGGCTGGGTGATGGGACCGTCTCAAATGACCCCAAGGACCCTATATTCCCCTCGGGTAACTCCACACTCTACTTGGTTGGTTTGCTCAAGTATCTCATTTTCACTCCAGGCTGCATGTTCTCAGGCACACTGTATGTCTAAGTTATGGTCATGTTGCCCTGTTTCATACTTATACCACCTAAAATTTCCTTCTCTCTCTCTCTCTCTCTCTCTCTCTCTCTCTCTCTCTCTCTCAGCTCCTGAACTTGTAATCCATAATTTAATGTTTGTCTCCCTCGATGATTGTAACCCTCTGACAGCAAATCTCTGCACTATTGGCATTCACTATAGTATTCATAACCAACATAGCAACTGACACGGTAAATGATCAATATTGATATATGAAGGAATGAATGAATGAATGAGCAAACCAGTAGCTTCTTCCTGCCTCAGACCTGAAGCTTCCTTCCCACCGGGCTGAGGAGGAAGGCCTGGAAGTGACTGTCACAAACAGCACCCTGACGAGCTCCCCAAATCTAGCTGCTCCCCTTTGATTCAGGGGTGGCAAGAACACGGGTCCAAAGAGGCCCTTCTAACATACATACTTTCTAGGGAGTCACTTGCCCACACCTTGCACCTCACACCACAGGCCACATATGAAACACATCATGGAAAAAAATAAAAATAAGATGAAACAGAGTTACACACACACACACACACACACACACACACACACACACACACACAGAGGCCCGAAGTGCTTTGCTGCCCCAAAGTGTGGACAGCCGGGAGCGCCTCTGTGCTTGTGTGGTAGCAGGTGCAGGGCTGATCAACAGGAGGGAGAAGAGACTAGTTACTCTAATTTAACTCCATCAATTTAACTAGCTCTATATTTCAAAATCACAGCGGTTCTTAATAAAGAGGAAGACACAGGATTCCCCAAAGCAAGTGGCCAGACCACAATTAAGAGCTCAGTGTCTGTGGCTGGAACTTCCGGCGTCCAGCGCAAGCCCAGCATCTACTGTCAGCATGACACTGGGTGAGACACTTACTCCACTAAGATGTGGCTTCTTCAACTTAACCTCAATTTGAGAATTAAATGACATAAGGCACTTTAACCTGTGACACCTAGTAAACATGCAATAAAAATAACATCTAAAGGCGTTGTCTCTGCAAAATGTCACCCTTCGGTACTTCTCTACCAGTCCCAGTGAGCGCTGCCCGGAGGTACCGCCCCCTCATTCCTGTTCTGCCTCCTTCCGCCGGCCCTGGGACCCTCTTCCCCAGGGAGGAGAGGACAGGGCCGGTTCTCTCCTGGGAGGTCATTACATGTCATCCATGAGAACTGCAATGCCGAGCAACCTCCCAGCATGCTCTTTTTTTGTTTAATACATTTTATTGATTTTTTTTTTACTGAGAGGAAGGGAGATGGATAGAGTTAGAAACATCGATGAGAGAGAAACATCAGTCAACTGCCTCCTGCACACCCCCTACTGGGGGATGTGCCTGCAACCAAGGTACATGCCCTTGAACGGAATCGGACCTGGGACCCTTCAGTCCATGGGCCTACACTCTATCTACCAGCCAAACCGGCTAGGGCTTTTTAAATTCTTATTTGATTTTTAGAGAGAGGAAAGGAGAGGGAGAGAGAAAGAGAGAAACATCAATGTGAGAGTGTAACATCAATCAGTATGACCCCTACTGGGGATTGAGCCTGAAACCAGGCATGTGCCCTAACTGGGAATCGAACCAGCAACCTTTTGGTGCATGGGACAACGCCCACCCAACTGAGCCACAGCGGCCAGGGCTCCCAGCGTGTTCTTATGTCACCCTAAGTACGTACAACCCCAGGAGGCCTCCTAGAACCGTAACAGCTTAAACAACCCAATGAGCCTCAAGTCTATGTTTTCGTGCTCACTCTCCAATATTGCCCTTGACATTAATACACTGACATCCTTTACATTTCCCCTTTTACATAATTTTTCTTGGCATTGCATAGACATTAATATAACTGTAGCCTTAACACAGTAACCCTGATATGAGCTATGTATTAAAAACTTTTAAAAAACCAGTATCTTAGTGTCTTTCCTTTGGTACTATTCCTTTTATTTATTTCAAACACATTCATGCTGCATAGCTTGTATTATCAACCTATATGGAGTATTAAGAGATAAAACATATTGACCTGAATTCATATTTAGAATGTATGGAAGTTCATCTTTCAATGACTATATGGCACAAATGCTATCCACGGAAATCATGTACATTTCCTATGTCCCCACACAATTTTTTTAGCAGGAAAAAAATTACCAGACTTTTTGTGTGTCTTCTGTAATCTAATCTTTGTAGTAAAAAAAAAAAAAGTGCAAAATGAGAGAAATAAACTGCTGGAAAACATTAGCAAACTGTAAGCATATAAGAGTAGAGTTGTACAGTTTACATTAATGGCCAGTGTTTAGAGTTTATTTTCCCCAAAGGGGTTCTGTAACAAATTTAAATGCTTTTTCCATTTTAAGCCTATGTTTAGAGAATATATTTCCTACAGAAAACAATATGAAAATAACAAATATAAGCATCCCAGGGCTCAAGCTTTTAATGGGCATCTTGGAAAACAAATGAGTTTTTGACATTCAAATAAAGAATAGCATCAAATTGAGAATGACTTGGACAAACACAATATAAAGCAGAATCCTGGAGTTTTAGCAAATTAATGGTTAATTTAATCAAACCAAGCGCCTAACAAGCCTATTGGAACTAGCATTTCAGAAAAGGATTAAATGTAAATGCACAACTCTGTGAAAATGCCATTTAAAAAAAACCAGTTGCCGAAACCGGTTTGGCTCAGTGGTAGAGCGTCGGTCTGCGGACTGAAAGGTCCCGGGTTCGATTCCGGCCAAGGGCATGTACATTGGTTGCGGGCACATCCCCGGTAGGGGGTGTGCAAGAGGCAGCTGGTTGATGTTTCTCTCTCATCAACGTTTCTAGCTCTCTATCTCTCTCCCTTCCTCTCTGTAAAATATCAATAAAATATATATTTAAAAAAAAAAAAACCAGTTACATAGTGAAATTCAAAGCTGGAAAGGTCATGGGGAAAAATACATAGTGAAATACAGCATGTGGCAAAAGTAGGTTTACAGTTGTTCGTATGGGAAATAATATAATTCATAACAACACAAGAATAAACTATTGTGTTTCACATACACCTGTAAACCTACTTTAACATATATATATATGTGTGTTTTTATTGATTTTAGAGAGAGGAAGGGAGAGGAAGAAAGAAGAACATCATCAACAGGCTGCCTCTTACAAGCCCCCTCCTGGGAGTTGAGCCTGAAACCCTGGCGTGTGCCCTGACTGGGAATCATACCCGGGACTTTTAAGTACATAGAACAATGCCCAACTCGCCGTGTCACACCAGCCAGGGCGGTAAACCCACTCTGGCCCCAGCCTGTGTTCTGAAGCGGAATTAATGGAGTGTGAATCCCATCAACATCAATTGCAGTCACAGCCCATTTTGTTGAGAATTTTTTTCTAACTCGGAGATATCCAGAAGTTGGGAGAAAACCAGGAAACCCAGGGTTTTCTGAGATTCAGCACTGACCGGAACGACACGTGGATGTGCTTTACCAGCGGGTTCATTTCCCTGACAGCATCTCATCTGTCATTGCTTTCTCCACCTCCGGCTCGGCGTATCTCCCATCTGGTCCTAGATAACTCCTATCACCGCTCCGCTAAGCCGGGAGACCAAGGACCAACTCCAGGCCCACAGCGATGCGACTAGAACCGCAAAACAACTGAACCTGTGTGAACCCATCAACTTAGCAAAGTGGTTTATGGATCATGTGGAACTAGGCGGTCATGTGGACTAGGACTAAATCTATAAAATGAAATCAAAAGCCGTGGGAGTCATTTGGATAATAAATATGGTCTATAAGCTTCCCAAATAATTGAAGGCGATGTTTGTACTCCAAAATTATCTCATTTCCCATTTTATGTAAATTTAAATAGGACATTACTTTTTATAGGTGACAAATATTGGATTAGCACAAAGGGGAGAAATCAATCAGTGGATGCGTATAGGAAAGGTTGCAGAGGAATGGCTATCAAATAAGAAAGATAATTAAAGCCCCAACAGGAAGAGGATGTTTAAGAACAGTCTAGAAAGGCCTCAGAAGCACCTGGTGTTGTTGGTTTTTTGGTTTGTTTATTTTATTTTTAGATAAGCTTTTATTGATTTCAGAGAGAGGACGAGGGAGAGAGAGAAACATCAATGATTAAAGAGAATAATTGACTTGCTGCCTCCTGTGTGCCCCCTACTGGGGATCGGGTCTGAAACCTGGGCATGTACCTTGATCCCCCACAAAATAGGAGGATTATTCATTCCTATTTTTTTCAAGTCTCTGATGGCCATCAAGTGTGACTTCCACGTGCTAACTGTCAGAGGGTTGGCTCTGCCGTGGGTTGGCTATCCCAGAAAAAGCAGCCTGGCCCCCGTCCGGCTTACTAGAGGATATACAATCAACTGGAACCACCTGGTATGGCACCCACCCTGCCAACTGAGCCGCACCACCTGTGGTTTTTAATTGGTCACGTGATTCCAGAAAAGTCTATCCAGGTGGTCTTGTGTTGTCTGGCCCCGGCCCACTCCGCTACCTCAGCGCTCTGCCAGGGGCAGACATACTCCCGGAGAGTGGACCGGCCTCCTGCCTTCCAGGTAGTCACGGCCCCCACCGCAGCACCCCGAAGAGTGTCCTTTGGTTTTCATGGTTATGGAGCGGCCTCCATCCTGAACTGTGTCTTCTCATAAACGCTTCTAGGAAGTGTAAGTTGAAAGTAGAGATAACATCCCAACTCTGACAAGGTTTTATTTGAAAAGTAATGGCGTTTCTGGTTTCTAAGTGGGAACATGTTTATTATAAAACAACAGAGTTGTATGTCCAATCCAACCGTGGGACGGCAATGTTGAAGAGGGCGGTTGGCGTTGACATGAGTTCCATCAGCTGCCGGGAGAGGAGGGGCTTTGGGGAGAGCACCATCCTGAAAGACCACCGTTGATCTCCTCATATCCGTTTTTCAGAGCCGCTGCTGTGAGACAGCAGGAAACTTACTGATGGAGTGATTTGCGCATCGTCGCAGATAAATAACCTTCCACTGGCTTCCGGCACCCGCCCAGAAGCGAGGCACACGCCCACTGCGCGTGTGTCTTTCCTGTGACACGAGGTTTGTCATCCCTTGGCTGAGTATCAGAATGACCTGTGGAGCCTCATGAAACACCTCTCGGACTCCGTGCAAAATCGCCTGTGTGAAGATCCACAGGGATGGACGGGAATGATGGTGAGAGGCCGCTTCCCCTGGCTTCCTGACTCAGTGGCCTCGCCGCATCAGGAGCGCATTGACGCGGTCAGCCCGCGTGCATCGCCCCTCTGCCGGGCTGCAGGTCTGGTGCTCGAGGCCAGGTTGCTTACACAGACTAAAAAGACGCTTTCCTTTCAGAGCCAACGCTCGTGATGAGTACGCTAGCTTGGAGGGAGTATAACTGTGCTGTGCGATGTGCTGCAAGGTCACCTACCCCAGGCTGGTCGGTTGAGGAGAGGCATTCCTCGGGGCGGTGCTGCCTACATGCTCCTTGAGGAAAAAGCAGTGGTGAGCAGGTGGGGAGTGTTCAGGGTGCAGATCCTAGCTTGCTTGGAGGCAAAAAAGGGATGGATGTTTATAGGAAATCAGCATAGCGTCGGCAAAAATATGTTTCATACACTTCTGTAGGCCCTGGCAGTGATTGATGTACATGATCTCATCTCACAACTCAGGTCTCTGATGAGGTTACTGAAGAGCAATTCGTTAGAGCTATCACTAACACCTTCAATCCAGCAAAGACTTTTCAAATGCTCACTGTGTGACAGTAGCTGTTCCACGTGCTTGCAACACACTCAATAAAACAGATAAGGATACCTATGCTAGTGGTTTTATTTTTAAATATATTTTTATTGAATTTTATTTTCATATATTTTTAAATATATTTTATTGATTTTTTTACAGAGAGGAAGGGAGAGGGATAGAGAGTTAGAAACATTGATGAGAGAGAATCATCAATCAGCTGCCTCTTGCACACTCCCTACTGGGGATGTGCCCGCAACCAAGGTACATGCCCTTGACCGGAATTGAACCTGGGACCCTTCAGTCCGAAGGCCAACGCTCTATCCACTGAGCCAAACCGGTTTCGGCTATTTTTATTGAATTTTAGAGAAAGGAAGGGAGAGGGGGGTAGAGCAATAGAAACATCAATGAGAGAGAAACGTCACTGGGCTGCCTCCTGCACTCCCCTTACTGGGGATGGAGCCCACAACCCAGGCATGTGCCCTGACCAGGAATCGAGCTGGTGACCTCTTGATTCATGGGACAATGCTCAACCACTGAGCAACACCGGCCAGGCCCTATGCTAGTGATTTTAGTGTAAAATTGCAATGGATAGAAATCGAATATAAAAAAATATATACATTCTTCCAAAACAATTCTACAACCACTATCTATCGATCATATTCACCCCTTGACACTATATACTCCTTGCTTAAAGATGGTACTTTGTAATAGAATTATATGTGTCATTTGCAAATTACTTCCCAACATGAAGAATATTTACTAAAATAATTATAAAGCAATAGATACAGATGGGCTGCTCTAATGGTTACTAAACAAAATCAGACAATCCCTAATAGCATACAAAACAGATAAAAAGCTCAATAATGAATATGTGATAGACATTTTCCCAATTATTACATATATATATATATATATATATATATATATATATATATATATATCATTCTTAGATTAAACATTCCTGTTCACCAGCAGGCAAGTGAAAAGATGATTTATGTTGGGGCCAAAGCAAAAACATCACTCCCTGTGCTTCCCCCCCCCCCTCAGATTACCACGTTAAAGCAAACGACAGTCCATCAGTAGCTTTAAATGTTCAGAGGCATCTTTGGAGAGAAAGCGTAAAACGGTTTGCCAGGTGCAGAAAGCTAGAGAGAAGTTCTAACTCACTCATTTCTAGAGCGTAATGGGAAGGGGTGTGGGCTGATTACTGCTGACGGGGGGGGGGGGGGGGGGGGGGGGGGGGGGCAGGCGGCGTCCCTCCCACCACTCCAACACAATGGGCTTTCACCTGTTCCGGCCCGCGGGCAAAGCGAGAAGATAATTAACAATCTAATTAGTGGCTGTGTCACATACTGTGTATTCTGGCATCTTGGTAGACACCGGGGACAGAAATAAAAACCAAACCACATCCACTAACTAATCCCCAGCAACTCCTAGAGAAGGGTAACGTATGGATGATTTTTAAGATAATGATAATGCGGTGGTCCCCCCCCCCCCAAAAAAAAAATACAACAGCAGGCATCTTTCAGTTTTGTTCTCCCGGGAGGTTACATTCCAAACAGCTTCTAGAGAATCAGCTCTGACACCGTCACACGGAAGGCAATAAGCATCCTGCTGTGCATCAGCCCCCAAAGTGGAACAAGCCCGGGTTCCGTGCAGTGAGTCCTGTTCAGAGCAGGAGGCAGATTGCAAGGGTCCCTGTGGCTTCATGCAACCACGCCAACCCCAATCCAACCCTGGAATGCCAACAGGTTCACGGCTGTCTTTAATCAAAGGAGCAAAGCCACAGGTGCTGGCTCTGAGCAACCCTCCCTTTGTACCCGGGTGGGTCCAAAAATAACAGCAGTGATCTGTCCTCCCCCACGGAACTCCGTGTGTGCAGGTGGAGCAGCTCCCTGAATGATAACACCCCCTCGGCCAGGGCCTTTCCTCTCTCTCCTCTCTCTCCTGGGCGGCATGAAGTTCTGCACACAAAGGACGTCCTGTGGCCTGGGGGGCAGCTGCATGCTCTGTGTTCATCTGAGTCCCTGCGGCACCATAAGCGTAAGTCGGGGAGGCTGAGGAGATCCACAGGCCGCGATCCAGAGCAAGGCTGTGTGGGTGTAACCCTGGTCCCGCCACAGAGGAGCTGTGTGACCTCAGGCAAGTAACTAACCTCTCTGTTGACTTCTTTGTGGGTGAAAGGGGGGGTTTTAATCTTAGGGTACCTGCGGGACGGTTGTCAGAATGGAATGAGAGCGCTATGGAAAGAGCTTACACAATGAGCTTGCGCACACAGTGTTGGCCCTTACTGTGGTGTGTATCTGCCTGGGGCTAGGACGCTGCAGTTCAGCCTTATTTATTTTTATTTTTTATTAATATATATTGTTACTGATCTCAGAGAGGAAGGATGCCGGAGAAAAGAGAAACATCAGTGATGAGAGAGAATCCTGGGTAGGCTGCCTCCTGCACGCCCCCTCCTGGGGCGGTTGGCCATGACTGATGCTCAGGGTAGATGGGGGTGGGGTTGTAGCAGGTGGGAAATGCTCATGGACCCCGACATTTGGAGGGGCCATGCTGAAGGGGACACTGACTCCTGCTACTGCCGCCTGGACGACACAGTGACCCTCAGAGCCGGCGAAATACGTTGGAGGCTCCTCAGCGCTCAGAGAGAGAGGCCTGGCGGCTGAGCTCCACTGCCAGGGCCCCGCCCAAGAGAGAAAGAGAGAGAGAGAGAGAGAGAGAGAGAGAGAGAGAGAGAGAGAGAGAGAGAGAGGAGGCGGGTGCTCGGTGCCCTGGCTCCTCTCTGCAGAGCCGTCCAAGCCACAGGGGACACGCGTGCGGCCCGGGAGCCTGTCCCAGCTTCGTTGGGAATAGCCACAGGCGCCCTTTCAGGAAACGGTGCAAAGCTGAGCGAGCGCGGAGGGAGAGCCAAGCGCCTCCTGCCTGCCTTCTAAGGTTCGCTCCTCGGGGCCCGGATGTCAGGCCCGCTTCAGACAGAGGAAGGAAGCGGCCGGCGACACCCTATGCGCGCCAGGCTCCGTGAATAGGGACCTTCATGGGCCTGGACAGCGTGGGGCCCATTCAGGAGCAATTAAATTTGGTTAAAATAAGAAAGAAATGCTTTTTAAGAAGAGAGAGAGAGAAGGGGGGGGGGAGAGAAAAAAAAAGAGAAGGGTTGAGGGGATTTGCAAACGTTGATTGTGCTAAAGCACTTTGACACAGGTTCGGTTCAGTTCTCAATTCTCCAGTCGTATTTAAGCTGGCCTCTTACTCTGAAATAGGATAACCTTTCTTTTCTCTGGGTTCTTTCTCCCAAATTAATAGCACTGTCTCTGGTTCCACGCGCAGCAAGCAAAGAGTTTGTTTTACCAGATAACAGCGGGTCTGGGGATCGGCCAATGTCTAAAGAGCCACTGGCCAAGTCCGTGTGGCAGGCCGGGCCCTGGAACCCATAAATAAGACAGTCCCGGCGAAATCACTTTAAAATTGACTTTCACCTGCCCTCGCGGCTGGCATTATTCGGGGTGAGCTCCGACACGACCCAAAGCAGAAACGGACAGAAACGCGTGGACGTGTAACCATGAAGCCATGTTACGACCTCGAAAGAAGAAAAGACCTGGTTTGGACGCGTTAACGACACAGGAGGCAGTGTGAAATGAAAACAATAACAACATAACAACGACGAAAAATAACCCTCGGGTTCTGAATTAAAGCGGAGATCAGAAGGAAAGAAGTCCAAAAGTAAGGAAGGCATCGTAGCACCCTGAAAGCTACGCCGAGAGCGGCATTGAAAGTTGACTCTTGGGTGAGAGAATGTAGGGACCATGGCAACATTTTAGAGCCTCTGCGTGTACCTCTCTTTCTTCTCGGCTAAGGAACAAAACTTCAATGGTCAAGGAGAAGAAAGGGTTGGTTTCCTCTCAGCGCTCCCAGCTCAGCTCACATTTCCCCAGAGTTAAAGGAGGGAAGTGAAGGAGTAAAAGCCGAACCCACAGTCTCCCAGGCCCCAAGCCCCGGTGCCTTGAATTCCTAATGGTCCCACCCCCCGCCCCCAACCACTCCTCCGAGGAAGGAGGAAAGAAAAGTGCACTTAGGGCACAAGAGAATCCTGGCCCTTTGCAGACCTAGATGCAATCACGAGCAGGTATGCAAAACGGTGGGGCATGCTGGCACTTACAAAACCCTGTGTGTGTGTGCGTGACTTGTTAGATACACTAGGAGTATAATTGGCTTCCGTGGAGTCTTCCCAGGAGCCTTCGGACAGGGACTGCTCTTCCCTAAATACAGGGAAAGGCTTCCTGAGGTAGAAATGCGAACTCTGCCGTGATGTCGCCAGCACGACAAATATGGCTGCCCAGTAACAGTGAGTACTTCCACCTGGCTGGCATGGCTCCGTGGCTGAGTGTTAACCTATGAACCAGGAGGTCACAGTTGTAGACTCGATCTCTGGGCATATCTCTGGGTTGTAGACTCAATCCCCAGGAGAGGGTGTGCAGGAGGCAGCAGATCAATTATTCTCATCATTAATGCTTCTCTCTTTCTCTCTCTCTCTCTCTCTCTCTCTTCTTCTCTAAAATAAACAAAATATATATATATATATATATATATATATATATATATATATATTTTTAAAGAGTATTTCCTTACAAACTAGCCCTCTATGTATCTGTTCCTGAGGTAGAGGGTATTTCTGTTGTTTCAGATATTTAGACAATCCAAAGGAACAACTTCAATTAGAATGAGCACTAATAAGTGCTTTCCTCTTATTTTTCCAAGTTTGACCCCTTGTTTTTTTTACAAAGAGATTATCTATGAAACGTACAACCCATATCAAGTAATAATCAATTCATTATCTGCCTTAATAAAAGTCATATAACTTATCCTAACTAATAAAGAGGGAACATGCTAATTGACCATCACTCCATCACAAAGATGGCTGAACCCACAGCTGAGGCCAAGTTCCCAAAAGGAGCCTTAAAGAGCAATCAGCAGGGACCTGAGGCTATGCCCTCCCCCACCCCCATGGGGCTTGACAGGGGACCTCAGGTCACACTCCCTGCCCTGGTGTCAGGCTGGGGGACCTCAGGCCACATCCTTTGCCCCAGTGCCAGGCCAGGGGACCTGAGGCCCCGCCCCCCACCTGGTGGGGCTTGACAGGGGACCTCAGGCTGCACCCCCCACCCAGCAGGGCTTGATAGAGGGCCTCAAGGTGCACCCTCAGTGCTGGGTCGGGGGAACTCGGGCCATGCCCCCGACCAGCGGGGCTTGACGGGCGACCTAAGGCTGCCCCCCCCTCCCAGTGCTGGGCCGGGGAACCTGAGGCTGCGCCTGCTCCCCAGCCTGATGGGGCTTGATGGAGGAACTCAAGGCATGCCCCCCACCCTGGTCTGGGCTGGGGACCTCAGGCCACGCCCCCCATCCTGGCACCAGGCCGGGGGACCTGAGGCTATGCCCCCTGCCAGGCAGGGCTTGACATGGATGGGACTGGCCGGGTCTGGATATAGCCCCATTGAGAGGGGGAGGCAGCCATGTCTGGATCTCATAGGATTTTGAGGTGCATGTGGGTGGGGACTTGACGCTGGGTCCTGTGGTGCGCCCCAGACTCTGACAGGAGGAAGGTTTTCATACACATTTTACTAATTTTCTTTCATCTCTGATACTTTTATTATAGAGAAAGGGAAAATAGCTATATTAAATAATTTCCTCTAATTAATCCCCTTTTAATGTGCATGAATTTTATGCTCCGGGTCACTAGTATAATATACTAGAGGCCTGATGCATGGAATTCATGCATGGGAGGGGGGTGTCCCTCAGCCCAGCCTACACCCTCTTAAATATGGGACATCCCTCTCACAATCTGGGACTGCTGGCTCCTAACCACTCACCTGCCTGCCTGCCTGCCTGTCTGCCTGATTGTCCCTAACCGCTTCTGCCTGCCAGCCTGATTGCCCCCTAACTGCTCCCCTGCTGGCCTGATTGCCCCAACTGCCCTCCCTGGCAGGTCTGGTCACACCCAACTGCCCTCCCCTGTAGGCATGATCTCACCCCCACTGCCCTCCTCTGTTGGCCTGGTCACACCCAACTGCCCTCCCCTGCTGGCCTGTTTGCCCCCAACTGCCCTCCCATCGGCCATCTTGTGGTGGCTATCCTGTAATAATGTCACACATGTAGCCACCTAGGCTTTTATTTTATAGGACAGTGATCCCAAACTTTTGACATATGTGTACCCCTTCTATAATTTTCATAACGCTGAGTACCCCTCGTCCAAAAAAAAAGGATGTATTTTAATAACAATTGGAATATATTTATTTTTTATTTTTTTGGTACATACACAAAATAATAATAAATGAAAAATAAAATTATTCATAATAAAATATAAATAAAAGTTATATTATAAATAACATTTATTTGCACACCGGACCATCTCACGCCTCACAAGACTGTCTTGACTTGACTCATGAGAACGTAGAATTAGGCGCAGCTAAGCACGGTGCAGTGCATATCCCCACCAAACTCCGATGCAACGCATACCCCCACCAAACTCTTCCCGTACCCCTGGGGGTACGCATACCACACTTTTCAAAACACTGATATAGGATATATCATCCAATCAATATAAAATCAACATGAAAAGCATAGAAATCAGACATGATTTGCCTTATGTGAAATACACATATAATTTTCTAAGCTTCTTCAAAATTCAAAGTTGTACCTGCTTCTCCAGACAACTCTAGAGAGGATCAACACTATAATCTTAATCCAGCCACAAATACTTACAAAATATACTTTAACTATTACGCTTTATATTCTGATGCAGATAATCTTATAGAATAAGATAATTAGGCATAGTAACAATACAGCTAACCAAAAACCACCTTCCTCTGATCTCAGGAAGTTGAGGAATTTTTAAATGCATTCTATAACTATTTCCTCTCCACTTTTAAATCAGTCCTTCTCACTGAACCCATCTTCTCACTAAGCACTCCAGCACTTAAAGTCTGGACTACTTTCCGTAAAGTCTCAGACTACTATTTTGTCGTTATTTACATCACTATTGCAGATCTTCCCCTACTCATTTAGAAAAATCATGGCTAGTATAAGAATGTTTTTTATGAGAAAGAGTATTCAGCTAACCACTTTCCTGTGCCTCAGTTTCCTTACAATAAAGTAAGAAGGTGGGATATAAGAAGATGGCATTATTATTTCTATAATAATTTCTGTTTAGCATTTCCCTTTTAAAAAAAAAATCCCTTAAAAGACACCTTTTTCTTTTTACAGACACTGTCAGCCAAACTTGATTTGAGTCCATTTGTTATTATTAAATAGGACTCAGTTCAGTAAATTAACCAGAGTGAAACAAATTTTTTACAAAAAAAGGGCAGGGGAAGTACTTAGATTTTTTTTAATAGTAAGCAAGTCTGAAAAGAGGTTCATAGTTGCCTTGCTATGTTTTAGGAATAACTTAACATGATGTGCTCCTTCTAATTTAGTCACAAAGACAGACAAATACAGAACCTAAAAAAAAAAATAATAAATACCTGTGAGCAATCACGCTATCTAAATATATACATTTCTCGTTTTACAACTTTCGTCTGCAATTATCAGAATATACTCAGACAGTGATTTTGATAAAGTACAGTCTGCCAGGTATGGGTTATGGGGTCAACAGTCAGTTTAAGATATCAATACACTTCATTTAAGACCTGGGGACAGTTTGGTGAACGTGTCCCTAACCCCCTCTGCGCATATGCCACCCAACCCGATGCTACCTGTGGACAGCACGCAGGATGACGCTCACCAACTTTTCCTTATTGCTGCTCTATCGCAGACTTGGTCCATTTTGAATAGAAAGTGACAAATGAAGAGACATTGTTAGCCCTCCTCACGGACCCTGCACCGACTATCGGAAGTATATCTGACCTCTGAGCTGGGTTCTGATTAAGCAACCGCAAGGCCCGGCTGGATCTCTTGGCAGAGACGGATTAGCTGGGCCGCGGCAGCCAGCACCCTTTCACCTGCCGAGCCCGGGCACTCAGGACAACGCCCAGCCGCAGGGCGGCCTGCCCGCGGCCAGAAGCTCCGGGAGTTTCTCATAAAAAGAAACCACTTCTTGCAAGAACAGTCTTGGCTTCCCCACCAAAGGTCGAATCCCATATTCATTAGCAAAACGTGATTCAATTAGATGCTATTTTTCTTGGTAACTTAATCGTACCTTCACTCATTTTTAAAACTCTTAAAACCTCTTATCTTAGCACCGCCACAGAGCGGTCACCGCAGAGTCTGAGGAAACCCCCGGTCCTGTCTATGGAACGTAATGAGCTGATGGACAGAGAAACCCCTTACCGTTCTGAGATGAAACATTTTACGTTAACCACAGGCTCAAAATGGAAGCTGATGTAAATGAATATAGTATCAAACTCGTTTGTGCGCGATCAAAATAAATACCACACAATTTAGAATGAGCATGCCCAAGGTTGCCAAGGGGTACGGTTTCTACGTACAAAGTAAAATGATGACTGTGTGAGATCGTAAATTTTTCTTTGGATCCACCCATTCTGGAGCTTTTCTCGTAAGGCTAGATGCTTCAGGGTCCTAACTACGCTTCCTGCCGGGTCGGATGCATTCTAAACCAGAAACTCTTGAAGGCTTTACTATTTTTAATCCCAGGAATGCCAATTATCATGAAAACAGCCTGTTTGAAGTCATCTTTGGGTCAAGCGACCAAATCACACCGCTGCATCTCTGAGAAATAATCAATACATCAGAGTATGATTCTCGCATAAGACACTCTTGCTTAGAATCCGGAACAAAATCGTACTCACTGTTCACTCCCTGGCACACCTAAAGACTCGTCTGAGAAGGGGACACTGCGTTCTCGTCCCCCGTGTGACAATTCAGGCCAGCATTTCCTTCGGGCATTAATATACCACGAGGTCCTTTCGGAAGTTTATTAAGAGGCTAGAATGCCCACCAGTTGGTTAAAGTCAATATCTAGTCAATATCAATAAATATTGTCAATATCAATAAAGTCAATAAAGTCAATATCAATAGATATTGAAGGAATACCACGTTTTACAACACGACCATCTAAGCAATCACAGAACTCTCGAGACAGTTCATCAGCGAGGACAGACAACACGACAGGATCTGTGCCCTCGGCTGCGTGTCACACCCCTGGCTCTGTAGTAACGGGGAAGGTTCAGTATCAGGATTCGCTGTGGCGCCCGCGTGTTTGTTTAAACGGGTTCCAGGTCAGTAGCCACTCCACAAGGGTGGGGATGTGACCTCTCTGCTGTCCACAGGGCTCGAAGGAAAAGAAAGAAACCTACATCCCCAACCCTGCATGCCTACAACGGCGTCCTTGAGTTTGTGTCTCGCCTCTCGCTGAAGGAAGTCTGGGTGTCTGCATTTTTTAACATAAGTTGGTGCCTGTGGAATACTTTTGTCACGGCATATCCCTTCCTCCTCAGAGGAGTGAGGATTTTCAGAACCCTTACTTGCTGAGTAGATGCTCAGATTGCAAACAGTAAACAAAACCAGCAGAGGGCAGAATGGCGGGCAGGATGGCCAGTCCCACTGGGGACCAGGTGCCCAAGGTGGAATGCAAACTTGGGGGGGATTCCGCTTCCAAGGACTCTGCTCTGTACCCTTGGGAAGGGAGGAGGGGGCGAGCAGACATCCTTGGCATCACTTCTTCAAAGCGCACCGTGGGTCCCCTGCGGGCGGACTGTCTGCCCGGGGACAGGTCTCTGCCGGGGAAGGTGACGGCCAGCGCGCGTGGGGAGGGACACGGACCTGGTGCCCCGGAGCCCCACCGCCCGTCAGGCAGAGCTCAGACCTCGGCACCCGCTGGCCAGACAGACTCAGGTTTCCTCTAAAGCTTGCGCCTTCGGGGCTGACAACTTCTCCCTCCCACAGCCGAGCCTCCTGGACACCCTCCTCCTCGCCCCTGCCCCGGGCGCTGTGAACAAAGCTGGCCTTTCTGCCCAGCGCAGCACTCGGGGCTCCCTGTCTCCCGCCAGCCAGCCGAGTCCAGGGCACCTAACGGACCAGGGCGGGGAGGGGCGGGGGTGGAGGGGGGAGAGGGGCGGGGAGGGGAGTCGCTCTCCCTCCAGGGGCACTGACAGGCCTGCGGTCTTCCCCGCAGGTCAGCTCCTGGAGCAGCGGCGGCTAGTGCCACGTAGGAACTTTTCCTCACCTCTCCTCTCCGCCCCACCCGCGCCCCCTCCCCTCCCCTCCCCGCCCTCCCCTCCCCTCCCAGTCCTGGGCCTCCTCCCCCCGCCCATCCCATGGCCGGTTTCCCCCTGCGCCCCAGGACTGCACGTCCAGCCTGCAGGGGGGGGAGTGGGGGGTCCCGGTGGAGAGTGCGGGGCTGGAACTCGGGGAGCAGCCTTCTCCCGGGTCCCACCGCGTCCCCAGGAGCCTGCCGCTTTCCCACTTAAAATCCCCCCAAAATGCCCCCGACACACACACACACACACACACGTGTTCTGTCTTCTCCATTCCCCAGCACACCCCCACCCCCGTTTTCTCCTGCCCCCCCAAAGGAAAACAGCCCGTTCCTCGCTTTATTCCGGACAAAGAACTTTACGCCAGGTTCCCTTTAGCCCCTGTCTCTATTTTCTGGCTCAGGTCAGCCCTAAAAATGATCCTTCCACTCGCTGGGACCTGGAGGAGCCCGAAGAGGTGCGGGCCGGGCCGGGCTGGAACAAAGGCGCGCCCCCGAGTGGTACCCACCGCGTCCCCTCGGCCCCCGGGGCTCCGGGCCGGGCCCCCCGCCGGCTCCGCGCTGACAGATCCCGCCCCGCCGCCCCTGCGCCCAGGACCGTCCCGCCTCCGCCCGCCGCGCCCGCAGCCCGGGCTCCCTCCCGGCCCGGCGGTGGCAGCCAGCCGCAATCTGGGTCTTATTTGGGGGGATGTTTTCTTGGGGGGTCTGGGGGGAGCCTGGATGGGGGTAGGGGGTTGGGGTAGGGGTTTGGGGAAGGGGAGGGGGCGCAGAAGGAGATCGCCCCGCGGACGGCGATCGCCCACCTCCCCCGGCCCCCCACTCCCCCGGTCTTACCTCCTCTGACCTCCCGGGGCTGCGCGAGGAAGGTCAGCGCCAGGGCGGCGGCGGCCAGGGTCCAGGGCCACCGCCTCGTCTTCCAGCGCGAGGGCCGCCGCTCCATCGCCGCGCCCCGCACTCGCCGCCCCGCCGCCGCCCGGAGCTCGCCCGCCGCCCCGTCCGCCCGCCCGCCGCCCCGCTGCACCCGCTCCGCGTCCCGACCCGGCAGCCGGCTGCGGCTACACGGCCATTCGGGGGAGGGAGCAAAAAACAACAAAAAAATCTTTTTTAAATTAAAAAATTAAAAAAAAAACACAATCAAAGGGCTTTTTCTTCCCGAATCGGACGGCGCTCGGCTTCCTTCCTGCCCCCGGCCCCCCTCGGCGCCCTCCCGCTCGGCCCCCGCCGCCGGGACCCTCCGGTGCGTCCTCCGCGGGCCCTGCCTTCCCCCTGCAGGCGGGCGAGGGGCTTCCTCCTCCGGACGCCGGGGCCGACTGCGGCCCTAAAGGCTGCATGCCGTCAGGGGGCCGGGCGAGCGGCTGCGGGCGGCCCCCTCCCCCGCCCACTGCCCTGCGCCCCCCTCCCCTCCCCTCCCCTCCCTCCTCCTTCCCTCCCTCCATCCCTCCTCCCTCCCCTCCCCTCCCTCCCTCCCCGCCCGCCCGCCCCGCGCGCAACTGACAGGCCGGCCGCGGGTCTCGCCCAATCACACGCCGCGCGCGCGGCCCGGGCCCGCCCCCCTCGGGCCCCGCCCACCGCCCACCGCCCACCGCCCGGCCCCCCGGCCCCCCTCCGCCCTCCGGCCCCCGCCCCCCGCCCCGAGCCCCCGGGAAGCCCCGGGAGGGAGCGGCGGGGGGCGCGCGTGCTTGGCTCCCTCCCGCGCCCCGGGAATGAGAGGGACGGCCGGGGGGCCCGGGGCGCGCGGGGTTCTCAAGGAGCCTCTGTGCTCCGTAAAAGCGGCTGCTTGTCCCCCCGCGGCCGGCGGCGGCGGGGGAGGGGAGGGGCCCGCGCCGGGTCCCCACCCCGCGGGCCGGCTGCCGGCGGCGGCGTAACCTTATCCCCGGCTCGGACCTGGACCTGCAGCTCCCAGCAGAGCGGGGACCGGGGACCGGCGGGCTCGGGGCTCCGCGGACTCCCAGCGTGTGTTGTTTTTACACCGAGAATTAGAAGGAGGGGCTCCAGGGGAGGGGGAGGCACCCTAACAGGTCAGCACCCATGGCTGTCCAGGGAAGCCCTCCGCTGGGACCCGAAGGGGACAGGTGTCTCTCTGAACCGCCTTAGCCTCAGTTCTGCACCAGCTCCACTGAGAGGGAGGCTGTGGACTCTGATGGATGGGAGGCAGGGCAAGGAAGAGCCGGGAGATGCAGGGGCGCTGCCAGTGAGCGCCTGGGCAGTTGGATGTTCCAGCCCAGTCTGTCCTGTCCCCGTGAGAGGGCAGAATGGGCGGAGAACACACCTGGACAGCAACCAGCAAAAGGCCCCCGGAGCAGAACCATGGTCCCTGCGCAGTGAACCACGGGGGTGGGGGGTACCTGGGTGGAAGGGTGTCTCAGGTCCTTCTACACCCTTGCTCAGAGGAGCCCGCTTACCCCTTGGATACAGATTCCCTGGCTCCCCTTCCCCCCCTCCCCAAGTCTAAAATACAAGTTCCTGTTGGCTCCTCCTGTTCCTCATTTCCTAAGGTGTCTCTCTCCAGCTTTCTGGACCAGAGCCCAGCAAGGTGCCAGCATACAATTAGGCACTCCACAGACAGAGGCCTGCTGAATGGATGAATGCTGGTCCCCGCGGACAGAGGCCGGCAGCGTTGGCCAAGACCTAGACTACTGAGTAGTGAAGATACTTCCGTGGAAGGATCCCCGACTCCTCCGTTTATGAGGCTCGCTGGTCCACTCATCTTTCGGACACAACTTTCTGTTAGCTATGGAGCTAGACCTCGTGACCCATCGGATGAAGTGGGCGCTCTAGCTACGTGGTTTAAGAGTTGGAAGGTGCGCAGAGAGGGAGGCCCAAGACGGAACCCACAACACGCGTAGGATGCCATACGTGTGAAATGACGAGAGCCACTAAGAAATACCTTCAGTGGGGGCAGTCACTCTCAGTGGCAAAGAACCATCCCCACATCGAGAAGTTGACTTCTTACTGTGTATTAGGGATGCTTACGTCAGCTACAGAGACGTATCAGCAACCAGCTTCTTAGATGATGACCTCAAGTCGCTGGTTTAATAAAATGACTCCAAATCAGAGTGTGTTCGAAATTGGAATGCACGGTTAACAAATGAAAACTTTATGGTGGGAACTTAGGTCAATTTACAATCTTCGTTGTCCTTCATCTCTTCAAAATGAAAAAAAAATGCGTGTGTTTTTGGGGTGTCCACACTTTTTTGAGACCCTATTTTCCTATCCAATTCTTGGTCCATATTTAAACTTGTTCTAAAAGTCATCCCTTAGATGCAAATTGGTGAAATTACAATGTTTAGATATCTGTGAGATTGCCAAAATGGGAAACCAACTCAGTGGCTAGAGAGAGTTACATGGTTTGTAGGAACGGGTTAAAATGGTGTTTCGAATTGTTTCTCCATCCCTGTCCTGATGGACGGAGCATTCCGAGGCCCGACACTGTCCCAGAAGGTGAGCAATGAGGCAGCCAGTCTAGCGAGCCCCGCCTTCCAGTCACATCTCAGGCCTTCTGGCCACTGAAAGGGTCCTTTCAGGCAAAGGGACTTGGGTGAATAGAGCCATTGCCACCTTCGGCTCCCTGTGCTCTGTGGTCTAAATTCCTCTGGCCCCAGCCCAGCGACGCATAACCTGGGTCTGAATCGACGCCTCTGGGAGGAAATATAGTAGATTCATAGAAAGGAATATTGATGGTGCCCAATCCCGCTAGCCTGCAGCTAGCAGCCAGATCTAGAGTCCAGGAGCCTGTCCATGGTTGTCCAGGAGATGAACTCATAGAGAGGAACGTTATTGTCAAACAGGAGATGGAGGACAGGGCCCAGCCACCATGACTCAATGGTTGAGCGTCCATCTATGAACCAGAAGGTCAAGGTTCAATTCCTGGTCAGCGCACATTGCTGGTTGCCGGCTCCATCCCCAGTGTGGGGCATGCAGGAGCAGCCGATCAATGATTCTCTCTCATCATTGGTGTTTCTCTATCCCTTCCTCTCTGAAATCAATAAAAGGTACATGTTTTGTTTTTTAAAGAGAGAAATGGAGGACGGGGAAGCAGAAGAGACCTCGCCACCTTCAATTTGGCATGGCTTACTTTCCAGGAGAGTTTCCACGCCACCTTTCAGCCCGTGTGTGTTCACTGTTTACCCACAGATTCAAATATAATGGAATAGGACGGTCTCCTGACAGTCTTTAATCCGCAGCACATTAGCTCCATGACACTTCCTACTTGGGCCAGTTATAAACAGCGTCTGAAGGACTTGCGTGGCTTTCTTTGTAGAATTCATTCTGGCTGCAAGCCGTGCAGAAAACAAGATGGAAAGAGTTTAAACAAAACAAAACAAAACAAAACAAAACAAAACAGTGGCTTCCTTGGGAGCAGTGTTCTACGTTGGCTTCTCCACCCTGGCCTGTCGGGGATGCTGAGAAAGTCAGTTGGTGATTGATTGGGAGGTCCCTTTGGGGAAGTTGAATGTTCTAGACAATTTTCCGAGCTCACGGAGTTTTACTGAACGTGGTGAAGAGCCAACAGATTCCCCTCCAGGTCTTCAGTCTCTAGGCATCGGGGGACACAGAGTCAGGACCAATGTTTAAACACGGAGACCTTAACGACCACGCTGGGGCTGGGGAGACCGTGCGCATGCGTGGGTGCTCCCTTACAGAGGAATGGCGTAGTGGCGGGGAGAGAGCTCGCTAAGGACACATGGAGCTGGGCCCTCCTGCCTCACATGCCCTTGACGGGAATCAAACCTGGGACCCTTCAGTCCTCAGGCCGGCGCTCTATCCACTGAGCCAAACTGGTATCGGCTAGAAGATGGAATTTTAAACACATCAGGGAGCCATGTGCCATGTGCCATGGCCAGAGGAAGGACCACAACAACACATCCCAGTGGTGTTTTGCTGGGCACAGCATTCCAACTGGCATTTGAGGAGTAACTACCTCCATTCACACCGGTGGCTCCTAGTAAAATGAGGGTTGCCAAAGGTGAGGATTCCAGCTACTTTCAAGGGATTTGTTTTCTCTTAAGAATTTGCTCAGAACAATTTGACCAATAACTTTTTCAAAGTTAATTTTGGTGGTGAAACGAGACTATACAAACAGCTTTCTTTCGACACCTTTCATGAAATAAGTAATAAAAGGCAACCAGATGACCAAGTCTGTCATCTCACTTCCTAAAATACACAGAATCCTCGTCTACTTCGACCACCTTCTCACAGATGGACCTACCCCAATGGCACTTGTCAGTGTTACTGACTTAGAATAAAATGGTACTTTCAACCATGGGTTGTGTGCCTCCACCATTTGTGCCGACTCATTTAATTCTGAAACTAAATGCATGTGCTTTAGAAATTGGAGACTCACTCGAAACAGATTTGTGAATTATTGGCAATATTTCTGTTATTTTTATATGACAATCTTATACATTCTCTTGATGTTACAGTGGGGAAATAACAAATAGGAGGTTTAAGTCTGGTGAATAGGGTTAAGTATCGAAATAGATCTTATTTTTAAAACATCTGTGATGAATAGCTCCAACTTAATTGGTTTTGCAGATTCTCAGTGGTTAGCAACCCTCTCAATATTCTATCTTCTGCCAGTGCCCATGCAGTCAAATTACTGCTCATTACAATGCTGCACAAACAATAGCTCCTCTTTCCAAAGTTTTTACAGTCTAATCTATAAAGGCTGGAAAATTGCAGATGGGTTTAAATTATTGCAAAAGAAGTAGTATGCCATAAGAAACTGTACTTTTGAAAGCAAACTAACGTTTTTACTTTAATAAGAACTTCTTATTAAAGGTACTTAATGGGTTTGTCTTGTCAGTCTTCAAATCATAGGAATGTGGCAGTTTTAATATTTTCACTTTAAGGATGAAGTTAGGGGCACTCCAAGTTCAAACTAGGAACACAGAAACAGAACATGTGAAACATTTTGTTTTCACATTTCTGCTCTCATTATTACAATTTTTTCCCCTTTCTTGATTTTTAGAGAGAGAGGGAGAGGGACAGAGAGAGAGAAACATTGATCGGCTGCCTCCTACACGCCCCCTACTGGGGATTGAGCCCGAAACCCAAGCATGTACCCAGATCAGGAATCAAACCCGTGGCCTCTTGGTTCATGGGTTGATGTTCAACCATTGAGCCACACTGGCCAGGCCTGCTCTCATTACTTCTTTCATTATAAGTAATATGTTTTTAGAATATAGTTTTGTGTTTTATAGTAGGCATATTATTTTCTTTACAGATTAATTAATAAAAATGAATGCAATCACCAGTATTACAAATCTTAAAATCAGGAAATGTAACATCACTGACTATATGTATAGACTTAAAAAAAAATCTATAAATCTGATTAAAGAGTTACATCTTCTAAGAAATTTTAAAAACCTGTTTTGAAAGGTAAAGATGAGTTATTTTACCTAATGCCAATCTCCAGGTTTTATTCTCTTCTAAGATGTTTAAATAAATTCTATAACCTGATATGCTTCCGCAAAAGAAAACACTCCTGAAGTTAACCTCGAGGCATTTTATGGTTTCAAAAGGGAAGAGAAAAAAGACATTCAATATATTAAAGAAAAGAATTATAATCGTAATTACCTTAGTATTTATCCAAACCACCCAAAATATTTGTTTTTAAAAAAGACTTAACCAGACCCCATAGGTGTGGCTTAGTGGCTGAGCATCGACCCAGGAACCAGGAAGTCAGGGTGAGATTCCCAATCAGGGCACAGGCCTGGGTTGCGGGCTCCATCCCCAGTGAGGGGCACGCAGGAGGCAGCCAATGATTCTCTCATCATTGATGTCTCTATGTCTCTTACCCTCTCCCTTTCTCTCTCTGAAATCAATAAAAAAATAATAATACTGTGTACCCCAGGGAGCCGTGTGCCCAGGGTGAGCCGTGTGTCCCAGGGGAAGCAGTGGGACCCAGGGGAAGGGGCGGTGAAAACCAGAGGAGGAGAAGACTCTATTCATATGGTCCTGAGATAGTCACCATAAAACAAGCAGACTGCCAAATGAGGAGCGGATTCTATTCATGTGGTCCTGAGATAGTCACCATAAAACAAGCAGATTGTCAAATGACAGCGGGGAGGGGAAGGAGACCTGGGGGAGATAAGAGAACAACTGAAGGACTGATATGCATGCATATAAGTACAATCAACGAACACAGAACTCTGGGGAGGGAGGGCATGTATGGGGGGGGCAATGGTAAGCTATGTACACATATAATACCTTAATAAATTAAAATAAATAAATAAATAAATAATAAATATATATATATATATATATATATATATATATATATATATATATATATATATAGCAGAGACATATACTACGTTAAAGAACCAACAGAAGTATCAGAACTGAGAAATACAGTAACTGCAGTGGAAGCTTGACAGAAGGAGTCAAACCACAGATTGGACACAGCTGAGAAGAGAATCAGCAAGCTTGCAAACAGGTGATCTGAAGTTATCTATTTAAAAGAGAGAAGAAGAAAACAGCTTGCGATGTGGTTTGCTGCCATTCTATTGACGAATGAGTTTGCAGATCACTGGCCTAAGGGGTGATGAAATTAACGGAGCAAACTCGGGCACAATTACAGGATTCTCGGATGGAAAAGAGAGAAATACAAAGGGAATTACATTTCAGGAAATAATAGATGTACATTAAGAAACAATAAAAAAAATAACTTCATTTTTAGTCTACATCTAGCGCCTTTTTCTAAATTTCTGATGTGTATATGGTGATGTTTATAGAGAACACATAGGTATACTCATATGATTTATGTCTGTGTATATTCAAACACGACGCACGGAGGTCACGGAGGTCCGAGTCTGAGAACACCCCCCACCTCCTGAGAATGTGAGTCCTGGCGTGGTATCCACAAGTCGCACTGGAGCGTCTCCTACAACCTGTCTCTCCAATGTCCCAGCGACTTTTGTCACAGACGCCCCGGGAGGCGCGCCCCCAGGACCCGGGCCAGGTCGCTCTGGAAGGGAGGACTGCTGGGTGGGGAGACCCCGCAGCTGGGCGCAAGGTTGGCCTCATCTCCTTCCTCTGCTCCTACTTTGCTGGGCAAGGTGGCTACCTCCTACCATCATCCAGACATGCATGGCTGTGGGGTCTGTCCCCTCCTCGCCACGCCCTTCCTGGGTCATGCGTGATGCATCTGCTCGTTCATCTATAAAGACGGAGCAACGTGGTACCGATGAGGCTGCCTGCCTCCTGGTCCCCGAGGTCAAATGGGGTCTTGCCGCCCCGCTGCCAGCCGCTGCCCTGTCTTTCCTTAAGTGAGTAGACTCCATTTTCCTTGAACAAAATGGAAACCCCTTTCTATGCCTCCAGGCGCCTCGGGCGGAGTCAGAGATGATGGGCAGCAGCTGTATTTTTGGACATGACTTTGGGAAGCAGCGCCCCTCCTATGGGCCGCGGGCACAGACCCGCCCGCAGGTGGCCTGTGTGCTGGGGTGGAAGTGGGCGGTGATGCCAGGTGGATGGGGTTCTGCTTCTGCCCTTGGTTTACCTCCCAGACCCAGGTGTTCTCCCTGCGGGGGACAGAGGACACGCTCGGTGCTGACGGAGTGCCCAGAACGTGTTCAGAGACAGGGGCCTCGTCCATGCAGAGCAGCCCCTCCGAGCTGGCGCCTCTTCTCACCCGCACAAGCCCATCCCCTCCCCCTCCCGGCCTGCCACTTCTGAGGAAGGCCAACCAGTTCCTTGCCAGCCTTCCTTGGCTGCTCTCAGGGGACTGCTTGGTGCAATGTCATGGTACCTGCACCCCATGGGCAATTCAAATGCCCCCTCCTCTGGCAGAGACCGTGTGGGAGGGAAAGATGCACCCTGGGAGGCAAATGTCTGACCAGCCCTTCCAGAGACTTCCATGACAGAGCAGGAGCTGTGGTCCCCAGGAGACCGCCTCGCTGAAGTAGGCTCCAGGACCCATTCATGGTTTCCCGGCATTCCTATCAGCACCAGACTATAATAACTCAGTGTCTATCAGTGGTGATTTACTCACTGTGTTCATGTAATATGTATTATTTACACCTATGCTCCTGTCTCCCCACTTGAATAAATGCTCCCTAATTACAGGAAACGCACCCAACCCAAAAGAAATAAAATTGCCAAGTGCCATGCGCTGAGAAGTGATCATTACCACCCGGTAGATAGGATAATAATTCCTCAGAGTGATAAAGCAGGCTCCTCGCTCACTTGTGGTTTCCAGAGGGCTGTTTCTGAAGAGGTGGCTGTGATTAGCCTGAAAGCGGGGTGATGAGGAGCCCCCCTGGGTGGGTCAGCTCCGAGAGGTGTTTCGGGTGAGCTCTTTTTTTGCCTAGATCGGAAATGGAAGGATCCCAAAGAAACGAGAGAGCAAACTTAGGTCAGGAGAGTTCAGGAGGCTAAACAAACCTGACTTCTCAACAGACAGACACCTGAAGAAAGGGCTTTAGGCCGAAACCGGTTTGGCTCAGTGGTAGAGCGTCGGTCTGCGGACTGAAAGGTCCCAGGTTCGATTCCTTTCAAGGGCATGTGCATTGGTTGCGGGCACATCCCCGGTAGGGGGTGTGCAAGAGGCAGCTGGTTGATGTTTCTCTCTCATCAACGTTTCTAGCTCTCTATCTCTCTCCCTTCCTCTCTGTAAAATATCAATAAAATATATTTTTTTAAAAAAAGAAAGGGCTTTATTTCGCCATTCCTCAAGCAGATGAAAACATTTTAAATGCAGGTTTAGAGTGAAGGCATTTCTCATCGTCATGAACTCAAATAACGTGCTCTGAGGACCTGGGAATGTTAGGCCTTTTCTCCTGATATTCAGTTTCTCTTCGGGAACAACCATTATTATTGTTTGCTTGTGACAAAGCTCATGGCACAAGTGTGTGACTCAGTTTCCTCCCGCGTGAGCCATCCCAGAGCCCTTGTGAATGGTCTGGGGATTCTGCCCTGGCCGTGTGCTCAGCTGGTTGCTCTGGAAGGTCACTGGTTCAATTCCTGGTCGGAGCACATGGCCAGGTGAGGGTTAGGGTTCTGTGCCCGGCAGGGGTGCATGCAGGAGACCGCCAATCTATGTTTCTCTCTCACATCGATGTTTCTCTGTCTCTCTGTCTCCCTCCTCCTGCCTCTCCTTCTAAAATCAATAAAAACATCTTTTTTTTTAAATGAAGAAAATAAATAAATTGACGATTCATAATCATTTCTTTTTCACAGTATTCTAATCACACCCACTTTTTAAAAAATTTTTTTTAAAAAATATTTTTATTTATATTTTACAGAGAGGAAGGGAGAGAGATAGAGAGCTAGAAACGTCGATGAGAGAGAATCATCGACCAGCTGCCTCTTGCACACCCCCTACCGGAGATGTGCCCGCAACCAATGTACATGCCCTTGAACGGAATCGAACCCGGGACCTTTCAGTCCGCAGGCCGACGCTCTACCACTGAGCCAAACCGGATTCGGCTACACCCACTTTTGATGGTCTTAATATTCAGCTGCCTCATACAAAACACACACAAATTTCACACAATAAAATAAAAATCACCTTTAAGTCCACACTCTGCATACTATTAACTTTCGAGTGTGTCTCTTAGAATTCTGTTTCCACTCCTGTTTATTCATCACGCTTTCACTTATTTGTATATAAATCTGGGTCGAGCTGTTTTGTGATTTATCAAAATAATTTTTTGCTCGGGACATAGCTCATTTTCCTTCAGTAACATTTTAATTACTGCGCAATATCCCCTCACTCCAATGTATGAGGATTTTATGTAGCCTATAGTTCCTGAAAACTATAGAATCTAAGCAGGGAAAGGGATACGGAAAATTCCACGCAGGACGATGTGAGTTTAGAGATGCGGTTCCATTGCTCCAAAGACCAGCTATTATGGGTCAAGGCAAACATGGGGTGGGGGGTGGGAGTTGGGGGAATCTGATCATGAAACCAGACTGAGTTCTTTCCTTGTGACCAAGACCCTATTTATGGAAAATTTGCATTTCAGAGCCCCGGGAGGAGCAGAGGTATGAAAGGGGAATTCAGAGCTAGGAGCGCCCAGCTGCTCTGAGGTGAGGACAAGAATGTGGGCTTGAACCACCAAAGTAAAGGGCTCCAGGCCTGGGCTCTGGGGAATGAAGGGCTCCCCTAGAACGACCCTCGTCAGGGGGACGATTTTTAACTGTTAAACCCCACACCCTTTCTTCTCCCACCAAAGCTTTTCTCTCCAACGCTAACTCCTCTTCCAGATGAAAATCCTTAATCTGAAAAGACTTCATCATTCTTTTTCTACCACATGGTACGCTTTTTCACTCTTTATTGTTGAAGGTATCACATGTGACCTCCTCTAACCCTGCCCCCCAGCCCTAGGCCTGTGACCACACTTTAGGCATTTAAATTCCTTGGTTGATCTCTTCCCACCCACCCTCCCACCCTCCCCTGCCTTCCCTCTGAGATTCGACAGTCTGTCCCAACTGTATTACTTTTCAAAATGTGTATTTATAACAAATTGCTGTGAACACAACTCTTGATTCTATTTAGTGTTAGCGTAAGTGTACGTGCAGGAACCTGACACATATTTGAGTATTAAAAGTGGCAGCGTGCAATGAAGAGCATTTGAGCTTCCCGTCTCTTTGAACACCCAAATAAGTTGTGTCGGTGTGCTGTTATTTCATTGACATTTAAATATATATATATATATATATATATATATATATATATATATATATGTGTGTGTGTGTATATATATATATATTTTTTTCCACTTACTTTTCACCTCAGCATGCAAAATGGGACAACCCTATGGCCGCCCAGAATTCTGTTGTTGAATGCTTGCTTAGCTTTGAGTCAGACAACTAGTTACAATTAGTTTCCAGGAGTCAAATTCTCCTAACTTTGGATGGAAATTTATTTTTACTGCTGTAGTTTAGAAGAGCTTCTCCCCAGCCCACAATTCCATCCTGGGAGAGTCACATCCATGCTGCTGACTCTCCTGCAGATGTCCCCCATCAACCACTCCCCCTCTTTGCCTCCTTCAAACCCAGCCCCGGCCCCTCCCAGGCCTTCTCCACATGACTGCCTGTGTCCATGGGCTAGGCATGCATGCGTGTAAGTTCTTTCAATGATCTCTTCCGGTCCTCTCCACCACCTGCCTCCCCTCTGAGTTATGCCAGTCTCCTCGAAGCATCCACGCCCAAGGATCTCTTGCCCTTTGAGACAGCACGGATGGACCCAGAGACCCTTACGCTAAGTGAAATAAGCCAGCCAGAGAAAGACAAGTATCGCATGATCTCACTCATAGGTGGACTCTTAAGAAGGACAACAAAATTCTCCTAGTTTAAGTCAGTGTCATGAAAGCTATCTTCTCAGGGGGAAAAAAACAAAACACATCGTGAGCACATCTGCAAAGGCAAACAGCTGGCCGGGCCCCCTGTCGGCAGGCCGGCTGCCCGCACACACAAGAAGGGACTCAACACGACAA
Source organism: Vespertilio murinus (assembly GCA_963924515.1). Lineage (NCBI taxonomy): Eukaryota > Metazoa > Chordata > Mammalia > Chiroptera > Vespertilionidae > Vespertilio > Vespertilio murinus. Next base: position 6,868,077 of record OZ004719.1, on the reverse strand, counting down.
TTAGTGTCACCTTGGGCGTGCGTGCGGAGTCCCAGGCCTCCTGGCGGCCAGCACGGGGCCCAGGAAGGGGCTCCAAACAGGAAGCTCCGGGGAAAAGAGGCTCTTTCATGAACTGCCCAGCCTCTGGACACCCGGCTGCCCTCACCTCTGAATCCCGTGTTTGTGAAAATGCTAATTCACCTTCCCTCTGGAAAAATAACAACATCATGCAAATGAGCCGTCTGATAGAACTCGAAACGGAGCGGTGCGTTTCCTCTTCGGGGATAATCTCTCCTTGTCAGAGCTGCTCTGGCCGCAGGAGCTGAAGAAAATAGGCCCTTATTCATGGACTCCCTCTCTACGCCATGCTGTTGCTTCAGAGGCAGAAATAGTCGCATTCCGTGTCCTGATGAACAGTTTCCACCCTTAGTTTTTAGTAGCCTCAGCATAAAAAATAAATAAAATAAAGTAGGTAGTTAAAAAAAAAAAAAAACAAAACACGAAACGTTGGGTTACTCGTTTCCATAAAGTTTTTAAAATTATTTTCCTGGTTTAATGGGAAGGTTTTTGAATGGGAGGGGGGATGCATTTTCTAGGGCATGGCCTGTTTTTAATTTGCCATTCTCCTCCTCCAGTTGACTACAAGCATGAAAAGAAACCAAAGGACTATTTCACACCGAACGGGCTGTAGGCTGGGAGGGGTGTTCGTGGTTAGAGTGGGCTTGGAGCTCGACTTTCGGAGTTCTATTTCTGGCCTAATCCCTGGCAAGCCCCGTGGCTCTGAGATAGTTGCTCAAATGGCCATATAAGGGTTGGCACATCTGAGAACCGGGGGCTGTGAATGCTCCACGCTCCAAAGAAGCGGTATTATATAGAGACTCCCATTCGGTTCCCTACACCATCTGAATGAAGCCTGTATTTGAAATTTATCATCTGACCCCACCTCTTGGGATAGAATCCTTAAAAAGTTTGATTTCAGGTTTGTCCTCATGAGGTTCTCTCCTACCTATGGTGTCTGGGGTCCCCTGGTATTGAAATTGTGCTCGCCCCTCCATGCCCAGCCTGTACTAGTGTCTCACGGTGTCCCAATGACGGAAGTCCATTAGGTTGGAGAAATCAGAATCTGATCTGGCTAGCTTAGGCCACAGAGAAAATGACCCAAGCGTGTTCATCAGTCTCTCTCTGAACCCAAGGAGAAAGTGGCCAGCCACGCTTCAGGGGCTGTGGGGGTCAGAGTACCATGGAGTGTTCCATTGAGGAAATGGCAACAGTGCAACTCTGCTCCCATGATTCCCATGGCCTTTCCTCTCAGCCCTGTATGCCCGATACCCCCGCCCCCAGGGATACCGGGGATGGACACAGGAACACGAAGAGTCCACCCTGGAATTAGTCCTTTGTGGCCTGGAATGGAAAAGGCTCTTATTCAGCAGAATGACCTCCAGCAGCCATGTATGCATTCATGCATGCATGTATGTATGTGTGTATGTGTGTATGAATACATGTATGGGAACAAAGACAATATTCCAGAAGCCATTCATAGGCAGATAAAACTACATTTAGGACTCAGTAAGTCCTAGCTCTTACCTATTATATTCCTGGTTTCCTTGTCTGTAAAATGGATGTAATATACCTATCCATAGGTATGGCGAGGCTAACTGATGTCACGTGTTTACAATCTTCAAAGGACCCCGGATTCCTTGATCAGGATGTCTGACCTTCATCGTTGCTAACATTCAACCTGTAATTTACTTTGAAGCCTGACCCCTTTGAAATGATTGCTTATTTATAGTCATGGGTCTCTTAAGAAATAATTACTTGTTACTCACTCACTGCCAATTCCCTTATTAACCCTGTCTCATCCCAAAATATAGCTTTTTATTTTTAAAAAATATATATATTTTATTGTTTTTTTACAGAGAGGAAGGCAGAGTGATAGAGAGCTAGAAACATTGACCAGCTGCCTCCTGCACACCTCCAACTGGGGATGTGCCCACAACCAATGTACATGCCCTTGATCGGAATCGAACCTGGGACCCTTCAGTCCGCAGACCAACGCTCTATCCACTGAGCCAAACCGGTTTCAGCAAGCTTTTCATTTTTAAGTGAGCATATCTATCCCAAGTTTACCTAAAGCATTTATTGCTCAATGAGCATTTAAGTTCTAAGTTTACTCAGCATATGCTTCTGTGAAATTCTCTCGTTATGTCTTTAATTGCAAAGGACACAGATGACATCTAGTGTTTTTTAAATTATATTTGACACAGATATTAAAATGCTTTAAAATGTTCCTGAAAAAAGGATATGCATAATGTTAGTCATTCGAATGTAAGTGATATTGTGCCTTATCAGTATCCAAGAAAGCAGTGTATTGGCATGAGAAACAATGAAGGGGGAAAGGCTGTGGACAGGAGTATTTTGTAAATTAAAAATGGCGCTTGAGAGATCGAACAAGGCTAATAATGAAGGCATATTATTGGGAACATCTTCCAGCTCCATCTCTCCGTCTCTTACCCTGACTTTGTGAATTTTTTGAAATTTCAGCTTTTTAAGTCATCACAAGGATATGTTTATTGATTTTAGAGAAGAAGGGGAAGGGAAGGAGCGAGGGAGGGAGGGAATATCAGTCGGTTGTCTCCTGTACCAGTTCTGACCAGGACTCAAACCTGAAACCTAGGTATGTGCCCTTACCAGGAGTCAAACCCACAACCTTTTGGTATCCAGGACAACACTCCACCCAACTGAGCCATCAGGACGGAGCTGTAATTTGTTTTTTAAGTGATATAGATGATCTCCATCAGGAGTTCTGATACACCCTCATCTACTCTGAGTATAATTTATTTCATCAGAAAAGTGCATGTATATCTACCTTTTTAAAAGGGTGAACATAAAGAAGAAGAAGAAAGAGGAGGAGGAAGAGGAGAGAGGGAGAGGAGGAAGGAAGGGAGGAAGGAAGGAAGGAAGGAAGGAAGGAAGGAAGGAAGGAAGAAGGAGAAGGATGGATAGTTTGAGAGGCATTAGATTGATGATTTCAACAGGTAATTTGTTATACTTCTCTTGATTTTTGCAAGGTGAGTGATCTAAAGACTATTCAATGCCATGTTTGAATTGTCTGTAGCAAAAAACAAAACTTTTTCAAAGCCATTGCTGCACAACGAACCATCCCAAAAGTAGCGGCATGAAACAATAGCCGAGTTACTATGCTCACAGCTTGGTGCCTCAGAAATTCAGACTGGGCGTGGCTTGGAGGGCTCATCTCTGCCCAGGTCCTGTGCCCAGGATGAGAAGATTGAAACAGAACGAGCTTGACTGGCTTGGGATTGGAATCACCTGGACAGAGTTTCGCTCATTTATCTCGTGCCAGGGCTGGGATCACTCCAGTTTGGTTTAGCTGGAACTCTAAACCAGAATGTCTGTATGTGGCCTTTCTGTGTGACAGGGGCTTGTCTGGGTGGTGAGACCTCTTTTGTGAGGACTCAAGGCTTCAGGAAGGAGGGCGCCCAATCACAGGATGATGGGGCAGCACCAGCCTTCGTCACACGCCACCATCTGCACTGTATTCTATTGCTTGGAGAAGTCATGAGCTCCCCTAAACTCAGAGAGGAGACACAGACCTGGCCAGGAAACCCCAATGATTGGAGCATCGTTCTATATACCAAAAAGGTGCAGGTTCTATCCCTGGTTCAGTTGTACACTAGAGGCAACCCATTGATGTTTCTCTCCCTCTCCCCCTCTCTCTCTTCCTTTCTCTAAAGTCAATAAAAACAGACCCTCGTATAGGATAAAACAATAAGAGGCCACACAGACCTTACCTCATGATGGAATAAGCTCACAAAATGTGTGACCGCCTTTGAAAGCTGCCCCAGACGTGAACCTAACGCGGAAAGGATGTCCTTATGGGACTTCTGAGGTGTGGAGCGTTTGCAACCCAAAAGCTGTTGTGAAACATCTCAGAACACTTTATGAACTATTTACTCAGTGACTCAGTCCCACCCATTCTGAATTCCAGGTTCATGCCCATTGGACGCGCCAATGCTTTTTTTTTTTTTTCCTAATAAACAAACTGAACTAACAGTCATAGATAGAAAGCAGACAGACAGCTCTGGGGCGGGGGTGTTGAAGGTGGTGGTGGAGAGATTGAGAGAGAGAGAGAGAGAGAGAGAGAGAGAGAGAGAGAGAGAGAGAGAACACTCAGGGACCCAGAACACAGACAAAAGTGTGGTGATTGCAGGGTGGGAGAAGGCAGGGGGTAGGGGGTAAGAGGCAGAAGGTGTATGGGGGGGGGGGATAAAATTAAAATAAAAGGACACACCAATGCTTTTGACATTCTCAATTACTCTCTTTTTGACAACTTGGCAGCCAGTAGTCTTAAAAGTGCACAGAAGCAAGCATTTTAATCTAAAGTAATAGTTTAAAGTGTAAAGGATTAAATAACCATTTCCACTCTCTCCAGTTATCTGCCGTAGCTGATACCTGACCTAGGGGTGAGTTTCTTCTCAAGGCACTGCATCTAGGATGGGAATTCTCGGCTCGAGAGGAACATCAAGGAGCTGGAGAGAATACAGAGAGAGAAATCCGCTCACTACCTCTCGGGGAGAAAGAGGAGCTAAGGAAAGCTAACAAACGTCATAGCACCAGGGACCTGAGGTTGGTGGACGCAGACGAACAGCCGTGGACTCGGGAGAAGGTAAAAACACACGTCAGATCTCAGAACACACCGCCCGAACACGCGCTCTCAGGAACTGTTCCATTCAGCGGCGCTTCCTCCTCAACAGTGATTTTTTATTCCTCCCCAAAAGAAAAGGGGCGTGTGTGGGGGAGATCTAGCAAGCGGAGCATGCCATGTGGGTACAGTTCTGGAGGCCGGGACATGGATGGGAAGTGGCGCTTGGCTGAAAAGGCTGGGGCAAGCCCTAGCCGGTGTGGCTCAGTGGATGGAGCGTTGGCCCACGGACTGAAGGTCCCCAGGTTCCATTCTGGTCAAGGGCATGTGCCTCGGTTTCAGATTCCCTGGTGTTAGAAGGGGTGCGGGCAGGAGGCAACACATCGATGTGCTACTTACTCTCACCCATGTTTCTCTCTGTCTCTCCCTCTCCCTTCCACAATCTCTTTAAAAATAGGAATAGGAATATATCCTTGGGTGAGGATTAACAAAAAAGACCAATAAACAAACACAAACTTAAAAGCCTGGAGCAACATAGAACCCAGGTGGCTGGGAGGTGGAGGTGGCGGGAGGAAGGGATCCCGGGGGCTGGGGGCACCGAGGGAAGGTCCCCTGCCAGGGCAGCCGGGCGGCTGGAAGCCCAGGAGGCATACTGTGCCTCCGGCCTGGCCCTTGGCAGTGGCGCAGACCATGGGAAGACACAAAACAACCCTCTAGGCATGAGCATGAAGGAAATGCTGGGTGATCACACCCATGTCCCTGTACCGGCCCCTGCCCCTCTGGTTCTCCAGAGCGAGCCCATGTGGGCACAGGGCACTGGGGATGGCGATCTGGCCCCTTCCCTGCCCCTGCCCCTGCCCCTGCTGTGAGTGACAGTCTGCTTTTCCTCGGGGCCAGTTTCCTGTCTCCTGCCAGCGCCGTGACCATGAGGCCTGCTAATGCGTGACTGGCAATTACAGCAAAAATCACACACATACCCCCCCTCCTCCTTTTTTGTGATCACCGGTTATAAGTGAGAAAATGAATGGCAGTGAGGGCAGAGGACATGCTCAGAGCCACCGGCGGACAGAGCAGGGCCTGATGGAACGAAGGGGTCCTCACGGCGAGGGCGGAGGTGCCACCCAGTGAGTTCCTGCTCTGGAGAAGGGCCTCCCAGGACCTAGGGCCCGGATTATCTGTGTGTCCCCTCCGCTGGGAGCCGCCTGGCTCACAGGGCGAAGCTATGGCAGGTGAGCTGTTCCCCCTGCAGAAAGGTAGCTGCCCCTTCCCCTCAGGCCAGTGAACCCCTAAGAAGTCTCTTTAAAACCAGCAGCGACCTGGAACTGTCAACTCCCCCTGAGTACCATTACCATCCGTTCCCTCTTTGGAGAGATTTCCGGTGGCAGTTAAAACAAGGAGGCATTGGGTGGGAAGAGATCAACCCAGCCGTGGGCAAACTACGGCTCCGAGGGCCGGATCCGGCCCGTTCGGCTGTTCTATCCGGCCCGCGGAGCCGAAAGAGCGGAGGGTTCTCCTGCTCTCCTCTCCGCTCCTTCACCAGCAGCCCAAGAGGAGAGTGCCAGCATGGTCAGGTTGCTTTTGTTCCGGCCCTCCGGTCCAGTGTAAGAACCCATGGTGGCCCTCGAGTCAAAAAGTTTGCCCACCGCCGAAGCCGGTTTGGCTCAGTGGATAGAGCGTCGGTCTGCGGACTGAAGGGTCCCGGGTTCGATTCCGGTCAAGGGCATGTACCTTGGTTGCGGGCACATCCCCAGTAGGGGTTGTGCAGAAGGCGGCTGGTCGATGTTTCTCTCTCATCGATGTTTCTAGCTCTCTGTCCCTCTCCCTTCCTCTCTGTAAAAAATCAATAAAATGTATTTAAAAAAAAAAAGTTTGCCCACCCCTGGATCAGTCTGTATGCATCTGCATAACCCATGGGCACGGGCAGTAGGTGGTGAGGGCCTGGGGGGGGGGGGGCAGGCTAGAAGGGGACAATGGGAGGAAAGGGGACATCTGGAGTACTTTTAACAATAAAGATCTCTTTAAAAATTAAAAAAGAAAATAAGACAAGGAGGTGTTAAAGCAATGTGATATTAATACTAGCCTTAATTAATACTGGCCTTTAATTAATATGGTCCTTAGCTTCACAACATTGTGCACGTGTGTAGGCCAGGCAGACAATAAAAATCAAACTGGAAGGAAAGGAGACCACATGGGAAGCCGCTGTCTGGACCAGCATCTGTCTCCCCTCCCCGCCCGCCTTCCAGCGCGGGAGCCACAGGAACTGCCTGCAGGCAGACTCAGCCGGGCGGGCGCGGATGGCCAGCCGGGCCAGGAGCTCCGCGGGCTGCTCTAGAGGCTCACTGGCTGCTGTTTTGTCATCTTCCCCAGGAGGCCTGCAGAAGACTCGGGGAGGTGGGGGAGTGGGTGCAAAAGGGAAGAGAGAGGCTATATTTCCTTAAAAGAACCTAGAAAACACGTTCACCTGAGTAACTTTGTGTTGTTTTTTTAAAAAAATAAAACTCAATGTGCTGCTATGGAAAAGATGTTTCATCATCCCCAAATTTTTATTTAAAAATCCAAATGTATCTTGAAACCCAAGACTCTACCCGTCTCTCCAGCTTCTCAGAGCAGGCGAGGGGTCCCCCCAGGCCCGGGAGCAGAGCGGGGATACCATCATACGGGGCTGTCCTCCACCTCAGAGACTCCGTTTTACAGATGTGGAAACTGAGGCTCTAGACATTTGACTCTTAAGCTACACAGTAAGTGCCGAGTTCAGGTTCAAGCCCAGCAGGCCCTGACGGCAGTGTTTCTGTTCCTTTACAGGGGTCTCCCACCAAAGGGGCCTGCGGGGGCGATTAGGACAAAGAGCACTAAAAAGGCATAACCCCAAAGCCAACTGCTCCTTAGGTTGAAGTTCCCACAGTCCACCCCATTCAGTCCCAGAGCCTCAGAGGAATCATGAAAGAGAAACAGAAATTACAAATGTTCTTAAGAGAGCCAATGAGGGCCAAATCAAAGCCTTCGGTAGGATATTTTTAGCTCAGGTCTTCTTCCATTATTTTTTTGTTTTGTTTTTGTTTTCTCACAGGAAACAAATCATGCAACGGAATGTAAGGAACTGGGTCGGTAGCTTATTTGAATTGGTTCAACTTAGAATACACACTTGGTAGATTTGACTATTGACTTCAGTTTTACATTGACAATAATCATGATACTACACAACTGGATATTTCTCTAATAAGGATACTTATTGGATATACAGGAAAACACTACCTCAGTATACAGGGAGAGGAATTCAGGTTTCCAATGGGAGGGGAGTGGCTGACAGCAGTCCCTGGAGAGAGCCTTCTCCCCAGCGTTTACTACAGCCCGGCCCCCACATTCCTTCCTCTTATTCCTTAAGTCAAAATTCTACGGTTGGCCGAAACCAGTGTGGCTCAGTGGTAGAGCGTCGGTCTGCAGACTGAAAGGTCCCAGGTTCGATTCCAGTCAAGGGCACGTACGTTGGTTGTGGGCATATCCCTGGTAGGCGGTGTGCAAGAGGCAGCTGGTCGATGTTTCTCTCTCATCGACGTTTCTAGCTCTATATCTCTCTCCCTTCCTTTCTGTAAAAAAATCAATAAAATATATTTTTTTAAAAATTCTACAGTGGTCTTTTGTTACGAGATTTTAGACATTTTTTTCTAGGTTGTATTCCAAGCGATACTAAAATGAAATGTCAATGACCTTCTTCTCCTTCTTCTTCTTCTTCTTCTTCTTCTTCTTCTTCTTCTTCTTCTTCTTCTTCTTCTTCTTCTTCTTCTTCAACAACAAATATTTGGGGGAAACTGGATACCGGGCAGCATGGGTCATGGATGGAGAGCTTTCATGTGCATTAGCTGTTTAGCGTCACGTGCACAGTCACTGTGTGGCTGGGCTGCCACCAGGAGCAGAGTTTTCACTGGCACACAGAGCAGCGAGGGCAGCCCTGGCAGGCATGGCTAGGAGGTGAGGAAGTTTGTTCATTCTCACTCCTTCCTCAGAAGGCGGTCACGTGACCGCGCCCTCACCTGGGGCTCTGACCCCGCGGGCAGGTGGTGTGGCGACCAGCAGCTCCATCATCACAGCCCCGAATGGTTTACTCTGCAGCCTGGAAACAAACACTGCAGCCGCTCAATTGTGGTTTACCACGTGTGAAATCAGACACTGATTGACGGGTGGCTACATAATTTCGGTGCCAGAGAATAACCATTATGTCCTATAGATTCTTATCATTGTGCTGCATTTCCTGTGCTTCTTTGGCAGTAGCTGGGAGACCTGCTCTTAGGGTAATTGTGCAAAAGAGAACCTTCAAAGGTAAACACTCAGAGCCTCCTTGTTTGGTACAGTGTGTGCAGGGTTTAGAAGTTTATGGTAAACTAGAGGCCTGGCGCACGAAATTTTGTGCACCGGAGGGGGGTGTCCCTCGGGCCAGCCTGTGCCCTCTTGCAGTCCAGGAACCCTAGGGGGACATCCTTAGCTCTGCTGCTTAAATGGGGCTCAGGGCTTCTGGCTGAGCAGCGCTCCCCCTGTGGGAGCGCACTGACCACCAGGGGGCAGCTCCTGCGTTGAGCGTCTTCCCCCTGGTGGTCAGTGCGCATCATAGTGACCAGTCATTCCACCGTTCGGTCGATTTGCATACTGGCCTCTTATTATATAGGATTCCTGGCTTTGTGTAAGTAGCGCACCTAGACACTATGTCGTCAATGTTCTCATACTGCACTGGCCACCCATTTCTCTCCTCCTGGCCCCATGTTTCAGAGCAACATTTTTGCTTGCATGCCATGTAAAAATTTTACAATATTATTTATCCCCTGGTTCACTTTAAATTTTATGTAAAAATGACTGGTTTAGGTCATGGCAAAGGATATGTTTTGCTATATATATATGATATAGTGTAAACTTTAGTGTTTTAATCCTATTTTATTATACCGTCGGAGTAACAAAAGTAGCTCATTCAATTGATGGAAAACGTCACCACGGAATCCAATTGGCAAAGTCAGCCCTCATTGTTCAACCAGTTAGCCAAATCACATGTGCTTTCTGTCTGAGAGTCAGACTGTATTTTTAACATGATAAATGTATCTGTATGAATATATATGTTCATGTGAAAACTTCCCCTCACTTTGGAATTCCAGTCCTAAGATAGACAGCGAAGGGAGAAAGTGAGAAATGGCATAGAACTCTGCCCCGAGTGGGTCGCGGGGATAAAACTAGACACAGGCCCCAGGAGCTCTGCGCCTGTTTTCACGGGGAAACACATTCCTTTGTTCGATTCCTAGGAGATTTGAACGCTTCTCAATAGGCAGGGAAACGCCTTCTTTTGGAGCGTGGTGGAAGGGCAGTTACGGAAAGGGGTCTGAGATAGGAGAGCTGGAAGACTGGATGTGCTGTGCTCTCCTGGGAAGAACAATATTGAGAAGTTGAGGATTTAGTAGCATTTCCTTTAATGCTACTAATTCTGTCCACACTCACTGAAAAGTGTGCACATATCTTGGCGTGTGCATACCCAAATTTGAAGACCAATTGGAAGGTCAATGGTCTTTGATTTTTCTAATTCAAAAACATATGCAACTTTTCAAAAGAGGACATAAGGAAGGCCAAGAGATATGAAAACATGCTCAAAGTAACTAATCATCTAAGAGATGCAAATCAAAACAACAATGTGGTACCATCTCACACCCCTCAGAATGGCTATCATCAACAAATCAACAAATGACAAGTGCTGGTGAGGATGTGGAGAAAAAGGAACCCTCATGCACTGCTGGTGGGAATGCAGACTGGTGCAGCCACTGTGGAGAACAGTGTAGAGTTTCCTCAAAACACTAAAAATGGAACTCCTATTTGACCAAGTGATCCCACTTCTAGGAATATATTACAAGAAACTAGAAATACCAATATATGCAGCCCTATGTTCATATCAGCACAATTTACAATAACTAAGATTTAGAAACAGCCTAAGTGCCTATCAGCAGATGAGTGGATTAGAAAACTGTGGTATATCTACACACTGAAATACTACGCTGCTGTAAAAAGGAACTCCTACCATTTGCAACAGCATGGACAGAGCTGGAGAGCATTATGCTAAGTGAAATAAGCCAATCAGAGAAAGATAAATATCACATGATCTCATTTGCAGATTATAGTGAACAACATAAACTGACGAACAAAAACAGATCCAGAGAAGCATGGATCAGAGGCTCAAACCTCAGAGAAAGGTAGGGGAAGGTGAGGGTAAGGGGAGAGATCAACCAAAGGACTTGTACGCATGCATATAAGCCTAACCAAATGGACAGACACCAGGAGGGTGAGGGCATGAACGTGAGTGGGGTGGGGGGAGTAATGAGGGGATATGGACACATATGTAATATTTAATAAAAAATTAAAAAATATATATACACACATAACATATATAGTTCTTAATTTTGAACAATTGTTAAATTTTAATATACATTCAACACACATCTAGGCAACACTGTTCTAGCTGCTTGGCTTATGCCCATGTAGCGGATTGTATTATGATGTCCAATGGTCCACACCTCCTGGGAAGAGACTTGTCCATGCTCAGACCCCTGGGCACCCCTGTCCTTGTAGGGTAATTCCTCCTTCCATTGTTGGTCTTGCCCACGTGACTTATTTCTTTAAGGGACAGTGAGTGAGCCCCACGTGTGCCTCCTTCAGGCAGAGGCCTTTATAGCGTTGTGAATGTACTGGCCACGTGCTCTGCTATCCACAACACACCATCCCATATAACGGCTGCTCCTTCCCTTACCTCCTCACCCAGGGCCGGGAGGTGCTGCCCGCTCAGCAGCACCAGCAGGGACCCGCAGGACCTTGGAGGACCTTGGAGGACCTTGGAGGACCTACAGCTCTCATGCAACCTGGATAAGGAAGAATTGCTTTTGGAGATGCCACCGAGATGTGCTGATTGGGGGGCATTCACTGCAACAAAACCAATACATTTGTAACTTTGGGGGGGAAAAAGCCACGTGGCATCTTCGTAAATTCATCAGCTGGGATTAGGCAGGCTGCGGACCATGAAATGTTCTACATCAGGCCAATGCAAACCTCATGCTGGCCCTGTAGGCCTGCTAGAGGTGCCCGGGGAACACGGCTGTGGGAGACGCTGAGACAAAGAGGGTGGCGTACACAGATGTAAGGTGCAGGCGCTATAACGTTAAAGAAACTATTTAGAACAACATAACAATTCTGAGGTCAGGAGAGATTTGTTACTTGTGGAAAGAAAATCCCATGAGCCTATCAAATCCAACTGTACATTTGGAAATCAATTTATCATATGAGTAAAAATAACAAACCAGATAATTAATTTACTTAAAGGAATATTATCACTCTTAATAATAATATTTGCAATATAAAAAGCACACGGATAGACTCCTTTATGTTTTCATAGCTCACAAGGGCTTTATGAATCAATTATATCTCATTAATTCTATCAACGTTTGTAAGAAGACGCATGCTGGAAAGTAAACTGGAGTTCACACATTCAGGGAATGGAAAAAATTATAACCACGTCTTCTGGCTCTAATGACAGAATGTCCCTGCCGCCGCACCAGCCTGTCTCTTACAGAGAAGACACAGATTCTTTATCTAGTGATAGCGAATAAAATTTTACAATTTCATTCCTTTGTAATAAACTTATTCGCAATGACTCCTTACAATGAATTATGCACAATTCCTTATAAGGAGCATTTCTATATTTACACACATGCTTCGGGTTTCATTTGTAAATTTAATTTTCAAACTATAAGCGCCCGAAAAAGCACAGCCCTGAATGCAACGTGGGGTGAATTACTTTGTAACCAAAGAATGCTCACATTTGCCAGTCTTTAAAGCCACGGACATCTGCGTTTGCAGTTCAGGATTCCCAAAGTCACAGCATATAGAGTAACATCTTATTTTATATAATAAGCAAAACCATATAAAACATAAAAGTGGGCAACTGATGTTATTCTACTTAAGTGAAAACATCACGAAGGAGCCACAGATGCAGCGCTGCCAGCCCCTCCGAGGCACATGGAAGGGGTAAGGGGAATGTGCAGACAGGCTTTGTCCATCCTGAACCCCTCCCCGCCAGATCTCCTACCAAACCCATTGTGGAGAACACACTAGGTTAGTGTGTGAAGGCAACCAAACACCAAAAGGTGAAATGAAATAAAATGATAACATGTGTTTTTACATAGACGACAAACCAAAAATTAGCGACCAAGAAAATTCTCCTCCTCCAATTAGGTCCTTCCTCTTGGTTATGCCATTTCAGATCTCACATGACATTTAACTCTTTAAAAAAATTTTTTAAATGTATTTTTATTGACTTCTGAGAGTGAGGCAAAAGCATCAATAATGAGAGAGAATCACTGATCGGCTGCCTCCTGCAGGCCCCACACTGGGGATCAAGCCCGCAACCCAGATCTGAACCCCGATTGGGAGTTGAACGGTGACCTCCTGGTTTATAGGTCATTGGTCAATGCTCAACCACGCTGGCTGGGTTTGGCTTTAAAAAAAAAAATCTTGACACACTACAGTCTTAAGCCTATGACCTTCCAGAGAGTTTAGCCGAGTTTGTATTTATTGCCACAGAGAGAAGGGGATAATTCAGTTTTTCCAATATGATTCAGAAAAATGTCAGGGCAACCTATCCCCAATCTCAAATCTCAAATGGAGAGTGTCTTCAGAAAGTTCCACTCCCACGAGAAAAGAGGAAGACCATGTGCGATTGATATTTAACGAATAAAAGAAGCTTTGTCCAAAAAAAAAAATCTCTTTCTATATTCCACAGTGCGATTTCATTGGGATGTAAAAACACAGTGACTCTTCACATTTCAAAATTCATTAAGCCTTGAGAATTGTGAATTCACCGCTTCACCGCTGGGTGAATTTTTGTTTGTTTATACCCTGGTCCTGTCTCCTGTTCTCAAAATGACTAGTTACTAGAAGCCAGTGAAAGAAAGGGCATTTAGATGTACCTCTATAATAACCAGTAGCTGGCTATCAAACTAACCAAGAATGAAATTGGGTTCTAATTTTTTTTTCAGAGGAGGTTAGCAAGCCGAGCTAATACATTAAGATTCCTAGCCAAGGTTCAGGTCAGGGGTTATTAAGGTCACAGCCATCCATCCTTCACGTTAAGGAGACTGGCAGCTGACGCACAGGGGCTTTGGAAAAAGAAAGACCTGGGTTTGAGTTTTGTCCTCTGCCACTCACATGTGATGCACAGGACATGCATCCTACGCCTTTGAGTCTCACTCTCCTGAGCTGTAAAGGGCTTAATAAAGACGACTGATTTCATAGAGATGCTTTTAGGATTAAGTGGCTTACTGTGTTACAGTGTCTTATCAACTATTTAGCACAAAACAATGAACTAGTGAGTGATGTTTGCTGCCTGACTGGTGTGGCTCAGTTGGTTGGGTATCATCCCATACACCAAAGGTTGCTGGATGGACTCCTGGTCAGGGCACAGAAACACTTTAGGATGGTCTCTGTCCATTACCTGGGAAGTTATGCTTCGGAATGTTGAATTATGTCAGAGAGCCCCAGACCCTGCGTACCGATCTGCTTTATCTTGGCAAAGTTCATATGGCTAAGAACAATTTTTGTGTATCCAGAGTAAACCATATGCATGCATTGGATTGAATGATGGGAGAACTGAGTTCTAGGAACTAATTCTCCTGGTTTTGCCACCTATTTGGGCAATGGCCAATAGTGAGCCACTTTAATCTTCTAAGCCTCAGTTTCCCTTCTGGTGAAATAAATGATATCACAGTTATTTAACTCTAACATTGCTTTTCTAAGTGTGAAATCCTTATTGCACATCTCAATTACAAGGATGTAAACCCTTCCTTTGCACCATTGAAGTGCAGCATGAATGGGCTTACACTGCAAGGTAAGTCTCGCCCTGTCTTTACCAAGCTGCCTGCTTCATCATTTGTCATTTAAAAAGGCATTGACCACAAGGTCTCCTCTCTCCCCACCTCAAGCAGGCATCACATAAGCCTTTCTGATTTATGTGGCCCTCGCTGACCTCTTCTGAAGCTTGTCTGCATTTCTTTCATCACCACCGCCCTTTCTGCTTCCCAATCTGCTTCTGTTAAAGAGACATACACACGGGTTGCCAACGTAAGCTGAAATTGGCTCCAGTTCCTGAAATTACCACGTGGCTCCCACAAAGTCCCCTTATATTAATTCAACATCCTCTGCAGTTTGTGTAAAAAAAAAAAAAACAACCCAAATCATCCTGAAAGGTGAAAGCGATGACTTTTTCCCCCTTTGCTGAGTACGTTAGGAGAAAAAGAAGAGAAGGGATGCCAGTACATGAACAGGGAACACAAGGATGCTCTGAGCGCGGGTGGTTTCCATTCCCTCTGAGGGGATCTGCCTTCCCGGGACAATAGCAGCAAACAACGGAACCTCCCACAGCTGGTGAGTCAACCAGTGTTCACAGAGGCTGTGGGCCGCCAGCCGCGGGCTGCTGGGGTGTGTGGTCCAGGGCAGCGGGCGGAGCTGAGCGCCCAGGCCTGCGGGACCCACTCCGCCTCCGCGGGGCTTCGCTTCAGACGTGAGGCGCTCCTGCGAAGAATGCCTGGTATGTTGGCCGCCGATCAAATCAGTCAACGATTTGAAGACCCGTTCGGCTTCCAGCAGGCACGCTAATAAAAGCAGAGAACACGGGGCAGAGCCAAAACAGAGATAATGAGCCTCATTAGATGAGAACTCGCCACCGTCTGAACGGACGCTGGTGCCTGGAGCACTCTCCGGAGGAGACAGCGGGCAGAAAATCCTCTGTTGGTTTCGTTACCTGGTAACGTCACCTAACTTCTTACCGAGTCGCCTATAGGGCACATTCACAGCCCGCCAGAAGAGCTATCTGATCGATGAGGAAGAACAGAAATGGTGAGCTCCAGTGGCACTCGGTTGGTTGGGCATCGTCCCATACGCAGAGGCCATCGGTTGGGTTCCTGGTCCTGGCACGTGCCCTGGTTTCTGGCTCACATCCGCAGTAGCGGGCGAGCAGGTGGTGGTGGTTCCATGTTTCTCTCCCTCCCTCGCTCCCCCTCTCCCTTCCTCCCTCTCTAAAAATCAGTTAATGACATTCCTTTTATAAAAAGAAAGAAAATGGTGAGATGAAACGTTTAGAAGGCTCTTTCAAAAAAGAAGCAAGAGTTAAAGGAGCTACATGTAGGAGGTCCTGATTATTTCTAAACAGCCAACAGGGTGCTTCCGACTAGAAATTGGTTGCCTGGGTTCAGACAGAGACGTGGCTTCTTTTTTTTTTTTAATATATATATTTTATTGATATTTTACAGAGAGGAAGGGAGAGAGATAGAGAACCAGAAAGGTCAATGAAAGAGAAACATCGACCAGCTGCCTCTTGCACACCCCCTACTGGGGATGTGCCCGCAACCAATGTACATGCCCTTGACCGGAATCGAACCTGGGACCTCTCAGTCCGCAGACCGACGCTCTACCACTGAGCCAACCCGGTTTCGGCCGTGGCTTCTTTGCGTATGTTTCATAGCGTTGTCTCTCACACCAGCCGCTCGGAGCAGTGGTGGCCAACACAGAGGGCAAGAAGGCCCAGAGAGGAGGGGAGAGCCACACTCCACCCCACAAACGCACGCCCCCCTTGCTGGCTCCTGGAGCCGGGCGGAGTGCCGGGGGAGGCTGCTGGCGGAGGGGAGGCCGACGGCCTAGGTTGCTGGTCCAGGGAGCCACCTGCAGACGGGCCACCTCGGAAGTCCCCTGGTGTTGCTGTGGGCACGCTTGAGGTCGCTGGTCTCTGGGTCCAGCTCCCATTCTTCATTGGCCATGACAGGTCTGGTCGGCTTCCTTTGGTTGAGAGTCATGGGTCCTTATTCAAGGAAACCTCCCTGGTGCTTGCCCTGAGAAAGGTAGCAGTGGGGTTCAAGTGTGTCCCCCTTAATTGGATGCTAAGTTAACTGGCATGCAGTGTCACAGGGAATTAGATTCTTGCATTCCTCCACTTCCTATTTCTTTTTCTTTCTTCAGACTATTTTACTGGAAGCTTGCATGGTGCGGAATGAAACAGGGATGCCTTTTACCAGGAATGCATGTTCATATAAATATAGACAGATCCTACGCTCTATTATGTGCACTATACATTGGCTCCTTTCAAACGTTAAAAACGGTTTCTTGGTATTTACTGTTTAAGAATATTTGTCAGTTAAATCTGTTACTCTTGAGTATAAGCTCACTGTTGAGTGAGTTTTAAAAATAGTCATTGGAGATTTACTAATTTCTGTAAAATATGTATTAACGGTAGCTGGGAATTCAAGGTGTTGTGTATTTTTTGTAATTTTAATATTTGTATTTTTATTGCTTTTTAAATATATTTTATTGATTTTTTACAGAGAGGAAGGGAGAGGATGAGTGTCAGAAACATCGATGAGAGAGAAACATCGATCAGCTGCTTCCTGCACACCCCCCACTGGGGATGAGCCTGCAACCAAGGTACATGTCCTTGACCGGAATTGAACCTGGGACCCTTCAGTCCACAGGCCGACGCTCTATCCACTGAGCCAAACCGGTTAAGGCATGTTGTGTATTTTTTTTTTTAAACAGATTCGGATATTGAATTTCTAAGTCATTATACTCTGCCTCGTGTTTTCCTGCGGCCTCTGTCAACACCCTCAGCGCATCACCTAATTTGAAACAGGCTTGCTGCTGTTTTCAACTATATCCACTTTGTGGGTTAAATATACGGGATAGAAATAACTGTACACAATGTGAATTTCTAGGCCTAGACATTCCAAACTTGCCCATCGCAGCCAGGAATGTGAATGAGTCTGGGCAGCAATGATAAACGTGGGCTATTTAAGAGTACTAGTCAATGGCTGTGAAGCCTGAATTTAGAAAGTCATCTGCCTCATTCATCTGAAAGCTGTGTGAGGACCGGCGGACCTAAAGGCGTTGGGATGGAACGAACCCCAGCACATATGCTTACAGCGTGTGACAGGAGACCAGACCCCAAAAGTAAGTGATCCAGAAGGCAGTGGGGCTCAACTGGCTCAGTTCTGGGCCATTTTATTTTAGTTGGGGAGGAAACAGGAAGTGAGAGTGAGGGGACCCACGTGTGGTCCAATGGCAGACAACCGTATGTATCTGCAGTGATGAAAATGGCAGGGCGCCCCTGGGTCTGCCATAGCCTCCACACTAACCCACATTCCTTCTGGACAACCTCGCTGCCCAGTGTCACACCGCTACCCCTGTGGGCAGAGCGATGGGATGGCATGCTTTCGATACCTGGAGGCTTCAGGTGACAGACGGCTCCATGGCCGCCCACATGATGAGGGGGAGCACCGAAGGGGACACGCTCTGCTCACACCCGGGCTGTCTTTTAGGGGAAAAGTCACACACAGTTAAACTGAAATGCTGTGGTCACAATACATCCATGAAGCACACTGCGCAGCATTTGTGAAATGTCCCAAACCTTGGTCAAGGCGGGGATATATGAATGAAACAAACAAATGAGCTACAGTATGTATGTATACATAATTAGTCTTTTAGCCCTAGCTCTTGAGAAGCAGAAAGTAAATGAGATTGCTATAGGTACATGCTGTTTGGTAGAGGGACACATACATGCTCAAATGATGTTTCTCAAACCAGACACAAGGTAGAACACCCCAGACAGGAGTGTATGGTGATACCCAGCAAATACCAGCAGTGGGGCTGATGTTATTTCACGTGAGAGAAACAATATGGTTTGATGTAGCATGTTCAGCCCATGA
Organism: Vespertilio murinus; assembly: GCA_963924515.1. NCBI lineage: Eukaryota > Metazoa > Chordata > Mammalia > Chiroptera > Vespertilionidae > Vespertilio > Vespertilio murinus. The sequence continues at coordinate 6,849,678 of OZ004719.1, read as the reverse complement.
ATCTGTCTACATTTCTAAGTATGTGCTGCCTCATTGTGTCACGCGGGTGGTCTGGATAGAGTTAGGTTCCTACGGCAAGGACAAGCCGACCGGCTGAGGTTCATGACCAGGTGACATGCCCAGGATGACACGGTCAGCACGATGAAGATCTAACATGAGACTTCAGGGTTTTTCCTCCAGAATCCACGGCCCCTCTCCACCTCACAGGCCCCCAAAGCTGTGACCCAACCCCAGTCCAGTCACTGACCCTGCCCAAGCACTGCATGTGGGCTGCAGCCTTCCCCACGGACTCTGAGTCCTCCCTGGCCTAGACCGAGGAGGGGCCAGAGGATTGATCTTCCTGATGATTGATGGCAAAGGCCTGATGCCGGCATCCTGGCAGGCTCAAGTCGTGAAATCTACCCCGGATCATAAAACCAGAGAGACCCGGCCAATTCCATCTTCCCTCAAAGAATTCACAGACCAGAGCAGAAACAAACAATGAAACCAATAACTATAATCAAGGACACTAATAGATAAAATGTTTTTTTTTTTTTTTTGGTTCTTTTGGTTTTTGGAAAAAGCAAAGATAAACTCATAACACTAATATTTAATGGCTGGCGGTAAAGGAATAGCTAGTGACTGGCCCGAGGTTCATTTGGGCGGGGCACCCTCCCTTCCCCCCCAAAGTTTCAGGATCGATTCCAGCTCAGGGCACAGACCCAGGGTGTGTGTTGGATCCCTGGCTGGGGCACATGTGAGAGGTTGCTGGTCGACGTTTCTCTCTCACATCAATGATTCTTTCTTTCCCTCTCAATCTCAAATCAATAACTGTATCCTCATGTGAGGATTTTAAAAAAAACAACAACAACACATACACACACACAGGAGAAAGTGTGTTGGGGCAGGCAGGGCCAGTCAGCATGCTGTGATGCACACTATTTTTTAAAATATACTTTATTGATTTTTTACAGAGAGGAAGGGAGAGGGACGGAGAGCTAGAAACATCAATGAGAGAGAAACATCGACCAGCTGCCTTCTGCACAACCCCTACTGGGGATGTGCCCGCAACCAAGGTACATGCCCTTGACTGGAATCAAACCCAGGACCCTTCAGTCCGCAGGCCGACGCCCTATCCACTGAGCCAAACCGGTCTTGGCCACACTGTATTTTAATAACATTATTCTGATTGTATGAAATAATGCCCACGCGAATTGTACTATAGTTGGGAAACTATACTATATAATAAAAGTGTAGCATGCAAATTGTCCCCTTGACCAGGAGTTGCTCAGGAGCTCGACCAGGGGGCGGGGCCAGACAGGGGACAGGAGGGAGCCCTGGTCCGCTGCTGGCAGCGGCTAGGGATCCTACCAGTGCAAGAATTTTGTGCACTGGGCCTCTAGTATTTGGAATAACGCTTCCACACCTGTCCTATTTTAACTGGATTATATGCTAGCAAACAAAACACTCCACCTATCAATATATTATTATAAAAATGGTATATGTGTGCATTTAAATATATAACCAGGACCACCCCTGAGTAGATATCTGTCTTTCTTCTTCAACGGACCACTGTTAATGGTTTCTAGAAACCCCTTTTCAAGGATTTGTGTTCTGTGCTTCCGAATTCTAACTCGTGTGGCAGAAGCCTGGATAGCATGCCTGCCCCTGGGAGGTATATCCCCTAACTATTCCTTGGCATGCTCGCAACTGGCCTGCCCACACTTCCTGCTCCTACGCGTTTGAGGAGAGGTACCAGCTCAAGAGGGGGGGCCGGGGGCTCCCTGCAAAGAGAGAGAAGGTATATCTGGAGGTATAGTCCCACCACTGTCAATCACTGGCCTCTACCCCTGGAGGACCTGTGACTCAGGCCCACCCAGCGCTCAGTCCGTGGGTAACAGCTGCCAGGGAGGCGGCGGGGCCACCTCTGAGCCTGAGGGGTGAGGACCTGTGGTCTCACCATTGCGGACGCTGGCAGGATGGCGGGGGAGGTAAGATTAGTACGCAACAGTACAGACCATATATGACCTATAATATAAGAGCATCATGGGTAAAATGCCACGGGAGCTTGTGTGTGTGGGGGTTATGACGGCAGCGGTGGCCACCAGGACAGGCGCGTTCACAAACCAAACGGGGACACTCGTCTGCATCGTGAAACACACCCCGAAACTCCTTTTGGTGGAAGATTTTGAAACAGGGCGCAGACAGCAGCATGTGGCCGTGATTTCCACCGGCACCGGCCCTGACCTCGTGGGGATGCCGTGACCGGTCTCTTTTGTCCCGGGAGCTCTGGGGAAACGCCGAGTGACGCCTGTCAGGAGCCATTAGGCCCTGGAGGTCTCACAGGCATTCAAACATGCACTCTGTCATGGACCTGGCTATTTCACGTTCCCTGGCCTGTCATTTCTGACCTAAGTATATACATTTTCCAATGACAGCTTCTCATAGAGCCCTTTCCTTATGTAAGGCGCAATTACGATGCCCCAACTACCTAGGTGCCAGCCCCAAGCTCTCCTGCCCTTTCTGCCCCCCGAGGAGAAGGCAGCTGCGAGAACCCTCCCCTCCTTTAAGGCCAAGGGCTTCGGTATTAATAGAATCCCGGCATTCCGCGGCGGCGGCGGGGAGGGGAGCGGAGAAAGCCCGTTCTGATGTCTGCTGTTTGCTCGGGTTTTCAGCAGGGGACGCGAACAAGGGCCCACAGTCCGGCGCCGACGCTGTGGTCCAGGCTGCGAACCGCAGGGAAGTCCGCGGCCGCCGGCAGAGCCGGGAGCCGGCAGGGGTGTTCCTGACATTCTTCAAATGGCTTTCCACACAGAACCCTCTATTGCAGCCCTGAAAGGGGTTCAGTAGTCGCACAGGGAGCCTGGGAGGGGGACGTGGCTGCTCCCGGGCGGAGGTGTGTCTGCTGGGAGGGATGGCGAAGGAGAAGAGACGAGAGGGAGAGGAGGGCACAGGTGGGGGAAAACGTGAGAGGCGGCATTTCTCATCCTCACAATGACTCACTGGAGAGTTTATGCAAACCCCAAAAGCAGCACATTAATAACATTGAAAAGAAAGGAAAGATAAGTCATTAGCCCGAGGCCTGAAGGTTCCCTGTGAAAGCAGAACAGGGGGGCACATTGAGGAAGGGTGCAGCACCAGGTCCCAGAGAAGCGGCGGCCCCGGGGCCCTTCCTCCGCGCCATCAGCAAGTCCTCGGAGCCACAGCTCTGTAAGGACTGAACTGTGTTCTCAGCAGAGGCCTGACATGACGTCCTTATGGAAACTACTGATTCTTGGAGAGGCACTGGGCACTCATATGCAGAAATGAGTTCCTACTCCCTACAGATGTGATCTCTCCCTCTCACCATGGCAGGGCTGGGGTCAGGGTTAGAGCTAGGCTAGGTTTAGGGTCAGGGTTATTGTTAGGGCTAGGGTTTGGGGTTAGGGTCAGGGCTAGGATTAGGTTTAGGTTTAGGGTCAGGGTTAGGGTTAGGTTTAGGGTCAGGGATAGGGTTAGGGTTTAGAGTAAGGGTTAGGGCTAGGGTTAGGTTTAGGGTTGGTTAGGGTTAGGGCTAGGATTAGGTTTAGGGTCAGGGTTAGGGTTAGGTTTAGGGTCAGGGTTAGGGCTAGGATTAGGATTAGGGTCAGGGATAGGGTTAGGGTTTAGGGTAAGGGTTAGAGCTAGGGTTAGGTTTAGGGTCAGTTAGGGTTAGGGTTTAGGGCAGGCCTGGGCAAACTATGGCCCAAGGGCCGGATCCGGCCCGTTCGGCTGTTCTATCCGGCCCGCGGAGCCGGAAGAGCGGAGGGTTCTCTTGCTCTCCCCTCCGCTCCTTCACCAGCAGCCCAAGAGGAGAGTGCCAGCATGGTCAGGTTGCTTTTGTTCCGGCCCTCCGGTCCAGTTTAAGAACCCATTGTGGCCCTCGAGTGAAAAAGTTTGCACACTCCTGGTTTAGGGTCAGAGTTAGGGTTAGGGTTAGGGTTAGGGTCAGGGCTAGGTTTAGGGTCAGGGTTTGGGTTAGGGCTATGTTTAGGGTTAGGGTTAGGGTTTAGGGTCAGGGTTAGAGTTAGGGCTAGGTTTAGGGTTAGTGCTAGGGTAAGGTTTAGGGTCAGGGTCAGGATTAGGGCTAGGTTTAGGGTCAGGGTTTGGGTTAGGGCTAGGTTTATGGTCAGGGTTAGGGTAATGGCTACATTTAGGGTCAGAGTTAGGGTTAGAGTTAGGGCTAGGTTTATGGTCAGGGTTAGGGTAAGGTTTAGGGTCACGGTTAGGGTTTAGGGTCAGGGTCAGGGTTAGGGCTAGGTTTAGGGTCAGGGTTAGGGTAAGGGCTACGTTTAGGGTCAGGGTTAGGGTTTAGGGTCAGGGTCAGGGTTAGGACTAAGGGTGATTTAAGCCATTAACTGTGTGGCAAGGTGATATGCACATAGATAACACGCTATTCGCAGTGCTGGGCGTCTGTAGTGTACTGATGTTTCATGATAAGGCAGCCATGCATGGTTCCATTCCACAAATTCTTCTGCAGTGCCAGTCCTCTCCTAGTTACTGGAGATGTGATAAGGAACAAACGAACAAGATTCCTGAGCTCTAATGGGGGACATTTAATGCCATTGGACGGTTATCGTGGAATAATTACAGAACTGCGATGGCATTGTCGGGGAGGATCAATGGCCTACGGCAGGAGGGGATTAGTCCAAACTCCCTCAGTGACTCCAGAGAGGTTCCTCCCGACAGCCTCTGGGCAGCGGGGAAGGGAGGAGCTGGGTTCTAGCTTTTTCCTATTGGGGTTCTATAAATGCCCCCCCATGGTCGGTGTGTAGATGCCAAGGTTGGAGGTAAAGTCTCCCCCTCAGGGTGCTCGCAGGCCCTTCATGCAAAGCTAAGGATTTTAGAGTTTGGCCTCACAGGACAATGAAAGCACTGAATTATTACTGGCCATGAAATAGCCATGTGTATTTCGAAAATATAACTGTTCTTTGGATAAATTCATTTTGAAGAGCCTTTGAATGTATGTGAGGAAACCAGTTCAGACGATGTTGCTAACATGTGTGTCAATTCTTTCTTTTATAAAATAGAAACAATAACACTACCTCATTGCTGGAAGCAGGTCATTGTTTTAATAACAGAGAGCTGTGGGCAGGGAACCCGGAGGGCTGGTCAACCTTAATTGCTCTAAAGCAGGGGTGGGCAAACGTTTTGACTCGAGGGCCACAATGGGTTCTTAAACTGGACCGGAGGGCCGGAACAAAAGCAACCTGACCATGCTGGCACTCTCATCTTGGGCTGCTGGTGAAGGAGCGGAGGGGAGAGCAAGAGAACCTTCCGCTCTTTTCTGCTCCGCAGGCCAGATAGAACAGCTGAATGGGCCAGTTCTGGCCCACAGGCCATAGTTTGCCCTCGGCTGCTCTAAAGGGTCAGAGCTAATTACCAGATATTGGTAGTTGAAGAAGCTCCCACCAGTTAGTCTTAAATTCACTGATTGGCTTTTATTGGAGTTTCCTGCCTAGAAGATATGGGTGTATCCCAGCCGCGGGCAAACTACAGCCCGTGGGCCCATTGTGGCCCTTGAGTCAAAAAGTTTGCCCACCCCTGGTATATCCTATAATTTTAATCTTAATAAAAAGGATGGAAAAGCCAGAGCGAGGAGTAGTTCTCTCACTAGAGTTGGACTACCACCTGGCCCCCATTTCCCAAGTTAAACATTTTCTAAAGTCTCTTTTCATTTGTGGGCGGTCTTCTCCAGAACCCGAACCCTGAGCTGGAACCCCGAATCACGTGGGATGTGAGAGGGGCTCCCACAACTCATCATAACTGTTTTGGAGATTCACTTAGTAAACGTAAATTGTCCAGACAGGTAGTCAGTACATAGTAAGTGCACAAGAACCTTAAAAGATATAGTCTCCTTCTGTTTTTCCTTCCTCTACTTGTGATTTCCTCATTCTCGTACAGGACACGGGGAGAAGCCTGTGATGGAGATGCGGTTTGGAAGTGGTCACCGCACTCACAGGGTTTCAAGCCCCACCGTTTGGGCCCGGCCTGTTTGGCTCACTGGATAGGGTGTCGGGACTGACAGGCCCCAGGTTCGATTCCGGGCAAGGCCCACTGTCACTGTTCAGGGTCCTTTAACATCCTCTTTGATATCTCTTAACACTGGTCCCCATCTCTAAATAGCCCCTCCGTTAAACCCTTTAGAGCAGTGTTTCCCAAAGTGCGGTACGCGCACCCCCAGGGGTACGGGAAGAGTTTGGTGGGGGGACGCATTGCACCGGAGTTCGGTGGGGATGTGCACTGCACCGTGCTTAGCTGTGCCTAATTCTACGTCCTCATGAGTCAAGTCAAGACAGTTTTGTGAGGCGTGAGATGGTCCAGTGTGCAAATAAATGTTATTTATAATATAACTTTTATTTATATTTTATTATGAGTAATTTTATTTTTCGTTTATTATTATTTTGTGCATGTACCAAAAAATAAAAAATAAATATATTTTGATTGTTATTAAAATACATCCATTTTTTTTGATGAGGGGTACTCAGCGTTACGAAAATTATAGAAGGGGTCCACATATGTCAAAAGTTTGGGAAACACTGCTCTAGAGTTACTCTTCTACGATTGCTATTTCTTTTCTGATGAGGCCTTACCGAGTGACAAGGCAGGCAGGGGCCCTAGAGATGGCTGCAGGTGACTCATCATCCTAGGCGTCCACCTTTAATGCTAGGGGACTCGAAAGCCTCGTCTCAGCTGGTTTGAAAGGAACATTATTTAAAAATAATCCCCTGTGTGTGCAAAAGCGGGCTCCGTGACCAAGAGCAGAAGGTGGGGTGGCCTCGGCTCCTGTCATTAGCGGGGAGCAGTGGGCCAGCTGCGGGCAGAGAGCGGGCGGACCACAGTGGGAGCCTGCGCCCTCAGGGTGGGCTGGCGGACTGGGAGGAGCTGAGCCGTGCCTTTGCTTACCTTGGCTGAGCGGAGGTGGGCAGGGATGAAAACCCAGAAGCAAGCCCTCAGCTCCGGCTCCGAGGGGTCTTTGTCCCCGTGGGCACCGTGGGACTGGGGCAGGACACCCTGCAACCACAGAAGTTAGCGGTCAGGGTCACAGGTCAACAGCAAAGCAAGTCACAGGATTTAATTCTGTTCTTAGTAGGACCCTTATTTTGAGTTGACAATACCCGCTTTAAACCCCCACCCATGGCATCACATGAAATGTTGTCATTATTTAAATAAACAATAAAATAATGTTAAAGTCTCCTCTCTAAATCATGTGGACCCTTAATTTTCAACAACTTGATTTAAAAAAAATAAATTATGATTCTTCAATGGCAAGCTCAGACTGCAGGTTTTGTAGACATTTTGGCAGATGGCCTAAAGTAAAAGCTATGGTTTTTCAGGACCATGAGAAATCAGCATGGTTTTATAAGGGGGTTTCATTCCACTATAGAAGGTACGATGAGATAATGGCAGAGATATTATTGAAAGTGCAAATTTTCTGCAAATTTAATGTTATTGTATAATAAAAAGTTGTTTTATGTATTTACCACACGAAAATGTTAATTAATTCACAATCAATGCATTTTATATCAATGTAGCTTTATAGATGATAAATTGACTATCAATGTTTCTGGGATTGTAAATAAAATTTTAATGGCTGCTTTTTACATAAATGGCAATTTTCAGTCAATTGACTGAATAGAAATGATTTATAAATTATTATTATTATTATTATTTTAAAAAATATATTTTATTGATATTTTTACAGAGAGGAAGGGAGAGAGAGAGAGAGCCAGAAACGTCAATGAGAGAGAAACATTGGCCAGCTGCCTCTTGCACACCCCGCAATAGGGATGTGCCCGCAACCAAGGTACATGCCCTTGACCGGAATCGAACCCGGGACCTTTGAGTCCGCAGACCAATGCTCATACCACTGAGCCAAACCAGTTTTGGTTATAAATTATTTTTAAAAGCAAATTAGCTCATAGACAATGATATTTAAGTAATATTGGAAAAGTCAGCCACAGCAGTTTTTAATAACATGATGAATTACTTTCCCCAACAATTTAAACATGTCCTTTTATTCCATTAAGAATCTCAAAAGAAAATTAAAGTTTCACTTTCTCATATATTTTTTCTCTGATTAATTGTTCACATGCCATAACATTTACTATTTTAAAGGGTACCATTTAGTGGTTTTAGTCTATTCGCAGGATTGTGCAACCATCACCATGATTTAATTCCAGAAAATCATCATCATTCCCAAAAGCAACCTCATCCCCAGTAACAGCCACCCTCCCCTCCCCCTCCCCCAGCCTCTGACAACCACGAGTCTACCTCCCGTCTGTGGGTTTGCCTATTCGGGACATTTCCTATAAAGGGAGTCATACTCCTCTGTCTGGCTTCTTTCAGCCCATACAGCTTATGATTACTTCATCACTTCTAATGGCTGACTAATAGTTCAGATTGCGTGGACACTCCACGTTTTGCTTATCCATCACCTGATGGAGGTTTGGGTTACTGCTACTGTTTGGTTATTATGAATAATGCTCCTCTATATCCATGTGCAAATCATTGTTTGGACATATGTTTCAGTTGTCTTGGGTATGTATACCTAGGAGTTATCGTCCTGGGTCATATGGAAAGTCTGTATGTAACTTTTCAACTGCCCATCTTTTTTCTGCCCATCTTTTTTCTAAATGGGCTACACTCTGTTATATTCTGACTAATAATGCATGAGGGTTCCATTTCTCCATTCCCCTGTCAACACTTGCTATTTTCCATTGTTAGATTATGGCCACCTGATTAACTTGTAAAAAAAACAATGTTTTTGTTTATTTCAGAGAGAGGAAGGAAGAGGGAGACAGAGATAGAAAAATCCCTGGGAAGAAACATCCATCAACCTCCTGCAGCACGGCCCCTACTGGGGATGGAGCCCAGAACCCCAGACAGGCCCAGACCAGATGGGAATCTAACAGGCAGCCTCCTGGTGCATGGGGTTTGGGGCAACGCTCACCCACTGAGCCACACTGGCAAGAGCCAGTGGTCAAGTGTCATCATTATGGATCCACCTGAGAAATTTTTGACTTTCATGACTTCTAAAGAAGAATGGATAAAACGTGCAAGTGGGAGGATGAGAGAAGTAAAAAATGATGGAAACAAAACAATAAAAAAACCAAGACGCACCAGAACCCCTTATAGTGAAATTATCTCTTAGTTGATCCATACTACGAGTCACCCAATTCTTAGGAAAGACATAGGTGTCTTACAGGGTGTGAGCCTGCAGAGCATTTTCCTGTTTTGCCTCAATGGCACACCACCTGCCATGCGGCGCGGGCACTTCTGTGTCCTGCCCCCAGGACTCACACACCAGATCCCTCACATGCCTCCGTCTTCGGACTGCTCATTCCTTCTCCCAGATTTCCATCGGAGCCCGCATTCCTTCTCTAATCTCGCTCTACTCATCTGACTTTGAAGTTGAGCTTTCTCATTTCTAGGGTTTGGCACTTTCAAGGAGATATTTTGGCCACATTCAGCTCTTTATTTCTCTTCAATACAGTAATGCTTTAGTAACTGATGATGAGTTTAGAAGTTTTTTTAAAACCAATATCATTTATTATGAGGAGTGAAGATATATTTTAGTGACACTCCTCGCATCCATACTTAGGCAAGGAGTGTCAGCAAAAGTTGGCATGAACCACATGGGGACACACCCAACAGGAATAGACCTTACTAAAGCAGCATGTGGTACTGCTTATCTGTTCTACCCACACAGAATGCCAGAAGTTTAAGTGTTTCTAATGCTCTTGTCTGTTAGAACATCCAAAAGTATTCCTTATTTTGGCGTCCTCTGATTAAAAATGCGTTATGGAGCAGACACGTTGCTGAACAGTTCATTATAATTCTCAGATTCCTCAACTACCAGTGAATGACATTTAAACAAAAATCCTTATAAGATCCATTTTATGTTTTCAATGACTGTGAGACGGTAACTTTTTAGAAATGTAGAAAATCTCAAAATCAGAAGCGATTCCCTTCCTTCCTGGTTGCATCATCTGCAAATCGCTGACATAACTGTTCTCTATTCTTGCTATCCATACTTGTTTTTAAATTTCCTTGGTATGTATCTCACTCGCTTTCTCTTCCTCTCTGGAGCATCAAGAAAGAATCTAATGCTCTTGACCTTAAATACACATTTAATAAACTCCCTGTTGGTATGAAATCATTCATTGTGTGTGTGTAATAAACTTCTGATCTTATGGATGATAGTACAATCCCATGTTTCCTGTATTTTTCCTGTTTAGCCCCAATAGTCTCACTATGTTGAAGCCACTTTGAACTTTTTTTTGGCTACGGCATCATAAGGCCATTACCATTGAATTCATCATATAACTACAACTATGTAAGTGAGAGAAAAAATGAGGGTAGTAATATCTGAAATAAAAAACAAAGTAAAAATGTATATAAAATATTGGGATGAAATTGGGAAGGAAAAAAACCCATAAATACTTGATTGGAATTGCAAGTGAAACAGTAAAGAATCAAGAATTCCTGCAAGGTTTTTAACCTAAACAACAGGAAGTATGGAGATGCCAGTCACAGGTGCACGGGCCCTAGAAGGAGAAGAAAATTAGGGAAGAGAGGTGAGGGATTCTCCTACTTGAGGTAGGGATGTAGACAGCATAATCCAGCAGAATGTGGAAAACTTAACTCTAGGTTTAGGAGAGGGTAGACTTTCAGATAAGTGGTCAAGTGTCATCATTCTGGATCCACTTAGATGTAAAAAGACAGAGTCGTAAGCAGAGAGGGTTGGAGCAGATGTCTCCAAGTTATTTTGTGCCATCAAGAATTTTGGAATTTCTAGGGAAGACTGTGGACCCCTCCTTAGAATTCTGGTCTTACCTGCATAAACGGAAAGGTATGGGTTTAAAATGAAGGGCAATTTGTTGGAAACAGAGCCATCAGAGTAACTTAGACTGTGACATGCTAATGAAAGTACTTGCTTATGAACTCATTAGATAACAAGATGTAGTGGTGGGATTAATAACTGTGATAATTTCAACGTAATGATGACTTTAAACAATATTTAAGATGGAAGAACCGTAGCAATTGGATAGAAACCACCTGTGTTTTCCCGTGGTGCCAAAGCCAGCACATCGCTAACGATCGTAGACTCCAGCCAAAACAGGACTGTATCATCTTGAGCAAGTCACTTCCCCTCTCTGTGGGCCATCTCTCTTTTCCTTGACCCTCACAGGGTCATTGTGAGGGGTTAACTGTGTGAGGGTTTGGAGGGCGGCCTGGTGAATGCAGAGCACTGTGTTAGGAGTACTTATCACCTAAGTATGGTCAAGTAAACCCCCTTGCAGACTGAGTCATGCCATTCACTTCAGCTTGCCTGCATCTTAAAGGTCTTCTGAGCCAGTGGAAGAGAGAGATATTGAGTGGAAAGAGAGAAAAAAAGAAAAGGAAAACTAGGATAATGCAAGTCACAATGAAATGAGTTTCAGAGGGACACAGTTCAGAGGAACAGGCTACTTGGAGGTCAAGAATGGAGACTGAGAACAGCTATCTGCACTGAGATTGGCAATGCATTATGGGTGCCTCCTGAAGAGGACCTCATAGGTGGGTAGAAGCAGATCCAGACACGAAGCCATTTGCTAAATAGACTGATAGTGAACAAAGACAGTGCATTGGATGACTTTCTTCAATAGTTAGCCCACGAGAGAAAGGAGATGGAAAGTGGATCAGATTTAACAGAACTGACCGGAGCACCATGGGAGGTACAGGAGAGATAGTCGGTGAAGACCGAAAGGGTGGAACTTGTAAAATAATTTTTTTGTACGAGTTCTTCCTATATTTCGGATATTAATTTCTTAGCAGGCACATGATTTGAAAATATTATTCCCATCCCAGAGTTCAACTTTTCACTTTGCTGAGTGTGTCTTTTGTTCTGTGGAATCCTTTTAGTTTGATGTCTTCCCATGTGTTTGTTTACTTTGTTGCTTGTGCTTTTGGTGTGATTTCCAAAAGATCATTACTAAGACCCACGTCCAGGGGCTTTTTTCCTGTTTTCTGCTGTAAATGTTTTAAAGGCTTCTTTTTGTTTATTTGCATACACATATTGAAGATCTGGCACATAAATGATATTGAGCAATTTTTTTTGTTTTTAATAAATGCCTTTTATTTTCTGGAAGTACCATGTGTTTGAGAAAAGTCTCCCCTGACCTTGGGCTTTGATTCAAGTTGAAGCATCCATCCCAATTCTGGCAAAGGCAATTTTGTTATAAGCAAGTCAATTATGCCCTCTATTTCCTCACATGGTCTCCATCATTTATCCTTCTTTTTACATCTCATTTATTTCCTGTTGGTGGTCTATAATTATCCCTTTAATTTGGTCCGTGAAGTTCTTCTTCTTACTGACTCCTTGCAATACTGTCCTTGAGTGCAATTCTATTTTGGATGGGCATCATGTTTTGCTTACTTTCCTGCACCATGCAATTCCAAGTGATCTCAAGAGCTCAGCTCGGGGTAAGGCAATCTACTTAATTAATTTTCTAATGGATCAACACTGGATCTGGCAACAAACATAAAAAATGAGCAGGAAGAAAAATTATTACATGAAGCTATTAAGGGTAGAAATGACCCACTCTTGTCCAGAGAAAGTCTACCACGTGAAGGAGACACGAGGTACATGAAGTTGGGCAGAGGTTGAGATGTGTCAAAAGATGTGATCTTTTCTAAGACTTCATGTAGGTGGATGACCTACTCATGAATCCCTTTGAACAATCATTGAAAAACCAGAATAATCCATGGCTGCCAGGAGAGGCAAAAAGAATAGGTTCAATAAGGAAATCAAATTTTAGATCAACACAGAAGCAACAGGTCTATATTTTGACCTTCTAAAAATAATTTTACAAAGGTAGTTCAGTTCGTCATGCATGCATGTTTGCTGGGGATTTTTTCATGATAGAAAACTTACTCTGTGTCCAGTGTCATGTTTGTGCCTCTGTCTCATCATTCTTGATGATGTGCATGGAAATAGGTGCAGACTATTCCATTAGTGATCGCAGAGGCCCTTCCAGGATCTGTTTCATTTAACAAGGTCCCAGCTTGTCCTTGCGACGTGGCAGGCACTCCTTTAAGTGCCTTACCAACGCTAACTTATTAAATCATATGACTTAGCATTTAAATTTATTTTTCCTGGCAGGGTATGTGAGGATCCCAGACAGTAACTCTTCTGGAACATTTCTGTTAATTGATTTAAACCAAACATACTTAAAATAAATATACTTAAGTAACAATCAAATGCTGCCGTGGTGGACTATTGGTATTTATCCACATTAGCAACCTCTTTGAATCTCTCCTGGCACACAGAGAAAGGACACATGTGAATAGATTCACTTATTTATTCATGGCTCCATGTATACCTTCATTTATCCAAGAAGCTTTTACTGAGTATTTGCTATATAAAGCAATGTGTTCAGTGATTTCTTTTTCTGAAGAAGAAGCAAAAGGAGGAGGAGGAGAAGGAGAAAGAGGAGAAGGAGGAGAAGGAAGAGGAGGAGGAGGAGAAGGAGAAGGAAGAGTAAGAGGAGGAGGAGAAGGAGGAGGAGGAGGAGGAGAAGGAGAAGGAGGAGAAGAAGGAGAAGGAAGAGTAAGAGGAGGAGGAGAAGGAGGAGGAGGAGAAGGAGGAGAAGGTGAAGGAAGAGTAAGAGGAGGAGGAGAAAGAGGAGGAGGAGGAGGAGGAGGAGGAGGAGGAGGAGGAGGAGAAGGAGGAGAAGGAGAAATAGCTCATATAGCCCTGGCCAGGTAACTCAGTTGGTTAGAGCATCATCCCAATACACTAAGGTTGAGGGTTTGATCCCCAGTCAGGGCACATATAAGAGTCAACCCATGAAAGCATGGATGGATGGAACAACAAATCTCTCTCTCTCTCTCCCTCTCTCTCTCTCCCCCCTCCCTCTCCCTCTCTCTCCTCTCCCCCCATTTCTTCCTCTCTAATATTTTTTTTAATGAAGCAGATATAAACAGGATAACTTCACATTCACAAAGTTTATAAACCGGGGAAGTATTTGGAGGCAAACATTTCAGATAAGAGAGCAGCTAACAAAGGAAGCACACGGAAGGGTGGGAAGCACACGGCGCCCTGCAATAAACACGGAGGCGGTGCCCGCGGATTGTGCAAGAGCGCAGCGGGGAGCACTCAGGCTGCCTGCGTTCCCTGCCTGGGATGGAAGTCCTCCCCGTCCTCCAGGCCAAGAGGGTGTAGCGCACACGGACGGGCTTCAGCTGGCCCCGGGTCCCTGGGCTAACGGGGATGTGCTAACAATCGTCAGGGGAAAACCCTTTGCTAACTATTGAGACAATGCAACCTCTCCAGTTAAAGGAAACTCTGTCTACCAGTTTCCAGCTGCAAAAGCGTCTCCCCCGTTCCACATTTTTTTGTTTGTTTTACTGTTTCTGAACTCTGATGGCTCCGAGGGCTAGAAGTCCATTTCATCTCCAGCTGGCGGGAGCGCTCTGCCCCGTTTTCCAAGCTGGACGCCATGCCCCTCCCTAACGAGTCTACCACAGCTCGCTCTCCCGAGCATCTCTGGACCAGCGCTGCGTTCTGAGCGGGAGGCCCGGCAGGCACCAGGGCTCTGGGTCCTCGGGCAAAGCTTTCTCAGTCGCCACTTTCCTTCTGTTCCAAGAGAGAAGTGTCTCGAAAAAGCAAATAAAAGATGAACTTTGAAAGCCAGCTAACCTTGTTTTCTCCTCTCTACTCCGGCACGATGAAAACGCCAGCTCTGTTCTCAGAAGGAGTGGGGGACACAGAGGTGGGAGGCCCCACAACGTTAGCCTGGCAAAACCAGAAAGCAGCAATTATGTTTTTCACATAATCCCTTCTCGATTATAGCAATACTGGTTGATCTAAAATATTAAAACTACTAATAGCCCGGCTGGTGAGGCTCAGTGGTTGAGCGTAGACCCATGCGCCGAAAGGTCACCCGTTAGATTCCGGGTCAGGCCACGTGCCTGGGTTTTGGGCTTGATCCCCAATAGGGGGCTGTACAGAAGGCAGTTGATCCCATGTTTCTCTCTCATCGATGTTTCTCTCCCTTCCTCTCTCTTTCAAGACAATAAAAATATATTTAAAAAAAAAAACACTACTAATAAGTACATTTTTGAAAGGAGAAGTTGTAAGTGGTTAGCTGGGTTGCAAGTTCTGAAATTTTCTCATATTTGCTGCTCTTACAACAATAACATGTTATGGAAAAGTTTCTCTGATGCTTCCATTCCATATACGGTAGGTTCGATTCCGGTCGGGGGCATGTACCTTGGTTGCGGGCACATCCCCAGTAGGGGGTGGGCAAGAGGCAGCTGGTCAATGATTCTCTCTCATCGATGTTTCTAACTCTCTATTCCTCTCTTTAAAAAAACCAATAAAATTTAAAAAATATATAAAAAAGAAATCTTAAAAAAAAAACCCAAACAATAACAACAACAAAATGGCCTTGGTCACATTATGCATTTGCAACACACGTGGCAGTTAAACGGATGCAGAGAGAGAAGGTCAGAAATCCTGGGTGAGACCGGCCTGGGTATAGACATGGAACCTCCTCGGAGGCCTGGGAGCCATACAATGTGTGGCTTCTGCTTTTTCAAGGGCTTCTATGCCCTTGTCTTCCTTATGGAGCCCAGGGTTCCCTAGAAACTATGCAGGCCGGTGGCTTTTGAGACAATAAAAAAAGCACGTGTCAAAGGGAATGTTTCTATACTGTTTTACATATCAGACCAAAGGTAGAAGATGAAATATCCCGTGATCATCTCAACCATGTCAGACTCTGGAGATCTGATTCTTTAAACGAAGCCTGGCAAAGCACCAGTTACTGATTAAAAGGCAAAACCAAAGCAACAACCCAGTCCCCGTGCATATCAGCTTGAATTTCACAGATTCATGCCAAGTGATGTTTTCATCATCACATAGCTCCTTACCAATGGAATGGAATATTAGGTTTCATCCTCATATCCACTGGAGAAACGGTGAGTGAGAAATATTTAAAAACAAAGAGAGGCAGCGATAGAAATAGTAAGAGACAGAAAGTAAGGTAGATAGATGAGTCGGGGGGTGGGTACCGGGTTCGAAGACTGCCCGGCCCGTGTGGAATGAGCCCAGGCATTGCGAGGAGGCCTGGGGGCGCTGGCCCAGGGCCCGTGCATGTGGGAAACGGTAAGCCCCGTGGCGTTGAGATTCAGGAGGATATTCGATTTTTATTAGACATTTTGGTGATTCTTTGCCTCATCCACGTCTTGGGAGGAGTCAAAAACCACCTCTCTTTAGAAAATCGGGGCGGCCCTGGCTTTCTTTCCCACCTAGGATACAGCACGGGGCCCGCTCCCCAACCACCTCCTCTCTCTCTCTCTCTCTCTCTCTCTCTCTCTCTCTCTCTCTCTCTCTCTCTCTCTCTGCAGTAGCAATTTCTACAAGGCCAAGTTCCTTGCGCAGGAGGCTCTGTGATTTGTTTTCCAGCCGGGGCTCACATTCCTTGGATCTTTGCGGGATGGTCGGCGGCCCGGGGAAAGCATGTGCCCGGCGGAGCGAGAGCTTCCAGCGCAGACAGACTGTTTGCACAGGCGGGCCCTGGCCCAGCGCTCCGGGAACTGCTCGCAAACCCGCCCGCCCGGCCTGCTAAATGGGGCCCTAACGAGGCTCCTCTTTAAAGGGCCACTCACGTGTCTTTGGGCCTGTGTGGTCTGTGGTGCCGGTGGGTGATCCTTAGGAGAGGTCTAGGATTAGGCTGTTTAATACGATGCGAGGCGGGGATGAAGCAGAGACGAGGCAAGGGGGAACCACGGCTGCCAAGTGTGCGCTTTCTGGTTCTCTGTGGCAGCGGATGGGAGCTGCAGCCTCTTCCCCATGTGGTACAGCCAATGGGCTTTTCCCCTTCGGCCTGACTTCAGATGGAGTGGGGTATAACTTCTGGAGTCACCTGCACACGCACTGAGAATTAGAAACCACAAATTCAGGTTTCTGCCTCTCTTGAGAAACCCCTTTGGTACTTACATTTTGGCGGAGGAATGTAAGAACTGATTCAGGGTTGACCCATGAACCAGGAGCTCATGATTCGATTCCTGGTCAGGGCACACGCTCAGATTGTGGGTCAATCCCCAGTGTGGGGCATGCAGGAGGCAGCCAATGATGATTCTCTCTTATTACTGATGTTTCTAACTCTCCCTCTCTCTTCCTCTCTGAAACCAATAATATATATATATATATATATATATATATATATATATATATATATATAATTGATTTGGGATAGGTGCTTATGAATGGAATTGTTGTGTCCTATTGTATTATACTTTAGGACACATTCACTCTGAGTTGTATAAACCCTTTCCAACTCCAAGTCTCTTTCCTTCCCTGTCCTCTAGACACGCTATAGAGAACACGGACGCTTCCTGGACGGCGGTCAGTGCCAAGGTGGTGTGGCTTCTCCTGACCGCGACATTGTCAGAAACAAAACTGGCACCGTAATTTCTCCTCAAATGACATCACGGGGTTTTCTACCCAAGGCATGCATGTCTTTGGACCAGGGAGGCAACCCGAAGAGAAAATAAATGTAGGGAAATTACATAGTGCACTTAGTAAGGCTTGTATTCAGCACATTCTGAGCCCACATCTGCCCCTCAGATGTCTTCGCACAATATCTATGGCTCTTTAATGATTGGGTGTCCAAATATAAAATAACCGATGTACCATTAAAACTCTTCGAAATTCCATGAACGATATATTTTACTCCCGATGTGATCCGATGATTTTATTTTTATTTTCAAAACTGAATGAAAACATATTATAAGCCAGTGGTGGGCAAACTGCGGCTCACGAGCCACATGCGGCTCTTTGGCCCCTTGAGTGTGGCTCTTCCACAAAATACCAAGGCCTGGGCGAGTCTATTTTGAAGAAGTGACGTTAGAAGAAGTTTAAGTTTGAAAAATGTGGCTCTCCAAAGAAATTTCAATCGTTGTACTCTTGCTATTTGGCTCTGTGGACTAATGAGTTTGCCGACCACTGTTCTGGGTGATTTACACTGACCTTGAGAACGTCTTCAAAGTCAAACGTGAAAACCGTCTCTATAGCTAAGGCCTCATGTAAGCTCCAGCTGGGGGCCCTCTTGGTAGAAAAGGCATCACTCTCTCAGTATCAACCATCATAGCAATACCACATCAGGAATGAATAAATTTGGGGAGGAGGGCAAATAGGCCTCCCCACTCTGTGTCCTCAATTACTGTTTCAAGGATGGTCCTTAACTAAAGGCATCAGCAGCTCCTCGTGACCAGCGCTTCTCAAACAAGATTGTGTTTATGACCCAGCATCCATTCAGGAGGTGGGTCTGGCACGGAACTGAGGTTCTGACTTTTTAATGCAAAACTCATCAGTCCACGGAGCCAAATAGCAAGAGTACAACGATTGAAATTTCTTTTGAGAGCCACATTTTTTAAGCTTAAACTTCTAACGTCACTTCTTCAAAATAGACTCGCCCAGGCCGTGGTATTTTGTGGAAGATCCACACTCAAGGGGCCAAAGAGCCGCATGTGGCTCGAGAGCCGCAGTTTGCCGACCACGGGTCAAGGGTAACTACTGTGTATGCTGAATTTCAGCCTCCCCACAATGATGTGTTTGATGATACACACTCTTCGGTATGTGTGTTTGTATAGTAATTCGGGAACAGCAAATATGTACTGAATATACATCTGTGAGATAAAATTTAGAAGTAAAATCATGTGGCAGAAAGGAATTGAATAACCGATAAAGTTTTTTGAAGCGTGAAAATCAGAAGAATTCACCAGATCACCGAGGAGGGAAATGTATGTATGCATTAAAGAATGGCACATGTTTTGTTGATTAATTCAACTTTTCACGTGATAGCCACATCTTGCTTATGAGGAAAAAAATTATGGTTCCATGGAGAGCTTGAAAGGAAACAGTCACTTTCAACTGTATAAACAGTTTATTCTTTTTCATAAGGGAAAAACAGCAAAATCAGGAATTTTACAGTTATTAAGTTGTCAGAAATTTTGAAATCTCCATCTCAATGCGTTAGGATTGTGCAACTGTCTTTGACAATTCCCCACTTTGAATGAAATGCTGTTCTTAGGATCTGATTGATTTGATGCCTACTAGGTGTGGCGTCTCCGGAGTGGGCAGCATTTGGAAAAGCGAACATTGCCATGTCACTACGATATTTGCAACAGATGCATGTGCAGGAGGCTTTAGAGCTTTGGTACAACCCCTTTATTTTAAAAAAGGGAAAACCAAAGGTCAAGGAAGCCGGGGGATTAGCCCACGTCCCGCCCAGCTAGTTAGAAACAGGGCTGGGACCAGAGCCCACAGCGCCTGATGCCCGAGTTTTCCTGTTTTCTCCATAATAGTCTGAATGTCCAGCTTACGTGAGTGTGTGTTTTCCAAAGCCCGGAGGATAATAATGGTGATGATGAAAAAGTGTGCCGCTTAAAAAGGGTCCACCTAGAATGATTTATGTTCCTGACTTTTTGTGTATTTTTGTTCCTGTTTAAACACAATGAAGATATTTACTGAAGTCTACACATTGGCTGTGATAAGAAACAGTTGTGTAGCCGAAACCGGGTTGGCTCATTGGTAGAGCATCGGTCTGCGGACTGAAGGGTCCCGGGTTCGATTCCGGTCAAGGGCTTGTACATTGGTTGCGGGCACATCCCTGGTAGGGGGTGTGCAAGAGGCAGCTGGTCGATGTTTCTCTCTCATCGATGTTTCTAGCTCTCTATCTCCCTTCCTCTCTGTAAAATATCAATAAAATATATTTTAAAAAGAAAGAAACAGTTGTGATGGCAAGTTATCCAATAAGGACAGATGGAAGAAGTGTACCTTAAAAATGAGAGGGGATGGGGTCTACATTAAAAAGCAGAAAGTCAATGCACTTATTTAGAATATGGATTTTTCCTTTCTTTGCGTTGAGTAGCATGCACTGTCATCATCACACTAGTTTTTGACAGCATGAGGACTCTGGGTCCTCGCTGGCCCCTCGTAGCTGGAAGGCCAGCCCTTGTCCAGTATCCCACCCTCTTCCTAGGACCCGGGCTTGCTCCTTCCCACGGGCCTGGCTAATGCGGCCAGGGACTGGGGCCTCAGGTGTACCTTATTATGCTGAATTTATGCAAGAGCTGGCCTGCTCACAGCCTGGCTTTGTGGTTAAAAGTTCTCCAGCACCAAATTGCTCTCCTGGATAAAGTTCAGGGCAGCTCAGCTCTGGGTGCAGGTCCATGAGTGGGGGGTAGGGGTGTTGCCACAGGCTGAGGCTCCAAGGTCGGCAGAAATGGAAGAAGCCCAGGAAATCCATTTGGCTCCGAGGTCAGGCCTTGTTAACGCAAGCTGCTCATTCTTTGGGTGATTCCTCCCAAGGCTAGGTTCATTAAAAGGTCCCGCAGAAAAAAAGAATTACCTTGAGCCTTAACTATAACAGCTTTTAAATCCGGGTGTTTTAATGGAATCTCTCTGTTTAGTCCTTAGACCCGAACTTGTGGAAGCATATGCTTTCTCAAAGATGCTTTCCCTGCTGATAGTATCTAATAGTTAATTTTAGTTCAAGCTATTGTTACAATAAGAGCCGAAGGAGGCAGGCAAATGGGGCTGCTTAGTTGTTAGAGCCAAACAGTCCCTTAGCCTCTCTTTAATAGAAACGTGTGTCAGAGTAATCCATCGCCCAGGGCCTGTGGGTCAGACCATCATTAAGAACAGATTTTTAGCCGA
Organism: Vespertilio murinus; assembly: GCA_963924515.1. Taxonomy (NCBI): domain Eukaryota; kingdom Metazoa; phylum Chordata; class Mammalia; order Chiroptera; family Vespertilionidae; genus Vespertilio; species Vespertilio murinus. The sequence continues at coordinate 6,828,971 of OZ004719.1, read as the reverse complement.
AACCGGTTTGGCTCAGTGGATAGAGCGTCAGTCTGCGGACTGAAAGGTCCCAGGTTCGATTCCGGTCAAGGGCATGTACATTGGTTGCGGGCACATCCCCGGTAGGGGGGTGTGCTGGAGGCAGCTGGTCGATGTTTCTCTCTCATCGATGTTTCTAGCTCTCTATCCCTCTCCCTTCCTCTCTGTGGAAAATCAATAAAAATATATTTTAAAAAAAAGAACATATTTTTAAATTTGTTTGCCTTAAACTTTTCAAGCATGCCTACAATTGTAGGCCTGAACAGATGTCAGCATAAACTACTCACTGTACCCAAATATAACCTTTCCTAAGACACTGTCGAGGGAAAGACACCAGTCCAGAATCTTCTTCCTACAGATTCTGTTTTGCACATGGGTGTGCCGCCTGACCGTCCATTACAGCAAACCTCAATGGCCACCACCCTGGAATTTAAGATATTTTAATAATTCTCAAGCTCAAGAAGAAAGAGTCTGGTTCCAATTTCCTTATAGTTGGAAGTCTCTTTGGCTCTTAAGTAAAATTTTGGTTGCCAACAGTCTTGATAAAGGGGTACTGCCTAAATCCACGGGTACCAGCAAGAGAACCCTGGCTCATAATGTGCTCACATATCTCAATACACTCCTTTCAGATAAGTATAGATAGACATATTCTACTCACAGCTTTTTACATGACTAAAGGAAAGGGAAAATCCGTGTTAAAGGTGATAATACATACATTGGAACAAAGTACACTATTACTAACTTCTGAGTATCCACTTCAAATCTGGAAAAAATAATTTAATACCCTATGCCTACTTTAGATAGATAAGGACAAGGATAGAACTATGACTTTTATTTTAGAACACTGAAAATAACTAAATTTTAACAACTGATACAGAAAGAAGCCCCATAGAGAGGAAAGATGAGTGTATGACTGTTATAAACAGGTGATAGTTTTGGTTTCTTCATTGATCACTGGCTAGTCATACATTCAAAAACTTTTATTGAGTATCTGCTTTGTAACTGAAAAGACATTTTTCTCTGCTTCAACTCCTCTATATATAAATGTAATCATTCAGAACTATCTCTTTAAGGTTTTCTATATATTTTAAATTCTCCTTATACTTATGCAGTTGAGGAAAACAATGTTTACTGAGTCTGTATAATAAATTAGAGGCAAATTATACCCTTGAATGAAAAAAATCTGTTAGAAACCTCTGAATATTTCCATATTTTTGACATATATATATATATATATATATATATATATATATATAAATATAGATAAAAATATGTCAAAAGTATGGTGTGGCAGACAGAAAGTCTAGATTTAGGCCTCTATGAACATTCAATTTATTATTGAACAAATTACCAAGATATTTAAATGGGAACAAATATTTTCAACAAATGGTTCTGGGACAATTTGATAATTATATCCAAAGTAAACCAAAACAAGCCTCTGTTTTTACCTCATACAATACACAAAGATCAATTCAAAATGACCCATAGACCTAAATCTAGAAAAATTTTAAAGGAAATCATGAGAGAAAAATTTCAGTGACCTTGAGTTTGATACATATTTCTTAAGCACCACACAAAAAAAATGACAAACTATAAAAGAAATAAATCTCTAAGTTGAATTTTATCAAAATAGAAAATATTGCTCTTCAAAAGAACCTGGTATAAAAATGGAAAGGCTTAAGGCAGACTTTCTGTAAGTTTTTGCGGAGAGCTTAGGTTGTGGCAAAGAATGATGCCCGCATTCACGAGGTCTCTTGAAATGAGGTGAGTCTCTGAAGGGGTTGGGGGATGGGAGAATGTCTAATAAGTCATGAGATATATTTGCAAATCTGAAACCACGTGCTTTTATTCTAAAAGCACTCTTTAAAAAATCAGGATTCTCTTTACCTCCACTTCATTCTTCTCTTTCTCAGCACAACAATAATACTGTTCTAACCACTAAATATTATGCAATATCTATGTCATCTCTAAGAAGATCTTAAGAACAAGACAGAAGTTTATTCTTGGGGTGAGTTACACGTTTGCATGGTTTTCTTTTAAGATGAGCTAGGGCAGTGGTCAGCAAACTCATTACTCAACAGAGCCAAATATCAACAGGACAATGATTGAAATTTCTTCTGAGATCCACATTTTTTAAACTTAAACTTCTTCTAACGCCACTTCTTCAAAATAGACTCGCCCAGGCCATGGTATTTTATGGAAGAGCCACACTCAATGGGACCAAAGAGCCACATGTGGCTCGTGAGCCTCAGTTTGCCCACCACAGAGCTAGGGCATGTATAAATTTTGAAAACACATTAATAAACAAAACAGAAATATAAAAAAAGAAAGAAAAGGCAAGTACTTTGGTGAAAATATTTGTAAAACATAGCTGCCTCGTAAAGAATTAACTTTGTCCAAAAAATGTTAGACTCTGTACTGGGTTGAGTAGTGTCCCCCCAAAATTCATGTCCATCCAAAACTTATAATTGTCACCTCATTTGGTAATAGGGTCTTTGAAGATGTAATGCAGTGAAGTGGCCCTAAATCTACTAGGACTGGTGTTTTTATAAGAAGAGGGAAATTTAGACACAGAAACACAAGCACAGAGAAGACCAATAAAAATGAAAGAGCCCTGGATGGTGTGGCTCAGTTGGTTGAGCATCGCCCCAGGCACCAAAAGGTTGCTGGTTAGATTCCCAGTCAGGGAACATGCCCAGGTGGTGGGCTTGATCCCCAACTCCCAGTAGGGGGCGTGCAGGAGGCTGATCAATGCCTCTCTCAGATAGATGTCTCTCTCTCTCTCCCTCCTCTCTAAAATCAATTAAAAACAAACATAAAAATAAGTATTTACACAGGATAAGTGAAAGCTGATTCTTCCACATAAGTGTGGGAGACCTATACACAAATGAACATCGCGGCTGTGTCTGTAATATCCCCAAACCGGAAACCGCTCAAATGTCTATGCACAGCTGAATAGATAAACAAATCTTGATCTAACCATACAATGGATACTACTCAGAAATAAAAAAATGAGTTACCGACATAGGCTATGACATTGATTAGTCTTAAAATAATTAAAGAGTACATATGGTATGATTCCATTTACATAAAATTCCAGATAATCCCAATGCATTTATCAGCGTAACCTGAGGCTATGCAGGGCGGGGGAGGGGAGGGGATGAGGAAAACGCAAAGGGCCTTGAAGAAATGTTTGCTGACGATGGTGGGAGTTCGTTATCTTTATTTATGGTGATGGTTTCATGGCTGTGTACACACGTGCAGCTTATTGTTGAGCAATGAAATGTCAATAGAGCTAAGAAACGAATTCGCTGAGCCCTGAGATAGCTGGGGTTTGGTGGGACGGTGCCTGACCCAGGCTAATTCTTCGAGGTACAAAAATATACCCAGAGATGAGGACATCCTGGTGTACCAGGAGGGGAGGAGAGAGCGTATCCGGGAGGCAGGTCTCGGTGAGAGAGCTTCCTCTCACAAGCAAGCACAGGGGACGTTGGCGGTCTCCCACCACCTGAAGGCTGAAGCATGGAAGGTCCGCGTGGGCAGGACGAGGTTAAAGTGGGGAGCAGAAAGAATATGAGACCTGCACTTCCTTTTCATGGGCGTGGATCCTCTCTCCACAGTTATGGGAGCTTTTGAGGGCTTCTAAATGTGACATGATCCATCTATGCTACTGTCAGACAGGTTTGAGTTGAGAAAAGAGAAAAATAGCTTATTAGTCATCAGTAATATAGGTGTTTTTGAGGAAGGAAAATTGAAAATTCTGCCATCGATTGTAATTCAGTTTTCTTTATTCTTACCCCAGTTCTTTGAAATCATTGCGTTTGTTTACAATAGATTTCACTGCGTCTGGGAGTCTTCCTCTTAGTAATATAAACGTTCACCGTATCACGTTCCAATGGAGAACATTTTTAGTGAGGCTGGTTTTCCGTGGTCTGGTTTTTAGATTAAAGACATTCTATTTATTTTTAAATCTTAAATGCCTCTTTCAAAATGACAAACATTCTAACCCCAACCAGGAAAAAATAAAAGAATAGTATAGAATAATTGCTCTTTTAAACCTACTGCATTCACCCTCTGCTATACTTCCTCTGCTACTACTAGGAGTCTCCTCCTATGATAGTGAATGCTAGTATGTCCTCTTAATTATCCTTCTTCAGCCTCAAGCATGCAAACAAATACACATGCACCTACACAGGATTTGGGTGCTATTTCCATTTATAAATATTATCTGTGCATATACTGTACATGCAACCTGCTGTTATCACGTACTACATCATGGACATCCTTTCGGTTTGTGCATTTCTACTTTTATAATTTAAAAACACACAACATATGATATATGCACCCCTATGTTCATAGCAGCACAATTTACAATAGCTAGGATTTGGAAACAGCCTAGGTGCCCGTCAGCAGATGAATGGATCAGAAAACTATGGTACATCTACACAATGGAATACTATGCTGCCATAAAAAGGAAGGAATTCTCATTATTTACAGTAACCTGGATGGAATTGGAGAGCATCATGCTGAGTGAAATAAGCCAGTCAATGAAAGAGAAACACTACATGATCTCACTCATTCATGGATATTAAAGAACATTATAAACGAATGAACAGAAAGATAGATATAGCAACAGTAAAACAACAAGCAGACTGTCAAATGACAGCGAGGGTGGGAGTAGGGGGGAGGGTAGGGAGATCTGGGGGAGATAAGAGATCAACCAAAGGACTGGTATGCTTGCATATAAGAACAACCAATAGCCGAAGCTGGTTTGGCTCAGTGGTAGAGCGTCGGTCTGCGGACTGAAAGGTCCTGGGTTCGATTCCAGCCAAGGGCATGTACATTGGTTGCGGGCACATCCCCGGTGGGGGGTGTGCAAGAGGCAGCTGGTCGATGTTTCTCTCTCATCGACGTTTCTAGCTCTCTCTATCTCTCTCCCCTCCTCTGTGTAAAATATCAATTAAAAAATATATATTTAAAAAAAAAAAGAACAACCAATGGACACAAAACTCTGGGGAGGGAGGGCATCTATGGGAGGGGGGGGGACAATGGTAAACTATGTACACAGATAATACCTTAATAAATTTTTTAAAAATATATAAAAAATAAAAAAATAAAAATAAATAAAAACATACAACATGGGTGTCCTATTTCATCTAAGAATTATATACAGTCCTCTTGTTAAGTGGCTTAAAAAGTGAACTCCTTCCAGGTCTGGCATTTACCTATTACATGCAATCCCCAATCCCCATCAGCTCCGCCTGGAAAACTCCAAGTAAACCTCGACCTTGGCTATTGTGAGAGCAACGCCATTTCCATCTTGCAATGCCCATTCCGGGGAGAGCGATGAGTTTTCCTAAACCTAATGAAATTATGCTTGTGTGTCTGAGCGCTTCCAGACCATCCTTTTCAAAACTCAGGGAGGAACGTTCTTTAGGGTTAAGTGTAATACCCTGCAGGACCTGCGTTTGCTGTGTATCAGCTTGAGTTCCCCATAAAGTGATGGAGAGTTTATATGGTGGGCTTAGGGGCGCTCTATCAGGATATACACGGCTAAGTAAGTGATGATGGGGACTGGGCAGAGTGAGCAGCTGGCCTGGCCTCCAGCACAGCTGTGGCTCAGACCCCCACCGTCCTACGGGGGAGCTCTGGAGCTAAGATGGGCCTTTGATGTAGGCCTGCCTTGAGCCTGGGGAGCTGTCTGTGCCTTTATGTCCCCTTCACCAGTCCCCTGGGGCCATGGGCTGCCCGTCACCTTTGGGAAGACAGTTCCTACTAAGGGACGGATCTCCGTGTGCCAAAGGCTGGGGATGGTCTTTAGTTGGGAGTCTAGGGGGAGTACCACAGTATCCATAGTGTCTACTTCAATCACCAATTTTAGAGCAATCCATCATAAATTCAGGGTAATTTTGGTCTTTAGCCGATGAAGTTAGATTGTGCTGGGGGCATGGAGGAAGCTGCTGTTTAGGCTTTGGCCACAGATCTAGACATGATGAGTAAGCACGTGCATGCATGTAAATGCATGTTAGAATCTATCTACTAAATAAATAAGGAATCCTAAATCTCTGGTACATACATGCAATGGAGTATTACTCAGCAACAAAAAGGAATGGAATTGTGCTATTTGCAACAATGCAGATGAACCCTGAGGGTATTACGTTATGTGAAGTAAGTCAGAGAGAGACACATTCTGTATGCTTTCACTCATATGTGGAATCTATAAAAGCAAACCAGCCTGGATGGTGTTGATTAGTGGTTGAGTGTGGACCCTTGAACCAGGAGGTCAGGCTTTGATTCCCACCCAGTCAGGGCACATGCCCAGGTTGCGGACTCAATACCCAGTAGGGGGCGCACAGGAGGCAGCTTATTAGATTAATCTATCTCATCAAAGATGTTTCTCTCTTCCTCTCCTTCTCCCTAAAATCAATAATTGATCTCTCTCTCTCTCTGAAATCAATGAAAACATATTAAAACATTTTTAAAAAACGCAAATGAGAAAAAAAAAACAACCACAACAGACCCACCGATAACAGAGAATAAGCTGAGGATTGCTAAAGTGAGGGGCTCAGGAGGTGGATGGGAAAAAATGATTCATTACAACCTCCAAGAGCACAACCTTTGGAAATATCTTCAAAGCAGGACTAAAATAAACCCTACTCAGCCACTTTGGTAACACACTTTCTCCCTCTCTCTTTCTCAAAATGTTTTTTCAAATTGATTTTTAGAGAGAGAGGAAGAAGGAGGGAGAAGGGAGAGAGAAACAGAAACATTGGTGAGGGAGATACAGTGATTGGCTGCCCACTGGGAATCGAGCCTGCAACCTGGGCGTGTGCTCTGACTGGGAATCAAACCAGCGACCTCTTGGTGCCTGGGTCGACACTCAACCACTGAACCACACTGGCCTGGCACCTTTCTCCTTTTTAAAAATGTATGTTTCCATGCTGCTCTCAGTCTTCATTCGACGACTCTCCCCAGCCCATCCTCCACTCCATTTTCAATTCCCAAGGTTAACTGCGTGAACACCAGGGGTTTTGTTTGAGAATTGACTTGGAATCACATGTCCTCAGGTACTAGTGCCCAAATTCAATTCCATTGTGTCATGTGGCCGTGCTGCTCAACAGCTCCTGTGAAGGTTCGGAGAGCAGGATGCAGAGCATGGCCACTCAGGCCGGCAGGAGAGTCCCCGCCCATCAGGATCACGTGGAGAACACAATTCCATTCACATGTTTGGAAACGAGGTTCCTACCTATCAGCTCCTCCTCTTTTCTTTTCAATCCCTATGTGGAATGGCTAAGGAGTATCGAAGGAACGCAATCTGCGTATCACTGAATGGAAATTAGCAGGAGAGTTTAATGAGAATAAAGCAGGTATCAACAATGACATATTCTCAGCAGAGAGCCAGGGAGGTGGCCAAGATAAGAGATTCCAGTTTGGACCGGAGGGAAAGTTGGTTGCAGTGGCCAGTTGAGCAATGATGGGCAGCACGCAGACCGGCGGCCGAGAGGGCTCTTGTTACAGGAACATTTTAAAAGCAGAGAGAGGAATGACCCCGCATTTCTTCATTATGTGGTCATCTTTGGAAGTCTGCAGAAACCATTCTTTGGAAAGCCATTGTGTGTGCCTGATGGATGCAATCACAGTCAATAGAAATAAAACCTGGGCCGATGTGGAGCCAGCCCGCAGAGCGCCTCGGTGTGTCTCCGCGGGAACGCTGAGAGGGCACGGCGGAGCAGGGGCCCCGGGACCCCTTTTCCAACCCTGCCCTTGGCGGTAAGAAGGCGCTCAACAAACACGTGGTAAACTGGTAACAAGGAAAGAAGTCTGGGGAAAGGCGAAACCGTTCAGCAAAGTCATGTGTGTGGTAACGCCAGACATGACGCTTACTAGTATGTTTTTAAACGTGTGCTTCCTACTCTACACTCTTGTCCATACTTTTAAAAATATTTTTATTAATATTTCACAGAGAGGAAGGGAGAGATATAGAGAGCCAGAAACGTCGATGAGAGAGAATCATCGATCAGCTGCCTCTTGCACACCCCCTACCGGGGATGTGCCTGCAACCAATGTACATGCCCTTGACCGGAATCGAACTCGGGACCTTTCAGTCCGCAGACCGACGCTCTACCACTGAGCCAAACCGGTTTGGGCTCTTGTCAATATTTTGAAGGCTAATAATAATAATTTATAATTACTAATGATAGTTTATTTTAATGTGTGGTCTTAGGGCAGAGACTAACCAGATCTTATAGTATATGTAGTATTAGAAAGTCAGAGATGATTCCTCTAAATCTCTTGGGGAATATCATATTTTAAATTTACATAAATGACATACTTTGAAACTCCCTGTAAGTAGTAAAATACCACGAGGGAACAGAGTGACAGAAACAGATACCAGGTACTTTTTTAAAATGGGCTAGAACCCCATTCCGTTTCACATGAGCCTCCCATTCTGACAGTCGCTTTAGAGCAGAAAAAAAAATGATTTCATTAGAGGACAGCCTCCGGGTAGAGCAGTGTTGTTTCAAAAGCTAACCTCCTTCAAATCAAAGGAAAATATCCTCCTAGAAGACAATGCTTCTAAAGGCAAACCTCGAATTTTCAATATAAACACTTGGTTGGAGTCTCCGGGTGAGAGGTGGAGCTGGGTACTCACAGGGCAGCGATGGGCACGGAGGAGGAGAATGACAATATTTGGATTGAGGATGAAGGAAACTGAGCAGCCGAAACCAGGCCGTTATGTCTGGCTTCGGACACCGAGTAAAGGCTCCTGCTATGTGCAGAGGTGGGAACAGAGAAGACAGGGGCGTTCGGTGGGTGACGGAGGGAGAGGGCGGTGTCAGCACGGAACACGCTGAGCTGCCTTTCTCTGGAGACGCCCAAGGGGGAAGGCCCAGAGGCGTTAGGGTTTCCGGGTCTGGGTTGCAGGGTGGATGGGGAGGCTCCGCGACCACAGATGGAATCCACGTGAATGGATTCACCTTCGGGAGTGAAAAGAGACAGGAGACCGGGCCGCAGGGTGTGTAACTCCAGACACCCAGAACCAAGTCAAAGAAAACCTAAAGGAAAATGATTTAGCGACCACAGAGGCAGGTCATGAGACAAGCCTGCAGAAGTGGAATAAACTGGGTTAAGAAACAAACAGTCAAACTGTTTAATATTGCTATGAGGTGAATAAAAATAAGGAAGTAAGAAACCCACTGGTTTTAGCAACAATTGCCATTGCCTCCCTCAGTGAGAAGAGTTTTACTCACGCAAGAGAGAGGGAGCTGACTGCCTGGATCAAAGACAGTTGGAAAGTAAGGAAGTGAGAAGAGAGTGGAAACCACAGTTAGGATGCATGGCTGTAAAGAGAGGGAGGCCATGTGAGTACGTGTGTCTCTGTGTGTGTGCACCTGTGTGGGTGTCCTAGTGAGTACGTGTGTCTCTGTGTGTGTGCGCATCTGATTTTTCTCTTTTAAGTTAGGAGCTTCTTAAAGTGTTTGAATACCTAGGGAACGAACCTAAGCATAAAGGTAGAGTTTAAAATACAGAAAAGAGAAAAAATAGCTAAATTGGACATTTGCCTGTAACGTTGGAATACAATTATTGAAATTAAACTTAGGAAAAGGAATTGTTCTTACTAAATATGTACCATAAGGCTAAATCCCAAGGGACTGTTTTGGCACATTCAAGTGGGTGAGGGTCGGATCTCATCTATTTCAAGTTCAAGTGTGTCTATCAAGCATCCCAGAAAGAGGGGAAGAGGTAAGTGATTTAGGGAATCAAAATCAAAGTAAAATACCATCTCCTCTCCAAAAACCTCACCCTTCTATCCACGGATCAAACACTTTATTTCCAGACTGAAGATTGATCTAAGGAAATAGCGAAGATAGTATACTAATTTCCTTAAGTTTTAAGATCCTCTTTCCCCACTTTTTTCTTATTCATTGTATCTGCATGTAATCTTAAAGCAACACATATGTCCTTATGATCGCTTCATTCCTCTTCTCCTTAGAAAACCTCCTTGGCTAATGTCCCATAGAGTTTTTCATATTTTCCTTTAGGCCTGTTTATTTTGTGGTTTGCTAATAAATAGTTCATTCACCAACCTATGACACAGCAGCCAATTCCAAATCATTTGGATTCTTCTTGAATATATTAAAAAAAATTGCATATAAAACTTTCAATATGAGATGAGCAATAAAGTAACTTGGCAAGCCAGTTATGTTTAAAACTGTACTGGGAAATATTAAAAAAACAAATGTCAATCAACTAAACCCTTGGAATTTTTATTTGGTTTATTAATTAGTAGGCATACTTGAATAATTATACCCACTGCAGAGGTATGTTTATCCGATTCCAAGGAGAAAAATCTTTAAACATTTTAGCATTATATCTGTGGACCCAATGTAGTTAGAATATGATTAATTAATATACTGTTTTTTCCCTAGGGTAACCTCACAGTATCCAACCAGATCCTGAAAAATAAGGAAAACGAGGGAACACCATCTTAAACAAACTTCCCCAACCTGATCAGAACACTAAAATAAACAGAAATAATGAATCGCTTTGGGGCTGGAAGTCAATCTTTCCAGAAGGAATCTCTTTGAAAGCAACGGACTTGCTAAATGGCCAAAATGGAGTCAAGGAGATAAATTCCTTCTATGGATTTTTGCAATTATGTGATTCGTTTAATCTCTTCCCATTGCTCCTTTAAAGAATTCTTCATAAAATGCGTGAACGTGTTTTTCAGGTGACAACAACCACGGGAACTACCAATGCCATCCATCCTTCAGGGGTCCCTTCCCTCCTGGTGATAATACTCTGTGAGGGAGTCAAACAGCAGAGCTGCAATTCTACCTTTTGATAGAAATAATCTTCTTTCATGTGAGATAAGTTTTTGGTGTGTGTCAAATGTTGGTGAAAGGACTAGAATCTCAGCTTCATCACACTCGGGTGTCTTTTGGGTCCGCTGTTTTCTATTGAATATAAATTAAGTGAATGCATTCATTTCATTGATTAATCCTCATAAAAATAACTACAGCCTTATCTTTGATTTTATGAATTAAAATAACGAAAGGTAAGGGCAAATAAATTTGAAAAAAACTCCAAGTTGTTAAATGGCTTAGTTGACACTCAAACCCAGTTCTTCAGAAACTTGTGACCTGCAACCACGTAACATAGGCATTTTACCTACTATTGCATGTTCTATATACATATCTCATTTAAATTGCATGCAGTTTTATTTTTTACCATTTATTTAATTTAACTGCATTTTTCCATCACCATTTATCCCTTCATTCCCTGTTCCACCTCCACCCCCTCCTACCCCCATCCTACCCTATAATCACTACAATGTCTCTTACTTAATTCTTTTTTTGTTTGATGCATCCCACCCACCTAGTCAGAACTGTCAGCCTGCTCTTTATGAATTGGGCTCATTTTTGCTTGTGATTATCATTTTAAAAAATATATATTTTATTGATATTTTTACAGAGAGGAAGGGAAAGAGATAGAGAGCCAGAAACGTCAATGAGAGAGAAACATTGACCAGCTGCCTCTTGCACACCCCCTACTGGGGATGTGCCCGCAACCAAGGTACATGCCCTTGACCGGAATCGAACCTGGGACCTTTCAGTCCACAGGCTGATGCTCTATCCACTGAGCCAAACCGGTTTTGGCTGATTATCATTTTTTAAGATGAGAAAATTAAAACCCAGAGTAGGCACAATTCAGTAAGTGATTACTTGGGAATCAAGCCCAACTCCATCGAATTCCAAAATCACTGTTTGGGATGGTCCTGGTGATTTGGTTCCAAGGTGAAAAATCTTGTGACAGGGGCAACTAGCCTACCTACCGTATTTTGCTACATTGATAAATCATATTTTACCACCCGATATTCATTTCTGAACTGTCAGGTCTAGCCTATGACTGACTTCATTTGGGGGTTGAAGGCTCTTCACTTCTAGAGATGTAATAAAGAGAAATACTGATTTTTGTAATTTTAATTCTCTACTGTATTTGAGCCCTTTTTTTGAATTTTGAAAATAGTATTGAGCTACAAGAAACCTGAAAATGCATGTTAGCTCCCCGCTGTAAGACTTGTATGGCCCACTGCACAGCTATCAGTTCCTGACCTCTTACATTTCGATGTTTTTTCAGCTTTCTTTTCCCCCAGGAGGAAAAAAAAATGCGAGGCAGAAGAGACTTTGAAAAGAAAGCCTGTTTAGAACCCAGCGACTGAACGACATCTCGGGGTGAGCAGGAGCCCAAGAATTAGGTGAATGTGGCATGATTCATCCCCCACCCACGGGGGTTGAGCCCTTCCTCGCCCGGCCCGGGAGAGTGGTCGGTGTGGAGGCGGGCTTGAAAAATGGCTCATTCTCTGCTGTCCCTTCCTCCAAAGAGACAGCCTGGCATGGGGGTGTCCCCGTGTCCAGGGCAGCCGCTGGAATCTGAAGGGGTTGTTGGCCTCATCTCTGACCACCCTCACTCCCCTGACTTCCTCAACGACTGCAGCATCTCACTGGAGAGGAAAGCTTTACCAAAAAGATGAAGAGAAAAAGCACCCCTAATAATTGAGCCCACTGATCTCAAAGCTGATTAATCCTCATGTGAATGTCCATCATTAAAGGGAGAAAACAACGTATTTCAGGCTGGGAAGGAAGAGATGGGACGCACACATCCCTCCCCTTGCTGGAATGACTTAACACATCGGATTGCGTTTCTGCCTGCAGAGACACCCCCATGCCTTTTCCAGGGGGTCTGTAAAGAGCATTGGGAGGTCTGTGTGCCTCTAAAGTGGGTGTTGGGCCAAAACCGGTTTGGCTCAGTGGTAGAGCCGTCGGTCTGTGGACTGAAAGGTCCCGGGTTTGATTCCGGTCAAAGGCATGTACATTGGTTGTGGGCACATCCCCGGTAGAGGGTGTGCAAGAGGCAGCTGGTCAATGTTTCTCTCTCATTGACGTTTCTAGTTCTCTATCTCTCTCCCTTCCTCTCTGTAAAATATCAATAAAACATATATTTTTTAAAAATATTAAAGTGGGTGTTGGGGTCTTCGGGGATAGGTGGAATTAGAAGGCACTAGAAGGGGTGTGAGTCGTACTTGCTTTCAGTTCTCTGGCTTGATATTGACTTTTACTTTTTAATAGAAATTGAAATTTCTTTTCAGAAGTTAATTGCACTTTCCCTGCAGTCTGGGCCTGGGTAACCTAACACAGGAAGAATTTGGAAAGTGAATACAGGAAATAGAGAAACCTCAATAATTCTATTAATTTCGTGCTCTGAAATAGTTTCCGAGTTTCCATAGGAGAAATTATGTACGAATGTTGGCTCTTAAAAGTCTCCTGGTTTAGATCTTATTTCAAGACCTATGTGGTAGACTGCCGGTACTGACTTCCCCACCCGCCCAAAGCCCTTTAAAACACCCACAACTCTCCATTGAATCGACGATTGTCAGGGGGCTGTCTGTTTGGTGGAATTATTATTTGCCAAAGCATTGTGGGAAGGCCGCGTGGGGGCACCGCCCAGCGGAGGCCAGGGAGGCGGCGCAGAGCTAGCTGGTAAGCAAAAGGAAGGAGTGTTGGAGCACGTATGGAGGGTCACTAACTCAAGGATCATTTGTTGAACTAACAGAACAGACTTTCCTCTATTTCATGAGTGTCAGACAGCTGCTCTCAGCATCCTCACCCAGCCTCAAGAACTGCTTTCTAAACGCAGGGAGAGACTCTTCTGACTTGAGGGTAGGGAGCAGGCTTAAGGATATAGGGTTTTGAGGTCATTATGGACGATGAAGGAGTGGAAAGGAAGAAATTGAGAGGAGCGCCCTAACCACGAACCAGGCCCTCCCCACGTTCACAATGGATGAGAACCAGCCAGCCTGTTCTCTCCCGGCCAAGCAGCGAGGCCCGGCGGAGAGCTGGCCTCGTGACGAGACTCCTGGACTTCGAGCCCAGAACTGAGCTTTCTCGTGTGTGTGTGTGTGTGTGTGTGTGTGTGTGTGTGTGAGAGAGAGAGAGAGAGAGAGAGAGAGAGAGAGAGAGAGATGAATTGGTACCTTAGTCATAAATAAATATTTGCTAAGTGCCTAGTATGTATCAGTGTCCCACACACTGGCAGAAAAACACAAAGTCCCCTCGCTCAGGGCCTTACATTGTACATCCCATCAGGGAAACGTGCATGAAAGAAACACACCCAGTGGATGCACCCTAAGTTCGTCTTGCTAAGAGAGAAAGCAACACGAAAACACAGCAGGAAGGGAGCCTGCGGGCGAGCTGGTGCTGTGGGGACAGGCAATTGGGCAGGAGGCTCCTGAGGAGGTGACGCTGAAGAGAACCTGGAAGGGCCAAAGGGGAGAGCCCTGCGCAGGAAGAACATTCTAGTCAAAGGAAAACTGTTGGGCCTCAGAGCTCTGTAGCCAGAGAGAGGGGCGTGTGTCCCAGGAATGGCGAGGAGACCAGCATGCATGCAGCCAGGACACGCTCTGCAAACACACAAAGCGTCCTACTCTGATCCACAGCGCTGTTTACGTGTAAATTTGAAGAACTCAACCAAGGACCAAGAGGCTCTTGGCAAAACCCACACTGTGACCCAGAAGGGCCAGGGTGAGGGCACGTGGATGCCCTGGTGGCTAACGGGGGTGTGGAAAGAATAGAGGGGAAAATGAATTCTCAAAGTTGTACAATTTGAATAGAGATGCTAAGATAATCATAAAATACGAACAGCCGCTATATAAAAGGACCAAGACGGATACCTTAGAGATGAAAGGGTCAAAAGCTGATCGGAGTGGATTGATCTGCGCCCAAAAGGGGAGGGGTGGGCTTCCCAGGGGCTCAGGGCGCCAGGTGCCCCCCGGTTTCTCTTCCTGCTGAGCTGGCAGGTCCTCAGGCACACGCCACGCATGCTAGCACACGGAGGGCCGCAATTAGGAATTAGTTTTCCATATGTAAACACCGAGTCCAGTTCTCCATTGTATTCCAATGGGATAAAATACTGTATTTGGGACAGTGTTCAAATATAAGTATTCGGAATCATTTGCAGCAGCGAGTAGGTCTGAACACAGTTACCAGAAACAAACATTCTCCTTTGCACCTGGGAACGAATGAACATCAGGATTAGGGGGCAAGCACCTACAGCAAATGAAAGGTATTGCTAGCATTAATATTTGTTGTTACAATGATTCTTAAAGACCATCCCCAGACTTGTCTTGCTCATTCCTTCTTGGGTGCCTGCTTTTCTTTATTTTTGATTAGCCAAATATTACTCCACCTTAAAAAATGGGCCAACTGTATGTCTTCATGAAGCCCTAGACCACTTGGGTTTTTTTCTTTAATCATGTCAAAGTTGGTGATTAAGGTCATGAAATCTACCCGTTGTGTAATCCGCCATCCAGTTAGCACCTGCGCGTATGGGGGGCCGGGAGGAGCTATTTGTGGGCCCCCAGTCCACAGTGCTGACGTTCTGCCGGTTCCTATTCCATTGGAGTGAACATTACTTCCCCCAGGCAGTTCACTTCAAATCCAAATACCACCGGGTGGCAAGAATATTTTGAATCTTTCATAACCTCCCGACACTGTCTAAGTAGGTCACTTCCCCCAGTAACAGTAAGAGCAATGAACGAACCCACACAATTTTAAGGTGTGTTAGCCTGGGACTATTCAGCGACAAAGAATGAAAAAGGGAAAACTGAACGAGTGGCTAAAAACACAGAAAGATATATTTATGTATATATAGGGCAGACCACCTACATCAAAACTTTCCAGGGGCTAATTTTAGTTTCTTATACTGGTCTGTAATTTTATCTTCTGCCTGGTGTGTTGTTTTTTTCCCTTTCCTAACAAAACTACAGCTTTTTTAAGAGAATACCTCTTGTGAGCCAATATTGTTTCTACTATATAGCATTGAGGCATTAAGGAATTTGGGAATACGTGCTGGTATTTTGACTCTCTTTTTTTGCTCATTTTACTTTTCTGCAATATGACTAATACAATATTATTCATAATAGGGTACATAATTACTTATAATCAATCTTGCTATGAAGGTTATAATAAATTGTTACTTCCATGTGCCTTTCTCAACTTGGGCCACCATAATAAAGCACCGTAGATTTGAGTGCCATAGACAACAGAAATTCATTTCCCACAGTTGTGGGAGTTGGTCTTGGTGAGCACTCTTTCTCGCTTACGTACAGCTGTCTTCCTCACTTGGGTTTTCCTCCCTGCTCCAGGAGGTTGCACTCAAGACAGAGAGAGACATGGAGCACACACACAATGGGGCTCTCTGGTGTCCTTTCTTCAAAGGACACTAATCTTATTGGGTCAGGGCCCCACCCTGAAGACTTCACTTAACTTTAGTTAACTGCATAAAGGCCCTATCTGCAAATACAGTCCCATTTTAGGTTACGGCTTCAACATATGAGTTTGGGGGTGGACAAAACATTCAGCCGGTAGTACTATGTGAGTGTTGGACAACAGTCAGGGATATCCTAATGTATATTGAATATTAAGTACCGAACACTCCATCCTAATGTTCAATAAATAAAAGATATAGCTAAATTTGATATTTCTTATTTAAATCATTAACACTTAACAGCTGTGTAATGTTGCCACACCTCTTAGTGTTCTCGCAGTCATGGAGAAAAGTGAGGAGAGTATTTTATTGCTACATTTCTCTGAATTTTATTGGTGCTTTAAGTGATGTTTTGGAGAATGCAATGACTACTTCTTAAGTAAGGAATCCCCAAAGGGATGTCCTCCTCAATGTAGATTCAATAAGTTAAGTCCAGTGATTTTTCATCTTAATCAATTTTGACTACAAAAAACAAAACAAAACTGGTACATATCCAGTCAATTTAAATTATTTTTTAAGGGGTGCTTCCAGTGGAAAATTAGAAATTTCTCAGAGGGTTGAAAAAGGAGGCCTTCCCAACCCTAGTTCCTCAGTGATGGCACATGGCCCAGGAGCAATCCAGAACTCCCCAGAACTCCATTGGAGAGAACATTACTTCCCCCAGTTAGTTCACTTCAAATCCAAATACCACTGGATGGCAAAAATATGTTAAATCTTTCATAACCTCCCGCCACTGTCTAAGTAGATCGCAAAGCAGAGATATCTGAGATCTGATGAGAAGTTGGCCCACCATACAACCTCTCTCGTGAGGGATGAGGTGACGGCTCCATAAGAAACTGCTGAGAACCAAGCTGAGAATGCAGGTGGTTTTGAGTATCCCCAAGGCAGGGCCTAGTTGCTTGGGAAGAGGGAGTGTTCTATGGGACTCCACCCACGAAAAGAGCACAGACCATAAACTCCACCAACCTCAGGTCAGATCTTTTTCCTGCTCAAGATAAGGAATTAACTCATTGAATTATCATAAGAACCCTAGGGAGTAATTATAATAATCTTTTCCAAACCAAGATAAGAAAATACAAATTCGGAAAGATGAACTTGGCCTTAATCCTACAGCAAAAAAAAGTATTAAAAGACTAGTTTGTTCAAAAATACTAGTGAGTTTTCTTATTCTATTTCCATCTCTGTTCCTCTTTCCAGATGAGCCTGTTACTATATATCCCTAGCTTATGACATTGTAGGTTCAATTTAAATCTGGAAATTAAGACTATGTTTAATTATTCTTGAGGAAGTTAGAAAAGCATGTTCAGAGGCAGTATTTTCAATGTAACTCTTAGAGAATAAGTGTGTGCTTTGTTCTTAAAAGGAGAATATTTTTATTTAAGAATAAATAGAGAATATTTTCATTTAAGAATAAAGCATCCACAACAGGAAAAAAATATTCTAGAAAGCAGGAAAGAGTTGGATATTTAAAAATCCTCAGTGGACAACTGTACTTTATTTTTTTTTTTAATTTTTTAGAAGAAAGGGCACATAACAATATTCTAGATAAAAAAACAAAAAAGATAATTTTATTATACTTAACATTTTCAAAGTTGTTTCATCTTTGTTCTTTTTTAAAAACACATATTTTCATTGTTTTCAGAAAGGAAGGGAGAGGGAGAGAGAGAAAGACAGAAACATCAATGATGAGCAAGAATCATGGGTCTACTGCCTCCTGCATGCCCCCTTCTGGGGACTAAGCCCCAAACCCAGGCATGTGCCCTTGACCAGAATTAAGTCTGTGACCCTTCAGGCCACAGGCTGACACTCTGTCCACTGTGCCCAACTGGCTAGGGCTCATTTTTGTTCTTTAAAGAAAGAGAAGATAGGTGTATGGTTGCAATATAGTTTGACATTGTTTATATTCTAACTTTTGTTTTTTTAAATTAAACTGTAGCCATTAGCAATGTTACCAACATATCTTGGCAAAATTGCTTTACATGCATTCCTCTTATAGGAAGGGCAATACAAATTCATCAATTTCATAGATGCTGAAATCTCAAAGGGATTTTAAAATTTAAATAAACTATCCAGATTTGTTGCTGAAGAAGAAGAAAATTAAGCTTGTTTTTCCTGAATTTTATTCAGTGACCACTGAGTTATGAATTTCCTCAAGTGATATATAAGTCTAAATGGTTCCATTTACTATCAATGCTTTAATTAAGCCTTGCCAACTCCTGTGGCATTTCACACATGCCCAAAGAAGCTGGCATCTTAAATAGCTCAATGTTCTTGGGCAAATATAGTTGCTTTTGGCTGCTTTTGATTTCTTTACCATTCAGACTTGCAGGACATAAGGTCAAGTCCTGGAGCGGAGTTTTCAGAAATATCTAGAATAATGCATCAGGCCAAGCAAAAACCCCCTAAAGACAAGCTCTTATCGCTACACAAAGGTCTTTGAGAAGCGAGGAAAGATTTATTTGGAATCAAGGAAGGAAAGTGGAACTCCGAGAACAATCCCCACATTCACATTTCCAAGTAGTAAATAATGTCATTAGATATCTGTTCAAAATAGACTCGGGGGCGTGGGCTAGTTAATGCTGGTAATGGGAATATCTGATCATATTTGATAGAGTAAGAAATTTGGATAGAAAAATGGCAAAACCCAAAAATAAAGCTCAATCGATTCTTCACAACAGATTCAACTTTACAAAAAAAATAAAGTCACTTATTTTCTTATTTAAAATTTAAAAATGTAGCCAAAACCGGTTTGGCTCAGTGGATAGAGCATCGGCCTGCGGACTTAAGAGTCCTGGGTTCGATTCCGATCAAGAGTATGTACCTTGGTTGCAGGCACATCCCCAGTAGGGGGTGTGCAAGAGGCAATGATTCTCTCTCATTGATGTTTCTAACTCTCTGTCCCTCTCTCTTCCTCTCTGTAGAAAATCAATAAAATATATTTTAAAAAAATTATATATATATATATATATATATATATATATATATAAAGTAAATGTTTAGCAGAGATCAATGGAAGCATGAGTTCTGCTATTTCAGATTAACGGTTGACTTGTATTGACCAACAATCCATCATATACACGTGAGATATTAGAGTTGAAAGGTACTTTTTTTAAAAAAAACACACAAGCAAACTGAAGTCTAGACTGGTTAATATATCAGTGCATCTTCAAAATACCAGATTGTAGGCTTAAGAATGGCATGTTTTCATCCAGTGACCTTCTGTTGACCTTGTTCTTGCAGAACCTATGTTCTCACTCGGGCAACAGACACTCAATAATTATGACAAAGTGACGTAAATGTTTTGATAGAGGGGCCTTTTAGCATGAGGACTTTCCCAAGATGGGTCACTTAGCTGAGTCTTCGGAGATGAGAAGGTGTTGATCGGCCTTGGAAAGGTGGGGGAGGGCCAAAACCCCGCCTTTTCAGAGACTCACTGGAGAAGGTGTGCTGGGAAGGTCATTTTGTTCTTTACACTTTTGTGCTACCCCTGCACAACAGTAAAGGAGGGTTTCACTGTTATAAAGTGAGGACGTGCCCGAACCTTTTTCATGGCACCTTTGAGACGTACCCAACTCAATAAACTAATGTTTTCAGTTTGACTGACTTATGTGACAAGAAGAAAATACTTACAACCCACAGAGGACTGAATAATTAACACAGGACACAATATTCCCCGGTGCACATGCTGTCACTTCAACCCTGGGCGGTGAACCCCCTCTAACATCACATAACTGGATCCAAAAATGAGTCTACAGAAAAGCTAGCCCCTCCGTACACTGTCAGGCTGCATGACACAATTTTGGGGAGTGACCCTCAGAATTCTCTTCCAGGTCAATGTTCTCTGCTCACCTATCATCCCTTTTAACTGATAATCAACTTTCACATAAATGAAAAGCCTAAATCCTTAGCAGGAGTTGTAGTCCTTTGAACAGCACCGCGAAAGACGCTCAGGAGAGACTTCTGTCCCCTGTGTGAAGGCGGCGGCCTTCCAGGTGAACGGGCAGGATCCTGGGATTCTTGTTCATTGGGATGCCCTGCTGTTCTGCGGAATTCGGAGGAGACCCGTGAATGGAATCCTATATAACTTCTTAAATTGGAGGAGGTAGGGGAGGAGAGAAGTCTGCTTAGATGCCACTTTGACTCACCTCATGTTACTTTACTCAGATAAGGACTACATTTGCAATATTGCTGTACCTAAGCCGTCCCAGCATAAGCGCGCTAGGCAATGCTAAGAGAGATCCACGTCCAAAGCCCAGAGGCCGAGTGTCTGAATGGCTTATTGGAACAGGGACTGATTTTTTTCCATATAGGGTTAATGTGCATTTTTATTGGACAACTTTGTACAAGGAATTGTTTAAGGTTCTTGCTCTCAGGGAGCTGATAGGTTTATTTATTTATTTATTTATTTTCTAAATATATTTTATTGATTTTTTACAGAGAGGAACAGAGAGGGATAGAGAGCTAGAAACATCGATGAGAGAGAATCGTCGATCAGCTGCCTCCTGCATACTCCCCACCGGTTGGTGTGCCTGCAACCAAGGTACATGCCCTTGACCAGAATCAAACCTGGGACCCTTCAGTCCGCAGGCCGACGCTCTACCACTGAGCCAAACCGGTCCCGGCAAATGGCAAATATAAATAATTTTTAAATGTTACCAAAATTTTTACATGGGTCACACAAGCTTTTATTCATTTATTTATTTTGCAGCTTGGTGTCGCTGACTTAGTAATGACAATTTATTTCACATTCCAGTAACTTAGGTCATAAAAATAGAAGCACAAGGGGAAGGCAAAAAGAACAGTAGTAGGAAAAGCAATTGTAATGTGTAACTACTGGTGCCTCACAGCGAAATCAAATACTTATCAACTATTGATTTAATTGGCGAACTTAAATATTGTTCTCAGAAACATAAAAAACAAGAACACATTTCATTTCTTATAAAATATCCTCTCTATTGTCTTAGGATATTACTTCCTTACACTCGAAATGTTCAAAATGTTTTCACTTTCTCTCGTTGCCTGTGTAAAGTGGGTGTCATGCCAAGAAGAACATCTTCCAGCTGAACAAATAGAATTCGCCTCCGTCCACCAGATCACTGACGTGGACACTGAGAGTAGCTTGAAAAATCGTACAGTTTGGCCCAAACACTAAATAAGGCATTTTTGAGCACTTGCCACAGTCCTTCTGTACCTGGCTAATCACTTTTTGAAAGATGTATGACTTCATGAATGGTTTCCCATTACGTTCAGAACTCACAAATCTTGGGAAGATTAATTTAGTCTTGATGTTTTGGCATTCCGTTGAAGAAATTAAAGACGGGTGGAGGCGTTATTATTATTGCACGCCATATCATCTCAGAATGGGAACTCTCTCATATATGTAACCCCGAGTCTCTCTGATTTCAACCTTCAGCCTCAAAAACGGCTCTGTTCGGTAATACATCATCCTTCTCCTGGTGGAAGAAACAAGTCTAGCTAAATACAAAAATAAACCGTTAGCCAAAAGTACATCTGGAAATAATGTTAAAGGCGTGAATTTCGTACAGAACCTTATAGGGGAGGTGGATTTCCAAACAAAAACGTGTATTGTCACCCTATTGTTCCATTAAAGAATGAATTCTCATTTTCAATGCTCAGCAACAGTTCCATGTCAACCATGACTTTGGGGACGGTGAGTACTGCTCCGTGGGCTCAAGTTCATTACAGCGATGGAGCTAGCTTGGGTTTCGTCCCGCGGTGCCCTCAGTTGAGAAAGAGCTCCGTGCAGAATGTCAGGCATGGAAACTGTACGTAACCGACGGAGGTTTCTCGGTATGCTCCCACTGCAGCCGGGAAATGTTTCCATCCCTCGCCTGAGTGTAACGGGAGAACGCTTCTTGGGCTTTGAGGCTGCAAATGCAAACCTCTTCGGTTGTGTCTTTCAAAACAACCATCAAATAACTGTCGGGTGCGCTCTGCTTTCTTCTCTTCTGCTCAGAATCTGACCTTTTCTGATATCTTCCTATTTCATGTGGTCTAATGCCCACTTTCTATCTCCTCAGCTGGTACCAGTTTGGCTCCTGGGCTCCCCAGAAGAGTGTGTCCCCCCACACCAGCTGGCCACAAGAGATCGGGTTCTGACAGTGTGCCCACACAGTCAGCTGCTGCGAGTCTCATTCCAGCCTGCGGGCATGCCCCACCTGGGCATCTGCATATTGGTGACCCGCTACCTCTTTCTGATTGGAGGAGAGAGATTCCTGACCATCTCGAATATGATAATATGAAATACTCTTGTCTCTGAGCACAAAAAAGCAATACGCGGAGTTGTGAAGGAAACGGAATGCAAGCAATAAGACGTGCCTGCAGTGAAACACACACTCGCCCGCCTGCACCCTGCCTGCTGTCAGAGAGGAGGGATCCCCCTCCCCCGAAGCCTTCTCCCACTCAGCAGCTCCATCCCATTACGCTCTTGCCTTTGATTTCTGACTCCACTGTAATCTGTCTGTACTGTTAATATTTAGATTTTTTTGAAGTTATCTTTAGTGTTGAAAGTATTACAGATGTCCCCTCCCTTCTTTAGTTTTCTTTTCCCCATTGACCATCTCCAACCTGCACCCGCCCCTCCCAGGCCTTCCCCCTGTACTGCCTGGGTGGGAGGCTATGCATATATGCATATGAGTTCCCTGGTTAATCACCCAGCCGCCCACCCCCACCCCACCCCGCCTTCTCCCTGAGATCCCTCAGTCTGTTCCTTGCTTCTATGTCTCTGGATCTACGTTGTTCATCGTTTATGTTGTTCATTAGGTTTCACACGTGATGGAAATCCTGCCATACTGCCTGGCCAGCGTGGCTCAGTGGTTGAGCATTGGCCAATGAGCCAGGAGGTCATGGTTGGATTCAGATTAGGGCACATCTAGGTTGCGGACTAGATTCCCAGTAAGGGAAGTGCAGGAGGCAGCCAATCAATGATTCTCTCTCATCAATGATGTTTCTATCTCTTCCTCTCCCTTTCCCTGAAATCAACAAAAACTTACTACTAATAATAAACTTTCAGATTGCTTTCCTTAACCTTGCCCAATCACTTCACTACAGTTTTACATTGACTCTTGTAATTAATTACTTTTACTTGCTAATTGTATTTATTTATATAATACCCTACACTATTAGGAATAAACTA
This sequence comes from Vespertilio murinus, assembly GCA_963924515.1. Lineage (NCBI taxonomy): Eukaryota > Metazoa > Chordata > Mammalia > Chiroptera > Vespertilionidae > Vespertilio > Vespertilio murinus. The sequence continues at coordinate 6,805,471 of OZ004719.1, read as the reverse complement.
ACTTCTTCTACAACACGAAATAGAAATAAGAGCAATGATTTTTAATTACCAAAAAGATTATGGAAAGGAATAAAAATTGAGCAAGTCGCCTCTTGAAGTAACCGTGCCACATAATTTTTTTTTTAGTGGATACAGTCTGCTCCACAGACTGAAGAAGAAGGAAAAATAGCCACACTTCTTCCTCTGTGCTTCCCTCTCAAATATTTTGCTCATATTCTCAGGGAGGAGACAAGCCCGACATTGAGAAGTCAAATTCTTGGAACCCACTGCCCTAATCCAGTTTCTTTTCTCCGGGGGGTACTATGGGCTGCGGGGGGAAGACTGACTATCTGGAACTGTCTACACATAGGCTGTGTACTCATTCATTCCACAAACATTGGTTGAGCATCTTCTAGATGCCCACATTCTCACCAGGGAATGCAAAGATGAATAAGTCATGCTTCCTGCCATCAAGGGGCTCACAGTCTAACAGAAAAATAAAAGTTTATGAAACTCTATTTTGGGTCTTTTTATTAATTACAGGAAACACACATTCATGAAACTTCTTATTCTAGACATCTGAATAGCTTGGATCTATTCTATAAAACATGCTACTTATGGGAAATAAAATATACAAGTATAATGAAATAGTGATGAACATACTTCTCTTTCTGATAAATTTTGAGAATATGTTAGGACATTTTGGCACAGGGGCTTTGGAATAATTCTGAAAACAAAATAGATCACCAAAATATCTCAAGAATTGAATCGAAGGCCACTTCCCTTAACTCCCCATTGCTGGTTAAGACCTTAGACTTCTGGTAATTTTTACATCTGTAAATTATCCACGTGTTTACTCTTTATTCATACAAATAAGACTCCAGCCAGCAAACAGCTCGAGTTGGTCTTGGCTGGAGCATGCAGAAAGGTTTTGGTCTGTGTTTTTGCTTTGGGGAGAGGAGGCTGAACCCTTCTCAGAGAATCAACAGATCAGCTGCTCGGTTGTGCTAATCCTGAGCTTTTGGAAAGCATCCTCACTTTTTTTCTAATGGTTTCAGTAAAGATTTCTTCCTCAGAATCTGGCCAACAATACTCTTCAGTCAGGTACGTTGGACATGGCTGTGAATACTGGGATGTAGACCAAAGAGAATAAATTATAACCTTACACTGTAAGCCAAAGTACACACCAGTGTAAAATACTGCTCTGTGATGTTTGGCTCGAGTGCGGAAGGTGCACTCTTTTAATTCACTGGAAATATAGCTGTACCACGTTTTAGGTTGTTTTCTGATTAATTCTCAGTTCCTAGTAAGGAATAACACAATTACAGAGGTTTCTCTTAGTGCCTGCATTCTCTTCCACCTACCTTTGACTTCTCACACTTAGATTCTTAACCTGGGGCCTCTCATTCTTACTTCTTGAGCTTCTGTGTTGCCCTCTTAGCTTAGAATAAGGTAGTTAGTCCTTGGGTGTATGTTGGGTTCCCTAGAATCACACCCTGAGAAGATTCCACGTGGGGTAGAAAGAACCTGCTAGAAGAATAGAAGGGAGGGAGGCCATAGAAAGGTGTGATATCAACCAAGTCCTATGAAAGGTATCTTTGACCCAATATTTCAAGAAACTCTAGAAAGAGTTCAGATCCATCACACTTCAGAGCTGCTCTTACATGAGATGGAGAATTGTGACCTACCTCCCACCTGCCAATCTTCTTAAAGGGTCAGTAATTCCCAGGCATCATAAACTGAGCTGGTTCTAACAGTCCAGAAACAAAAAGACAGACCAGCATCCCACTGAGAGCCCATGTGCAAGAAAGTAGCAAAGGGGGCATGGTAAGAGTTTTCAATAGCATTCACAGTCCTCCTGAAGATTTGCTATGGTCTGGCTACTGTTATTCAAGCAGAGAGAAAGAGAAAGATGAGCCTCGTGGTGAAACTGAGAGGCAAAACAGTTCTTTCAATCTGCCTTCCTTTTTATTTCCAGTCCCCACTCCCTTTTTTCAATATACCTTATCACATCATACTTGTATTATGCTAATAGTCTTCCAATTGGTCCTTCTGCCTCCAATATTTCCTTCACCAAATGTCCAGCCAGATTGTTTTTCTTAAGCAAAACAAAACAAAACAACATACATACATACAATGTGATTCTAAAATTTTAATCAGGTAACATTTATTTACTGATGGAATTTTAAAGCCATGAGGAAGTTCAGAGCATTTGCATGGAATTCAGTTCCATTTTAGATAACTTTTACCCACAATTCCTTGCAAAAACAGGCCAACAACTCATAAGTAAAAATAGTTTTAAAAAATTAAATTCCTGGAAACCAGGTAGAAATTGCAGGGAGGTCTATGGTCTTTCTGGGATAGCAGTGAGGAACAAAAATAAAATGTTAGAGAAATCATAGAAACACGAGTAAGAAACAAAATGAAATACAATTTGGTATAAATACATAAAAACTTGTGAAACTGGAGGCTGGAAGATCCATTAGGAGGAAAAAGCAACTGTCTGGGCAAGAATTAATGATCGTCCAAATCTGAATGGTGGCAGTGAGAATGGAAAGAAAAGTGCAGATGCGAAAGACATCCTGAAAGATAAATCCACAGAACTCAAGCACCGCGCCAAGGGAGGAGGAGATGTGAAAACTATTTTGAGGTTTGGGCGCTGGGAGAGCTGTGATACACACTACAACCAGACTAAGAAAACCCAGAGGAGGAGGAGTCAATGCTTGAAGTTTCTTGAGGTGGAATCATGTGATTCATTTTCAACTCATTAACTGTTCCTGAGCTGGGCGTCTGTGGTTCTGACACCATTTACCCTGTACCTGGTGACAATATCTACGCTTTTCTCCTTCATCCTCCACCGACTACTCTGCCGGCTTCAGGATGGGCCACCGGTCTGGCAGTGAAAGCACTGCATATCCCTGGGTGCATTCAGGGGCACACCTGCCCCACTGGAGACAATATATGACGTGATGAGGTTTTTGCTGTGACTGTTGGGAGAGAAACAGTGTTCCCCCACCCCCAGGCTTCCCAGCAGGTAGCCTGGTGTGGCTGGTGAGAATGAGGGCAAGCCAGCCACGGCCAAGGCCTGGCCCCTGATGACATCCTTCCACCCCTTAATTCAAGCCACCCCCCACCCCACCCCGTTTTCAGTACATGTCAAGCACATCCCCTTTGGTTTTAAAGGACCTGAGCAGAGACCCTCGTCTGACCATCGGAAATGCCACCACATCTGCCCTGTACCAACAACAGGCAGAAATGGAACCACTTACCTTAACAACACATTAGGAAGGAGGGAGGAGAAAGGAGAGGAAGACAGAGAATGAGCTTCCTGGAAATCCCAAATCGTATCTTTTGTGGGAAGTAAGACGACGTGCTTGCCCCCATTTTAAGGTGAACGCCAGAGATTTTTTTCAATCCTCTCTCGTGTTTCTAAGTCTATGTCATCGCTCTGAATCCATAAGCAAGCTCTTCTTTGACATGTGTGCTTTCATAAACCCACTAATTGCTACTGGAAGGGTAACAGTATATTCCCTCTTTGGAGTTTTGGCATTTCCAAAGAATGCCCTGTCTTCATGTGAGCCCAGGCTTTTTCCATTAGAATTCCGGGGAATGAAACCCCAGAATCAAGAGCAGGAAGACGAATGCTTGAGTAACCGGCACCATCAGCACATATGGGGATGATTCATCTGGTACTTTCTTTAAAAAGCAAAACCAAAGTCTACGTTTTTTACTAAACTAACTGGCTCTTGTCCTTCCTAAGGGTTGGTGTGCTCTTTTATAAACTTGTATTTTAAAAATTAATTAATGTATTTTTCTTGCTTAAGTAAAGCTTTTGTTCGCAATCATCTGACCTCTAAGCAAATTCAGCAGGATCACCTCCTTGATAGGTGATACGTGCAGAATTTGAACTCATGCTCCTTGAGGCCAGAGGGGTGATCTTTGACACCCTGTCACGCTGCCTTTACCGAGTCCTTTGGGCAAATAATTTACACTCTGTGAGCCTCTTGTCTCACACCATTAAAACCCTCCCACATGTTACCATGGTCAGAAGCAGAGCTGATGATTGTATTATTTGCCTGACAAATAATTGGCAGATTGCAAATACTTGTAATGTTTTCCCAGAAAATAATAGCCATCATGGAATGACAATAGTCTTCAAGTCCTTCCCACGTGACTGTTGAAGTAAGAGACATCTCAAGCAAGCTCAGTTCTTACAGGGTACGTCGCTGCCCTGAAGTGAGCCGGCCAGAAAAAGACAAGCATCGCATGATCTCAGTCACATGCGGAATCTAATGAACAAAATAAACTGACAAACAGAATAGACCCAGATAGAGGCACGGAACAGGGGACAGACAGGATTCTCTGAGGGAGGGGGTGGGGCAGGAAGAGGTTAACTGGAGAACTTGTATGCACATGTGCAAACCCATGGGCACAGACAATAGTGCGGTGAGGGCCTGGGGGTGGGGGAATGGGACCAATGGGGGAAAGTGGGGCATCAGTGATACTTTCAACCATAGAGATAAATAAATTTTAAAAAGACATGTGGGGATGAGATTGAAAGCTCAGAGTGAAAGACCAAGAGACTTGCTTATCCAACTCAAACTGAAAACTTAGACCGAAACGTCAAAACTGTTTCTCGAAGAGCAGAACTGGGCTCCAGCAGATAATAAATGGTCCATTTTCCAGAGGGTTTTATGGCTCTCTCCTTAGCCAGACAGCCAGGGTCATGGGGACCTGGGGACAGACGAGGTGATTTAGAGATCTGGAAATGGAGAACTCTGAGTGATTTATAGAGCTCTGAACTCTCCCTGGTGACGGAGAGCCAGTGGCCTGCGTCTCAGTCCCGCCTTCCCACTGATGCTCAGGCCTCTGCGCATCCCGGACCAGGCGCGAGACTCAGGAGTCAGGGCTCACTGAGCGCTGACTCTGAGCCAGACCTCGACTCTCAACTCCTTCCATCTTCCATCCCCCAAACAGCTTCCCCGGTAGGAAAAAGAGGGGAGCGTGCAGGGGGAGGCAGTGGAAAGAATGACTAGGAGGAGCTGACTTCAGGACAGAACACTGCGGGAAACAGAGAGGCCAGAGGAAAGCATCCCCCAGCATGCAGCGCGTGGGCTCTGCAAGTCCGCAGACACCTGCGTCCCAGCGGGCCGGCGGGCACCTGCCAGGCCCAGTCTATCAAGTGCGTGAGGAAGGCGAGTGGCTTCATGGGAAGGGGTAGGTGGGAGAAAGGCAGGAGGCGTTAACCCCCTCACAGGGCGACTGGGACAGCTATGGGATCAACACAAGGCTGGGGCAGAGAGGAAGAGTCCTTTCTCCCCCGGGAGCAGGAGGGGGCGCTGTGAGGAGCAGATGGTCTGGGAATGAGAGAGGCCATGGAATTCGGATGGAGAGGGAAGCGGGTAAGGGCACCCCAAGTGCGGAAAGAAACACCCCGGGGTCCTGGTACACGTGACAGCATCCCTCCGGGAACCCCAGAGCTTGCTACCATCCTCTCTCTCTAAACTGCCACGTCATAAGCACTTCATTTTCCCAGGACACACAGCGAGACTCATTGATACCACAGTAAAGCTACTAGTAGTTTCTTCTTAAAGGACCAAAGTCAAGACCACGGCTTTCATCAGCTCAAAGAACCCCTCCCCCAGCCCCCATGCATTCCAGGCAGGGCAGGGTCTAGGTCTGAGCAGATAGGTTTCGGTGGAAGTAATTACAAGCTGCAGCATAATTTCCTTCGAACGACACCCATACTGGACAAACCCTTACTTGTGGTTAGAGAGTGGGTAAGGTTACCATAAAAATAGCAGCGCACCTTGTAATAGTGCCGAATGCCATAATTTACCTTTGCTATATCTGAAGTGTCATGCCTTGTTCCAGACTTAATATTTAGTAACTGACAATTTAATGTACAAATCTCCAGCGAAGAAGCAGAATAATTAGGAGAGGCAAGCCCCCTTTTTTCCAGGAGAAAATTATAGTGGGCCGGTCAAAATGCCTGAGGATTATACAGAACGGAGAAGTGATTTTTCAGCGATGAAAAACACAAGGCAATTTTCAAATCAGCCTCATAAACCAAGCAGCGAGCTCAGGGCAGATATGCAGAAGGGACATACGGGACCATCAAGGAGAAGGCACTTCTCTTATGAAAGCACATGCCTGCCCCTGAGCGCACCCCTACGCTGACGTCCGCATGCCCTCTGGAAATAGAATTAAAACGCATTGTGTTGGGAAAATGCGGTCTGATCCATCACGGTTTCCTGCACCACCAGGAAATGAAGATGGCAGAGTAGCTCCTTCCTGATGTATGTATTAGACTCTAATGGTCTTGGGTTAATGGCCCACAGGTTGAGACCCACTAGCAGGGTCACCTAAGACCATCGGGAAGTACAGATATTTACATTAGGATTCATAACAGTGGCAACATTACAGTTATGAAGTAGCAATGAGAATAATTTTATGGCTGGGGGTCACCACAACACGAGGAGCTGTATCAAAGGGTCGCGGCACTAGGAAGGTGGCGAACCACTGTATTAGAGAGAAATGAGCACCGGGGTAATGGCCCTTCAGTTTTCTCCCCTCCCACAGCAAGTCTCTCTTTACACAGCAATAACAACACACCTTTCAGCAGCAACCAAAGCATGTCCTAGGCTGTAGGAACTGCTGGGCTCTTGGGGTTGATTACATGATGGGGATGGAGCCAGAGTCCCCCAAGAATGCAGCAATTTTTCATGACTTATTGGAAACATTCCATCTCATCTGAGCTGTTTATTTAAACTCTGAAGGCAGCTTACCACGCAGTGAGAGGCAACGGTCTAGAATGCACCTCATCTCCAAAGGTCAGAGGTCATCAGACTGTCCCACGGCAGGAGCTGTTTCTGTCCATTTATATGAGATCTAGCAGCTAAGTCTGTGGTCGGCAAACTGCGGCTCTCAAGCTGCCATGGTTTGCTGCTCTGTTGACTAATGAGTTTACTGACCATTGCTAAGGCATTACCCTTATCCAGAAGTTTTGACTTCAGGTTAAATATAGTAGTACATTATTAAAATGTTTTTTTTAAGTGTTTTTCCCTAAGGCAGTGGTCGGCAAACTCATTAGTAAACAGAGCAGTTTGCCGACCACTGAGCTAAGTTATCAAAAATATATTTTATGCACTTTTTCAAGTTATGACAATGACCTATGAATGTGTTGGGAACTCACAAATCAGACTCATAACCTAGATGACAGAAATCAAGTCCACACACATCTATTCCTAACATTCCCGATTTCCCAGTGTTTCAGCTTTTATCTTTCTGGTCAAAAATTGGAGACGGGAAATGTAGGAACCTCATCCTTATCACAAGGCCCAGCTGGCTGGATTCCAGAGGAGGGAAAGGAAGGAGTGAGGGGAGAGACCAAAGACAAAATAAAATTTCTACAAGCAGAGAAGTATGTGGTGGTTTCGCACCCACAGAGCTGAGTCTGATACATCCCTCCAGGAATGACAAAACGGGAGAAATAAGGTTGCCCTAGGAAAGGTCAACGTTAAATCATCCTCTGACCGCTAAGAGCAGAGCTAAGCTAACTGACTTTACACAGACAGACTGTTACTCACAGAAAGGAAGTCTATGAACAGATCTGAAGTTCTGTGAACATATTTGAAGAAAGAAATTAGTCAGAAGAGTATTGAGGTGAAAGAATCAATTTAAAAAGAGAGCCTGGAAAGAGAGCTTTCCATGGCTAAAACCTGTCTGCCCCGGCAATGTGGCTCAGTGGTCGAGCATCGACCCAAGACCCACCAGGTCCCCAGTTCAATTCCTGGTCAGGGCACATGCCGGGGTCGTGGGTTTGATCCCCCGTAGGAGGTATACAGGAGGCAGCCAATCAATCATTGATGTTTCTCTCTTTCTCTCTCTCTCCCTCCCCCTTCCTCTCTCTGAAATCAGTGGAGACATATTAGGAAAAAATCTATGTCAAAATATTTTTTTAAAATGAGGGCTGAAGGAGAATGAGACAAAATACCAATGAGAAAAAAACAACATAAAACGAGTACCTGGAGATTATGATGCTCAGTGAAATAAGTCAAAGAAAGACAAACACTACGTGATATCACTTATGTGTGGAATCTAATGAACAAAATAAACTGATGGACAAAACAGAATCAGAGCCAAGGACACAGGGAACAGACTGACAGCTGTCAGGAGGAGGGGAAGGGGCCTGGATAAAGGAGGTGAAGAGATTAGACAAGGAACATGTATGCCTAACCCACCGGTGCAGACAGCAGTGTGGCCATGGTCAGTGGGAAGGGGGCAGGCACTGGATGGAGGTGGGCAAAGAGGGGGATGGGGTGTCTGTAATATTAATGTAAGCTAAGTAAATAAATAAATACCACCTGGAAGAGATTTTTGCCACGGGCTTTGAGGACGCCAGTAACAGGCGCCACCCTCGTTGCTATGATTATTCTCCCTGTGTAAAGGGGCAACATGAGGCTTAAGGGCGGTATGTTGGTGCTGGAACCAGAATTTGAACTCACGCCTGTTCTACTGCCTAAGCTTTATGCCACAGACCTACCTTGAAAGGAAAACATTATTATTTAAGACACTGCATTAGAGAAGTCTGCCAAACAAAGGGTCCTGTTCTTTTTCTAAAACCCATGACTGCATTTGACAATAATCTGCCCGGTCCCTTCCATGTTTGCAAGTTTCTGTGCCCGTCCCAAAAAGGTTTGAGGACCTAAATCCGTGGCACCTTTTGTAGGTCTCTTATATAAATCGGGGGCAATGTATTCCCAAACACTGGCTTGCTTCTTCTTCTTCTTCAATGGATGTTTTTGTATTTGGATAAAGTATACAATGATAAAAAAAAATACCCATAACTCCATTTTAAAGCATCCTGTGATTTCTTAACTGAATTTTATTTGCTATTCTGCTCTGCGCTACCAGTTTTGCTGCCCAAGCGGGCAGCTGCCATGTGCAACTTCAGTGGATTCTTTCTGATGTCCCAAAATAAATCAAATTATACAGCAGGCAGGGATATCACTAAAGTCTATGTAAATAAAGATGTATAAAAAAAATTAAATAGAACCTGTCATTTGCCTGTGACTATTGAAAGTAAAGCCATTCATGTTGCTCCAAGTAAAACTCCCGAGCGTCACAGTTTTGCTAGGAGGGTGGCAATCAAGAATGAGCACTTTTTAGCAGGCAGAGAAAAGGGCCTTTGAAGACCTAGTCAGGCTCATTCCCCAGGATCCTCTTTGCTTTACCATCGCCCCGGCCCGCTGGCTCGGAGGCTCACAGGACGGTCTTTCATCCACCCCTGCACCGCGGAGAGGGACTTCAAAGCGAGTTGTCACTGCAGCGGCGGCACCTCTGTAAATATCTCCAGCATCCTATGGACGCCCTCCGTGGGGGCCTCACACAGGGTTCAGACGGGAAGGTCAAAGGCATCTCAAAGCCCCTTTGTTCTTCATGTTTTACTGATCAGACCATGATTTCTCAGGGAACCCTTTCTGGAATTTCAGTCTTTCTTCTGCAACTGTATGCTCTTCTGCCCAACTTCCCATCAAGTACCCCACCACCCCACCGCCCCATCGCCCCATGGCCCCATCGCCCCACCACCCCACCGCCCCATCGCCCCAGGCCTGGAAAACTGCTGGGTTCATATTCCCGCCCCAAGGGTTTCCTCTCTTCAGCACAGTCTACGCAACACTAACAAGTGGACCCTCTGAAATCTGCAATGTATACAGATCTAGCCCTTGCTCACAAAACCAATTGTCCCCCAATATCCAGAGAAGAAATCCAGGTTCAGTCTCCAGGGAGGAGGAATTTGCCTGCTCACCTAACTGGTCAATATACCCGTTTTCATTCCCCTCTCCCCCCAAAAAAACCCACAAACCATATCCACCGATTTAAGTCCCATAGCCACTTCCTGAAGTTTTCTGTTTCGATGAGTTCACTTTTTTAATCGTTTTTGTGTTTCTCTTATTTGTTTCACTTAACATAATGCCCTCAAGACCCATCCATGTTGTCTTAAATGGCAAGATTTCTTTCTCTTTCCCTTCTCTGGCTGAATAATATTCCATGTTCTCTATATAATATATAGGGTGTCCCAAAATGTGTATATACACACTTGGAATAATTATAAAGGCAGTGGTTATTAAAATACATTTCCTTTTCAAAGGTGAGCTATCAGCTATTAAAGTGTGTATAGAATATATATACCACATCCTCTTCACTCATTGGTTGTCAGAAGCAGGGAGTGGGAGTGTGTGGAATGGATACAGATGGCCAATTTACAAAGGAAAAGACCCGTCCCAGCCCTAGAAGTGCCTCCCTGAAGACCACCATCTTTAAAAATCTGTCTAAATAGATTTAAAATATATATATTTTTATTGATTTCAGAGAGGAAGGGAGAGGGAAAGAGAGAGAGATAGAAACATCAATGCTGAATCATTGATTGGCTGCCTTCTGCACGCCCCCTAGTGGGGATCGAGATAGCAACCAGGTCATGTGCCCTTGACTGGAATGGAACCCAGGTCTCTTCAGTCTGCTGGCCAACGCTCTATCCACTAAGAAAAACCAGCGAGGGCAGGTACCTGACTCTTAGTTATCGCCATTTCAGCTTCAAAATTCTGATAATTAATTTTAAAAATCTTCCTTATAGATTTGAGTTTTTAATATTATTGTTATGTCAACCTAATAAAATCACACAACTTTCACTAGCTAAAATATTATCTTACTAAACCCCTTAAATCATCTAATCCATTTTTTTCTGTTCCTCTTCATATAGTTTGCTCTTTTTTATACAATAATAAAATTAAAAATTAATTCCATAGCTTGATCTGATGGCTGACACATCACAACGTAAGGAAGAAACAAATCAGGTGGCTTAAGCATGAGCTGTAATCTCAGGATAAATATCCTACCGTAGAAATATTTGGTTTACTGCTCACTTCCTGACAGCTCTTGCTTCCTGAAGTATTCAAGTGAGGTGCTTTTTATTTTTGGATAAAATAAGAATATAACATTAATCTTAACCTCTCTCACACTGGCCATCCTATATTATTTTATATTTTACTTTGACTAGAACTCCTATCATGATCGATTTACTCTTTTTCTCTCCATTCCTGTTTTCACACATTTGGCTGAATTATTTCATTAGAAAGGCCCTGAAAGGAATTATACACATTTAGACATCTCCAAACATTTGCTGCATGCAGCTGGGCTCAGCCAGGACAGCGAGCTTTCCAAAACTCACATACACACACGCACACGCACGCACACATACACACAGGGCCTGCCGGAATGAATGGCCCTATTCACGGGAGTAGAGAGCGAACCTGTGCAGACTCTGAAAGGACTGTTGTTCCCTATATACATATCCTACCGCCGTGACCATCTTTGTGTGTGGACAGACAGTGTTCCTGCCCAAAGGTGCACCGTGTTTAGACTCTTATTCATTATCCACATCTTCATATTCATTTTTTTCCTGGGAAATGATAGTAGTTTGAATACTTAGTTTCCCCTGCATGTGAAAATAAACAGCACCCTCGCAGGCGAGCTCAAAGCACCATGGAGGGCGTTCAACCAAAGGCCGGATTCATAACTCAGTCACAGGAACACACGGGTTTGAGTCTACTGAAACAGGCCAGGTTTTCTTTTTTTGTGAAAATTCATTTGTTGTAAATATTTTGTAGAATGGAGAGAACGGTCATATGCCACAGCACAGTAATTCCACAACATTCCATTTTTTCCCCCTAAAAGACTGAATAAATTCAGTATGCCTTATCAAGTGATTTAAAGACCTTAAAAAAATATATTTTATTGATATTTTACAGAGAGGAAGGGAGAGAGATAGAGAGCTAGAAATGTCGATGAGAGAGAAACATCGACCAGCTGCCTCTTGCACACCCACTACTAGGGATGTGCCTGCAACCAATGTACATGTCCTTGGCCAGAATCGAACCTGGGACCTTCCAGTTCCCAGACCGACGCTCTACCACTGAGCCAAACCGTTTTCGGCTGATTTAAAGACTTGAAGTAACATTTTTAAAGGGATTTTCACTTACATAGATATATGTGAATCTTGGGTAAGTTTACATTTAAAGAAAATGAAAGCTTTACTAGATGTATCGGTTAATATGGTGGGTTTTGTAATCAAAGAAAACACTATAATTTCAAGAGAAACATCAAAAGTGCTTTATTCAAAGTAATGTCCATCGCTAGCTACACATTTCCCCCAGCTTTCAAGTAATTTGTGGGTACCGTCCCGTTGGAACTTTCCTTGTTTTGAGGCAAACCATTCAGAGACCCAATTTTCCAATGACAATGCTGATCAAAACATGTCAATTTGCTAAAATACATGACCATGGGATCCACTGGTTCTGACACATACCGCACCACCAGAGGAGCCAGCGAGTCGTGTAGGATAGCTGTGAGTCAGTACACACGACACACTGAAGATGGAGTCACTAGCTCAGTGAACCAGATCTCAACAAGGACCCTTCAGCATCTCTACAGTCTTTTTCTTTTAGATTCTTTATTGTCTAAAGTCTTACACATATCTCCTCTTCCACTCCCTGGCCACCCCCACCCCCAGCACATGCCCTCACCTCCCTCGTGTCTGTGTCCATTGGTTATACTTACATGCATGCATACAAGTCCTTTGGTTGATCTCTTTCTGCATATAATTTTAGCTCCATTTTCCCTCCTTTATGAATGGGAGCAAATATTGCAATGTTCTCGCCCCAAATTCCTCAGTGTCTTTCAAGAGTATGGAATACGGATAAGTTGTCTCTTTCATTCACAAGTCTTCGGAGTGGGAGAAGCTATGCCAAAGGCCGTTCTTATTCACCTGCTTTAGATGACAAGACCTTGAACTCCAAGACCGAGTTCGATGCAATAATTGGTTGAGTCTCTGGGCATCCTGGGAGAGTACATTTCGGTTGTGTGATGATTGTGAATTATTAGAGGCAAGAGGGTGAACTATGGAAGACTGTTCCTTTGAAAGTCCTCCCCCCCAAAAAAAATCATACCTCCTAGAACTCATACCCTACCTTTGAATCTGGGCCCTATGATGTTCTGTTGCTCTAACCAATAGAATGCAGGGAAAGTGATGCTGTCTCATGTCAAAACCTTACACATTGTAGCTGTTCCTTTGTACTCACCCTGAGTTTCCATGAGAGAAGTTCAGCCAGCCTTCAGGAGGAACAAGGGGGCTTATAGAGAGGCCTTGAAACTGTATGGAGGTGAACCATGAAACCAGATGCAGCCAGAACAGGTCCATGAGCTACTGAAGCAAATCGACATGTTTTCAAGCTTTCCTAGCTGAGGGTAAGACTTGGGACTGGAGAGCCGTCTTGGATCTTCACATCTACCAGATATCACATGAGGCAGACACATGCTTTCCCTGCTGTGCCCTGACTGGATTCCTGATCCCCCTCATCACCTCCACCCCTTAGAACTGCAAGCAAATAAAAGGTATTAGGTTCCAGCGTTTCCCAAACTTTTGACATATGTGTACCCCTTCTATAATTTTGGTAACGCTGAGTACCCCTCGTCAAAAAAAAAGGATGTATTTTAATAACAATCAAAATATATATTTTTTTATTTTTTTGGTACATACACAAAATAATAATAAACAAAAAATAAATTATTCATAATAAAATATAAATAAGTTATATTATAAATAACATTTATTTGGATCAATGAGAAGGATGAAATTGACTTGACTCATGAGAACATAGAATTAGGCGCATTTAAGCACGGTGCAGTGCATATCCCCACTAAACTCCGATGCAACGCATACCCCCACCAAACTCTTCCCATACCCATGCACCACACTTTGGGAAACACTGGGTTGAGCCATTAGATTTTGGGCTAGTTTGTTACACAGCAATAGGTAACCAAAGAACCAAAACGAACTAGGAATTTTCCCTGCTTACAATGAAAAGAAGTAAGATAGTATGGTGTATCTCAAGCACAATATAATTAAACAGTTCAATCTGTTGAGCCAACACTACATTATGATGTCATGCTACTACTGCTTTTCACATTGAACTTCGGGTACTGCATTATAACTTCTGTGCACACATGTATTTTTAATATGAAATGTGATCAAATGCATAAAATGTATTTTATTTTTAACAGAATCATCTCAGCTATTGAGAATAGAAAGCCTATTTTTTAGAAATCTGGTTCCACTCAAGGATTCTAACTTTCATTTTGCAAAGCCTTCTGGGAATACTTTTTCCTGGTATGCATTCCAGTAGTCTTTTTATTTCCTGTAGCTGTGTCAAAAGCAGTAACAGCAACACGAAAGAATGGAACAGGTTACCTTATGATAACCATACCATATGGTTGCATAGTCTTCTCCCTCCTTTGCTTTGGAAATTACTGTATGTGGTCAGAGCACATCGGCCTTCTAATGACTATTCCTTGTGTATGACTATGTATGTTAATGTACAGTAAATAGTAAAGATGAGACCTTTCTTCTCAAAGCTTGTCTTTCAGACATTTCTGTGTCTGTGATATCTTAACTATATTTTTTAAAATCCTCTTCTGTGGCAAGACAGTAGCATTCCTTCCCCGAGGATCTAAGGAGTAGCCTAAGCCAGGTCAAGCTATGGAGAGAAGGCCAAGGCCGTTCTGGCAGGATGAATAAAGGGAAAAGGAGATTGCGTGTGAGGCACAAGGAAGAATCTATGACAACTCCCAGATGGTTGGCTTAAGACCTGACATCTACCCAAATGGAAGGGCTAGGGAGAAACTTATTAGTTTCAGAAAATCTATTTTATTGGTGCTCTTTATATTGACATTCATATGAAGAACTAATATTCCATCTGAGTTATAAGGAACTAATTTCACCTCAAGTAGAAGCACCACCCAGAAAAATCCATGATACAAACTAGTCACTGAGAAGAGATATATTCCTGTCAATGGTACAATAGCCACCGTTCTAGAAGAAAAGAAAAGAATTAAAACAAAAGTAAAAAACAAAAAACAAACAAAAAAAAACACTTCTAGCACAATATAAGCATGCCTATTTTTCTGGGCATACCTTAGTCTATAAAAGCCTTAATTTTAAAAAAGTGACATCTGGAATCTGGAGGGCACTATGCTATGTTAAATAAGTCAGAAAGAGAAATACAAATGCTGTACAGTATCACTTCTACGTGGAATCTAAAAAAAAAAAAGGCAAATTCATAGAAGCAGAGAGGAGGAGGAAATGGAAACTCGGAGATATTTGTCAAAGTGCACAAACTTTCCATTAAAAGATGAGCAAGATCTGAGGGCCGAATAGATAGCAGGGTGAATAATTCTGTATTAACTTGGATTCTGCTAAGAGTAGATCTTAAGAGTTCTCCAAAAAAGTAAATAAAAAAAAAACTTTTTCTGAGCTGAAATATTATTTAAGTCTAAATTAAACGGACTGACTTCATGAACCCAAGAAAAGCAATGGAAAAAAGCGTGATTCAAAATGAAGCATTAGCACTCAGGAAGGCAGGGAAAAAGTTACCTATGAAAGAACAAAAGCTGGGCTGTCCTCGAATTTCTCTTCTACATAAGGGAACGCCAGAGGACAACACAGAATTTTAATAAGAAAAGTGTGTGAACTGAAAATTCCACATCAATCAATGTATTGTTCTAACATGAAAGCAATGAAAGACACTCCCAGGGTACAAGGACTCGGAAAGTTTTGCAGCCAAGCACTTCTCTTGGAAAGAAAAGAGAATCAATGATACAATGCAAGTGATAAAAACATCCATCAAAATAGAAAGACCAGTGTTGAGTACTGAGACTACTTAAAGATACTGGATTAACACAACTCAATAAATAATCTCAGTAAAAATAATAATAATCTCAATAAAAATAGGCTGAGGACCTACTGTGTCGGGAACCCTACTAAGTAGAGGGAGCTAGGAGGCATGGCTGCAGTTTTAGGAAGGTGGGCTCAGGAAAGCGTTCCTAAGGAGCAGGTCCTGTCGGAAGTGAGAGAATGGAGCTATGAAGTCTCAGAGAGGAGTTTGTGGAAAGTTCCATGGACCAGACCTGAGAGAGAGAGCTCACCCTGTTCCAGAAGGAGTAGGAGGAAGTGAAGTGAGAGGGAGAGTTACAGAAGTCTGCAATGGAGAAATAAACACGCAGCATCGGCCAGTTCAGTCTCGTAAGGGCTTTGGGCCTATTCGATGGCCCCTGAACTACCAGTGCAGGGATTTAGGCAGGGGAGGGATGTGATCTAATTTAGCTTTGAAAAGAACAGGAGAAATCAGAAGAGATCAAGTGTGTTCAGGCTGGTATGGCCATACATTGGAGAGAAATCATATGGTTCTTAGCTTTTTTTTTTTTGTCTGACTTATTTCATTTAGCATGATAGTCTCAAGATCCGTCCATGTTGGTGCAAATGGCAGTATTTAGTCTTTTCTGAAGACCAAATAGTATTTCATTATTTTTACAGGTGTGGCAAAAGTAGGTTCATAGTTGTTTATGTGGAAAATATGATTAATATAAATAATACAAGAATAAAGTTTCACATTCTCACAACTGTAAACCCACTTTTGCCTCACCCCATATGTACATCTTCTTCATCCAATTATCTATCTGATTTCACTCATAGATGGGATGCAGAACTGAAAGCAACAAATGCACAAACAAAACGCATAGACACAGACAACAGTATGGTGGTTACCAGGGGGAAGGGAGTGGGAGGGCTAGTAAAAGGTCAAGGGGGTCAAATATATGGTGATGGAAGAAGACTTGACTTTGGGTGGAGGACACACAATACAATACACACATAATATATCATAGAGTTATACACTTGAAACCTGTATAATTTTATTAACCAATGCCACCCCACTAAATTTAATTTAGAGAAAAAGGAAAGAATGGACAGTAAAATGGTGTTTGCCAGGCACTGTGGGTGGGGAAATGAGGAGATGTTGGTCAAAGGGTACAAAGTGCCCATTATAAGATGAGTAAGTCTGGGGTGTAATGGACAGCACGGTGACTATAGTTACCGATTCTGTGTTCCACACAGGGGAGTTGCTAAGAGAGAACACATTAAATGTTCTCATCACTAAAATAGAAATGGTCAACATAGGAGGTGATGTGTTTGCTAACCTGCTGTGGCAATTATCCCACAATGGATGAGTACCATATAATACATATGACTTTCCACCGCCTTCCTGTTGCCCCTAGTCTGACAGGTACACCGGTAAGCAGTTTCCTTAATAAGAACTGTTGGGACCAATAATAATCCCTGAAGGCTTCTGTGTTCAAAAGAACTTGTCCATTGAATTTGTACTTGAAGCACAAGTTGGCTGGATATAGAATTCTTGGTTTGTACATTTCCCCTTGCCTGTCATAGAAATACTAGAGGCCTAGCTGCTGGCCAGGGCCTCCCTTCCTCCTCCTCCCCGCTGCCTGCAGCCTGCCATCTCCACCAGCTGGGGCCTCCCTGGTGCTGCCAGCTCACCTGCTCCACCATCCCTGGTGCTGCCCGCTCACCTGCTCCTCCATCCCTCTCCGCTCCTGCTCTCATCTGGGCCCAATTAGGGAGGGCAGCACCTCCACTGCAGCCCTTGCCAGAGCCATGTAGCCAACACCCGCCATGTTCCACACCACCCCCTGGTGGTCAGCACATGTTGAACTCCCTTTTGGTTGAACTCCCAACCATAGGGATAATTTGCATATTAGCATTTTATTATGTAGAATTGCTGCTTTGTCTTCTGATGCTGAATTCTGCCAAGGAAAACTTGAAATCTGGTTATTTGTTTTTTTTAAAAAATTATTCTAAGTAATTTAATAATTTGGCTTAACTGCAAAGGATTCTTTCTTAACTTTAAGGACTAATACTTTATCAAAATGTATCTCATTATTGATCCTTCTGGTTCAAGCTGCCCTGGCATATGACACATGTTTTAGACCGAAGCCTTCTTTCATTTCAGGGATGTTTTCTTGAATTATATGTTTCTATATTCTGTTCCATTATTTTGGCTTTCTTCTTAGGGAGCTCCAATTATGTGCATTTGATCTCCTTTGCCTTTCTTGTGTATCTATTCCCTTTAATCTTTTGTGACTCCTCTGTATTTCTATTTTATTTTGATCACTTTTGTCATTCTATAATCTAGATCCCTTTCTGTATCTTCTATGCTTATGATGCCTTGTGCTCCTTCCAATTTTGTCTTCGTTTTTGTGCTTTTTTGTTTGTTCTTTCTACTATTTTCCCCTTAGTTTGTCAATGTACATTTCATTGTTTCTTGTTTCCTCACCGTATTTTCCCTAAAATCTTGTGTTTTCCCCTTTGGGTTCTTCCTTCATAGAAGTGATTATTTTATTTCTCTTTCTCTACTTTTAGTTCATGTATTTGGTCAGAACTTCTGTCTGTTGTTTTTCATTTTGTGAGGTGTCCTTTGGGAAAATCTTTCCCACTTTATTTCTTCTAGCAGTTTTGTGTCCATTCTGGCCCAGCACCAACTGTACTTCTTACTAGGGAAGAAACTATCCTTTTCCTGTCTGGCTATCACAGACATTTCCTTTAGAGAGTGTAGTTTTACTGGATTTTCTAAGACAAATGGCCACTTCTCCATTATCCTATGCATTCACGTCTTCCATGCACTTTGAGCTCTTGGTTTTTTCACTTTCTGCTTCATCCCTCCCAGACCCCACAGCCTTTGTTTCATGCTGGTCTTTGTGAGACATGTTGTTCCTGGACCACTTGTTGTTTTCCTTCTCCTGGGTGTTTCATGCTGCCCTACAATCCTTTCCATTTCAGGCCAATCTTAGTTGCTTTTGTCTTCCTTTACATTTAAACACACACACACACACACACACACACACACACACACACACACACAACCCAGCTGATGTTGCTCAGTGGTTGAGTATCAATCTATGAACCAGGAGGTCAGGGTTTGATTCCTGGTCAGGGCACATGCCCAGGTTGTAGGCTCGATCCCCAGTAGGAGTTATGCAGGAAGTAGCTGCTCAATGCTTCTCTCTCATCATTGATGTTTCTATCTCTCTCTCCCTCTCCCTTTCTCTCTGAAATAAATAAAGATATATTTTTAAAAATATAGGGGGCAAGTCTTCTTTCTAGTTTCATATTTAAAGAGAACTGTAGAGGTTTTTTTTTGTCTTGTTTTTGTTTTTGTATGTGTCTTGCTTTTATAAGATACTAGAAGCCTGGTGCATGCAATTCGTGCACTGGGGAGGTGGGGGAGTGGTGTCCCTCAGCCCAGCCTGCACCCTCTCCAATCTGGGACCCCTTGGGGGTCCAGAGATTGAACCTAAACCAGCAATCGGACATCCCTCTCACAATCCAGGACTGCTAACCACTTGCCTGCCAGCCTAATAACCCCCTAACTGCTCCCCTGCTGGTATGATTGACACATAACTGTTCCCCTTCTGGCTCAATCACCCCCAACTACCCTCACCTGCAGGCCTGGTTGCCCCTAACTGTCCTCCCTTTCAGGCCTGGTCCCTCCCTAATGCCCTCCCCTGCAGGGCTTGTTGCCCCCGACTGCCTTCCTGTGCCAACCATCTTGTGATAATGTGAGGGAGGCCATCTTATAACAGCTTGGGGGTGGCTATCCTGTGGCGACCATCTTATGATGACATGGGGTGGGGGGCAATCATGTGATGTGAGGGTGTGAGGGTCACATATTACCTCTTTATTATATACGATATTGGATAGAAATGGGCACCACTTCAAGTCCCTATTTATTAGAGAATTCCACTTTTACGTTTGAAATATAATCATTCATTAAAAATATGTGTTTATGTTCGGATACTGTAAGCTCTTTTCATCTTCAGAATCATTTCTTTCCTAATTTTTTTTGATAGATATTTTAGAAATCCATCTTCCGTCCAACTAAATTTCTCTCTGAAAATAGCTTTGGGTCTAAGGGAGCTTTCTCAAACAAAATTATATGCCTCTCCTCCTCAATAACACGTCAAATGTCTGGCCCAGGTTAAATGGCTGGCCCATGGTAGTCATACACAAACTCAACCTCCGTGCAACAATTCAGGACAGCTTCAAATGCCATTCTAACTCCAGAACTCCCTGGGGGATTAGTTGAGATCCCTGCTGCCACCTCACTGCAGTTCATCTTCTCCCTCTTCCCAACCCTGCTTTGTCTGTTCCCTGATGTACCCTGTTCCTAGGAGAACTGGTAGCAGATTGGAGAGGGACACATTCTTCGACACTCTCCCAACCAAGAGAGAAGGTGTTTCTTCCCCTGGAACCTGGGCTGTCCTAGGACTACTTTGGCCAACATAACACAGTGGAAGGGACCCTGCCAGGTTAGGTCTAGTTTTTAAGATGTCCCGAGACTATATAGAAAGAGAGGAGCTCCACTAAACATAGCCTTCTGGTCCTCTCTCTGCAGACATCAGGCATGTGAGAGAGTCCAGTTGTCAAGTGAATACAACCCCAACTGTCAACTCCACACAAAGCAGAAGGAACACTCGGCCAAACTCTACCCACACTCCTGCCCCATAGGATTGTGAGATACAACAAAATGGTTGTGTTTTCTGAAGTCACTAAGTCCTTTTTTGTTATGTGGCAACAGATAAGTCAAACCTCACTCCACAATCTATAGCTCATAATCAATCTCCAACTCAGAGCATGCACCCTGAGAAAATGTAAGGCAATGGATATAAGGAGTGACCTTAAGAAGCAGACCCTCATATGGGTGTGTTGGCAATGAGGACACCATCACTGGTGGTAAGTGCACCATCAGTGGCTCCTGGGATGGCTTACTGGTGTCATTGTTAACATGTGGACAGTGATGAACTGGGGTGGGATGCAGTTGAAGGGGAGGCACCAGCAGTTTCTGTGTCACAGAGCCTGGGAGGTGCAGTGGAAGTAGTAAGTACAAGGAGTGTAGATCGGATGAATATTGCTGGGTGGTACTGATGCACTAGTGGAAGGCAATAAAAGGCTCAGGGTTATGAATCTCCTGTTGAAGACAAAGTGTGAACTGAGAGCCTTGTTGGCATTATATGAAGAGTCTCTTATTTACTGTCATGAAACGCAAAACAAAAGCCACGGAGGAGGCCGAGACGTTAATTATAAGGGTAGCAGAGTTCAAGGGAAGTCTGCATTGTCAAATCCGGCCAGTATGCTATGCCAAGGTCAGGTCCATAATTAGAGGGATGTAGGACACTGAGATGTGGGCTGAACTCTGCAGATTCCCCTGAAATATCCCTCCGAGCGGCCCACTCCTCCCAGTTGAAGGCTAGCATATTCTACGTTAAAGATGATACAGAAAACTTTGTTTTTCAAAATGACATGTACCTACAGGACATCTGTCTCCACTTCTCCTTTCTCTCCTCATAACAATCACTTGGGTCAAGCCACTCAGCTGAGGAAGTACTTACTAGGCCTGCGAAGGGAGGAAGGAGAACCACGAGCCAACTAATGTCATGGTTCA
The DNA here is from genome assembly GCA_963924515.1 of Vespertilio murinus. Lineage (NCBI taxonomy): Eukaryota > Metazoa > Chordata > Mammalia > Chiroptera > Vespertilionidae > Vespertilio > Vespertilio murinus. The sequence continues at coordinate 6,784,085 of OZ004719.1, read as the reverse complement.
AGGACAGAATATAAAGTTGGATAAAGCATAGCTTTTTGAACTTGGAGCAATTTCCTGAGATGCTAGAGAAATCAGCTGGGCAAGAACCGTGGGATGCTATGCTAACTGCTCAGACAGCTCTTAGAAGCTTGGGAAAGGGCAGGCCCACACTAAGTGATGTAGAAATGCTGGAACTGCCATAGCAGATGGTAGGAGAAGAGCTTAAAAGGCTCAGAGAGGTGGGCGTGCTAGAGGGGGTAAAAATGCATGAGCCCAGAAACTCCCTAACCATCTATGCTCCACCAGAGAGCTGAATGTATTGAAGTGATAAAAGTGAGGAGGCATCAGCATTAGTGAGAGGCCCAGCCAGGTGTACTGTAGATCGGGAATCCTGACATAAACAGAGATGATGGGATCGTGAAGTAAGAGGAGCAAGAGGAGTGTATTTATCATAAACAGCAAGGAGGTCTCGGTGGAAACCAGATGTCCCTCGAGTTGAGGTAAAGGAGTAGCCAAAATAGGTACTGCTTAGGTCGCACAACGATGACGACAAACCCAAGGCAGGCAAGCACGCGCCTGTGAAACTCCTCAGGTAAAATGGCCACCCCTTGCCTCCTTTTGGAATATGAATCCAATGTCTGTAGCTGAGGAAGGACCCTTAAATGCCGTGCACGAGCATTCTAATGGTCCCCCAGCACAATCCCAGAGAGAACCCACACCACTGATTCAAGCCACAAAACAGCGTGAAAAGGGAAAAATTAAGGCAAAAGAAGCAAGGAAGGAAAATAAGAGAAACTTGGAAAAAAATAAAAAGAACAAAATAAAAGTTTACAAATAAACTCAAAAGAGGAGTGATCGTAGCAAATGGAAAATGGAAAAAGTGTTACAATTAAGTCAAAATTTATCCCAATGGGTTACAACACGGAATCCAGATGTGGGCTACCTGTGAAAGCTACACCTACAAAGGTCACAGAGTCTTGGAAAGTAAAGAGCTGGTGGAAAGGTTCGCACCAATAAAAGCAAAGCTGGTACGGCTACGTTAGCATCAGAAATGTAAGCTTTAGAGCAAGAAGCGCTGTGGTGGGTAACAGAGGAAAACACCACCACACATATTCCAACTTACCAGACTGTGAAAACTTACCAACCTGAACACACAGGATAATAAATCCATAACATATGTGAGGACAAATTAGACAGAAATGGAAGGAGACCTGGTTTAATCCAGTGCCATAGTGGGGGATTTTAACTTATCTCTTCTCATAATTTATATTCAACAGGAAAAGAAAATAGGAAAGATCCCAAAACCACAAGTAACAAGTCTGATGTAGTGGGCATGAGGTGCACCCAATGGTTGGAGAAAACACCACTTTTCAACACTCAAGAAACAGTTACAGTATTTGTCGACAATTTGGAAAGGAAGACAGTTTCAACACATTCTTTAAAATTTAACTTAACTTTTCCATCACTTTTTATCCCCTCTAATGCCTCTTCCACCTCCATATGTAAATAAAGGAGTCTGGGCTATTAGTGGATTCTCCACTTAACTTAAAATATTTTTTTTTACTTGATGTCAGAGAGGAAGGGAGAGAGAGATAGAAACATCAATGATGAGAATCATTGATCGGCTGCCTCTTGCACACCACACACTGGGGATAGAGCCTAAAACTCAGGCATATGCCCTGACCAGTAATTGAACTAAGACCTCTTGGTTCATAGGTTGACACTCAACCACTGAGCCACATCCTCCTCTTTACTTGTAAATCACATAATTCAAGACATAAACAAAAAGTGCTACATAGTATATCCTAGTTCCATGTTCTTCAACCTTAAGGCAGGCAATTTGCCCTGCCTGATTTTACCCCTGCCAAAATGAAAGTGAGAATGGCATCATTGTGTCTGAAGAATTAGCCTTCCCTCAAAAGAGGTCTAACCTTTGTCCTCATCTACTGAAAGTTGATCTCTAGGCTCCTGGAATGGCCTGCTCTTCATTTGCCTGGGGGTCTGGGCCACAGGACACTCTCATCTGATTTATGACGCGGACTAGGGACTTCGCACTATCAGTTCCAACATCTGGAAAAAAGGGAGACCAAAGATGCTAGTCTGGCCTCCTAGAGGTGCTAAGAACTGAAGGTCAGCCATGCAGACATATAGGTCAAATCCCATAAGGACTTTGGATGCCAGAGGCTCAGGTGGGCCTGCTCCTGACTTCTGACATTATTCTGTGCATATTTTTGCACATGGCCAGGAGGAGAGCGAGTCACTGACAACTCCACGGAGAGAGGAAGCTCCAGGTTTAAACACCTCCCAAACTCTTTCGTGGCATCTCTTCCTTTGGTGATTTTTTGCATCCTTTCTCTGCAATAAATATAACTGCGAGTAAAACAGGGGTCAGTGATATCTGTGAGTCTTTTCAACACAGGATCAAGCCTGAAGGTGGTTTTGGAAAACTCCTGAACTTGCAGTTGGTGTCAGAAGTCGGGTCCGTCTTGTGTCCCTGCAGGTGGCTAACTCTGGATACTGTGACGACATAGTGCTCTGCTCTCTATCTCTATCCTTTCCAATTAACTTATCCTATATAACAAAGAGGTAATATAGAAATTGAACACCACACCCTCGCACAAGATGACCACCCTCATGTGGCCACAAGATGGCCACCAGAAGATGGCCAGCGGGGGAGGGCAGTTAGGGGTGATCAGGCTGGCAGGGGAGGGCAATTGGAGGACATCAGGCCTGCAGGGGAGGGCAGATGGGCCCCATTGGGCTTGTAGGGGAGCAGTGAGGCATCAATCAGGCTGGCAGGGGAGTGGTTAGGGGATGATCAGGCTTGCAAGCAGAAGTGGTTAGGGGCAATCAGGCAGTCAGGAAAGTGAGTGGTTGGGAGCCAGCAGTCCTGAATTGTGAAAGGGATGTCCAACTTCCAGTTTAGGCCTGATCCCACATCCTCCAAGGGGTCCCAGATTGGAGAGGGTGCAGGCTGGGCTGACGGACACTACTCCCTCCCACCCCCCGCCCCCAGTGCAAGAATTTTGTGCACCAGACCTCTAGTTAATGAATTAAAAAGAAGTGAGAGAAAGGCATAGTAGTTTTGTGTATCAAGATTAGAAAGCAGGCATTTCTAAAGGATTGTGTTTTATGTTATAACAAATTCCTTCCCTATTACGTATTTCTGTAAATGTACAGAGGACACTGTAGGAACTTCATGACTGAACACTCAGGTGTTTTTCCCTCCCTTCCTTTTTTTATTTTTTGAAATTAATTTATTGGTTAGAAAACTGCTTTTCGAGGGGAGGCAGAGAAGAATAAGGGGGTACAAATGGTGATGGGAGGAGATTTGGCTTGGGGTGATGAACACACAACACATATACAGATGATGTGCTATGGAGGTGTGCGTCTGAAACTGGTATCATTGTGCTAACCAGTGTCACCTCAATGCATTCAATAGAAAGGAAAGAAAAGAAAGCTGCTTTCTGTATGACACAACAACATGTTTTGAAACAGAAGTGAAAACAAGGTGTCATACTGGGAAACGAAGACTGCCCCTCACCAACTTATGTTTAACCGTGACATTTTTAACTCGGTTTGCTTTCATGTAGAAAACCAGTAAAAAGCTGTGCTCTGGGGGATAAGTCATAATGATACAATCTCACTAACAGATGTAGAAAATACTCTAATCTATGAATTTTTAAAAAAACAAACCTTCAGTTACTCCATGTGCTAGGTAAATGCTCATCGGCCCCCTCACTCTCCCCCCACCCCCTACACACACACACACACAGTGATACACCTGACGCCTGCCCTTCCTAACAGGACATGGAGTATGGAATAAGCGTGTGTTCAGTCGGAACCGACAGGCTGCACTAGAAGCTTTTATAAACAACAGCATGGGCCGCTCTCGCCGCAGAATGGAAAGAAGAATGTGAGCGCTGACTCTGGCGGCTGGCAGCATCTGCTCACCCTCTGGTCCTCAGTGAGGCGGGGGCAGGGTCACAGCAGCGCGCTCTGCAGAGGCAAAGCCAGCCCACTGCTCTCCACAGCTCCGTCCACTCGCAACAGTTTACCATCAAGATCACCGCCCACGAACCGGACGAAGTCACGGCTGCCCACGTTGCCAGCTGTGCAGTGGTTCTCTTCACACATGGGGCTCTCTGTTTTATTTAAAAATTAATGTTGACACGAAGCTACAGGATTCATTGAAAGCACAATGTTAATGTCGGAAAAGATCAAAAGAAAAGGGTGATCCTTCTGTAGCACCCAAGGGCGGTAGCAGGGGAGAGCGCGTGGGGCGGTCTGGCCACGGGTCGCTGATGGATCGGTGACTGCTGCCGGAGGCGACGGGCCAGCTAAGGAACAGTTCTGCAGCTTTTGTGTGTTTGTGTGTGTGTGTCTCAATCCTCACCTGAGGATGTTTTCCCCATTGGTTCTCAGAGAGAGCAGAAGGGAGGGGGGAGAGGGAGGAAAGAAGGAAGGAAATGAGGGTAGGGAGTAGAGAGAGAGAGAGAGACAGGCTGAAAGAGAGACAGACAGAGAGAGAAACATCGTGAGAGAGACACGTTGGTTGCCTCCCCGCAGGCAGCTGGAACCAGGTCGGGGATCAAACCTGCCCCCCAGGTCAGTGCCCCGGACCAGAATCAAACCACTGGGACCCTCAGGTGGAGGGGGGCCGAGGCTCTGACCACTGAGCTGGCCACCCAAGGCTCATCTTCAGTTTTCCACAAGATCTATCCTGTGGCCGTCTCAGAAGCAAACAAAAGATGTCCTCAGATGGCTCGGAATGTTAAAAAATGGAAATGACGGAGGATGTTACCGTCAACTGGCTGGCAGGCGCCTGAGCCACTGCCGGGCCAGGTCAGATAAGGTGAGGCTTCCTTTGAGGCGCGGTGCTGCGATGCACCCCACCGCTGTCACCAAACAGTCCGCCGCCGGGGCGGCTCCCCGGGGGACGCCGCTGCGGGTTCAAGAGGGGCTGCAGGCTTCGTGTGGTCCCCTCCCAGAGACCCAGTTGTTTGTGTAAAAGATCGGGCTTGCCAAAGGCCTCCCTCCCAAAGACTCTGATTTCCATTTATAAACAGCCTCTTCCATTTTTTTTCAAGAATAAAATATTCATAATATTAGAAAAAATATTTTTAATCAAAGCAGTAGACAGCTCAAGTAAAAATAAGCACTTACAATTATACCTAGTACCGTGCAACAGTCATTTCTGGCGTTAATAGTATGCCTTCCCTCACGGCCATAAAAATATTCCAAGGGGTAGAAGATTAAAGTGTTATTAGGGGGAAAAAACATTATGGAGGCACAGAAATGTTACACGAAGCTATTCATTCACAACTTAATCTCTGCATGTGTAATTAATTCCTGGTTATGTCTGGCATGACTTGAACACTCATTGGCCTGAGGTTAGACGGACGTTATAGGAGAAATATAGAAAGGAGCATGTGTTTTATAGGCCATCGCTCATAATTATCAAAGAACACAGATGCTGATATAAAGAGCCGAAACCGGTTTGGCTCAATGGATAGAGCATCGGCCTGCAGACTGAAAGTCCCCAGGTTTGATTCCAGTCAAGGGCATGTACCTTGGTTGCGGGCACATCCCCAGAAGGGGGTGTGCAAGAGGCAGCTGGTCCATGATTCTTTCTCATTGATGTTTCTAATTCTCTATCTCTCTTCCTTCCTCTCTGTAAAAAATCAATAAAATATATATATATTTTTAAAAAGAGAGTGGACACTTGTATCTTTAAATCACATGCTGTAGCCAGCCAAATAATGTAACCATAGATGAAGCGGAAGTCTTATTTAAGGGTTCTGTAATTTTTGCAGCTGCATTTAATTATTCACTCTCACACTGCTAGACCTTATAGAAGAAATAACTCAGAAAGTAAAATAAAGGCACATAATCAAGTACCTAATTTAACTATCAGAACGAACCATCAGGTGCTACAAAAATACAGCTTTACCACGGCTGCAATTGATTCCACTACATTAACCCTTTATTTGGTTAGTAAACTTTCATCTTCATGGTGGCACTTACAACTAAACCAACATTTCCTGGCTATAGAGAGATTCCAAAAAAGTAGAAGCCATTAACTTTGTTCTCAAAGAGTTTTTAGAGCAGTTGGGAAAACTCACATATACTGAATATTATGGGGGTAACTCAACTGATGCTAATTAGAATTATATAAACCCCAGTCAGGATATTTTATAATGATTTGGCTTATCATTGACCTCAGGGTAAAGCAAACATCGTATCCCTAGACATTAGCAGGGCACTTCACATGTAGTAAACTGTTAGGAAACATTGCCCATTCATTCATCCATCCATTCATTCATTCATTCATCAATATATTTATTGAGCATCTATTTTGAGCCAGGTATTATACCGAGAACTGACTACACAACAGTAAATAAAGCTTCACCACATGGAAATTACATTCTAGACTAGACAAAAGTATTCTCCTTGTTTTCATATGTAAGCCTTCATCATCTTCTCCATCTTCTCTTTGCTACATTTGGCCAATAGCCCAGTCTGGGCTCATCACAGCACCACACACATCTGGCTGAAACATTGGTTAAGCGTTACGCCTGTGCCCCAAGAAACAGGAAGACTTCTGCTCTGGAATTAATATTTCTGCTCAATTTAGTTTAAGTACATGTCAATTCAATCCAATCCTGCCTTATAAAATCAGTATGCCGTAAGTTATCATTACATGGGCAAAGTCATAGTGCTAATCAATTTTAAAATATAGCTGCATGCTGCCTACGGATGCTTTGGCCAATGTCGAACGGCATACCTGGTGGCGGCCCTGAGTTAACAAAGGAGCTGAACAATTCCTGCCGCCTGGTGACAGCCATATTGCACAGCATGACTGAGGTGTTGGGGGTGGTGTTGGGGTAAACAAAGCTACTTCACTGCCAGTCATAAAAAGAACAGCACAGCCCTAACCGGTTTGGCTCGGTGGATAGAGCGTCAGCCTGCGGATTGAAGGGTCCCAGGTTTGATTCCAGTCAAGGGCATGTACCCTGGTTGCGGGTGAATTCCCAGTGGGGGTTGTGCAGGAGGCAGCTGATCAATGTTTCTCTCTCGTCGATGTTTCTAACTCTCTATCCCTCTCCCTTCCTCTCTGTAAAAAATCAATAAAATATATTTTAAAAAAGAAAAAAGTACAGCACTAAACTGTGTTTCCCAAAGTGTAGTACACGTACTCCTAGGGGTACGGGAAGAGTTTGGTGGGGGTACGCGTTGCACCGGAGTTTGGTGGGGATATGCACTGCACCGTGCTTAGCTGCGCCTATTTCTATGTTCTCATGAGTTAAGTCAAGACAGTCTTGTGAGGCGTGAGATGGTTCAGTGTGCAAATAAATGTTATTTTATAAAATTTGGGAAACACTCTATTAGAGGAAAGAATACTTGATAGTGATAGTAAAGGGCTATGTGACTGGTTTGTGAATTTACTCTACTGTATTTTTTTATTTTATAGTATACTCTTTTTCTCATAAAAGAAAGGTTTGCTGTAAAATTTGCCATGTTCCACCACCAGGAGCCTCTTAACATCTGCTGACTGCATCTCTTGATTGTACCATTTCCTTGGCGATGTCCATACAATGAGGAAATCACTTAATGACACCAATCTCAGGATGTGTCCCTGCATCCAATGATGCACAACTGTAAATATAAATCACTGTGGTTTGTATCTCAAGGAAAGTATTAGAAAAAAATAAGTTTAAAAAACCCACAAACTTAATAGTAAATATAAGATTTAATTTGGTCAATGAGTCCTTTTCTGCAGAAGAAACATATTTTTGTTCCTGAGGACTATTCCTCGAGGAAAGTAGGAAAAGATGGGCTTATGACAATGTTTAGGAAATCTGAGTGAGTGAATAGGAGTGAATTGTGACGGCCTGTAACTGGCTTCCATGTTCTGTGTTTCACCCTGTAACTCTTGGGCCAGTAAAAGACCCACTGTGTTGTTCCATCCACGGCTCCCGTTTCATTTAATGAACATTGTAAGCTCCATAAGGACATAGACCTCAAAATAATTTTTTTCATAGCTTCCATGTAGGCATTAAATGTATATAAATAGTATGTTCTCAGAGACGATCAAATATTTTTTTAAAATACCAAATTCACCAATAGAATGAATTAAGATATAAACGGTAGATAGACCTCAGTTAACCTGTGTAACAGACTAAATCTTTCACAATCAGGATACCTGAAATTCACGCTAAGTTTTATATATATAACTACAGGCCCGGTGCACAAACTCATGCACAGGTGCAGTCTGGCCGGTCCACCCCGATCAGCAGAGATGGTGGGGGGCGGGGGACACAGGAGGTTGGCCAGCCAGTCCTGCCTCCAATGGAGGTGGGGGAAGCTGATCAGGGGCCAGACCAGCCTGGGGGAGAGGCCGTGGGAGGTTGGCCACCTGGCTGCGCCCCCAGTTAGGCTGGTTGGCCAGCTGCAGATGGCATCATAGCCACTGTAGTCAGTATCATAGCCACTGTTCGTTCCAGCATTCCAGTCGCTGGCTTTTCATATAGAGAGACATTACATACGTTAAAAAAAAAAAAAGGTTGATATTTCAAAACTTTAGGTATTATTATCCCCAGTGAAAATTATTACATATTGTGTCTTTTGTGTCTTCATTCAGAGTCAGTGTCAGATGTTAAATGCAGATTCCAAAGGTCTACTGTCAAGTGGAATAAATTTAGCATCTACCGCAAACATCTTAAACAATCACCAGAACAAATAGCTAATCTAAGCTGGACACACTTCTTTTTAAAAATATATTTTTTATTGATTTTAGAGACAGAAGAAAAGAGAGAGAAACATCAATTGGCTGTCTCCCACATGCCTCCCTCCCCCTTTGGATCAAGCCCAACACCCGGACATGTGCTCTGACCAGGAGTTGAACCGGCAACCTCTTAGTAAATGAGAAGATGCTCAACCAATTGAGCCACATGGGCCAGGGCTGGCACACTCTTCCTTGCTCCCTAATCCCCTATTGGATATCCTGAAGGTTAAGGGATGATGCTTCCCAATCAAACATGACTACTTTCCCGGCAGGCCTACACGTCACCATACTCTCTTGCTAGAACCACTTTTTATTGAGTTTTTATATATTAACAGGGGTACACTAGGTTGAATGTGTGAGGATTAAAATAAACATTCAGCCAGAGTCGATGTTTCAAAGTCAAATATGATCACCATAGAACAAACGTACAGACCGTAAAGAATAAATGTGAAATTTTATCAAGTAATTGAATTTTTATTAAAAATTTATTATTCAAATATCACAGTCAGTTTGTAAATTCTGACCCCAGGGCTCCTGTGGTCACTGTCTTGGACACGGGCCATACTAAATAGAAACTCGTTTCAACGGAGTCAGCTAAAAGGCCGGCCTCTGCGGGCTGGCTCTGCCCGAAGGTATGTACGTACAGGCTCGCCTCGCTTTGTTACCCTTTGCTTTACCTGCTTCACACATGTTGAGTTTTTTTTAAATAAATTGAAGGCAAGACCCTCCACCAGTAAAACGATGACTCATTTTATTGCAACGATCTGACACCTAATCTACAGTATCTCTTAGGTCTGCCTTGCATGGGGTGGTCAAAAGGAGATTTACTTGGTAACACAAACAAACAACACAATCATTAATAAATAATAATACGAGAGTGTGAGCTCTGTGTTTTGAATGCTCACAAATGCAACCTCCGTTTGCCCACTCCTGTACGTATACTAGCTTTGTAAGGTGATGCCATTATTGCCAAGTCATTTTCTTCCTCTCTAACAGTAGCAGATGAAAATAATTACAAACTCTTCAGTGTGTCTGAATGTATTGGAAACGAGAAGTAAGTGCCTTAAAAAAGAAACTTAGATGGCCCTGGGCAGGGTTGGGGATCAAGCCTGCAACCAAGTTATATGCCCTTGGCCAGAATCGAGCCCAGAACGGCCTTTAGTTCTTGGGCCCATGCTCCATCCACTGAGCCAAACAAGCTAGGGCTCATGGTCAAGTCTTGAGTTGCTGTGTTGAGTTCCCATCAGTCCTCACTGGTGGAACATAAATCTGGGTCACTAAAACCATCTCTGATGCCTAAGTCCCCTCCCTCTTGGACTGACCACCACTCCTCCTCCCCATCCCCAGCCCTTCTTGTTTTAATGAGCTTTAAAAGTTCAAAAACTGTGGGAGGGCAGGGCGGGTGGAGTTTCCACTAGGTGGAGCTCACCAAGGCCTTTACCCAGACATCCCTCCCTGGCCCCTTCCTGCTGGGCCTGCGCCATGCTCTCCAGGCCTGGGCCTCCTCTGGCCACGGACACTCTCCCAGCCTCTGGACCTGGAGTTGCTGTAGGAACCTTTCACCAGCCCTCAGGGTGGCACTTCAAAGGCTGACCTGATTAGGAGGTTGTTTGAAATGACTCGGACATCCAGCCCAAATCTGAGCATTTCCTTTATAAATGACCTTTACTGGGGTGACACTGGCTAGTAAAAGTGTACAGGGACTAAGTGTACACTTCTACGATACCCCATCTGTACATGGAGCTGTGTGTTTACACTCCTGAGACTTGCACAGACTCAGACTCGGAGACCTTGAACCTGTCTCTCTGTGGCTCATGTTCCATGATCTCATGCAGTTTCCATTCCTCTCACGGTAACTTCTTTCCAAAGGTCTTCTCAGCCTACCCAGGAGTTTCAGCCTCTTCCCTCTTCAGCAGGCCTCCGTGTAGGCGAGTTTGCCATTTTCTTTATTGGAGGAGCGGTCGTCCTTACTTCTTGTCATAACACTGCAGCCCGTGTGTAAACCTTCAAGTCTAGAGAATCCAGAAGTTTCCATAGACGATGCCGTAGACTATGCCAGAGGTCTCCTAGTCATTGGATTTGAAGTACCATCAGAAACACAATTTCAGTGTGATTCATTACACAAATATATGTGTTGTAGAATGCATATACAACTATAGACTCTTGTTATATGTGATATAACACACTTGCCCATTTTATTCTGTTGTATTGATGTTTTTTAAAAAAATGCTTACTGTTTTTAAAAAATGATTGTTGTACTAATTTGAAAGAATATATGCACAGCTATGTCCATGGCAGAGAGAGAAACAGAGAGAGAGCAAGAGAGGGAAAGAGGCATGGAGGAAAAGAAATCTCATTACGTATTCATTGTACTAGTAAGCACTTACACCTGTGCTCTTTGGGATACCAGGGAAGCAGAGGAGCAAAGGTGTATACACTTCTTAAAGGGGCTTTGCACTCCTTGACTTACTGGAACAAATATGAGATGAGATTAGTATTGATTATCTTAATTTCTAAAATGTTTGTATACCCCATTGAATACAAATTAAAAATAATAAAGTAGACCACAGACATTAACATCAAGAGAATTATAAAATTATTCTATATTTCCAAGAAAGAAAAGTCTCTCTATTTTTTTTTGAAGAAGTCTGACTTTAGGGATTTCATCAACTCTGCATCTCTGAGACCTCAACATTGCACCTAGACTAGATTAGAACCACAACCGGAAACAGAATGGGGATCAGTCTCGCCTCCTCCACATAGCCGGGAAGAACCCACTTATTCTAGCAACAGAAAGAATTAATAAGGAAATATGGGACTAGATAAGCAAAGGAATATGACTCCTTCTTCACTATGAAGAAAAATATCCGGCAACATCATATATGATGGAGAATATACCACAAAATCAATGTCAAGAATAATGATTGATTTCCTCCTCATGCATGGCCCAGAAATGCAGACTAGAGGTTCCAGTTTGATTAGTTACATTACTATGGTTACTACCATGAGTATTATAGTGATGAGAATGAAAAGTAATGATTACATAAAGTTTTTCTCATTTCACTGACCAGAAGGGAGAGGGAGAAAGAGAGAGAATTTAAAAAGTTGAACACTCAGCAAACTAAGTATATTAAAACTGCTTTTTCTGCTTGCCATAGCAATTCCAAGGATTTAATGGACTCCATTTACATTTTTTCAGTTGGTTTCTTTCATTTCTTGAGGTTAACTTTGCAGTGGCTTCTCCAAGTTTCTGTTTCAGCTTAAGAGTGTTAAGTGTTTTTAAATAATCAGTGCTACAATTATTAAAGACATATTTCATTTTCCTAAAGATAACTAATTTTTTATGAATGTGAGTAGGAACAGGCATACAGCATGAGGAAAAAGGGGACGAAAGGAAAGAAGGAAGGAAAAAGGGTTTCCTAGAGTTAGGATGTATGTTGACAATCCAGTTGCTCCTATGAGTGTCCAAGTTCATTTGGAATACAAGCAGAACTTGAGGGAATGTGTTGCCTAAAGATTTGCTTTGCACTAATTACTAAAACTTCTTTAGTGAGAAGGACAATGACATAGACAAGAAACTCACAGCTCCAGAAAGGAAGGAAGAGCACCAAAGAGACAAGGGGAAGACTGTCTTAAAATTTTACTTTCTATTCCTTTGAATACTATTGAAGGTAAAGTTTATTTATCCAAATTAATTTAAAAAATAGTCACTAGTATCTTCTTTCCCCTTTTAAATGTTATAAGCAAATATCATTCTCTTAATACCAACACTGAAATGGTTATGTTTCAATAAATGATGCTTTGCCATTGAGTCATACTGGCCAAAATAAATTAATTAATAATTAAAAATAAACAAACAATCCTTGATGTAAAATCTCACAGCCTATATAAAAATTAACTCAAGCCCTGACTGTTTTGGCTCAGTGTAGATTGTTGCCCTGCAGACTCAAGGGTCCCAGGTTCGATTCCGGACAAGGGCATGTATCTTGGTTGCAGGCACATCCCCAATAGGAAGTGTGCAGGAGGCAGCTGATTGATATTTCTCTCTCATTGATTTTTCTAACTCTCCCTCTCTGTAAAAAAAAAAAAATCAATTAAAATATATTTTAAACATTAACTCAAAACAGATAATCAACTTAATTGGAAAATGTAAAATTATGAAATTTTAAAAGAAAATGAAGAAAAATATCTGAGAATTCTAAGAGTAGGCAAAGAGTACTTACACATGAAAGCAAAAATACAATAGAAAATAATGTAATCAGTGCATTGGACTTTCTTAAAATAAAAGTGTTTCCTCTGTAGAAGACTATGAAGTGTCTGAGGCAAGTTACCACCTGGAAGAAACTATTTGCAAACCACATGTAAATATATAAAGTAGCTTTTAAAAAGGCAGTAAAAAGATGAAAAGGATTCAATTAGAAAATGGGCTGAAGACATAAACAGAGCTTTCACAAAAGAAAATATACAGATGACAAAAAACACATAAAAAGATGTTCAAATGATGAACCATTAGGGAAATAAGAATGAAACCATTGTGGAATATCACTACACACCTTCTAAATAGGTTACCATTTTAAAAATAGTGAAGATACCAGGTGCTGATGAGGATATAAGAAACCAGACCTCTCAGTCATGGCTGGTGGTGATGTAAAATTCTAGGACAGCCGCTCTGGGAAATAGTTTGGTATTTTCTGAGAAAACTATATGCACTTATCATATGACCCAACAATTGACTCCTGTATATTTACCCCAGAGAAATGAAACGTTACTTTCCCATAAAGTCCTATACATAAATCTTCATAGAAGCTTTATGGTTGGTTAATAACCAAAAACTGGAAAAAAGTTCCCTCAATGGATGAAGGTTAAACAAACTGTGGTACATCCATACAGCAGAATATTATTCAGAAATACAAAGAAACAAACTAGTTATACATGCAACAACTTGAATGGAGGATCTGAAGGTTAGTATCATTAACATTCTCTCTCTCTCTCTCTCTCTCTCTCTCTCTCTCTCTCACACACACACACACACACACACACACACACACACACACACAAACAATGGGCCCAGATCCCTTTTCTAAGTACCTAGGATAAAGCCAGGTTAATCCAAGGGAAGAGGATTGTCCATATGGAACAAGCTAGTCATGGAATACAGAATACACCTCAGAGGTCAGTATGTGTGACGGGTAGGAACACAGGTTGTCATGGGATGCAGTGGAAATGGAAATCATACATAATTAGACCCAATGTCCTAACAGGCAGAGTTTGAATTTGTTGCAGGCCCAGGGCTCCCAGCTGTTGTGCTAAGAGTCCCTGAGAGCAGAAAGGAACATAGACCGCAGGCCTCAGGGTTCTGGAAGTAGAGCTGAAAGGACCTGGCGCTAGTGAGGATTATATTGAAGTCTCATCTGTTGCCTGTATGCTAATGATGAAGACAAGACACGCTATTACTCCTCAGATGAGGCCACCATCTCTCCCTTGGCATGCACGTTGCCGTTGCCGAAGCAAGTGAGAGGCCAGAGCGGGGTTCTCTGCATTCTTACCCAGAGGAGGAGGGGCACGTTTAGACAGATTTACGTGGAAGCAGTGCCCGGGACTTCAGTTCTGGCCAAGAACGCTCATATCTGACCCTCATGGTAACCTATGGCGGTACAGCAGAAAAGATATTCATGCCCACGTACACGCAGATGAGAAAACTGAGACGGCGAGACTTTCAAGTGCACAGTTCCCTGGCAGCAGAGCCAAGAGGAGAACATACTTGGGGCTCGGGAGCCAATGCCAGTGCTACGATCCCTCGTCACCCGAGAGGAGAATGTGTGGTAAGACCGTTTATCTTGGATCGCAGCAGAGACCTGAGCTGCACCTGCAGCCAGAGGCAGAGCGAGTGGCACAGGTCGTCTGATGTAGGTTTTCTCGTGTTCACATGTCAACCTGGCCGGCGACATGGGCTGCTGACACAGATGTGCTTTTTCTTGATGCTGAAATGGGATTGGCTGCACTTGGTTGTACTTCAGAGAGTGAAACTGACCTGCCCTGATTTACTTGGGGTGGGGGGAGGTGAGAAAGACAGACAGAAAGAAAGAAAGAAAGAAAGGAAGGAAGGAAGGAAGGAAGGAAGGAAGGAAGGAAGAAAGAAAGACGGAAGGAAGGAAGGAAGGAAGGAAGGAAGGAAGGAAGGAAGGAAGGAAGGAAGAAGGAAGGGAAGGGAAAGGAAAGGAAGGGAAGGAAGGAAGGAAGGAAGGAAGGAAGGAAGGAAGGAAGGAAGGAAGGAAGGAGGAAAGAAAGAAAGAAAGAAAGAAAGAAAGAAAGAAAGAAAGAAAGAAAGAAAGAAAGAGAGAAAGAGAGAGAGAAAAAAAATGCCCCTTTCCTCAAACCTCTGAAAATAGTTGATATGTCAGGGACACATTTTTGCAACCGTCTGGGAGTTCCCACTGCTATTGCCTTACTTTGCAGATCTCGGCGGCCAGGGACTCTGAGGATCTCCCCAGGAACGGGCAAGGACTCACCGCCTTCTCGCTCTGAGGAGCGCGCTGTCTGTGGGACCCGAACCTGCTCTGGTCGCACTGCCAGATTCCTATCCGCTGTGCTCCCAACGGCTGGCTCCCTCAGAGGGTCCACCTGCCCAGAGCCACTAAGGAGGCCTTTATTTTTATTATTTGTTAAGCACACTTCCCCCTTTGACGAGAGCCCAAAGCTTTGAAGTCAGTGGTTGATAACAGTCCTGAGCCTAACCTGATGGGCAACCCGGCCCAGGGACTGAACTTTCCACTTGGACCACCTCAAACGCATTATCGTCCGAGGCTCTGGTTCCAGTGTGGACAGGCTTCCCGGAGTGTCCGCAATTGGACTCTCTTGGCCTACTGGGCACCCAGAATCCTGCCAGAGAGACCCGGATTCCTGGACTCCCGCGGCTCGGAAAGTATAGAGTGGCGTGTTTGAGTCCATGACCTGCTTTCACATCCACTGATAGCCGCAGCTGCTTGCTTCCCTCCGATCTTATTAGCAAACTTTCCTTTGAACGGTCAGAAGAGGAGGAGAGATGAGAGGAAGAGGAGGAGATAAGTGGCTAACTCTGGAAGCAGCTCCCAAAGAAATAAACAGGAGTGCTGGCGGAGAAAGGTAAAAGCTTTTTCAGGAATCGCTGTTGTGTGTGTTTTGTTTTTCTCAGGAACTCGGTTAACAACACCGGGAAGCTCGGAATTTAATCACTGGTCCCCCAGAGCTCACTAATGCCGATTTATTTTTCATCTGTTTTTAGTCTATGTGATTTTATGGCTAGAAACCTACTAATGACTCCTAATGTTATGTTTTTATGTTTAGGAATAATATTCGCCTCTTCTGTGACTAGAATTTGTGGTGAGAAACCAGTCAGACTATGGGCTGGTGGTGCCTTAGAAACACATCTGGAAAAGAAAGAATTGCCAGGTGAAACCGTGATGAAAGAACGAGTAATTTCAGACTCTGCTCAATACCGGGAGCACCTGGGGGTCTCTAGAAAGTATTCCTGCCTGGCCCCTGCCGTCACATGCTGTTTTGATGCATAAGAAGTGGGGCCTGAGCATCAGCATTCGTTAAGGCTCCCTGGTGAAAATGCTGGTCTACTGGATCAAAACTACACTGGAGGTCTGAAGTCCTGAGTTCAAGTTGAGTCTCTTTTGTCCACTGACTGTAGAGTTTTGAGCAACTCAGATAACCTCTCTTTCTTTTTTTTCTTATCTGTAAAAGCAGGACATTTAAATGCATTTTTTATCTCTCAGAGAAGATTTGTAGAGATTAAATGAGATACTGTACAGGAAGTAGCTTCATAAATTATCAAGTTAACTATGAAATAAAACATAAATATGAGTTATGTATATTTATATAATTATATGTAACATATAGATATGTTCTGGGTCAAGTCTGAAGGCCACCTGCTCTGGAATCATTTCTTGCTCAAAGGGACAGCAGTCTATTTGGTCTCTTTAGGCCTTCAACTGATTGGATGCGACCCACCCACAATTTGTAGGGCAATCTGCTTTGCTCAAAGTCCACTAACTTAAATGTCAATCTCATCCAATTATAGCCTCATAAAAACACCCAGAGCAACACTGGATCAAATCTCTGTGCCTCCATAGCCCGGCCACGTCGATACACACAATCATTCATCACAGTATTATTATTACCATTTTAAAGGAGTCACACTGAAAAGGATTATAACCACTGAGTTGTGTCCTTGGGCCTCAACTTTCCCCTAAATATGTTTACATGTACAGATGCTTCTTGACATAGGGTGGGGTTACATCCTGGTAAACCATCCTAACTTGGGACAGACTGCAGTTGGAAGGACAACAATCAGCGACAACTCATCTTGAGAGCAGACTTCACTCCCCAGTGACTTTCCCCCTCCTTACTCCAGTTACAACCCCGGTGAGGGTCAGGGACACACCAGGCAGGCCCTATGAGTAGGTGGTACGATCTGAGAAATACCAAGAGCCCCACCTGACAAACATATCTGCCCCGGGGGACATTCCTGGAATTCTCATCCTCAGAGACAAAACTGAAAGACCCTTTTAAAATGCTCAGAAGTGTTCGAGTATCATGGATTCATTTATAAGTTGACCAAAACAAAATAAAATAGCTTTTCAAGATGAAAAAAGTGATTGCGCTCTCATCTTTGCTCTGAAAAAAAAAAAAGAAAAGGTTTTTCTTCACCAGACAAAACTTTCTATGACCTGGCTCAATTAGCCCACACAGCTGTACGTGCTGCATCTAAAACTCAAATCCAGGTATCTGACTCCACAGTGTGCGTTTTGAACTACTAGCATTCTCAGACTTCCTGATAGACATCCGAAAAGGGACAAATACACACAGGCAAAGGAAAAGAAAGAATCTATCCAAGATGGGTACTCAGAGAGGAATTTCTTCTTTGATGCATAAATACGCACATAATTTTACGTGACATAGAGTAACACCATCTGTGATGCTAATTGTGCCACATTTGAGCATAGGCCTTGTGAAGCTCAATATCCTTTACTTAATCTTCTTCAAAATTAAGGAATAAGTTAAGTATGTAGTTCTCTCTCTTTTTTTAAAAAAGAAACAACTTCTGTGTATCACATTTGAATTGCTTTAATAACTCTCTAAAACTTCTCACTGTTTTTGTGTCTATTGGGTAGTGTATGCATTAGTGGATATGAGACATGAGGTATTTCTCTAAAGGCTTGTCATTTATTTTTTGCACTTTAAAATAACAGGCATTTTGTGAAAGCACAAGAGAATAATTTGTCAGTATTATTTTGCTCACTTGTGAATGTATAAAGGGCTATTTAGCTTTTAGCTAATATTTGGAATGCGTGTGGCTAGATAGTTAGGGTCCCCCCAGCCCCCACTTCCCTGAACTCTATGGAATACAGGGAACCTTGTATTTTACGTTTCCTAAATTTCTGCATTTATTTAAATAAAAATGCTCCCAAGCCAAGTAAAACACTAGGTTGGTAATGCCGAGTCCCAGCAAAAGAACACACACAAATGACAGGGGCCGGCAGCTGGAGGCCTTACTTTCCCCTTTACATAGCTACTCATTACGAGCAGTGGCTGTAAAACAAAACCTAGAACTATGGAAAGGAGAAGCTTAATTCAGATTTCCACTCTGTCCCTCCAGGGATGGATATGCTCCACAAGCCTTATTCGGTGGTGTTTTTTTGTTTGTTTGTTTGTTTTTAGCAGGGATGACAAGTCTCATCTCCACACTGACCACACTGACACGTGCCCCGGGTTGTGGGCTCCATCCCCAGCAGGGGGCGTGTGGGAGGCAGCTGATCAATGATTCTCTCTCTCTCATTGGTGTTGCTATCTCTTTCTCCCTCTCGCTTCCTTTCTGAAATCAATGAAAATAGAAAAAGGTAATAAATAATGAAGTAAGTTTCCATCGCAGGCCTGCACTAAGCATTGGGTGCATCAGGTATCTCGGGCCAGTCAGCAGCATCATCGTTAAAAGGAATGAAGGAGAAAGAGCTCTCTGTCTCTTGCCGAGAGACAAGTCCAAGAGATAAATATCATAATCTGAACTTTTATTCGTCTCCTCAGCTATAAAACGGAATCATTGAGCCCTAGCTAGTTTGGCCCAGTGGATAGAGTGTCAGCTTGTGGACTGAAGGGTCCGAAGGTCGATTCTGGTTAAGGGCACCTGCCTGGGTTGTAGGCGTGATTCTCCAGTGGGAATGTAGAAGGCAGCCAACCAATGATTCTCACTCATTATTGATGTTTCTCTCTCTCTTTCCCTTTCCTGTCCTCTCTGAAATCAATAGATATATTAAAACAACAACAAAAACCACACAAACTGAATCACTGAAAGATATGATCCAAGAAAAGTTTGCATAAAGTCTAGGAAAGGCACCTGATTTTAACTGTACACATACATATATATAGCTAACAATATGCCCAAAGTCTTTTAAAATGGGATAATGCTTATTTTTATTTTCTATTATTTTTAAATGGTTTTTAAAATATATTTTATTGATTTTTTTTTTTTTTACAGAGAGGAAGGGAAATAAATAGAGTTAGAAACATCAATGAGAGAGAAACATCAATCAGCTGCCTCCTGCACACCCCCTATTGGGTATGTGCCTGCAACCAAGGTATATACCCTTGACTGGAATCGAACCAGGGATCCCTCAGTTCGCAGGCCAACGCTCTATCCACTGAGCCAAAGAGGTTAGGGCTGGGATAAGGTTTATACTTTCATGAAAGGCTCCTAAGACGATCCGAACCCTTAAACATATCGAGCCTGGCAGGTGTGGGTCCGTGGTTGAGCTTCAACCTATGAACCGGAAAGTCATGGTTCAATCCCATCGGGCTGTGGGCTCAATCCCCAGGAAAGGGCCTGCAGGAGGCCACGATTCACTCATCAATGCTGCTTCTATCTTTCTTTCCTTCTCCCTTCTTCTGTGAAATCAATCAAAACATATTTAAAGAAAATTTTAAATTACTTAACTATAATATAACCAGATCACGTTCCATCTATTTTGGAAAGGATGCAAGGTGAAATTATGACACATACATGGGATTGGATATGTACCTGTTCACCTATCTATGGAATATTTTTCTCTTCCAAAACGACACACACACACCAGCAATGGAATCCTTCATTTTATTCTTTAAAAATATGTTTTTATTGATTTCACTCTTTTTTAAAAGATTTGTATTTTTTTTCTAAATATATTTTTATGTATTTCTGCAAGGAAGGGAGATACAGAAACATCAATGATGAGAGATAATCATTGATTAGCTGCTTCCTGCATGCCTCCCATGGGGACTGAGCCCACCCCCCAGGCATATGCCCTTGACCAGAATCAAATCCGGGACCCTTCAGTCTGCAGGCCGATTTTCCATCCACTGAGCCAATCTGGCTAGGGCTAATATAATTTATATATATATATATATATATATATATATATATATATATATATATATATATATATTTGAGAGAGGAATGGAGAGAGAGAGATAGAAACATCAATGATGAGAGAGAATCATGGATCAGTTGCCTCCTGCCCACTCCACACTGCGGGTCGAGCCCGCACCCGGGCCTGTGCCCTGACCAGGACTGGAATTCTGACCTCCTGGTTCATAGGTCAACGCTCAGCCACTGAGCCCCTCCGGCTGGGCTGGACTCCTTCCTTCTACAGATTCTCGTGTCCACTCCTCATCAGAGGGGAACCTGAATGCTGACAACCATGACACTCACTAAAACACAGCCCTGCCCCGGGGGGTGCACGGTCTGCTCTCGGGGAGACGGGGGCGCTGCAGGGGAGCGGGAGGGGAGCACCGCACTGACCGGCGGCTCTCAGACCTGCAGGGCTGGGGTCTCGATCGCAGCGGCAGCCGCGGCCCGCTCTGCCTGCCTCTCTCTCCTGCACAGGCCCCGGCTCCCTGTCTTCACGTTTTAAAATACGAACAGGCTTCTCGTGGGTGGGATCGGATGACTGCCCCACTCCCTTCACCTGTGAAATTTCAGAGCCGATTTGAAAAGGGCCATTGTTTCCCAGGAATGCCAGGCCCAGTCCAGGAAAGAAAGTCTTGGTTTCAGCAGGAATTTGGAGCCTGCCCGAGAAGGCCCGCCAGTGACTTGGTGAAAACTGGCAATTCATTCAGGTCCTGAGCGGTTCCTCTCCCGGCCGGCCTCGCTCTCTCTAACGTCCAGCTCCTGGGCTTTATGACTAATGTGTGTTTTCCCCCTCCGGCCCCGGGATGTGCCTGTGTGTGTGTCTGCGTGTGTGTCTGTGTCTGCGTGTGCGCCGCGGCGGGGGGCGGCGTGCGGAAGACACGGGCCCTCTGTGCCCACGGCGGCCCCGTGCTGCCATCACGGGCACGGGCTCCCGCGTGGAGCCGTGTTTAACAAGCGTTTTCAAATGGGTTCCCAGTAAAACATATTTGTCCAGGAAGATGAAACGAAGACACGGGACTTGCATTCAAGATCTGCACAGGAGGCCCCTCCCTGTCTGAAGCGCATGAGAAACCGTTCCTAAAATAAATCGAGGACTAGGAGCCAAAAGAATACGTTGCCCTAAAAAGACAAAAAAGTAATAATAATAAAACAACAACGGGGCACAGAGGTGCAGGGACTGGCTGAGTTCACTCCTGACGGTCCCTCTTGGCTTCCTGGCCGGAGCTGCTAACATTTCCTACAAAAGGCCAGGGCCATTTTCCAAGATGTGGTCACCCTGCTACTGAGACAGTTAAGGGCACCAGGTCCTTAGCAAAAGCTACCTCTGCCTCTCAAACGTTTCAAAACACCATTCGGACGGACTAAAATGCAGAAACTGAACAATATTAATAATAACATCGCGTGTTTATTAGCCCATCCCCTGGGGAGGAGATGATGGAAATATCTTTTCGAGGCAAGGCCGGCAGTTTTGAAGATGAACTGGCATGAACTGCTTTTGTACTCAACATCTCAAGACTCGGGCAACCGTTTTTATGATTCTTGATACATCACCCCGATTTAATCCCTCGTTTCACAGCAACACCCCATTAGCTTGTGGCGAATTAGCACGTAATAATTTTCCAAAGAGCATCTTCTGAAACGAGAACAGGCTCCTGCAGTCAAAAGACGACATTTGTTTTCTTTCCTCCCCTCTCGCCCGATGCTTCCTGCGATCTCGCTGAAAACCCCAAGTCGTAACATGACTAGCGGTTGGACGTCAGGGAAGATGGGCACAAAAGCCAGCTTGTCCTTTGGAGACCTGGTTCTGAATCGGTTACAGACGACAGAAAAACACTCTTTTGTGGCCGCTAAAGTTCAGGAATGAATCCTGGCAGTCTTGCCCAGTTCCCCAAAGCGGAGCCCGCGTTACCAGCCTCCCATTGGCAGGCGGCGCGGGCACTCCCACCAGGGCCGGCGGGCGATGAATGGGCTCAGTGACGGCGGCCTCGCCCATCTGCGGGCGGCCCGTCTGGCGGTGGGGCCGTTCCTTATACCCCCCCCCCACCCCGCATGTCACCACGGAAACGCCAGGCCCGTGGGCTCACACCACAACGACAGACTCGAAGTTCTGTTAAATTGTAGTCCCAGAGAAAGGTGGGTTTTGGTTTTTTTCCCCCATGAGCTGATACAGAAAAGCAAAAGACTTCTTAGGAAAGACAACCTATGGTCGGTGGGCCACTTGATTCCTTGACTTCCGTCCCCAAATCTTTCCTCTCCTGCTGGGACCGCCAGTGCGCTATGGTGGGATGCGACTTCCTCCAGGCCTACGCCAGGCTCCTCCTTACGTAGAAATCTGGCCCATGTGTGCCCGGAGAGCGAATGAGCCAGGCCGACCCACAAGTCAGGTCCCTGTGGGACAGAGCGAGGTGCTGAGAATGACATGTGGCGTCTCCTTCCTAGTCTCGAGGCTGCTGCGTGAGGATTTACAGCTGATGCCTGAACAAGCCATAAGCATCCATCAGATGGGGGGGAATCTTAAATCACATGATTTGGCTGACTCATCCGAGTGGTAACACCTACTTTTATCACTTAATTATCTGAAACTATTCTGATTTAAAGTTTGTGTTAGGGTGTTATAATGTTGTTCGAGGAGGTAGTGCTATGGTCTTTCTAGAGATTTGGGGCGGACAGAATTTAAAATTGAACCATATTAACCTGTAATTCCAAAAGGTTTTTCATTTGTCTATCAATACTGCCCTCTAGTGGCCAGATAGAGCAATAGCTTAGGTAGCTCAGCAGGCAAAGGTTTGTTCCCTGAGGGAAGTTTAAAAATATATTTAGACCATCGATGCCAATTTATAATTTCAATCTTTAAAATTACACGATAATCCACTGGTCTCATAAATATATGTGTACTCTTATTTAAAAACTAAGTGATAGCTGACAAATTCTCAGCTGTTTTTTGTTTTATTGTGTGTGTGTGTGTGTGTGTGTGTGTGTGTGTGTGTTTAAAGAATTAAGGAACTTCAATGGCTTAGAAGCATTAAAAAAAGTAAAATGCAAGTTAATGTCAATCATTGTGTGCAGGAAAATGAGGAAGAAAGCGCTGTAAAGGCTTCTTTTCCTGGAAAGTGTGTACGCATGATGCTGATATAAAAGAATGGCACTTTCTAACCTCAACATGGGGGGCCCACGCCCCACGCCTTTGGGAAAAGACCCTCTTGGTCTGTCCCACCTGCAGAATGTTGTTTTTTTAAAAAATCCTTGCCTCAGGATATTTTTTCCATTGATATTTAGAGAGAGTGGGAGAGAGAGAGGCAAAGACAGAGAAACACATCAATTGATTGCACCTTGACCAGGCCCTGGGCCAGGGAGGAGGTACGTGCCCTTGACCGGAATCGAACCCGAGACCCTTCAGTCTGCAGGCCCATGCTCCATCCACTGAGCCACACTGGCTAGGGCAAGAATGTTCATTTTGAGCCACAAGTCTGAAAGCAGCTATCATCATCATCATTTCTTATTTTCCTTAGTGTATTATAAAAGCATCCCCCCCCCAAAAAAAAAAACCCGGTAAACTTAAGAGAGGTATTTTATTGAATTAAAAACACACACACAAGCCCATGAAAGACATTTCCTTACGTGAGCAGCGCCTTATCTAAACACCTTGCCCCCGGATCGGGCTGGGCCCCGGCCCCTCTCACAATGCAGCCTCAGTGTGTGCCTCCACTCCATGTAAACACGGGTTAGCACAAGGTCTCTGCTTGTTCCCGCCGCACTCGGAATTAGCATTTTTGAACACTTTTAACTTTTTGGGTTCCGTGAAAGGAACGTTTTTAAGGCATTTTTGGCAGGTGCACTGGCTAGCTTCACTGAACCCATTCATGAGCACAAGGGAGCTTTCTGCACCGGGTGCAGACCAAACCTGAGATGGAACCTACTGGGTAAACACTCCTGTTTACTTGTCATGGTAAATCATTTGACTTACGGTTGAACGAGCTCTCTGTACACAATCATTTTGTGTGATAAATGAATTAACAAGTGACATACGGGGGCCGAGACAGGCGGTCGCTTCAGGACAATGGAACACTGTGAGGCTTTATATAACGTGAATTGTAATCTGTGTTGCTATGCATTGCAATTAGCACCTTCATCATCATCATCATCATCATCATCGTTTTACCTTCATGTGGAATGGAAGTGTCCCCTAGAAAATGACCTTGAACATACACCTCATGAAACAGCTGTGGTAGCGATACCTTTGTGTTTGTCAGGGTTTTCCAGAGAACCAGAGCCCACAGGCTGTGCATGTGCAGAGATTTATTTCCGGAAATCTGCTTACCTGATTGGGGAGGCGGGCAAGTCCAAAATCCGCAGGCTGGGCTGGCCGGCTGGAGACCAGGGGGAGCGTCAGGGGGCTTTGCTTTCTGCTTCAGAACCCCCTGGCCTGTCTGCCCCTCAGGCCTTCGACTAGTCACCTACAATAGGAAGGGCAATCAGCTTCACCAATTTCAATGTTAAGTTCACCCCAAAACACACTCACAGACCCATTTAGAATAATATTTGGTCACAGAGCCGGGCGCCATAGCCCAGCCAAATCGACACATAAAATCAATCATCAGACCCTTTCTTAGTTGTAGTCAGCTGTAATGCAACGTTTAACATTGGGCTGGAAGGATGCACCCATAAGGGACAGAACTGGTGCACAACTCACAGTCAGGGAGAAGCCTGTCGGATGCCCACCCCTGCCTCCCTCACTTCTGCTCTGCGGGACAGAGCGTGTGCAAGGCATTGACCTCCGCCCCGTCCACCCCCTGCACCTCTAATCTCTACCCCTGCTCTGTAGTCTACGACCTGGCGTCTGGAACCAGGAGGAGGGGAGTGATAGAGGAGGGGAATGGTGATGGGCATAAGGAACCAGCAGAGTTGGCCACATATCTGAGTTAACACTTAGAGAGATGTGAAAGCGTGTGATTGTGTGCGCTCGTGTGCATGAAGAACACATTTAGACGTAATCGTAGGTAGTATAATTCATAGCTTAAAACCCACTACCCGTGTTTCACCGAAAATAAGGCATCCTCTGAAAATAAGACCTACTTCATGGAAACATGAGACATCCCCTGAAAATAAGACCTAGCGCATCTTTGGGAGCAAAAATTAATATAAGACACTGTCTTATTTTCGGGGAAACAGGGTAGTACTGCAGCCATCCATCGGCTCTTGCGGTCACACATTACAGCCAGCAAGGATGTGCTTTACATCACAAGGCGACTAGACTCGTTTGGGTTTACTTTGAAAAAGGAGATGCTGTTCAGACTTTCCTTTTTATTTATTTTTTTTTAATTTTTAAAATATATTTTATTGATATTTTACAGAGAGGAAGGGAGAGAGATAGAGAGCTAGAAACGTCGATGAGAGAGAAACACCAACCAGCCGCCTCTTGCACATCTACCGGGGATGTGCCCGCAACCAATGTACATGCCCTTGACCGGAATCGAACCCGGGACCTTGTAGTCCGAAGACCAACGCTCTACCACTGAGCCAAACCGGTTTCAGCCAGACTCTCCTTGATTTTAACTTAGCAGAAGTGAAGCCTCAATAACTCGCTTTCTCACTCTTCCATTATCACAGTGCTCTTGAGTCCCATGACTGATGCTCCTAATTCTAACTCCTCTCCAATGTGCTTCATCTACTCTAAAGAACAGTTGGAAAAGCTAGGGAGGATTTTCAGCTTCCACGCTCTCAGCATCCTACCCAAGTGTCTGCCAGTGATATTCTTAAATTGAAACAGGATGTGAAAATCTGATAAGTGATTACTTAATGATATATGTAAATCTGACCTTGACTGGATTATTGTCAAATTTAACTGCAAGACTGAGCTTTCAACAACATTTAAAAGTTACAACAACACGATAATAATCAAACATTATTTAATTATGACAAAGTTGATACTCATTACAATAATAGCCGCTAGCGTTCATTGAGCTCTCACAGGCACTTTACATATATTATGTCATTGAATCATCAGAAGTTCCTGGACCTGATATAATAATTATTTTACAGGTGAGTTTCAGAGTAGTGACGCAATTTCTCAAGATCACAGAACTAATAATGAGTTTTTCTTTACCCATTTATGCCTATTTGTATATATACTGAGTGGCCAGATTATTATGACCACCTGACATTTGTAGGCAAATTAGCCGTACACTGCATCGTATGGAAGCAGAAGGCCTGTTCGAACACCTTTGCTATCTGTAGTTATCAAGATAAAAGTATCCAATTGGCACAGGAACACAAGGATTGGACAGTCGAGCATTGGGAAAAAAAAGTCATGTGGTCCAATGAATCACGTTTCCAGTTGCATCATGCAGATGGCAGAGTGAGAATTTGGTGAAAACAGCATGAAAGCATGCACCCGGCATGCATGAGTACAACCTTTCAACCTGGTGGGGGCACTGTTATGGTTTGGGGCATGTTTTCCTGGCATGATTTGGGCCCTTTAATTCTTGTGGAATTAAACAATGTCTGAAGAGCACAACACACCTAAGTATCGTTGCTGATCAAGTCCACCCTATCATGTTGACGGCGTATCCCAATGGAGATGGCCTCTTCCAACAAGACAATGCGCCATGCCATGGTGCTCATATTGTGCAGGAGTGGTTTCAAGAACATGAGGGAGACTTGACCTTGCTTAGGTGGCCCCCACAATCACCCGATCTCAATCCAATGGAGCATTTGTGGGAAGAAGTTAAAAGAGCCATCAGGCAGCTGGTTCCACAGCCATCAAATCTCCCAGAACCGGGCACTGCTATTCATCAGGCATGGCGCCAGATTCCTCACATCACCTTTCAACATCTCATGGAATCAATGCCAAGAAGAATCGCTGCAGTATTGAAGGCAACAGGTAGCCCAACAAAGTACAGATAGAGTGGTCATAATAATCTGGCCACTCAGTATTTATCTGTAGGTGTGTATACAGATAGGCATAAAAGGGAGAGAGAAGTAGGGAGAGATGGAGGGAGGGAAAGAGAGACATCCATTGGTTGTCTCCCACAGGCACCCAGCCCCGGGATTTAATCTGCCACCTGGGCATGTGCCCTGAATGGAACTGGCAACCTTTAGGTGCACGGGACGACACTCAACCGACTGATGACACTCACATTGTCTGGGCTGTGACTTAATATCCTAAACATAAATATGCCTTTCTTTATGTCTCCATTTTTTTTCTAAGAAACAATCACCCAGATTGTTATCCTGTAAGTTATAATGCCCCTAGTAACAGGGCACAAGAAATCGCCCTAGAAACTGAGACTAAGACACGAAAAGGAAGCTGTGGTCCATTATCCCCGAGGGTCTTTATTCTGACAGGTTAAGAAACATGCACCCACTGACGGAATGGGCTCCCCTCTTTACCCTTCAACTTTTCGTTTCACTTCAAAACTACACAATGGCCAAAACCGGTTTGGCTCAGTGGTAGAGCGTCGGTCTGCGGACTGAAAGGTCCCAGGTTCGATTCTGGTCAAGGGCATGTACCTTGGTTGAGGGCACATCCCCGGTGGGGGATGTGCAAGAGGCAGCTGGTCGATGTTTCTCTCTCATCGACGTTTCTAGCTTTCTATTCTTCTCCCTTCCTCTCTGTAAAAATCAATAAAATATATATTTTTTAAAACTATACAATGGAGGGTCTTAGAATTGTTCATAAATCAAAAAGAATAAAGAATGAAAGAGATCACCTAAAGATTAACTAGATCCATGAGTTGGGGTTCTCTGGGTAGCTACTGGCGGGATGCACCGAAGGTGGGTGTCAGGGGAGGGAGGGAGGGGAGCCTGGGTGCCCACAGGACCGGTGGGGGAGCCGTGTCTCAGGGAGAAACCAGCCTGCCCCAGGATCAACATCCAGGCTCCACTCCCCTTGGAGGCGCTGTTCTGGGCCTTACTCCCTCCTGAACAACACGCCTCGCTGTTTCCAAGCCGAGCAGCGCAGGTCACCAAGCCCAGCCTTGAAGAGTGCAGCCGACCCCAGCGGATTTCACTGGAAGGTCTGCTGCTCCCCCTCAAGCAGGGTCAGTGGCTGGATGGTGAAGGCTCCCAGCCCTGAGTCTAGCCCTGAAGAAAAGAGAGGTAGCTCACTGTGAGCCCCACCGCTGAGACGGGGAAGTCTGGAGCAAGCTACCCTTCTGAATGTTCAGAGATTTCTGCGTTGCTTTTTTTTTTTTTTTTTTTTTTGATGGGGAGTAAGCTTTATTTCACATGAGACAGGTCGCCAGTTTGCTTAATTTTAGGTAATTGAAGTATCGATGAATAACTGTACTGACCAAGGTCATTAATTTAGAAAACAAATATTGACTAAATGTCGGACTTCTGTTGTTCAGATGTACCATGGGATTACTCAGAAGACAACAGTAATTTGTTTTTGATCTTACGAAACAGGTATTTTTCTCTGACTTAATACACTGTGATAGACAACCTGGCTAAAACGATCTGAAAACAGATAAAAGCTTTTAAAAACTCCACAGATAGAAGCCTTGTGCTACTCCCTCCTTTTGGCTAAAAGTAGAGAAAAAAATACTTCCACCTGGCTTTTAAGAAGCATATACACACGGTTAATCAATTTCAATTGATTGAGATTTATAAAATTTTCAAAAGCCCCAAACTTTGATTATTTAGAGGTTATCTCATTTGTACACTCCTCACCACTTTCTTTATTTTTTATTTTTATTTTTTTAAATATATTTTATTGGTTTTTTACAGAGAGGAAGGGAGATAGTTAGAAACATCGACAGCTGCTTCCTGCACGCCCCCTACTGGGGATGTGCCCGCAACAGCAACAAAGGTACATGCCCTTGACTGGAATTGAACCTAGGACCCTTCAGTCCGCAGGCCGACGCTCTATCCACTGATCCAAACCGGTTTCGGCGACACTCTTCAACACTTTCATTTTTTTCTTTTATGCCAGGTGCCTGTTGGTAATGTTGCTAAAAAAGGCGAAATTAAACAGGCACATAGCAGTTTCTTTTCCCCAAATGACACACACTGTGAGCTGGAAGAGAATGAAAATGGCACGTGCCTCACACCCATACAATGAGCAATCATCAGAAGGGAAAGAAAGAAGAAAAAAAAAGACCAAGTTCTTGTTCAGGAATACAGGACAGAGGGCATGAGATAGAAGGTAACTCATGTTCCAGCCACAATCACGGTAGATCTGGGAGCCAGCACGTCAAGGTCTGTGGTTGAAAGAATTGAGCAAACTCTGGTTAATGATAATCCTGTGAGAGACCTTTCTGAGCATCGCTTTTCAATGGGAAATTGTGAGTATTGCCACGAGGTGTCAGTGGAATGAGAAATGCTAGATGTGTCATATGCGGGAGATGCCACGACCTCAGGCTGTGCCCGGGGGCAGCTGCAGCCTCTGACAGGTCCCGTACCAGGTCCTGGGCCTCTGGCCGGGTCTAGGGGCCAGAAAACGGTTTCTCTGGAAGCCCTGGGGGGTGGCTCATGCCCACAAGGACCACATGGAGCCTCAGGCCCCGGGATTTTGAAACCAAACATGGACAAGCGCAGCTGGTTTGAGTTTGGTTGAAGTTCGGATGCTGAAGGGATCTTGAGGGCTCGGCAAATATGGATGTGGGTGGCTTTCTTTAGCTTTTCCCACTTGGAAAAAACGTCCCGAGGGGAGAAAGGGAAAATGGCATCCGTTGGTCCTTAAGTAAATAGACTTAAAGGAGAACGTTCTAGAAATGGAAGGGTTGAAACTTCAGCATGTACGCCTCTTGCCGGCTTCGGGGTTAATGTGTTCAGGATTTGATTTCTATTGAAAACGTCAAGGGCAGAAGTGCCCACAGGTGACGGTAACCAGGTCACGGACCTGCCCTGCTGGGGGTGAACGGACATCTGGGGAGCAGCCTGGGGAAGGGGCACATTGCTCTTTCCCCCCCACACACGTGCAGGCAGCGAGTTCACTTGTGACTCAGAATCATAGCGGGCATCTTCCTGCTGTCGCAGCGGCCGGGCCACCCACGTTCAGCCAGTGTCTGTGTGTGGCCCATTAAAAACTTAAAAACATAAAAATAAAAATAAATAAAATGAAAGATGAGCCAGTCAGAAGGGCAGAGCACATGATGGAATGAAGACTAAAAATTGGCGATTCTTGCTTATAATTAAACTTCCATCTTCCCGTCCTTCTATCAGCCTAAAAACCATATACTGTACATACTGTATGACACGCCCCCATCCTCAGCTCCTGGGGGCTGAAAGCATTTGCCTTGCCCGGGACAAGCCTGCCATCTAGTGACCGTAACTGGTAACTGCGGAATCAGCGGCTGATTTCAGTGCACACACAGGTATGCATTGCTACCATTCTTTTTTTATTTTTATTTTCAACAACAATTTATAGAGTGCCTATTGTGAGCTGGGGTCTGGAGCCACAATGGTGGGAGAAAATGACATGCTTCCTAAAAACCTAGTGGGGAAGACAAACATCACCCATCCAATCAGCAACTAAAAATAAAAATAACAAAGAGAACAACCGTATGGCAGATTCGTTAATTGAAAACTTAATACCAAGCCTATGAGGAAGACGGTGTCTTCGTTTTGTAGATTAGAGAGTTTTGCTGAGCAGTTAAGGCACTCCCCCTAAATCACAGAGCAGATCAGGAACATAAACCGAGGCAGTTCCACACCGAAAACTGGGCTTTTAACGGCCTCTGAATGCAAAACGGAAACCCTGATACTTGCAAGCAAGATAAACGTAAGATAAATGTAAGTCTGCCTGTGTGGCTCAGTGGTTGAGCATCGATGGCCTGTGAACCAGGAGGTCAGGTTAGATTCCCAGTCAGGACACATGCCAGGGATTTGGATTCCAAGTAGGGGTGTGCGGGAGGCAGCCCATCAATGCCCCTCTCTCATCATTTATGTTCCTAGCTTTCTCTCCTTCTCCCTTCCTCTCTGAAATCCATAAAACTATTTTTTAAAACATCACTAGGTACAGGGAGGGAGAGGGAGAGCAGACTGCAGGGTGTGTGCAGTGGAAGCAAGGAGACAGGCAGGAAGGGCTAGGGCGACATTTCAGGCGAGGGATGATGGTGAAGTGCATCAGTCACATCAAACTGACCAATGACCAGAATAATACAGGAAACCATAAGGCATATGGGAGCTTAAAGGCAGGGTCCCGTTTGGATGAAGATCTGGATCATTAAGAGGATGCATTTGCCGAATGTCAAAGTGTACACACACAAGAACACCAGAGGTTCTACTTCACTGCCGCACAAGGTGAGTGCAGGTGGGAGTAAAGCATGGATGAGCCAAGACGTGAGCCCTGGCCTGAGCGCCCACCAGGCTGCTGTGTGCACAGTCATCCAGAAGACAAAACACACGTGTTTCAACGCTGTGTCCGGATACTGAGTTCCCCTGCCTGCGTGGGCCTCGCGGAGTTGCAAAAAGACCTTGCAGTCTCCGAGGTGACCCATGCCCTCGGTAAATCACACCCACGAGCTCGCACTGCACCCGCTTCGCCCCCGGGCAGGGGCGGGACCAGGGCGGCCGACTGCGCAGGCGCCACGCCCCCCCCCCCCGCCCGCGCATGCGCAGCAGATTCCTGCCAGGCTTCCCTCCTTCAGCTCGGTTGAGGTGTCGCCTCTCTGTTCCTTCTTTGACAACGTTTTAAATCCCACACCCTCTCTCTCGGGCACGCTTCCGTGTTTAATACCTTCCGCAGCTGCCGGGAGTTCTAACCACGCTCCTTTCCCAATCACTGCGCAGCCACGCCCTCCAGGCCCAGGGACCGCCCCCTCCGGTCCCGGGAACCGCCCTCCAGGGCTGTCGCTCTCGCGAGACTCTCGCGAGAAAGCGCCCACCTCTCGCGGCGTTTCCGCGCTCCCGGAATCCTCCGCGCGGGGCGGAAAACTAACGCGGGGACCCCCCAGCTCGCGGTCCGCTGCGGGGCGGGCGCGCCGCGGCCCCGACCTTCCTCCTCCGGGGCCGATGGCGGCCCCCGAGCCGCCGCCGCCGCCGCCGCCCGGAGCCAGGGGCTGCCCGAGCTCCGCTCCGCTGTCCCCGCCGCGGGGCGACCGGACCCTCCTGGTGCGGCACCTGCCGGCCGAGCTGACGGCGGAGG
The DNA here is from genome assembly GCA_963924515.1 of Vespertilio murinus. Classification (NCBI taxonomy): domain Eukaryota; kingdom Metazoa; phylum Chordata; class Mammalia; order Chiroptera; family Vespertilionidae; genus Vespertilio; species Vespertilio murinus. The sequence goes on along the minus strand of OZ004719.1, from coordinate 6,751,802 downwards.
AGAAGGAGGACCTGCTCAAGTATTTCGGGGCGCAGTCCGTGCGCGTCCTGTCCGACAAGGGGCGGCTGGTAAGGGCGCTCTCAGGCGGGGGGATGCGCCCGCGGCGGCGGGGGGCTCCCCGCTTTTCCATCCCGATGCCCCGCGGGGCCACCCACGTTCGGATGGGCGGAGGCCTGGCTCGGTGACAGCGCCGCGGGAGGTGGGGGTGGGGAGTGGGGGTAACGGAACGTGGCTTAGTTATGGACCCGTCCTGGGGGGACCCCAGAACGCCTCGGAGGAAGGGGGTGCCCCTCCCAGTCTCCGCACTCTCGGAAATAGGGAAGAAGGACTTTCAAAAAATATATTGATTCATTTGTGAGCCAGGAATCAGATAGTCCACGAGCATAGAGGAGAAACTGCAGTAGTAAATTGGAGTGAACTAGTTACAGAATTTCCATTTCATTTCTTCTAAGCCTGGCGACGTCTTAGCTGGATTTGTCTGCGTTAGAAGAGGGACGGCGCTGCTAAGTCTCTGCAAGGTGGTCTCTGATGGGGCAAGTCAGCCACGGTGCAAAAGTCCCCGGGCTTAATCACTAGAACAGCAGCCTGTAGTTATTGGAATCCAGAGTCTGGGCCTAGGGGATTGGTTGATCAGTGGGGAAAAAAAAGGACCAGTTTTGGTCCAAGCGTCAGGTGCAGGTAGTCCTCAATGCCATTGCAAAGTTCTGCAACTTTAGGCAAAAGGACATACACGGGATCTGGTTTTACCTTAGGCTGATTGACAGAAACAAGAGTTAATCAAGCTCCTGAGGCAGCTCATCAGCTTGTAAGGAGAGGACTCTGAACAAAATGACATTCAGCACTCCTGGACCTGCTGTGTGCCAGCAGATACAAAGATTCTATGGATTCCGTTTAAGTGCGCTCAAGTCATCTTGGGTCGGATTGGACAAAAGTAACAATGTATTCAAGCACCTTTAAATGCGTTAGGCAAGAACTCCTGGCATGATAATTTGTTTTCTTTTGACTCAGTGCTCCTTTTCTGTTATAAAAATGTCCACAATTTATATTTAAAAATAGAGTTCTTCCTTTGAACCCTTATTACAAAGACAAAGCCCAAAGGAAACATGCACTCAAGGAATTTTCTTTCTTACCAACATTTTAAAACTGCATTTGGGTGTATAAAGTTTAAGATCTTTATATGTATTATAAAATGGCAGGTATTTTATATTTTCTGATAGTTTTAAGGATAGTGCTTTAGGTATAGTAAACTTTTTTTTTAAACTTTTGATGTGTTGAACTATTTGACGGATGTCAAGCGAGCGCTCTCATATGTTAACAAAACATGGTTTCCGTCTCCAGTTTGATCCAGAAAAGATTCAAGACCACTGTGATGAAGTTAGCAGTGATCGTTATTTCTCATTCTTTTCCAAGATTTTATTAATGTGTCAAATCACTATTAAAATATCAGACTTCCTTATGAACAGCTGAAATAATATTTGAAATAATTTTGTGCCTTCATTCTTTTTCAGAAACATACAGCGTTTGCTACTTTCCCTAACGAAAAGGCAGCTGTAAAGGTGGGACTTTTTCTTTACTATCAGAGTTAACTAACCATTATCCAGTCTTGGTTCAAAAAATAGCACATAAACTATAGTTTTAAAAAGCAAAAGGGTTTGTATTTCAGCATTTGGCTCCGCAGGCTACCTTGGACTCTGTCACTTGGCAGATCTTACCCCAAGTCTGGGTATTGGGATCTGGTGAACTGTGTTCTGGATTTAACCAGATTTTAATTTTGCTGAGTGATAGGAAACCGGTAAGAAATTAGAACTGGGGAAGAAAGAGCCAGAGAAGTGATAGCAGCACTAACAAAGGGCGTGGGTAAAGGTAGGTGGTTCTTAACAAATCACTGTTGGAGCAGTTATCCAATTTCCTCTCCTTCTCTTCCAACTGCAGGCGCTGACAAGACTCCACCAGCTGAAACTCCTGGGTCACACGTTAGTGGTTGAATTTGCAAAAGAGCAAGATGAAGTCCACTCCCCATGTCCCTCTGCAGGCACAGACAAAAAGAAGAGGTGCGTGGACAGTTGATAGTTGGGTTTTCCTAACGTTGATACATCTCTCTCATTGGATCGAGTACATTAAAACAATGTATTTTTGTTCCTAGTCATGCATTAGGAGTTGATTTAAAGTTAGGAGTTAATGTGGGAAGAGAGTTCTGTTAACAACATTGTATTACAGACAGTGGGTGTCATGCATAGGTAGGACTTTTGCAATCAAAGACTGGTATTTGGTTTCAGTTATAACTATTTGTAAGATAAGTTATATAACCTTTACAAATAAGCTTTACAGCAGTGGTCCCCTGGACCAGCTGCATCCTCTAGGATCTTGACTGGCATACAGAATTTTGGGCCTTAACCCGGTTTTTTAAGTTAGAAATTCGGGGAGGAGCAATGCAATTATAGAAATTGGGGCATCACTTGTACACCAGGCGAATGTCAGGGGTTTTCAATCTTCAGTGAGATTTACCGCACCGTCTTCCTAGGGTTTCAGTGAAGAGTAAATGAAATGTGGCATGTCATGGACAGTATTGGAACATTTTATTTATTATGGAACTGTTTTCATAATGCCATGTGTGAAAAGATAACGTTTTTCCCCTATGTATTTTTTCACTCTTTCTAAAGCTCAGATCAACTTTGATTCTGTGTGTCCTAGGTCTGAGGAGCCTGTGGAAGATGATAAAGAAAAGAAAGAACTTGGTTGTTTGACTGTAGAAAATGGAATTGCACCAAACCACGGGTGGGTGCTTTTTCTTTGTATTTTGTTGTCCCTTTAATTTTCTCTCTCTCTCTCTCTCTCTCTCTCTCTCTCTCTCTCTCTCTCTCTTTTTCTTTGTGTGTGTGAGTGTGTGTATTGTAAATCGGATAATTTTTTAAAAAGGATATTTTGTCATGTCTATATTTAATCTGTCGATTAAACATTTTGAGCTATAAGAATTGGTCATTGAATTTGGTTCCATTAGAATGTTCAGAGTTATGAGATAAGGTCTGATGAGAAAATTCTTATTTCCCTGCAGCCAGAAGACAGCTTTCTGCCTACATGTGCTTGTTTGGGTCTATTAGGCACCAGGCAACCCTAGAGTCCTGAATTAATGGATCGGTTCTGTATGTTACCAAGTTACCTACAACGTGTTCTTGATGTGAAACTCAGGGGAACACACTAAGCATTGTAGATGTTTCCTCTAGGCTGACGTTCCCTCTGGATTCCTGCCTCAAGTACATGTACCCCCCGCCGTCCAGCACAATCCTCGCAAACATAGTCAACGCCCTGGCAAGTGTGCCCAAGTTCTACGTCCAGGTGCGTAGAGTGAAAGCAGCCTTCCCCACGGGAAAGGCATGAGGAGCCTGACGTTCTATTTTCCACGCCAATGCTCAGTTTTCCATAGAGTGCTAGTTAGAATAATTCCGACAGGCGTGCATGTTGCAGTTGCTTAAAGATGTCATAATCAGTGCAGCCTGCTGTAACTATGCCACAGAGTAGGCGGCTTATAAACAACAGAAAATGATTTCTCACGTCTGGAAGTTCAAGATCAGGGTGCCAGTGAGGTGGGGTTCTGGTGAGGGCTCTCTTCAGGTGGCAGATGGCCTGGCATATGACCAATTACTTCCCAAAGCCCCATCCCTTCCCCCAATCCTTCCCCCCACCTCCTCATACCTACACATTGGGGGTCAGGGTTCAGCATATGAATGGGGGGTGGGGGTTGCATCACAGACATTCAATCTATTTCAAATGGTAATGAAATATTACCGCATTCAAGTACAGGCTTTTATAAACTACTAGAGGCCTGGTGCATGACATTTGTGCACTATGGGGTTCCCTCAGCCCGGCCTGTGCCCTCTCGCAGTTTGGGACCCCTCAGGGGATGTCCGACTGCTGTGGAGGCTGTGCTCACCAGCCATGAGCCCTGCTTCTGGCTGAGCAGTGCTCCCCTGTGGGAGCACACTGACCACCAGGGGAAGCTCCAGAGTTGAGCTCCTGGCCCCTGTGGTCAGTTAGTGTCATAGCAACCACTCGTTCTGGCACTCGGTCAATTTGCATATTAGCCTTTTATTACATAGGAATGGCATAAGCAGCCTATTATGTTTAGTATTAATACTAATAAACACAAGATAATTTGGGAAATGCATTTCTGATAATTCTTGGTTACTGTAGCATACGCCTTTAAATAGAGATTCTTAACGGAAAGGACATAGTTGACCCCGTGGCAAAGGTTTGAAAGTATTGCTAGTACAGGATACTTTTTGGAGTACAGAATGTAGATAATATTGATTTTGCTATTTTACTTCTGTTTCCTAATTTTACAATGATCAAGGGAGAAACAGCATGTGAGAAGATTTTGTATCCTAATAATGAGAGTTAGGAAGGGTACCCCGAGATCCACCAGGCCCTTGCCCCAGGCCTGTCCCGGGGTCATGACGGTGAGAGCTCTGCCGGCCTCTGCACCACATTAATCGCAGAGTTTTTAAGTACATAAAACGTGAGCTGACACCATTGTACTTAGCGGTTCTAAATGCTTTATCATTTTAAGGTGCTTCATCTGATGAATAAAATGAATTTGCCCACACCTTTCGGACCAATCACTGCACGACCTCCCATGGTAAGAAAGCTCTTACAATTTTCAAGATTCCTCCAGGGGTGGGATTGTTGAGACTAGAACTAAGGAGCAGGTGCCGACTCACTGTGGTGAGTGGAGAGTGGGGGAGCCAAACCGCTTTCGGCTGAGTAGAGACTCTTAAAGGTGCACGCCCGGTGCCCAGGAAGCAGCAGCACGTGTTCGCTCAGCTGGCCGTGTGCGAGGCAGGTGTGCCTCCGTGTGCGGAGCGTGTCTGACTGTCCTGAGCTGCAGAGATACGAGAATCGTGCATCGAAGGGAGGGGTTCATCTGTTCTGGAAACATCACGGGTGGTGTTGTCATTGTTCAGTATGAAGACTACGTGCCGCTGCACGCCCCTCTGCCCCCCGGGTCCCCCCGGCCCCCGGAGGACCCGCCTTTGCCGGACGAGGACGAGGACTTATCCAGTAACGAGTCCGAGTACGAAAGCAGCGACGAGGAAGACCGACAGAGGTCCGTGACTTCATATCATACTTGTTTACATTCGGGGAGAGACATTCTCTGAGAAGAGATTCTCTTGCTCTTCTCAATTTTACTGCAATTGTTGGTAATTTGGGGACATTAGAATTTGTTCATCCCCAGCGCCACCCCTCAAGCATATAGATAGTAGTTATACATTTTTTAAGTCTCACCCAAGGATATGTTTGATTTTTTATTTATTTTTTATTTTTTGGAGAGAGGAAGAGGAGGAGGGGAGAGGGAAACAGCGGGGGGGGGGGGGGGGGGGACAACATCGATCAGTTAGCTGCCTCCTGTTCTCGCCCAGCCAGGAATCAAACTGGCAACCTTGTGGTGTACAGAAATAATTTTTCCTTTCCCTTTCCCCAAGGCAGAATGGCCAAGCTAATGGAATTAGCAAATCTCCAGCCCAAAAGACCAAAAGCAACAAGGCAGCGCCATGTGAGAAAAAGGCGAAAAATCAAGGACATGCTGACCACGCCTGCGCCCGTGTCTCACAGGTAGCGTGCTGGGGTTGTGGCAGAAGGTTCTGGAGGCGCTAGTCTGCTCGCGGAACTCGCATTTCTTCAGTCCGTTTGTGGCAGAGATGCCTGTTTGCCAGGGAGTTCTCTGTTTCTCAATACCTTAACCTGATTACTCTTAATTGCGATTTTAATTTCATGGAATTTTTCTGTGTCAATTTCCCTTGAGCTCATAACTTCATAAATTGAGAAAGGCGTTTGTTAAAATGATCTTTTTCTCCATTTTTTAATAGTCCTCATGTACTGTGTCTCACTTGCTGAGTGACTATGCAATGTATCTAAACTAGGAACTTAATAAGACTCGCAGTAGAACGTGGCAGGGTTTATGGAAGTAGTTAATGCAGGTTTTATTTGGTGAAACGCCTCTAGTGTACAGTGCTTTGTCAGTGTTAGCTTTATAAAGTACAATAAACAGGAAATAATGTTTTCCGGGGGACATTCCTTGTGGTTGCGAGGTAACGCTGTGATTGGTTGTGACCTGCAGTTTACACCCGGTGCTGTCACCGTCGGATGTATTCGATCAACCACAGCCGGTCGGGAGTAAAAAGATTGAGTTCCATATATCTACCGACATGCCAGCTGCAGTTAAGAAAGATTTGGAAAAGGAAGATGATTTTGAAGAACAAAATCCTGGTAAGCTCGTTCTAGTTCTTTTTTTTTTTTTTCCTGTATAAAGGAATGCCTTTATTTATTTATTTATTTTTATTTATTGAGTTTCCTGGGGAGCTTTGGTTAATACAGTTGTATGGGCTTCGGGGGCACAGTTCTATAATATATCATCTGCGTATGCTTTTTCTCAGTTAGCGTTTGTGTTAGAATTATATTCCATACGCCACGTTTCTGCCTCAGTATTTGTGAACTGTATGTAAACATGCAGTCAGGGCTTCCTCCGTACCACGGGACACTGTCCATTGTCACCTTTCTTCTATACGTAGAATCGGTGCTTCCGGTGGGAATGTCTCATTGCTTGCTGTGAGTAAAGGACTCCACGGAGCACTGGAGTCTGGTTTGTACTGATGTGCACGCTGGAAATGTACTAGAAGGATCCTCATGCTCACTTATTTTTCCATTGCTCCTTAAGCGTGATGCTCAGTGTTCTTGTTAGTGTGACCGTCATATTGGTTAGGAAACAGCAATGTGACTACCTTGGGAGTAGATGCCTGCAGGCGCCAGTTCTATTAGTACAAGTTTTGTACCTTATAAAGACATTGCATACTCCTGCAAACCCTGAAATGTTTACTGTCTGAACCCTGACAAGTACATTTTGCCTACCTGTTCTAAGGTAATGAGAAAAACACCAAAGGGCTTCGTGCCAGAGACGTCTTGAAAATTCAAAGTGGAAAACAGACCATCTTGAAAGGAGGGATTTTTAATGGCTCCTGTTGACCTTAATCCTTAGATTTACCTGCTGCCCCAGGCGATGCGTCCACTGTAGGATTTGGAAAGATCTTCCCCAAACCCAACCAGAGCGTTGCAGAGGAAAGTAAGGAAGACTCGGACGAGACGCCGTCCGAGTGTATCTCCCGGCGGGAGCTGGAGAAGGGCCGGGTCTCTAGAGAAGGTAATTCATGACAGCAACCAGCCTCGCTCCCTTTCAGGCCTTCAAATTGATCTCAAATATCTTAACTTGACTTCCTTCTTTTGTTTTTAAATAAGAAATGGAAAAGCTTTCGGTTTTCAGAAGTTATGAACCTGGTGAACCAAACTGTAGGATTTATGTAAAGAATTTAGCTAAACATGTTCAAGAAAAGGTAGGTCGAAGTTTGTAAATGAAGCTTACTATTTTACTATTAATTTTTTTTTTTTTTTTTTTGGCTGGACTTCCTTACTTTTTTTTGTTTCCTTATTGAAATTCTAGGACCTTAAATTTATTTTTGGAAGATATGTTGACTTTTCATCAGAAACACAACGGATCATGTAAGTGGCCCTCATATTCTGAGTGTTCTTTTCGCCAGTTAGGAAGTAACCCTGGTTCATCCCACAGCCTTGGGGTGAACCTCTTCCCTTGGTGAGAAGCCGGAGTCAGCAGGTCATAACTATTCAGGGGTTTCATCTCAGTGCAGGCCACGTGGTCTCGTTGCAAATGATATAAAAGATGATGTTTGCAGTTTGAATTTTACTCTTTGAAATTCCATAATAGTTGGCTCCTAAGTCCATGAGACTGCTGGCCATGTAAATTAGAAGTAGAAGAGGTGAGGAGAGAGACCTCTCAACTAGTTAATTTGTTTTAAACTTCTTGGAGCAACCAGCACTTTCCAAACCTAGTCTTGCTTTGTGTTCCTTTTTATTTATTTTACTTATTTATTTTTTAAAATATATTTTATTGATTTTTTATAGAGAGGAAGAGAGAGGGATAGAGAGTTAGAAACAATGATGAGAGAGAAACATTGATCAGCTGCCTCCTGCACACCCCCTACTGCGGATGTGCCTGCAACCAAGGTACATGCCTTTGACCGGAATCAAACCTGCGACCTTTTCAGTCCGCAGGCCAACGCTCTATCCACTGAGCCAAACCGGTTTTGGCTGTGTTCCTTTTTAGATAGGTATGCACAGTCTTAAAATTCTCCATTATATGCATTAGTCCCCTATGCCTCTTCTTATAGAATATCAAAAGGTTTTCTTGCTGGTCTTTTTTCTTGTTACTGCCTTTAAATCATGGTAGGAAACATAAGTAGGTAAATATTTTATGTACACTGATATGTACAAATGTGTATATACATTATTTTCTTCTATTTCCAGGATTGCCTGCAAATTAGAGTTTCATGGGAAAAATAATTCTATATGGAGAAGGTTGTACACGACAAAATGACAGATTAATAATTGTTCCCCATGGGACTTAGTCATGTGAATTCCTGTTCTCTGAAATCCTGTTCTTTTTCTGGGGTTATGATCAGCCCTTCTGTTCTTGGTCAGACAGTTTCGTTTTGTCTCTTGAGTAATATTATTGAATTGGTTGCATGGAAATTTTTAAAAATAGAGATATGACAGAACTTAAGAAATGTGCTTCATAGTTGCTAGGAAGATATTTTTTAAATCACATAGATACATTTAAGACAGCTAAAAAATATGTGTAAGCGATCCTCAAACTTCTATTGTCTATTCATGGAATCAACTTTGGAACTGACTACAAAATACAGTTTTAGAAAGCGAAGAATTGATGTGCTAATGAGGTGGGGTGGTTGTTTTCGCTCTGGAATGGCAACATTGCCATTCATTTGGTCCAATGGTTTGACACTCTTTGACTCAAGCCCGCGTCCTTCTGGCCTGTAGGTTTGACATCCGCCTGATGAAGGAGGGCCGCATGAAAGGCCAGGCCTTCGTGGGGCTCCCAAACGAGAAGGCAGCGGCGAAGGCCTTGAAGGAAGCCAATGGCTATGTGCTCTTTGGAAAGCCCATGGTGGTTGTATCCTTTTAGCCTGTCTGTCCCAAGCGCTCTAGTTGTTAGGAGAAGAGTATAGCTGAAACTAATTTCTATCAACCTTTAGAAGACTGAACAGCTGACATTCTTCCCGGAGGTACTCAGTCACAGACGTACTGGCTGAGGTGTGAGTGTTGTTTAGATGAACATTGGAAATGAAGGAACCTCAGCAGCCGTGTGAGGGCATTAAGATGTAGCCAGGTCTCAGCCTTTCTCTTACTCAGCCCAACGGAGCATGTGCACTGAGCCTGCGCCTGCAGTCCCCCGAAATTCCTTTTGGGTCGTTACAGAGATACAGTTCATTGTAGTTTTATCTTATATCTTATCGTATTGAACTTCTTATTTGCATTCAAGAATTTTAATAAACAAAATATATTGATTAGTCACCCTGCTTTTAGCAAATGTAGTTTGCAAGTTAATCAGCGGGAGAGATGAAGATATAGGCGTGGAAGATACTGACTGGAGAGGAAGGTACATTTTTTACTTCTCCCCCAAATGGTGGACAGCAGGTAGATAAAACGTATTTAACAAATGTCTGAGAGTATAAATATAAAAGATAAATTCAAAAACTGTACTTCTGCCCTGAGTTAGAAAGTTCCTGACAATTAGAAAAGATTGCTTCCATGTTTGTAAACGAAACCTTAATTTTTAAATATTAGCAATTCGCTCGATCTGCTAGACCAAAACAAGATTCTAAAGAAGGAAGAAGAAGTGATAAGAATCGGTAAAGGTAAGTGTGGGTAGGAATGAGTGAAAGGAGAAGACTTTTTGAGATTCTTCCACCTAAACTCTTATGGAGGCGGGCCCTGTCCTTACCCGCCCACCACCGTCTGCCTCTGGGAGCTGGCAGAGCAGTAGCTCCAGTGAAAGCCCTTAGTCGGCCACGCAGCCGTCTCCCCATCGCTGTCTCTGTCTAACTGCGGTTAATCCTCAGCCAACTTCAGCATTATAACTACAGAATAAAGCCTGTTTGTATATGAAAGTTATAGTTGGAAAATGGGTTTTATTAGGGGAGTGTGTGTCAGATTGCGAGTTTCTGGTCAGGAGGTCTGGGTGGAGACCTTGGGAAACCAAGAAACCAGCTCTCCTGCCCCACGGGCCCCCCAGTTTCTCTGAGACGGGGTGCGTGGGCCACGCCAGGACACATCAGTCATCCTTGGTGGGCCTGAGCTTGTGCATTACTAACTACTAATTGAACACTTCAGAGAAGTACTTCCATGTCTTTTGTGGAATGAAATCTTTTGTCTTTCAAGTGTGTGATTCCAATGTACATTCAAGTAATTTTATTATTAAACATGGTAGAATTACATTTCCAACTTGAAAGTTGTGTTACATTGATGAAAGGAAAATGAGTGGAAATATATCCTTTTTTACTTTTATTTAAAATCTTTCTGCCTTTGTACACTGGAAGAACATGAAGTAAATGGGTCAAAATTACTGGTGTTAAGTTGAAAAAATTAATTTAATTTAGACAAAATTTTACTTCACGTTTATTCCTTTTATGAGATACCATTTAAATATTTGAATTTTGTTTTAAAATATCTAAAGTGGTATAGTCAAAAGTCCTACAAATGCCTTCGTAGAACAGTTAACAAGAAACAATATTTAGTGTGTGTTTAAAAAAAATTTATATGTAAACATGTGGAAAATGAGAAGAAATTAAACTGCAACCGCTGTTCTTCTTTAGAAGCATTCCTGCGTAAATACCGCTGTAATACTGTCATGCAAAGTGTATCCTTTCTCGTATCCTTTTGGGGCAGTACTTTTGTTTTTGTTTCCTTAGAAATGTTTTGTCCCTCCCACCCATTGGTCCAGAATAGGCAATCCTTTTTTGCAACTTAAAAGAAACACTTCTAAATGTCAGTGTTGATTGAACAAATCTTTTATGGGTTTGTTTAGATGTGCTGCTAAATTTTCTAGACTTTCCTTTAGGTTGTGTAATTTTTTTCAGGGAAAGTGAATTAGGTCAATTTATTTACTTGTAGAATGTATGCATTTACTTGAATACAGAATTTAGCCCTTTTTCTTCATTTATGTAATTTCTAGACCAAATTCAGTAATGTGTTCTGTTTTCTGACATACTAAAGGCCCGGTGCATGGATTCGTGCACAGGTGGGGGTCCCTTGGCCTAGCCTGTGGGGTTCGAGGTGGTTCTCGGGTGATGCACCCCTGAACTGGGCTCCTTCCTTTCTGGTTCCAGGTGCCTCACCCTAGAACTGCTGCTGCCATGTGACTGCAGCTCAGCAGCTCCTGCATTGAGTGTCTGCCCCCTGGTGGACAGTGTGCATCATAGCTACTGGCCTGTTGGCCAGTTTCTCAGGCCTTTATATATACCGTATTTGCCGGCGTATAAGATGATTTTTTGGCCCTGAGAAATACATATTTGCCGGCGTATAAAACGACTGGGCATATAAGACGACCCCCTAAAATTTCCACTAAAAATACAGAGTTTGTTATATAGTCGCCGTATAAGACTACCCCCCACTTGGAGGCATATTTTTCAGGGCCAAAAAGTCGTCTTATATGCCGGCAAATACGGTAGATTTAGTTTAGGTATTTTGTATAATGTGTTGTAAAATTTGGTTGGGAAAATGTTTTTTCTTTTATTATTTTGAGAATTCAAATATTAAAGATATTAACTGGTTAAAAAATAGCATAACTATGTAAATTCCAAATAAGAGTATCAAACCTCACATTTGAAGTGTTGAAATTTCCTTTGAGACAGACAGCCAAGTAGGAGTATCTTTCCTTTCTTTTCTAAACCAAACAAAATAAAAGTAAAAAGAAAAGTGTGACAGAGGTGGAAGACAGAATGCTGACTCGGTAGCACATTAAGTGGAGAGAAATAGTCAGAACAGTGGTGTCCAGACTAGTTCATGACCAGGATCACCCAGAACTGGGTCTCAGACTTGATGCACATTAAAATAACATGGGAAACTTATTGTATTGATTAAAAAGCAAACAAAACAAAACAAACAAACAAAAACACTAAAAAAAAAAAAAAAATCTGATGCCTGGGTTCCTCCCCCAGAGTTTTTGACTTATCGATCGGGTGTGCAACATAGATTCTGGGATTTTTTAGACCTCCCTAAGTTTTGACTCTAATATGTAACCAAGGTTGAGAAACACCTAGGAAAGATTTTCAGACTGAGATTCCTGAACTGGGTCCTAGAACTAATAAATCAAATCTCTGGGTATCAATGAAGAATCAAATTTGAAAAGGATCCTTCCCTTGGTATAGTTACAAGGACTGACCAGTGTGGATACGACTTTGTGAGATTAAAATGGTTAGCTACCTAATGTCACCTACCCATCTAACTTTCTAGGTAGGACAAGAAAGGTTGGTTGGTCCCTGTTAGTAATCATTATCATCCTAAGAGTGCAAAAAATTATAGATATTGAAATTGCTTTTTCCCCCCAATAGGGAGTTAAATGTTTTATTTTCTAATATTATAAATTAGTTTCTTTATAAGCTGTTTTTAGACAAAATGTTGTACTGACATGATTCACTAATTTTCTAATTATAAATGTTACTTTTATTTATTTTTAAACTAATGAACTGTTTTATACTCATTACTGCTTTCAATGAATTTTTATGGCATTTTAGGTTCCTTTTGAATTCCATGTCTTTCCTGTGTTTTGCACCTTTGAGAAGAAATTGACCATCTGGGCTATGGAACTGTGCGTAACAGCTTTTAAAGTGTATTTAAAAATTAAGTGTATTTGCACTTAGTTTATTGGACATACATTATGTGCATTTTAATCAGCTTTCTATATAATAAATTATTTTTTTCACTAAAATAATATTCTTAATTTTAATGTTTTACATAACTAGGAAAGTATGATGGTGGTTTTACAATATTAAATTAAATTGTATTTTAATATTACAAATAATGCCCCTTTTTAATTCCTATCTCCATACCAGTGCACTTACTTGCAAAATTTTCTTTAATAGGAGTTTTGTTTGTCTGGCTATGAGGTGTGTGTGTGTGTGTGTGTGTGTGTGTGTGTGTGTGTATGTTTCCAGTTTAGGGAATTTGTTTAATCTTTGATTTTTGTGCCCCCATAATCTGTTAGAATATCATTCAAAAGGCACAGATGTTTCCTATATAAAATTCCCTTCCCTTGGTGAAATTAGTTTCAGCTATAGGTAAATAGGAAAACTTTCATATACAGACATATCTCACAGATATTACAGTTTGGTTCGAGATCACCACAATAAAGCAAGTCACGTTTTAAAAAAATATATTTTATTGATTTTTTTTTTTACAGAGAGGAAAAGAGAGGGATAGAGAATTAGAAACATCGATGAGAAAGAATCATCGACCAGCTGCCTCCTGCACATCCCCTACCTGGGATGGGCCCGCAACCTGCCCTTGACCGGAATCGAACCTTTGAACCTGGGACCTTTCAGTCTGCAGACCAATGCTCTAGCCACTGAGCCAAACCAGTTTTGGCACAAGTCACATTTTTTTTATTGTCCAGTGCCTGTAACAGTTATATTTATACTGTAGTCTATTAAATATGCAATAACATTACGTCTGAAAACCCCAGTACAAATACCTTAATATACAAATACTTGATTGCTAAAAAAAAAAACAAAAAAAAAACATGCTACCATAGTCTGAGCCTACAGTGAGTCATCTTTATTTTTTTGCTGGTGGAGGGTCTTACCTTGATTATTAATGAGCAATAATATTTTGAAAGTAATCTTTTCTACTGAGCAGTAGGCCTCAACAGTAGGCTTGGAATGTTTAGTAAGCCACGTTGTAAACAGATGTGCTGTTCCATTTTCAGAGCGCGGCAGGTAGATTTGGCGTAGTCCATAAATGCCGCGGGGCTCTCAGAAAGGTGAGTGGGCACCGGCTTCAGCCGAAAGCCACAGCTGCCCTGGCCCCTAAGGAGAGAGCCAGCCTGTCCTTTGAAGCGCTGAAGGCAGGCACTCACCTCTCCGCCATGAAAGTCCCCGTGGCGTCTTCTTCCAGGGTCACTGTTACTACACCGAAGCCTGCTGTCCAGTGTGGCCACTTCCTCCATCCTCGTGGCTAGCTCCCTGGCCGACCTGCTGCAGCCTCTGCACCGGCACCCGTGGCTCCCCTTCCCCTTAGTGTTGCCGAGACGCCGTCTTCCCTTAAAGCTGCGGCCCAGCCTCCTCCAGCTCCAGCCGTGCTCCCGAGCGTCTTCACTTTCCCGCTTGGCACTGAGGGAGCTGGGCCGGGCCTGGCTTCGCCTCTGGCTTCATTAGGGGGTGGCTGGTTTATCCTATCCGGACCCTTCGAGTTTCCTCCCTGTCAGCAGTGAGACAGTTCTGCTTTCTTGGCATTTGGGTGCTCACTGGAGGGACGCTTCTCATTTCCTTCGAGAACTTTTCCTTTGCTTCCACGACTCAGCTGTCTGTCTGTCTGGTGCTGGAGGCCTAGCCTGTGGCTGTCTTGGCTGTGGCCGTGCCTTCCTCACTGAGCTTCCTCCTCCTTAGCTTGACTTAGAGTGAGAGACGAGCCTCTTCCTTGCATGTGAACACTTAGAGGCTACCGTAGGGTTATTTTAAAAAATATATATTTTATTGATATTTTACAGAGAGGAAGGGAGAGAGATAGAGAGATAGAGAGCTAGAAACGTCGATGAGAAAGAAACATCGCCCAGCCGCCTCCTGCACACCCCCTACTGGGGATGTGCCCGCAACCAAGGTGCATGCCCTTGACCGGAATCAAACCCGGGACCTTTCAGTCTGCAGACCGACGCTCTACCACTGAGCCAAACCAGTTTCGGCTACCGTAGGGTTATTGATCGGCCTCATTTCAATATTGTGTTTCAGGGAGTAGGCAGCACGAGGAGGGGGAGAGGCAGGGAGCGCTGGCCGGTGGAGCAGTCAGAACAAACACAGCAATAACAACATCTGACACGTAAACTCTGATCACCATACGGTTGTTTTCCGTTATGCCTTCTACAAGGGCTCGGATGAGAGTGAAGCAGTGAGACACCTCCAGTGTTTGTTCCCTTAAAGGAGTCTGCCTCCTGTTAGTAACGTGAACAGTGTGATCCCGGTGAGTCAGTCATCAGACAGAAGGCCCAGCATTCAGGTTGCTGGTTTAGGTGAATCAGAAAGTATTTACTGTGCAAATAAGACTCCTTCAAAATCAATATCGAGATATTAAGGCTTTCAGAGGAAGTAAGGGAACAGAATCAATAGCTGCTGCGCACCTAACATTTACCAGGCACAGTGCTGAGCGCTTAGATGTAGTAATTATTGATGTTTACCATCCCATAAGAAAAACGCCCCTCTGTGAGTAATGAACTCCAACTGTCAGTCAAGACATTTTGTTTTTTCCGTTTAATTTCCTTAACTCATGCATACACAACAAAAATAGTGACATCAGTAGGACTGTTCAGTAGGCATGAGAACAGGCCAGTGTGTTAGGGACGTAAGAGATAGAGCTGATGCCCTCTTTGGAGGAGCAGAGTTCTCACCCAAGAACTGAAGCAACTGGCATTTGTGGAAGCGAACTGTATGGGGGCACAGCAGTCTCAAAGCAGGGGGGGGTTTGGGGGGGGGGGGAGAGGCAGATCTCAAATACGCAGCGGAGACTCAGCAGCATGGAAGACGTGCCAGGAGGAGAGGCCTGCACCAAACTAGCTCAGCTCTAAGGCCGGGGGGAAGGTAGGAGGTCAAACAAGACAGAACATCTAGGGTAATGTATAAACATCGAAATGGGGATGGCACCTATTAAAAACGGACTAATTAGAAATGAGAGAAGGGTATTGAGAACATAAGAAGGTATTTTATTGAAAAATTATGACAGCACCAGTATACCACTTACCAGTAGTTAACATACCAGGGTCCTTGAACATGCCAGAATACAGAAGAAAATCTGAGCCACCGATGATTTTATTACCTGAAACTTTTCAGAGCTTAGACAAAAATAGATGCCGAGAACAGCATTATGTATTTATGGGGGCACTGACTGGCTCACTGTGGAAGAGAAAGATGAAAGGAGAATGAAGTCGGAGTGGGCAGCGCTTGTATGTATTCTGTTTTTCTTTAAAAAGGATGTTTGAAGAATATTTTGGCAAAATGCTAACATTTATTAAACCTGGGTCTTGAGACATGGAGTCTTTTTTTTTTTAAATTACATCTTTCTGTATGACAAATATATCACAACTAAAACGAAAATAAAACAAAATAGTGGCATACCTCTAAACCAGTTTCTCAGCTATTTTTTAAAATTATTGTCCCTCTCAAAGGAACATTTTTAGACTTTTTAAATCAACCTACACAGAATTTTAAAATCACAGCGCACTGTATGTCTGCCTGTTCACTGTGTGTGTGTCTACCCTGTGATAAAAGGAAGATTTTTCTTCCTGCCTCGCTGGAAAATGAAACAATGGTGAATAGTTTGGAAGACACGTGGTTCTGTGCCTTTAAACAGTAACATCATAAAAAGTGTGTCCTTTGATCTCAGCCAAATTAAACCAGATCGCAAGTAACAGGAACATTTCAAATTTCCTGGATATCGACCAGCTGCCTCCTGCACACTTCCCACTGGGGATGTGCCCGCAACCAAGGTACATGCCCTTGACTGGAACCGAACCTGGGACCCTTCAGTCCGCAGACCGACGCTCTATGCACTGAGCCAAACCAGCTTCAGCTGTTTTTATAAATTTAACAACTTCAATGATATGGACCAATTTCTTGAAAGTGAAAAGCTACCAAAGCTTATTCAAGAAGCAGGTGGCTTGAACAATCCTTTTCCTATTTAATAAATTTACTTTGTAATTCAAACTCTTCTTGCAAATAAAGCTCATGGTCTAGGTATTTTCAATAGTAAATTCTGGTAAACAGCAAATGAAAACCAACAAACCTATGGAAGCTAACACTTCCAAATTAATTTTCTGAGTCCTGCATTATCTAGATACTAAAACCAGGCAAAGTACGAGAAACCTACAATATCCCCATTTCTCATGAGTATAGATGCATAAATCCTTAATAAAGTGTGATTAAGTTCATCAAACTAGGTAAATAGAATTATACATCATGGTCAAGTGAAGTTTATCCTGGGAAGTTCAGACTAGTTCACTTTCTGAAAGTCAGATGTAATTCATCATGTCAACAGAGTAAAGAAAAAGCATTTGACAAAATTAAACATCCATCCATAAAAACTCAGTATACCAGGAATAGGAGAGAGCTTCCTTAATTTGGTAGAGTGTCTACAAAACCTATGGCTATGCTAATACTTCCTGGTTAAAGTGGAATGTTTTCCTCATAAGATGAGAGAAAGGCAAGGAAGTGCACACCCCCACCCCCATTCAACATCTTGGCAGCCATTGCGTAGCGGGGAAAGCCATACAAATCAGACGTAAAGAAGTTGTCCTTGGTCAGAAATGGCATGTAGAAAATCCCAAGGAATTAAAAGGTTCCTCCAACCAAAAGGCTACAAACATAAAAGGTGTAGAAATCAAATGTACATCTATGTATTAGCAATAAGCAACTACATTTTGAAAATTTTCTAAAGGTACCATTTGCAATAGTACCAAAGGGGAAATAATTAGCTACGACTCTACCAAAATATGTACTACACCTGTACGGTGAAACCCCCCACACCACCACCAATTATATGTGTATATAAGCCAAATATGCAAAGTGTTCCCCTCAGGAGTTCGCTTGCTTGCTTTGACATGAGCTGACCACCAGAGGGCAGCATGGAATGAAGAGAAGCCCTGGCTAGCAGCCATTAGGACCCCACCCCTGCACAAATTTCATGCACTAGGCCTCTATTTGATAATAAAAAATGAAAACTTAGTCCTGGCCAGGTAGCTCCGGTGATTAGAGCATTGTCCTGGTTTGCCAAGGTTATGGGTTTGAACCCCAGTCAGGGCACATACAAGAGTCAACCAATGAATGTATAAATAAGTGGAACAATAAATTGATGTTTCTTTTCTCTCTTTCCCTCCCCTGTCCTATCTCTAAACTCAATTAAAAAAAATTAAAAATGAAAAATAAGTGGAGATAATGGATACATGTGTCAAAAGACTCATAAGTATTGCCCAGCCAGTGTGTTAACCTATGTATAAACCTGGTTCAATTCCAGGTCAAGGCACATGTCCCAAATGTGGCCTCGATTCCCATTGTGGGGCCTGCAGAAGGCAGTCAATCAATGATTCTCATCACTGATGTTTCAATCTCGCCCTTTCCCTTTCTCTTTGAAATCAATTAATACACACACACACAAATACACAAATAAAAGCCCAAGTGACCATACAACAGAATGACTAGAAAGACTGTTCAACCAGTTGCTGTGACACGCACTGACCACCAGGGGGCAGACACTCAACACAGGATCTGCCCCCTGGTGGTCAGTGCGCTCCCACAGGGGAAGCACTGCTCAGCCAGAAGCTGGGCTCATGGCTGGCGAGTGCAGCTGCTGCAGCGGGAGCTGCTCCTGACTCCACAGCAGCGCTACTGAGCAGCGCCAGCAGGCACAGCAGGCTGGGATGAACGCATGTGGCATGGTGCCCGGCCCAGGCTCAGGCTTCTCCCTGGCCACCTGCTACTTGAGCCCTGAGGGGTCCCAGATTGTGAGGGTGCAGGCCAGACGGGGACCCCCCCCATCCCTGGACACAAATCCGTGCACCGGGCCTCTAGTATGTATGTAGACTCATGATTGTTAAGATGTTGACTAAAAATGTATTCTTACCCATTCAAAAATTCTATTTCGTTGATGTTGCCAAACATTTATTTGGAAAATGAACGAGCCAGAATAACTAGCACAATTTTGAGGAAAACAAACTGGATGACTTAGATTACCTAATTTTAAGACTCATTTTAAAGCATGTTCTCTAAGAGTCCCTGAGGGAGAGAGAAAGGGACAGAGAGTATTTGAAGAAATAAAGGCTGAAAACTTCTCAAATCTGATGAACGTCATGCATAGAAACATCCAGGGGCTCAACAAATTCCAAGTGGATGAATTCAGAAACCCACACTGACACGCACAATTACATTTTATAAAAGAATCTTGAAAGCGGCAAGCAAGAGAAGTGAATTGTCACATATAAGGGATTCGCAATAAAATTCTCAGAAGCCAGTAGACTAATTAATATATTCAAAGTGCTGAAAGAAAAAAGAAAAAAAAACAACCCAGCAAGGAACCCTATACGTAGCCAAACTGTTCTTCAAAACTCAGAGAGAAATGAGACCTTCCCACAGAAACAAACCTGGCGCTGGAAGAAAGGTTTAAGGCAGAGCTCTGGCAGCGTGAAATGAATGGGCACGAGACCGGGACCTCAAAGCCATCTGGAGAAATTCAGATCACAACGAAGGAAATAATGGGCAATTACAGGAGCTAGGGTGACTGTAACAGTGGTTTATAACTACAGTGGTTTTCCACATTATTTTTTTTTAATATATATTTTATTGGTTTTTTACAGAGAGGTAGAGAGAGGGATAGAGAGTTAGAAACATCGATGACACAGAATCATCGACCAGCTGCCTCTTGCACACCCCCTACTGTGGATGTGCCCGCAACCAAGGCACGTGCCCTTGACCGGAATCGAACCTGGGACCCTTGAGTCCGCAGGCTGACGCTCTATCCACTGAGCCAAGCCGGTTTCGGCTGTTTTCCACATTATTGAAGAAGCATACATTAAAAAAAAAATTAGCCCATACCTTAGTATTGTAACTGGTTTGTAACTCCACACATTTCCCACATCATTTAAGAGACTAATGCATTTCAAATTTGTGTGGGGGCACAGAACGTATAAAGGTGTAGTGTGGGGACTTCGACAATGAAAAGGAGTGGGAAGAGAACTGGCAGTAATGGCCGTTCTGGTATGCTGTTGGGGTGAAGCTGGCATAGATTCCAAAGACAGTGTTACAGTTTAAGGATGCCATCCCCTGTCCTAACCACAGGGGCGCTCCCGGGCAGTGGTCACCAACCGGCAGTCTGCGGATCACTGGTGGACCGTGAGGTCGGAAAGGTTGGTGACCACCACTCCAGGGGAGGATTGGTTACCGTGTGTGTGTGTGTGGGGGGGGGGGGGTCCGTGTGTTTCCAGTCTTGCCCCTTGCTGGGCATTGGGCTTTCTGCCCTGGCGAGTTTCTGCACCTGGCCCATCGTCCTTGCTCTGCTCGTGTCTGACTAACAGTTACTACGAGCCAAACCAATGACCAGATGCCAGAATACCTTCACCTACAATACTCTCTTCGTTTTCAGTGACACCAGTGACAGATAGGACTGGGGGGCAAGTTCAAATGCAGTCACACTGTTTGGTTTTTATTCTCAACCTGAACCCTTACTAAAATTTGACCTTGGCCAAATGACTTAATGTCTCAGTATTAAAACTGGCACAGCCCTAACTGGTTTGGCTCAGTGGATAGAGCATCGACCTGTGGACTGAAGGGTCCCAGGTTCCATTCTGGTCAAGGGCATGTACCTGGGTTGCGGTACATCCCCAGTAGGGCATGTGCAGGAAGCAGCTGATGGATGTTTCTCTCTCATCGATGTTTCTAACTCTCTATCCCTCTTCCTTCCTCTCTGTAAAAAAAAAAAAAAAAAAAAAAAAAAAAAAAAAAAAAAAAATCAATAAAGTATATTAAAACAAAACAAAACTGGGTCCAAGCATAGCTCGCTTTTGCATTTACACACATGTGAGAAATCAAAACAATAATACATGGAAATGGCACGCAGCAGCACTGGATGGGTGCTGCTAGCTGTTTGTAGTTATTTAGAGCATTTAACATATACCATGATTCCCATTGGATAAACGATGATCGACATATGATGTACAGGCCTCATGGTTTTCTTCCAGGCTCACAGAGCCGATGGCAAAGCTTGCATTCAAAATTCAAAATTAGATTTTTGGTTTAGAGACTGTTTACATTCTAGTCTCACTTATGTTACGCAATTCATTTAACGCAATGATCTTCTAAGCTGTCTTTAAGGGTGTGTTCTTTTTCTTTTTTTTTTTTTTAAAGCAATTACTCCCCCCCCCCCCCCCCGGGAGATTAATATAAACCACTCAGAAAAGCACAGGCTGTTGAGATTGGGAGAGGCTCCTGAGGAAGAGAAAGGACAAAAGGAAAGCAAACTGGCAGGCAGAGGCTGAGGGCAGCGGGGGTGAGGACGGGGGAGGGGGGGGTGTGTGTGGAGCCCAGGCCTGACCTGATGCCAAGTGGGGCTGAGGCTGGACCTGGTACCACGTGGGTTTGGAGAACTCAGCGGGGTCCTCAGAGCAGTGACTGAAGGGAAGAGGAATTTGGGCAATTCGTGAAATCTACACTGCGGCATTTTTTCCCTAATTGAAGAGAAAAAGAGAACTGTTTGTTTCCTTAATTTGTTTCCTTAATTTTCAGTTGAAAAGAGACTGAACGGAGGATTTGCGAGATTGCTGGCTTGCAGAAGTTGATGTGGTGAGTTATGTTACTGTTTGCTTTTTTTTTTTTTTTTTTTTACTATCATATAATAATACCACCCCCCCCTTTTTGTCTGGCAATAAGTGGCTTCTGGCATAGGATTCGATAGAGCTAAAGTGGCACAATCTATTTTAGGTTTGTTGACAACTCAAGTTTCAATGTCCAGCGGCACAAAACATACTATTTTAGATTTGAAATGCGTGCAACCTTCACTGAAAATGTGGCGCTCCCTGCAGAGAGCTGTAGGCAAATGTAGGCAAACGTAGGCAAACGTGACTGTCTGCCTTCTCGTCTCTGACCTTCCCACGTGACTTACTATCCTGATCTCCGGTGCATTTCTCTTGCTTTTATTTCGCCTTTCTTTCAGTAGAGGGAGGGCTCATAGGCGACAGGGCATTGTTTTTAGAAAATGGTACATGAGATTCCGTGGAAAACTTAGAGGGATTGTGACTATTTTTAGAAGAGAAGCCATTACCTTGACCTGTTACTACCCATGTTGTAGAATACTTAAAACTGTGAAAATAGAAAAATATAAAAACACCCAGAGAGAAATACAAGTGATGAAACAACAGACATAAATGTGACATTGGAGGTATTTCTGTTAAAATGTTCAATGATGCTTTCATTAAGTTACTTGCTATAAAGATATTTACAAAGCATCTAGACTAATGACTATGAATGACAAAAGTAGATAACTTTCTGTTCTTGGTTAATGTTAATTCATGTACATGTTAAAATATATATTTGTGTTTGTCTGAGACGTGAGACTGCTGGGGATGGGGTAGAGAAATAGCACACATACTCACACATTACTTTTCCAGACATTGCCTTAAGCACGTGATTTGATGGAGAAGCAAAATGTTCTGTTTGCTTAATTCATAGACATTCAACGGCCAAATAGTTTCTTAAATCTCAGGGCAGAAATTTAAGTAACTGAGAAATTAGGACGAGGGGTAACAATTTTTTAAATATATATATTTTATTTCAGAGAGGAAGGGAGACGGAGAGATAGAAACATCAATGATGAGAGAGAATCATGGATCCGGTGCCTGCTGCATGCCCCACACTGGGGATCAAGCCTGCAGCCCGCGCATGTGCCCTGCCCTGGAATCCAACCTTTACTTCTTGGTTCATAGGTTGACGCTCAACCACTGAGCCACGCCTGCCAGGCCTAAGCCAACGAACGTTCTGACTATGAATTTAATTGGCTCTGCTTGTTCTTTTCCTTCTATCTTTGAAGGGCATTGGAAATGAAATCAAATGCTGAGTAAATAATATATGAGTGGGGACTCCTTTTTATGTATATCAAGTGCCATATGTTACAAAGGCTCATATTCCCCAATAAAGAAAACATGAAGGTTCTCAAGGGGTCAGCTGGATCCTTTCCCTCGACAATCTCATGATGTATTGATAATACCTTTCGGATTATGAGTAAACATGATGTGCCCGAGTATTTGCTCATGTGAACATTAACTTTGTAAACCACGCTTCTTGCAGGAATATAAATAGTTCCTGGACATAACCCGGACATCGCCGAGCAAGATGAAGTTCTTGCTGTTGCTCTCAGCCCTGGGGTTCTGCTGGGCTCAGTACGCCCCCAACACCAAGCCTGGGCGTACCTCCATCGTGCACCTGTTTGAGTGGCGCTGGGCTGACATCGCCCTTGAGTGTGAGCGGTACCTGGGTCCCAAAGGATTCGGAGGGGTGCAGGTGGGTATGGCTCACGGTGTGCCCCGTGGGGTTGGCGGGGCTTTCGAGGAAAGGGTCTCCTCTGTGTCTGCGGAGCTCCGAAACTGTATTTCATATGCCCTCCGAGGAGCTTGGTGAGGAACCTACAAAATTTAGTACTGTTTGCGGCTTTAGGTTCTGTTTGTGGTATACTCTCTCCTGAGCGGGATATCACCAATAGACTGTGAATTGTGGCCGGTGCTGAGTGAAAAAAGGAAGCAGTTTATACAAAGATTGAGAAAGAATCTAAGGTCACTGATTGTTTTCTAGACCGTGCAGTGATACCAAGTAAGCCACCGTGAGATACCTAAGATGGTTCTCTTTTGTAGATCTCTCCGCCCAATGAAAATGTGATCATTCATAACCCTTCAAGACCTTGGTGGGAAAGATACCAACCGATTAGCTACAAGTTATGTACGAGATCAGGGAACGAGGATGAATTCAGAGACATGGTGACCAGGTGTAACAACGTTGGCGTAAGTGATTTCGTTTTCTTTAAAATATCTGTGGTGAAGGGCTAGGAGGGAGGGGGAGATGGCAGGTGCAGGGTGGAGGAGGTTAATGAGAGAATATAGGGGGGCATCTGTAATACTTTCAATAAAGATACATTTTAAAAAATAAATAAATTACGTAAAAATATAACTTCTGCTTGCCCTCTGTCTCTTGCTCCTTTCGAGAACATTTCCCATATATATATTTTTTAATTTTACTTTATACTTCACCTGTAACTAAAGTTTAATTGCACCTTCTATTTCAGTCTTTATCATTCTTTGTATGTGTGCCATTTATCTACCAAAGACATAAGTCGGGGTTGAAAGGCGTCTTGCTTATAAAGCAAAAATCAACCTTTACCCCTTATAACTGACTGTACAGATTTCCAGGGAATACTTTCTAATCGGAAATTGGAAATTCCAGCGACAGTGTCTGGGTGCCTTCTGCATGGCTCCAGTCTCCATCCATAATTCCCGAGTCGTCTTCCCCTCAGGCTGTTTGATGATAAGAGGAGGACCCCTCCGATGAGGAACATAGTAAGGGACTGTGTTGGCCGCCCAGTCATCAGCGGCTGAGTCGGTAGCAGAGGGCGACCCGTGGACCTCTCAAAGATCAGCAATCTCTCCTCCACTTCCTCCTCCCTCCCCCCACAAAGGCTCGGGGGTCTCTGGTCCTGTTCGTTTACATGTATGGAAACACGTGGGTTGTGGCTGGCATGCATGTAGGTCTCTGGTTCATTTCCTCGTCTGCCTTCCTTGTGGTCCCCTAAGCAGGTGCGCTATAGCATAACCCGGAAGAACTAGTTGGGAGTGTCGTGAACACATGATTGGTCACGTGGCTTCTCAGGTGGACACCTGTTGGCGCCAGGCGGCAGTGTTCTGGTGGGCAGTGTTCTGGTGGGCAGTGTTCTGGTGGCTCCCTCACACCCATCAAACTGAAGCGGAAGCGCTGTCTTGCAGGTCCACATTTACGTGGACGCCGTGATCAACCACATGTGCGGCAACGGCGTGACCCCGGGGACCAGCAGCACCTGCGGGAGTTTCTTCAACCCCTGGAGCCGCGACTTCCCCTCCGTCCCCTTCTCGGCCTGGGATTTCAATGACGGCAAATGCAGAACTCCAAGTGGGGACATCGAGAACTACAATGACCCTTATCAGGTAATTAGAAACACGCCGTGATGGGAATAGAGAGCTCCCGTGGTCTGCCTTTATCTGCGCCCAGCTCCCTGATCTCCACTGAGGTGCCCCCTTAGCTTCCTTAAGAAAACAGGGCTCCAAGTCTGATTGCATAAAAATAAAGCAACTCAGAACAGTAGGTACCACCCTTTCTCCAAGTGACTGATTCCCAATGGAAAGCTCAGCCACCCCACTTCCTCACGCTCTGTTTTCACTCTAGCAAGCACCTCAAAGGTATGTCCAGGCCAGAGCGTCCATGTCCCCAGTGCCCGAGGGAACAGGACGCTAGAGAGATGCCTGTCAATGAACAAATGAATGGCCACGTGGCTTCTCAGGTGGACACCGTGTCTTCTGCATCAGTCACGGACTTTCTGCCTCCGTAGGTCAGAGACTGTCGTCTGGTCGGTCTTCTTGACCTGGCCCTGGAGAAAGACTACGTGCGCTCCAAGGTGGCCGAGTACCTGAACCAGCTCATCGACATCGGGGTGGCCGGCTTCCGGATCGATGCCTCCAAGCACATGTGGCCCGGGGACATGAAGGCCATTCTGGATAAACTGAATCCTCTGAATACCACCTGGTTCCCCGAGGGAAGCAAAGCTTTCATTTACCAGGAGGTGCGTGGAGACGGACGTGTGCATAAACAATGTAGCTTAATTCACCGGAAAATACGTGACATATCTCATTGAAATATCATTTCTGTACGGGAGGAACTGATTTCTCTACACAGAGCAGGAATCAATTGTAGAGGACAGTGTTCTTTTTTTAGTCTATATTTCTTATTGATTTCCAAGAGGAAGGGCGAGGTAGAGACATCAATGATGAGAATCATCAGTCAGCTGCCTCCTGCACATCCCCTGCTGGGGATGGAGCCTGCAATTGTGACCTCCTGGTTCATAGGTCAACGCTCAACCACTGAGCCACACCAGCCAGGCGAGGACGGTGTCTTTAACCTCCTTTTGTTCAGAGGCCCTTCTTCATTGAACGCTCTAACTCTTGGTCACAAGTATTTTTTAAAAAATATTTTATTGATTTCTTACAGAGAGGAAGAGAGAGGGATAGAGAGTTAGAAACATCGATGAGAGAGAATCATCGATCAGCTGCCTGTTGCACACCCCCTACTGGGGATGTGCCCGCAGCCAAGGTACATGCCCTTGACCGGAATCGAATCTGCGACCTTTCAGTCCCCAGGCTGACGCTCTATCCACTGAGCCAAACCGATTTCTCTTTTAATATTGTAGTAAAGACCTTAACAACAAAAATGAGAATCTTGGTCTAAGGAGAATTATCTTGGGCATGTCAAACATAAATAACATAAATTGTTTAAGAGCACTTAAATTTATTTTTTAATTGATTTCAAAGAGGCAAGGAGAAGGGGAGATAGAAACATCAGTGATGAGAGAGAACCATTGATAGGCTGCCTCTGCACGCCTCCCACTGGGGATGGAGCCCACAACCTGGGCCTGTGCCCTGACCGGGAATCCAACTGCGACCTCCTGGTTCATAGGTCGACGCTCAGCCACTGAGCCACGCCAGGTGGGCTAACGCATTTTCTATATGACATTCACTGGTTGGCTAAACGTCTAACCTACAATGGCATTTCCCCCTACATTTCTTCCGACTTGAATACTCCTTCCAGGTAATCGATCTGGGTGGCGAGTCCATTAAGAGCAGCGAATACTTCGACTTGGGCCGCGTGACCGAGTTCAAGTACGGTGCCAAACTGGGCACGGTGCTGCGCAAGTGGGATGGCGAGAGGATGGCCTATCTGAGGTGAGTGGTCAGCCTGGTCCTTGGGATCACTTCACAGACTTCGTACATATCGCATTATCCCGGCAGGTGTGATCTTAGGAAGGCCTTTTGTAGACTCTTGCGAGGATTCAGTTACCAGCAACAGGGGGGCCAGCTCCTCAGACGTGAATGGATCATCCTTATGACTGAGAATGTCTGTCCCAGGATGTCTAGAAACCCATCACCTGGGGTTCTCATCTATGGCTTACACGGCTCTCCTGAGCTGACCGTCCGCACTGACCTGTGAGGTCCAGGTTGTTATTAAAATGGCCAGTGGTCGAGAAAGTCCCTACAATGCGGCCGCGCTGTGGCATTTACGGGCATTCGTTCAATTGGTTTCACATTTTAAAATGTCCGTATTGTAGATGCAAACGTGGAAACCTTCTTTTAAACTGCTTTGCCGTTCTGCATGAGATAGGCGTTGATCCTTCTGAAGTCCATCTCAATTATAATTCCCTGAGACTTCCAAAGGGGCTCTTATAATTCCAGACATAGCTGGGACGTGAATGTAACACAAGTGGCTTGGGCGCAGGCACACATACGGAATGTATTCATAGATAGCAGAGCTGTATCCAGATAGAATATATGCAGGGGCAGGCAGAAGTAGGTTCATGGTTGTGAGTTTATTCCTCTACTACTTATATATTAGTTGTTGTGTTATTTATTTGTATTTCAATTAGAGAATGTCATTATATACTGAAAGAAACACGTGTGTAAGTTACTCTATGGTGTGTGTGTGTGTGTGTGTGTGTGTGTGTGTGTGTGCACAGGAACTGGGGAGAAGGCTGGGGCTTCATGCCTTCCGACAAAGCCCTTGTCTTCGTGGACAACCATGACAACCAGCGGGGACACGGCGCTGGAGGCGCGGCCATCCTCACCTTCTGGGACCCCAGGTGGGAACAGAGTTCTCCATTTGCCCTCCCCCTACCTTTTTAACAATACTGAAAACACTGCTCCCTTTGACCATGGCATCGTTTTGTAACTTCCAGACTCTACAAAATGGGAATGGCATTTATGCTCGCCCACCCGTACGGGTTCACACGTGTCATGTCAAGCTTCCGGTGGCCGAGGTATTTTGTGAATGGAAAAGTAAGTGTTGGTGTCACGCAACATACTTTTTTCTCAAGCAAAGGAGGGCAGCTTTGTTCTAAGTTTACCTGATGCTGCTACATTTATTATCTGTTCATCAACTCCTTAAGTGGAAGCTGATGCGGGCCTCTGTTGACAATGTAGTAGATATTAAAACACACAAGTTCATGGTCTCTGTTGTTATGCGGAGTGCAAGCTATTTCTAAAACATGAGAAGCATACCTCCTTACTTCCCCTGAACACTTGAACAGAAGGATACGGTGAGTATTATTGGCACCTCTTATAAGTACCTGCTACTACGTGGCTGGTATGTGGATTACAAATGAACACTTGTAAAGAACTTAACACAGCACCTGTTCATAGTTTAAGCTATATCACTACTGGTGAGATACTTTTAAAAAATTGTATGGAAGGCAAAAAAATATATAGTTGAACTGAGGTTATATAGGCAAAGTATTTTATAAGAAGAAGGATTGTATATGTATTAAAGAACAGAAATGTGCAGAGTTTACTGGGAAAGATCCAGATGAGAAATAAAAATTGGTAAATTCACTCATCTGCAAAATTTTTTTAAAAATATATTTTTATTTATTTCAGAGAGGAAGGGAGAGGGAGAGAGACAGAAACTTCAATGAAGAAAGAGAATCCTTGATCAGCTGCCTTCTGCATGGCCCCGACTGGGGATCGAGCCTGCAACCCTGGCGTGTGCCTTGACTGGACTCGAACCGTGACCTCCTGGTTCATAGGTTGAATGCTCAACCACTGAGCCACACCAGCCAGGCTTTAAAAATGTTTACCTTTTTTGATCCAACAAACATAAACAAGGCATCATTCTTGACCATGGAGACACAGCAGTGAACAAAACATAACAATTCCTGCCTTCATAGAGCTTACATTATAGTAATGACTTCCCGATCACTCAGAGTAGCATCCAAGGTCCTGAACTGAATAGATTTTTCTTATTGATTGTATCTTCTCTTACTAGAATGTAAATTGCATGAAGTGAGGAATTTGTTGGTCTGTGTCCATAGTGCCTGGTATATGTTAGCTACTTAATAAATATTTGTTGAAGGAATAAATGAACTTCCCCATACCAAAAGAAATTTTTTTTTAATCTTTGAAACATGGCGCTAGAGAATAAAAATTCGGAGGGAAGGTGATGAGTATTTGGTGAAGGGCTGATGGCTATTGAAGGAGTTGGATTCTCCATGAAGACACTCTAGAGACAAATAGGAGATTGGATTTGGCACAGTGGAGAACACTAATATTTAAAATCTGAACGTTTTTTTAAATTCTTTTTGCTACTGAAGGACATTAACGATTGGGTTGGGCCACCAAATACTAATGGAGTCATTAAAGAAGTCACTATTAACCCGGACACCACCTGCGGCAATGACTGGGTCTGTGAGCATCGCTGGCGGCAGATCAGGTGGGGCCCCTCGTTCGGAGAAATCCTCTAATAATGAACTTGCTTAACATTTTATAACATGTGACACCTGCTGAGGCATGCCCAGCAATCCCACCGTGCTTTGCTTTCAGGAACATGGTCATGTTCCGTAACGTGGTTGACGGCGAACCCTTTACCAACTGGTGGGATAATGGTAGCAACCAAGTGGCTTTTGGAAGAGGAAACAAAGGCTTCATAATCTTTAACAACGATGACTGGTAAGTCGATATCCATCCGAAGTTATATTTCACACTAACGTGTTCCGGGTTTATTCTTTCCTCTTGTTGCTCATTCACATTGTCTTTAATATCAGAAAGATCCTTTAGTCAGCGGATTACAATCAGAGAGATGGGAAATGAGCCAGAAAAAAGAAAAACACGATGGTTCCTATCCTTTTGACCTTTTTGGTCTCCTTGTGACGAGGGCTCTCTGCTCTCAGAAGACCGGTGTTTGTGCACCTTGTGTATCATGTGCAGGGACCAGGCAAAGTCTGTGCCCGCACATCCACCCATGTTAGTGTACAGGTGGTGAAGTCACTACATGAACATGTCGCTTGACCCCCTTTTATGTAAAAGATGGAGGATGACTGCCCA
Source organism: Vespertilio murinus (assembly GCA_963924515.1). Classification (NCBI taxonomy): domain Eukaryota; kingdom Metazoa; phylum Chordata; class Mammalia; order Chiroptera; family Vespertilionidae; genus Vespertilio; species Vespertilio murinus. Next base: position 6,722,038 of record OZ004719.1, on the reverse strand, counting down.
GCACTGAAAATACCTTCTTCTAGCTCTTTTAATCAACTAGTCTGCTATCTGCTCTCTGGTCCTTTTCTTCGCTTCCGGCTCTCCGTACCAATCATTTTTCAAAGCATACGTGTACCCAATATGTATCTTAGGGTCTGCGATTCACCTGAGGAGAGTTGAATTTTACAATCGAGACAAGAGCATGGCTTAGACCTCTTAGCAAGCTGCTGAGATGTCTTCGTCCAAGGGAAACTTGTATTTATGCTCAGCTCAGTCCAGCCTCAGTTACATCCCACGGACAAAAGGAAGAGCCCAGTGTATCTCTTCTTGTGGCTCCTCCTTTAGTTTCGGTCTTTTGTGGATGGGAGAAGCAAAATAAATGTATGCAACAGCTTTCTGTTTAAAACCATATACTTCTCTAAAGAAATGTTAGATTATTTTTATCTCCAGCCCAAATTCATTTTGGCCTCTTGTAAAAAAAAAAAAAAAGAAATATTTTTGGAAAGCATGATCAAATTAAAAAATTTTGAAAGTAATTTGTATTTCTTTAAGTTCAGATGAGGTCCTATTTTAAATATTTGTGTACCACAGGAAGTACTTTTCCAAAATATATATTTTTGTTGGTTTCAGAGAGTTAAGGAGAGGGAGAGAGAAAGAAACATCAGTGGGGAGAATTATTGATCTGCTTCCTCACACACCCCTTATTGGAGATTGAGCCTGAAATGGGGCATGTGCCCTGACCAGGAATCGAACCTTGACCTCCTGGTTCATAGGTCAATGCTCAACCACTGAGCCACGCCTGCCAGGCACCTCAGGAAGTACTTTTACCCGAGGGAGCCCGTACAACTCAAATCTTCACCAATAGTCCTCTACCGTCGTGTTTGGCAGTATTCCCTGTTGACCAGGAAGCTGCTGTCTCCGAGAGGATTACTTCTGTTCCTGAGAGAACTCATCCCACAGAGAGGTCTCTGGGTTGGAGTCTCTTCTCCCTGAGACCTGACTGGGTGGTGTCCATGGCATGAAGGGCAGCCGCTCGTTTCTGAGGTCACCTGTGTCTTTGCTTTTCATTGGGTTGAGCTCAAGTTAAACCTTCACGTTTCTGTTACAGGCCATTGTCTTCCTATTTGCAAACGGGTCTTCCTGCTGGCACCTACTGCGATGTTATTTCTGGAGATAAAATTGGTGACAAGTGTACAGGAATCAAAATCTACGTCTCTGCTGACGGCAAAGCTCACTTCTCTATCAGGAACGATGCCGAAGATCCATTTATTGCAATTCATGTGGAATCTAAATTAAAGATTTGAATTAAATACATATGACCCCAGAGAAATAACCATGTGTATTTCTTTTCTTTTTACACATATAAATTCTTGTCACTCATTCATTTTTTTGTAAAAGCTGTAATAAGTAACCAACTTGAAATCTATGAAAAGCATAAACTCTCACATAATTATACAATTATAAGATAATTACAATCAACAGTTTTATTTCAGAAGACTCATATTAGCCTATTTATCTGGATTGGGGGGCTAGGTGAAAATGATAAAGGGATTAGCAAAAAAAACAAAACAAAACAAAAAACACCCCAAAACTCAGACTCAGACAAGAGTATGTGATTACCAGAGAGAAAGTGGCGCATAGTACAGGGTAAAGAGATATAAATGGTGATGGAAGGAGACCTGCCTGACTTTCGGTGGTGAACACACAATTCAATATACAGATAATGTATTATAGAGTGTACACCTAAAACCGATACAATTTTATTAACCAACTAGAGGCCTGATGCACAAAGATTCCTGTAAGAATGGGCCTTACTTCCCCTGGCTGCCAGCACCACCTTCATTCCGGACCAGAGCCTCCTTTCTGCCTTCCCACACAGCCCAGAGGCCCGGAGCAGCTGGGGCGGTATGGAATGCCGGCCCCGCCCCTGGCTGCTCAGTGCCTGCATATGCAAATTAAACCGCCATCTTTGTTGGGTTAATTGGCATACTCACTCCTGATTGGTGGGCATAGCAAAGATACAGTCAATTTGCATCTTTCTCTTTTATTAGTATAGATGTTACCCCAATAAATTCAATAAACATTTTTTTTAAAAAAAGGAATTTCTAAAAACCCAGATAGGCATCTTGATGAATACTTTTGTTGATAGTAACGCCCATTGCCTAGCAATGGTTCTTTGGTGTATGCTTGTATTTATTTCTCCCTGGCAGTGTTTCTAGCAGTTAGTTAGGGATAGTGGATTTAATAATGAATCCTGTAAAAGTTCATAACATTTGGGTGCCTTAACAATATGAAAGCCCCTTTGCAGTTAATAAGTTAAGAAATGAACAAACTGTGCAATCTGTAACTCTTAGTTATTTAGAGCCCACAGGGATCTCTGCTTCCATGTTCTTCCTCCCATTTCGTTCTCTTTCCAATGGCTTTCACCTGATGTTGACGGGCTTCCTGTTCTGCCTCTGAGCCCCGGTGTGGGTGGATTTTACTCAGGGCTTTCTTGACATCAGATGATCCAGGTTTCCCTCCCGGCTCTCTAGTATTCATTCTCCTCCACCTGGACTTTAAATGTGGAACCTGTTAAGGCTCTCATCTAGGTCTTTTTATAGCTCTCAGTGATTTTTCTTAAGATAAACATGTGGGGAAATAGAAGCCCCAACTCTAAAACCCTCTTCTGTTACCCACAAATCTATCTATTTCTTTCCCTGGTCACATTTCTCCTGCCTCCTTCTACCACTTGAGTTAATATACCATGCCATTCCAGTTTTATCTTTCCGAGGACTTTATTTCATACATTGTTTTCCTCTTCTGATTTAACAGTCTTCTATTTAGTCCCTTCATATGACACGTCGTAGAGTCCTCCAGACAAAAAATTCGTGACTCCCATTTACTTGGTCCCCATCCTAGTCATTTTTTTGGGGGTGTTTTCATCACAAAGTGATAATATTTCAGTGATTTTAACCAGTAATTTTTCATCTCTTGACTGTCCAGTTTCTAGTATCATCACTTCATTGAATCTTCTCTCATCAACATCATCCAAAACATTTATGTGACGAATCCAATGTACGTCTCTACCATTGTCTTATATCACTTTGCCCCAATTTTCAAAATGCTCAGCCACATTGCTTCCTTGGCTCTTGCACTTCTTCTGCCTCACACTTTTCCTTTTCTCTCACTGACTGCTCTTTTTTCACACATTTTTACGGGCTCATCTTCTGTTTGACCTAAGGCTCACACAGATGTATATTTGTACTGTTCTACTCCCTCAGTCTCAGGGAGACTTGAATCTCAGGGCAGCGTCTGGCACATATTATGTAACACTCAATGCTTGTTTGTAAAAGAAAGACATCATGAGAGAAAGAAAAGGAAAAGATAACATTTTTGAGGACAGGATTATTAGTAAAGATATAGCCTTAGAGTAGAGATCTTCTTTTTATTCTCTCTCCCATTCTTCCCAAGTTTTATTGATTCCTGGTTAGCCCTGATTTCTTAGGTCATAAATGTCATGGGCTCTCAATAGAAATGAAAAAGGTATTTGATGAAATTCAACAACCTTTCATGGTAAAAACTCTCAATAAATTTGATATAGAAGGGATGTGTCTCAGAATAGTAAAGGTCTTTATGAGAAGCCCACAGCTAACATTATATTTAATGGTGAAAAGCTAAAAGTTCCTCCTCTAAGATTAGGAGCAAGACAAGTATCCAAGCACCACTTCTAGTTACCACAATATTGGACATTCTAGCAAGATCAATCAGGCAAGACAATGAAATAAAAGGCATCCAAATGAGAACGGAAGAAGTAAAATTGTCTCTGGTTCCAGATGACATGATCTCATAATGGAAATTCCTAAAGTCTCAACCAAAATAGTGGAGCTAATAATAAAATTCAGTTTATGCGGCAAGATACCAAATCAACATGCAAAAGTCAGTTGTGTTTCTGCACACTAACAATGAAATATCCGGATGAGAAATTAAGAAAGCAATCCAGTTTTCTATAGCATAAAATAAAAATGCTAAGGAATAAATTTAACCGAAGAGGTGAAAGATTTATACACTGAAACTGTAAGACACCACAGAAATTGAAGAAGACACAAGTAAATGGAAAGGTATCATGTGTTCTTGCATCAGAAGAATTGATATTATTAAAAATATCCACACTATTTAAAGTGATCCAGGATTCAATGCAATCCCTATTAAAATCCAGTGGCATTGTTCACGGAAATAGAAAAAAAAATCCTGAATTCTATGGAACCAAAAAAGATCCAGAATAGTTAAAGCAGACTCGAGAAAGACAGACAAAACTGGAGACATCACACTGCCTTATTTCAAACTATATAACAAAGCTCTGTCTTCAAAAAACTAGATATCAAGGGGGAAATTTAGATATATTAAATGTAGCATACAGTTTGTTGCAAAAAAAAATCACAAGGTTTTAGAAGAAATCATTTAAGAACTCCAATAAAAACAACAACAACAACACAATACTTGGGGGTGGGGGAGGGAAACCGAAGGGAAGTGATATACTAAAATAGCTTTAAAGGTCTTTCACAAGAAATTGAACAGATGGGCAAACACAGCCTATTTGCTCTTCTTGTCCTTGAACATAAATTCTGGGAAAAGAAAAAAAGAGAGAAGTGTGGCTCAGGGCCACTTACATAATCTGTTTTTGGGTAGAACTCGGCGTGTTGAAAGGATTTGGGTACAAAGAACACCTCTTACGCTAGAGCAAAAGGTGATGCTTATTATTTCCCTATAATTGCATACCTGCCAAGACCAGCTCACCATGTTCCTATACTTTTATTTTTATTTTTTAAATATATTTTATTGATATTTTACAGAGAGGAAGGGAGAGAGAGAGAGAGAGAGAGAGAGAGAGAGAGAGAGAGAGAGAGCTAGAAACGTCAATGAGAAAGAAACATCGACCAGCTGCCTCTTGCACACCCCCTACTGGGGATGTGCCTGCAACCAAGGTACATGCCCTTGACCGGAATGGAACCCGGAACCTTTCAGTCTGCAGACTGATGCTCTACCACTGAGCCAAACCAGTTTCGGCTGTTCCTATATTTTTAAAGACATTTTCCAGTCAATAAACAATGCTATGTTCATGATCAATTCGATCCATGGCTTTTTTTGGAGCATCTCTCTGCACTTCAGTTTCCTCAAGTGTAAAATGAAAACAACAACTCCTATTTCAGTTTGGTGTATTAAGTGAGGAACTGTGTAAAAAACATACTAACTGCTGTTGCTGCTTACACGCATACTTCATTTACTGAGTCAAGATGGCTAGCAATTCGATATTTCCCCTAAAATCAAATTAAAAGAAGGAAAAGAGCCACAAAGTCTTGGGACTGGAGCAAAAGGCAAGATTCTACTCTAATTTGAAATCTTGCCAGGTTCAACCTGTGGGCCATTAGTTAAAAGTTAACAGAAGCTGAAACCGGTTTGGCTCAGTGGTAGAGCGTTGGTCTGCGGACTGAAAGGTCCCGGGTTTGATTCCGGTCAAGGGCATGTACACTGGTTGCGGGCACATCCCCGGTTGGGGGTGTGCAGGAAGCGGCTGGTCTATGTTTCTCTCTCATCAACTTTTCTAGCTCTCTATCTCTCTTCCTTCCTCTCTGTAAAATGTCAATAAAATATATTTTTTAAAAAAAAGTTAACAGAAAACCCTACTTGGCCATGGCCAGTGGTGTTAAGTGGTTAGAACACTGGCCTGGGCACAGAAGGGTCACTGGTTCAATTCCTGGTCAAGGGCATGTACCTGGGTTGCAGGTTTGATCCCTAGCCCCAGTCTGGGCAGTTTCCTTGAGCCTCTCTCACATTGATGTTAATCTCTCTCAAATCAACAAAAAGATATCCTTGGGTGAGGATTGAAAAAAGAAAGAACATTCCTCATTGCGTTAGTGTTTCCAATTCAGTTCTAGCTCATAGGATCAAATTCAGTTCTAGGTCTAGGGATGCCACATCAGAAATTTCAGCCTCAGCTTTGTATGTTACGATCTTATCCGTGGTATGTGGCCTCAAGTAAAGAAGATTAGGTATGTTCCAATGAAAATGGTATTAATAAATCTAAGGTGTCCTTATTAAGTGTACAAGCACTGGCTGAGGTACTTTGAAACATGTTACCCATGCTTACGTACAAAGTATAGTGGGAAAAACAAGCCAGAACTGTAGGCTACATTAAATAGAACACAGAGGGAAGTGGAGTTATGCAAAGTAAGTATGGACTGTAAGTGGTTTGACTGAAAAGAAGGCAGGTCTGAGAGGCTCAGAAAAATGTGTGGGAAAGGAAGGTCTCCATAGGGACCAGGAGGATTGTAAGGAGGGGGAGGGGAGGGGAGCCCAGAGGAATACAAGTGCTGATGACCACGGCACGGAGGATGAAGGAGGCTGTGGGGTGGAGCACCGATGGATGCATCCGTGAGGCTGCAGAGGGTGTACGGGACACTATTGGAAAGGAGGCTGCAGAGGCAGAATGGAACTAACGAGTACAATGCGTTTTCTACCAAGACTCTTCGGTTCGGTTGGCTGTGTGGACGCCAGTGAGGGCATTCCCGAACAGAAAGGATGTTACTATCTCTGTGAGATAATCAGGTGTGACCCTCGGGGAAATGCTAGGCAGTGGTCGGCCAACTCCTTAGCCCACAGAGCCAAATATCAACAGGACAACGATTGAAAGTTCTTTGGAGGGCCACATTTTTTAAACTTAAACTTCTTCTAACGCCACTTCTTCAACATAGACTCGCCCAGGTCGTGGTGTTTTGTGGAAGAGCCACACTCAAGGGGCCAAAGAGCAGCACGTGGCTCGAGAGCCGCAGTTTGCCAACGACGGTGCTAGTGACTATCGTTCCTATGTTGCTATTAAGACAGAGTTAGTCAACAACATGTGAGTGCACATGACCTTTATGGTTTTCTCTCCTCCTCCTCTGCCCCCCCGCCGTGTAGTTGCAATGGCACTGATTCTACTGGGGTCCCCGAAGCACCACAGGCTGCCAATCTGCCCGTCAGTTTTGAGGGCACAGGCCTGTCCTGCCCGTCCCCGCGCCAGCCTCCTATTGTCACGCTCAAATAACTGATTGGGAATGACAACTTGCTTCCCGCTCACTATTTTTATATAATTGGGGATGGAAATCATGGAACCACCCCTTGATTTAACTGTCAGTCAAGTGACAACACAAGCACAGCATGCGATTAAACAAAATGCCTCAACCTGCCAGGCGCTGCTGGTTTTAGCAATGCTGCTGGCTTCGTAGGAGCAAGCTCAGATATAAAATGTTTTTCCTATATCACAATGAGTATTAGTGCTTTTTAAAATGAAACTATAGAATTATATCCTGCAAAATTCTCTTTCAGTGAACATGGACTTTTAACATTTTCATTGGAGAGAAAAAGCATCATTCGGTTCAAAGCATTCTCTGCCTTTTATTCCGAAAGGTACCAAACCAATGAAGACATTTGTATCCATGCCACAAAACAGCTGAAAGAAAGAAAGAGCCCTAATTGGTTTGGCTCGGCGGATAGAGCGTGGGCCTGCAGACTGAAGGGGTTGATTCCCGTCAAGGGCATGTACCTTGGTTGCGGGTTTATAAATCAATAAAATATAAAAGAAAGGAAATTATATCTCAGTAAAATGTTTCTTTCTGAGAAAGAAAATGTTTTTGGAAAAACACAGTGTTAGAGATATTTTATTTTGGAGGTACCATATGAAAACATCCTTAGTGTGCAGGCTAGAGACCTCCCAATACACATAATACTTCCCCCCCCCCCCCCGGGTCCTGGGGTCAGACTAATTGAGAAAGCAAACAAAAGAAAACGAAGATAGACAACAAAATATCATCCCTGTTAAAAAGCCTATCTAGGAAAATACAGTCCGTACCGATGGGCAAGTGGCATTCCTAATGGTGAGTCTAAGGATCTGACTTTCCCACTCAGCAGCCCACACTGGGGCAGGGCTCCCCTGGACGGGGCAGAGACTCTTTAGGGGCAAAAGAAAGTTTGATATTTTTGTCAACAATAAGGCACGGCCAGCAGGAAGAGGAGGAGCTGGGCTGCATGTTCCCAATCTTTCCTCCCAGGCTCACCACAAAGAGCGTTCATTCCCACCTCAATGGAGCCCTCATTCACCATCAGCAGTGAGAGTCCTCAGAACTGTTTCAGTCATCGGGCCGGGTCTTGGCTTCCTTGTTGGCTTGGTGGGACTGTTTATAATGGACTCAGGTTAGCACCTAGCCCTGTTCCCAGACCCTTCCTCCTCCTGCTCATCAATAATTCTACCAGGAAGGGACTTACCTTCCTTAGTCAGCTCAAGGCACTTGGTAGGTCAGCAATACCATTATGACCGTATTTAAATGCATGGATGCTTAGGTTTTGAAATATACTTTAATTCAATACTGTGTTCATTCTTGGCCCTGGAAAACTTACCTGAACCCAAAGCCTTCCACAACGATGCTGCTTTCTATGGCAAAACCTATCGTTTCTGAAATTTGTTCTTCTGAGATCCCAGGGGAAAGGAAACCACGTCAGGAAAGAGGTCGCTGGGAAACAGTGTCACTCAGGGTCTCCCTCAAATGCCCCATGGTGCAACAGTGCACTGAGCTAGTTAAGGGCACGAATCTTACAACCTGGTCTGACTTTGGGCCCTTGTCAGATTTGGGTCCTCATGGAATAGAGGCTATGGAATTACCTTCTTTCTGTTTAGTGTCTTATTGTATCTGATATTCTTTGGTTGTCTGTATTATTAATATCTGTTAACCTTGGAATAAATATCAGATGGAAATTAAAGAGGGACACTGGGAATTCGCTAGAGAAGAATCCTTTTCAAGATACAAAGCGAGGTAAAATGGAGCCTCCGCTTCCTAGCGGGCCATTTGGTAAGCTGGGGCATCACTGTGGGAATCCCAGGCAAGTTCCACCCTGGGCTCCTGCCTCCTCTCAGTGTCAGTCCCTCTGTCATCCCATTTGCCTGGGATATTTCTTTTCCTCTCTCCTCTTTTCTGATAAATGTTATACTGCTCGAGTTTTGCTCTGCCCTTCCAATAGAGTGTACAGTCACACCTCATCTGATTGCACTTCCTTTCATTGCGCTGCACAGGCAAAGGTGGGGGGCTTGGTCTAGCCTCCCTGTTGGCTGGGTTTCTGGGGAAAGGGAATCCTGGTGTGTGGGAAGAGGAAACAACCTTATGTCTGAAATGCCCTTAAAAAAAAAAAAAAAATATATATATATATATATATATATATATATATATATATATATATATATAATTTCAGAGGGGAAGGAGAAGGAGAGAGAGATAGAAACATCAATGATGAGAGAGAATCACTGATCAGCTTCTTCACACACACAACACACACACACACACTGGGGATGGAGCCTGCAACCTGGGCATGAGCCCTGACCGGGAATCGAAGGGTGACCTTGGATTCACAGGTGACTTCAATCACTGAGCCACACCGGCCAGGCTGAAATGCCCTTCGTAGCATGTCCCTGGCTAAGGGTTACCTATAACCAATAGATCCTAGACCTAGACTCTCTGAGGCATGGCAACCATCTTCAGCTCTGATTTTTGAAATGGAGACGTGTTATACCTGGTGATCCTACTGTGTGAGGCAGCCCGAGGACCTTATCTGGAGACCCAGCCGTTGTTGGGAGCCAGAGGCTCCTGTTCGTTCAGGAACATCTGCCTCCGAGGCTTCTGCTGACGCCACAGGCCTTTCCCGACTCGTCTTGCTCTGAACCTCCTGATTGACAGCACCTTGAAACCCTGAGCAGAAGGGTGATGCGGGACGAGGTCTCTGCCTCACTGAGTCTGAGCTGGCTGTCCCATGCTGTGTGTTCTTGGGGATAAAATGTACTCTCTGGCACCATGGAGGGAACTTATAACCCAACAAGCTTCATCAATGCATCATCCGATTTTCAGCTCATTCTGAAAAGAGGTGAGAGACAGGCCAAGGTACCACAATGAAAATGGATGATCTGAGAGCAGACACACAAGTTTACAAAAAGTCTACTGAGGTAACATACACCAAACATAGCCGATGCAGCTCATAGGGCCTCCTTGCACTCAGCGCCCACGCAGGCAAAATGTTAGGGGGAGTAAGAGAGCTACTCAAAATTAAAGTAAGAACCAGAAAGGAGAGTACCGATGGGCCATGTGAAGTAATTATTCAACAAGGGAAGGAAAGCAAACAAGAGAGGAACATAAAATTCCAGCAACACAAAATCAATAGCGTTCTTTAAAGCCACCCAGAATCATTGGAAAAAGTAATTTAAGAAATATAATTTACAATAAACAGCAAAACTATAAGATACCTAAGAATAAATGTATCAGAATTATAAATGGATACTATTAAAACAATCCTAAATTTTTTAGGACACTTACGAATGAAAATGGAAGTATATTTATACACACGGATGGGATTCTTGAAATTAAATCTGTGATAACTGAAATAAGAATTCTGTAAGAATGCTGGAATGTAAAATTGAGGAAATCTTCCAGAAAATAGAGAAAAAAGACCAGAGAGAAAATAAGTAGATAAGAATATTATCCCAGGAATTCCAACATCTAATTTTGATGATTTTGAAGAGGATCCGGGGAAAACAGAAAAGCGGCAGGCATGAGCTCAAGGATGTGAGTATGGAGACCTGAAATTGATATGCTGCATGTAGGAATATCATGAATATTCCAGAAACGAAAAGGAAAAGAGGCGCGGATAAACACTTCCGTAGGAAGAGAACGACTTGCTCTCAGCTTCTGGATCAAAATACTATCAGCCCGAGAGGGAAATACATTTCTAAATGAAAAGCTTAGCACCGGAGAGCCAATGGCAGGCGGTGGACAGAGGGGCTGGGGTGTGGTGCTGATCTAGATTCTGACTACAGGACTGATCTGCTAAGGAACCTGACAAATGACTTGGGCTTTTGGGACCTCAGTGTCCTCTGTCAGTAGGGACCGTGTCACCCACTGATAAGCTTGCCAGGAGGACCCGGAGGCCAGCGCAGACCCTGGCGCCCTGGAAGGGTTAAATTCACATTCGCTGTTATTAGAAAACCTACGGCCAGCATCACGGGGAGCGAGAGCACCGTCCAGCAAGATCGGGAACATCCCCTGGGCAACGGTGTCCAACTTAGAATCTTCCGGGCAGCCATACTCGCAGCCATAGTTTGTGGGGAAGAGTCACCGTGTATCCCGTGCAGAAACCTAAAAATATGTGACTCCCGGTTACCCCTTCTTTTTCTTGAGCCCCGATGAGTAAGTCAACCCAGGTGGAGGAAGAGAAGGTTTCTGAGACAGAGAGAATCCCCCCCCCCCCCAGGAGAGACGGGAACGGGCCTCGGAAGATGATGACCAAGTCCGAGGACAGTAGGACCCCATCGGCTGGGAGAAACCAGGAAAGTTAGATGAAGACCCGAGCGAAGTTTGTGAGAAAGGCCACTTTAGGGAAATAAAGCTGGTGTATTGTCCCAGGGGCTTGATCCTGGGGGATTTGGTGAAAAGGCACGCCAGGAACCGGTGGCACGGCTGGGGAGCCGATTGTTTTTAAATGCCAAGCAAATACAAATGATTAAATGTAACTTTCAGAAGAGGGAAGACTTCCGTCTAAGGCAACGCGATGTTGTGATGCTTGGCTCAGAATGAGAAATGCTTGTGAAATCGTAATATTGAAAGCAGTAAATTTAGATTTAACTAATAAAGCTTATTGGGAGCAGGGGACACAAAGCATGTGCAGGGAGAAGGATGAGTTATGGCGCTCATTGCTGCCTTCTATATTTGGAAGCCAATGCATAATCCCTACCGTGGGCGTGCGTGCTTCAGAATAGATTTCGCCTGTAAAACATCCCCGGAGAATCCTTATTTTCCAGATTAGGTTTATTTTTAAATATCGAAGGTCACCTGAATGAGAGTGCCAAAGCCAGTGCTAGAGTCAAACCTTTAGAGCCATTAATTACTAAAATCCATTTGGAACCCACATTCCATAATAAGATAATTAAGAAAATATATATTAACCCTGGCCGGTATGACTCAGTGGGTTAGAACATCGCCCCGTACAAGGAAAGGTTGCAGGTTTGATTACCGGTCAACAACCCATTGGTGTTCCTCTCACTCCCCCTTCTTCTCTTTCTGAAATCAAAGAAAAACATGTCCTTGAGTGAGGATTTAAAAAAAAATCCTAAATTGCATACAAATGCAAGAAACTCTAAACTCTCCTTGTGGTTTTGAAGGTCCTCTTCCTAATGCTTAATGATGCTGAGTACTTTTTCAAGTTCTGAGCTTTGCATTATATTTTAATGATCTTTTAAAAAAATATAAATACAAACGTTTCCTGTTTCAGATTTCCTGAAGCCACTGCAGGGGGGGCAGTTAGGGGCAACTAGCTGGCCTGTTGCATCTTCCGTCTCTGGTTAACACCTAGACGACCATCTTCGGTTCACAGCTGTGGCCTCTCCACAGAGTGAAACACTCTTGGGAAAGCTCTGGGGGTCTGGGGGCCATTGCTCCTTGACATTCTGGAGAACCGTGTATTCTACAGCGTGACCGGCACAGTGCCCAGAGCTGGGCCTTCCGGAGCGCGCCAGGTCTGCACCGAGGCGCCGGGAGGAAGAGGCGCTCCGGCCGAAGGGCGGACCCATGGGGGCTGAGCTTTGGCCAGGAGCTGCGTCCAGGGGAGACAGTCTCAGGTGTTATCTGTTCTGTGCTTTCTCTAGGGATGATGGGGAAAAGCAAACGCACCATCTTGACTTTCTCCTTTCCTGTGTTTGACACCAATTGTTCCCAATCTCCAATGATGAGTGACATACCCAGGGGAGGGTAAAGGTCCAGGGCAGTAAAAGGCAAGCGTGGCCAGTCCCCTCTCCTGCCACTTGAGTGGGAGGAACAACATCCTTCAGAGGCATTCTGGCCCGGCCGGTGTGGCTCAGTGGTAGAGTGTCAACCCAAGAACCAAGAGGTCATTGGTTCAGGGCACATGCTTAGGTTGTGGCTCACTCCCCAGTAGAGGGCATGCAGGAGGCAGTCAATCGATGATGATGTTTCTATCTATCCCTCTCTCTCTAAAAATCAATTAAAAACTATTTTTTTTAAAAAGCATCTGGACGACATTGACTAGCAGGGGCATGAGTAGTGGCCTCCAGCAGACAGAGAGGCAGCGAGGAGGAGCGTCCATACGGTGGGCCATCCAGGCATAAACCATAAAACGGTGATACTGATATTTACTGAAGTGATTAGAATGATCCCCATAAAGATTTTTATAGTCTCCCTTTCTCTCAAATGTCTCAGATAACACCTTCCGTCACTTTGTCTTGGATGTAGGAGGAAGTGCACAGGCCGGTATGGAGGCCCCCGTGTGGGTCCCAGTCCATTCCCCAAATCAAGAGTTTTGTGAAATCTTTTAGAACTTGAGGCACAAATCCAAACAGGTGCCAGGAGGCGACTGTTGTCTCTGACCTAGTGTCTTGCATCAAGTTAGCTGAAGTCATGTTAGGTTTTGGAAGAGGCTGATAGCCTTGAACTCATCCTTGGGAGATGATGACAGTCCAAGCTACATTAAAAAAAATATATTTTATTGATATTTTACAGAGAGAAAGGGAGAGAGAGATAGAGCTAGAAACATCGATGAGAGAGAAACATCGACCAGCTGCCTCTTGCACACCCCTACCGGGGATGTGCCCGCAACCAATGTACATGCCCTTGATCAGAATCAAACCCGGGACCTTTCAGTCCGCAGACCGATGCTCTACCACTGAGCCAAACCAGTTTCGGCCCAAGCTACATTTTAATACAGGAACTTCGAACTTTAAAAATAGCATCTAACCCAGCTGGCGTGGCTCAGTGGTTGAGTATCAACCTATGAACCAGGAAGTCATGGTTCAATTTCCGGTCAGGGCACATGCCTGTGTTTTGGCTCAATCCCAGTAGGGGGCGTGCAGGAGGCACTGGGATGATTCTCTCTCATCGTTGATATCTCTCTCTCTCTCCTTCTCCCTTCCTTTCTGAAATCAATAAAAATATATTTAAAAATATATATTTTAAGAAAAAGAGATTTATTTTGGGGTTCACAGAGTTAAATCACCACTGGTCCGTGGATGCTCTGTGTACTGCGAGGTCAGGTGTGTCCAGGCTCGTATTGCTGCCAAGTTCATCACTGCATGTCACTCAGAGAAATGCTGACAGGCTGCCAATTAGGGTGAGTTTTCCTGTCACCCCTGTCCTCAATTTTTATTGTTCAAAGATGAGCTCTGTGCCGTATGAGCCCATATGTTAGGGACAGCCAAAGAGGCTCGGAAAATACATTCAATATAATTGGGTGATGTAGCCCAGGCACGGGTCAGGGAAGGCTGCGTTCCCTTCATTCCAGAGATTTTGGAGGAAAGGCCTTACGTGAGGAACTGGAAAGGTTTCTAAGGGGAAGAAAAGCTCAGGCAGCTTAGAAAAATATTTTCAAAAGTTATTATTGCATTAATAGAATTTTAAGTTCTCCATTGAAAGAAATAGGTAATTTGAGAAATCGCATAAAAGTAAAAACGCTATTAGGAGGACAAATCTTCACGATGAGTCCGATACCTGTGTATGTTTAAGGAGACATTAAATCTCCCACCTCCCATGCTGCCTGAGCTCTCCCGTGGTTTTGAGCGCCTTTTTGGGAATCTGTTGGCTCTGTGGATGTCTTCGCTGGATGCTTATTCTGGTCCTTTGCCCATTTTTCAATGAGTTTATTATTATTTCTCATGACACTGAGTTTTACGAGTCCCTATATATTTGTGAGATTTACCTCTTCTCAGATAGAAGGCCTGCAAATCCGGTCTCCCATCCTGCAGGCTGTGTTTGCCTTGGACCGACTGCTTCCTTTGCTGAGCGGAAGCTGTTTTTGGCTTTGCCACATCTGCTTCTGGTGTTACGGTCCAAATAACCCATCGCCAAGGCTGACGGCAAGGAGCCTCTTCCTGTTTTGCTCTCTGCATTTTGTGGTTTCAGGTCTTGCATGTAAGCCTTTGATCCATTTCGAATTAATTCTTGTGAATTCGGAAACAGAGAGACCCGGTTTCCTTCTTTCACATGTGGACATCCGGTTTTCGGACACCATCATTGCTGAGACTGTCCTCTTCCCATCGTGTGTTCCTGGCAACGTGTCCAAGATGAACTGACTGTACATGTGTGTGCTTACTTCCGGCTTTTCTCCTTCATCTCAGTGCTCTCTGTGCCTGCTCTTATGTGAGTACCATTCTTCTGTGATTAGTATAGCTTTGTAATGTCCTGAGAAATCAGGACATGTGATGGCTTTAGCTTTCCTCTTCTTTCTCAAGATCGGTTTGGATATTTGAGATCTTTGTGGTTCCATATCATACCAATGGGTCAGAGGAGAAATCAAAAGATATTTTTTAAAAAAGTACCTTGAAACTAGTGAAAATGGAAACACAAACATACCAAAACTTATATGGTGCAGCAAAATTTGGAGGGAGAAGTATAGTAATAAACATGTACATTAAAACAAGAAATATCCTATATAATAAAGAGGTAATATGCAAATTGATCCTCACACCCTCAGAAGATGGCTGCCTACGACCAGGCCAGCAGTGGGGTTATGAGGGATGACTGAATGACTGAACAGCAGGATGCATGAGGTGATCAAGCTGGTGGGGGATTCTACAGGGTGGGGGGTGAACCAGGCTAGCAGGGGGGGCAGTAAGAGGCGATCAGGCCGGTGAGGGGGGCAGTTAGGAGTAAGCAGGCTGGCAGGGAGGTTACAGTTGGGGGTGACCAGGTCGGCAGGGGGGGCAGTTAGGGGCAAACAGACAGGCAGAGGGTGCAGTAAGGGGTGACCAGGCCTGTGGGGGGGCAGTTAGGAGCAATCAGGACAGCAGGGAGGGGGCAGTTGGGGGTGATCAGGCAGGTGGGCAGGTGGGCAATTAGGAGCCAGCAATCCAGGATTGTGACAGGGATGTCTGACTGCCGGTTTCAGGATTGCAGAGGATTCAGGTTGAACTGAGGATACCTCCCCCTGGCCATGCATGAATTTCATGCACTGGGCCTCTAGTCTCAAATAATCAATATAACTTTACACCTGGGAAACTAGAAAAAGACGAACTAAGCCCAAAGTAAGGAGGAAGAAAATAATAAAGATCTGAGCAAACATACCTACAATAATTAGAAAAACAATACAAATAAATCATTGAAACTATGAGCTGGTTTTCTGAAAACAAAAACAAAAACAAAAACAAAAACACAAAAAAACAAAATTGAAAAAATTTGAGCTAGACTAAGAGAATAAGAGAGAAAACTTAAACAAATAAAAGCATAAATGAAAGAGAAGGCAATACAACTGATACCACAAAATACAAAGAGTCATTAAAGACAACCGTGAACAATTATATGACCACAAGTCGGATAACTTAGAATAAATTAATAAACTTCTAGGAACATAACCAATCAAGGCTGAATCATGAAGAAATAGGAAATCTAAAGGTAATGAAATTCAGCAGGCAGGTAGACATAAAGATTCGGGCTTAATAAGAAAAATCTTTGCTATCCATGTATTTGGTTTCAATACATGTATTAGTTATTCGGGTTTTCAATATACAAGTGGTAGTTGAGCCATAGTGGAGTTTCTTTTATATTTGTAGAGTAAAAAGAGAAGAGAGAAGAGAGGAAAATGAGATGAAATAATGGGAGTGAAAGAATGGGAAAAGGAGCTAATAATAGGGGTAAAAATGGCTATGGAGGTCAGACCTAGGAAGCAGTATAACAAAAACAATGGAGCTAAAATAAGGAAAAGACTCATGTGAGACACAGGGGCGGAAATACTGCATAGACCACTGGCTACCTTGACATTGGTGGCCTTGGCAGCAATGAGTGTTGTATATGGAGATATCCTATCTGACAATTGCAGGGGGGAGATAAACAACTTCAAATAACTGTGATTAGAAACCTAAAGCTTAAATTCCATTAGAATATCAGAGTAGTTTGAAGACAATATACATAATGTGAGCCTTATAGAGCTTAAGAAGGTTTTGTAAAAGAAATGTATGATTACAAGGAGATTAATAGAGGTTTCAAAACAATGGGCTTTTTATAGATTTTAATTCAAGTGTATGAATTTTTGATAGTTTGTGTTTTCACAGTACTGTGGCATTTAGATGTTGAAGCTTTGCAGAATTGCTAGCTGAATTGAAATAGATAGCTTAAGCTCTCTGATTTCCATTTAAATGTTCAACAAACCATCGCCAGGAAGTAGTTTTGCATGGTCTGTAACAACTTTAAGAGTTTTGCAGCTGTGCTAGGCATACATTCAATTATAGTAAATATGACTTTTAAAATTACTTTTTGCTATACCTTCAAGTTAGTGTAGAAGGAAGTGGTTTGTCTAGATATAGGATGTGAATATAGGTTTGAACATTTGATATTCAAAAAATAAATTAAAAATCTCTGGCTGTGCTGGTGTAGCTTAGGGGTTGGGCATGGACCTATGAACCAGGAGGTCACAATTCCATTCCTGGTCAGGACCTATACCTGGGTTTTGGGCTCGATCCCCCGTAAGGACCGTAAGCGGTGTTCAGGAGACAGCTGATCAATGATTCTCTCTCATCATTGATGTTTCTCTCTCCCTCCCTCCTTCCCTCCATTCCTCCCCACCTCCCTCCCTGTCCTTTCCTCTCTGAGATCAATTAAAAATTAATTTAAAAAACTACACACATAAAAAGAAAAAGTTGCAGCAACCGTTACAGATAAAACTTAATGAAAAAGAAAAAGTTGAATTTTCAGGGTTGACTTTTTTATTACAGAATGATATTTTTATTAAGTGGCTGAAAGTTTAATTAGAGCTCTCAATATTATCTATTGAATTCTACATGATTTCATGTGTAATGTTGGTAACAATATGGTTGCAGTAGAAGGGCCAAATCTGAAATCATGGCATATTAGGGCAGGAAGGTAGGCTGGCGGTCATTTTGTTGGTCCCAAACCCCAGCTTTTCAATAACGTGAGAAAGTTAAAGGAGACTAGAAGGTACATTTACATGGAATGCCCTGGAGGTGCTGCCATTTTCTGGAAGAAAAATGTAGGAAGTTTATAAAGATTACTTTAATTTTTAAATATTTTTTGAAATTCATTTCCTAGAGGAAGGGAGAAGGAGAGAAAGAAATATCAACGGTGAGAGAGAATCATGGATCAGCTGCCTCCTGCACGCCCCCTACTGGGGATCGAGCCCACAACCTGGGCATGTGCCCAGATGGGGAATCAAACTATGACCTGCTGGTTCATAGGTGGATGCTCAGTCACTGAGCCATGCTGGCTGGTCTTTAATTATAAAAGCTTTTCAATATTCTGCCATGAGGGAAAATATATGCCAATCCTATAACCTAGAGCAGCGTTTCCCAAAGTGTGGTTCGCGCACCCCCAGGGGCACGGGAAGAGTTTGGTGGGGGTACGCGTTGCACCAGAGTTTGGTGGAGATATTCACTGCACCGTGCTTAGCTGCGCCTAATTCTACATTCTCATGAGTCAAGTCAATTTCAACCTTCAACCTTCTCATTGATCCAAATAAATGTTATTTATAATATAACGTTTATTTATATTTTATTACGAATAATTTTATTTTTTGTTTATTATTATTTTGTGTATGTACCAAAAAATAAATATATTTTGATTGTTATTAAAATATATCCTTTTTTTATGAGGGGTACTCAGTGTTACGAAAATTATGGAAAGGGTACACATATGTCAAAAGTTTTGGAAACACTGACCTAGAGAGTGGCTGGAGGTGAATCTTTAAATACTTAGCTTTTTTTAGCTGGTTAAAGTTCTGTTGATATCAGAAAGCACAAGGAGCAGAAGAGCAGACACCTTTTCACGACATCTCACATCAGGATCTACTCACGTACCAAAGTGATGGCCAGCAGGTGTAGACAGAGCACTGAGTTAACAGAGAGATTGCAGCAGACGTAAAGTAAGCATGTGACTCAAACCTATGTGTGACTCCATCTCATCCCTGAATGCTGTCGATTTCAATAAACCCCTTTCCGCATTGCACAATAACCTTTTATTTCAGAGAAAAATAACTCAGTCTGAAAAATATCTATTTGCTGTGGGAAAAAAAACTCCCCAAAAACTTAGAGGATGAAACTCAATGATTTTAGGACTAACTATAGTTATATTTTTTTCACTAGTGTAACAAAAGGGCTCCAAGAATTTTGAGACATACTGGTGCTAAGAGCGAGGCTGAAGGAATGAAAAATTTTAATCCAATGATGATTATTGTTAAGCCTAGCCAGGGTCACAGAAAAATGGGAGCTCAGTGTTCAAGGAGCTAAGAGGGTAAAGAAAGGAAAGCAGACAATAAGATAATAAAATATAACAAATAAGGATTAAAATAGTATAAAAATGTAAAGAAAGGAATAATTTTCGGCCTATTTTTCTAGCCTTTTACTCTTGTTGACTGCTTCATCATGGTGATTTGGTTGTCAAAACAGTCATGGTAGAAAAAGATGAAATCACAGTCTTGCTGACCGGGGTGGGACAGAGCTGGCATAGTTTTCATTGGTGCTGCTTCCTTTTCTTCTTCCCTTATTTTCCCAAATCAGGGCCCTGCAGACCAGCTAATTGCCCAGCCCCACAGATAACAGAACGATAGAGTTTTAGGACAGGGAATGGGCAATTTCTCTTGCTATCAGCTAGAGTTTTGTCAAAGTAATGTGCCCAGCAGAAAAATAGATGTCCTTATTCCTCTTATGGTCTAATGGGCATTCAATACTAATTGTCATTTGAATTGTACAAGCGCACTAACACTCGGAGTTTCCAGATCAATATAGATCATATCATAGAATAATTTAATTATTCAGATTAGATGACAGCCTTGTAAGTGCAGCACCTGCCTGCCTGTCGGGAGAGCAGAAACACACTGACAAACATTTAAAAGTGCTTAAAGCCTCCATCAATGTAGGCCTCCAGCACGAAGTGAATCCCGCTGTATTGGTCCTGTTCACATTTTTTTACAGAAATAAAAATTTTCAAAAATAATTTGCATCTTTTAAAAATTGATTGGAGAGAGAGAGGGAGAGAGATAAATAAATTTTTGTTCTACTGATCCATGCGCTCCGTGGTTGGTTCCTGGATGTGCCCTGACCAGCGATCAAACCTGCATCCCTGGTGCATCAGGACAATGCTCTCACCTGCCGCCCTCCAGGCCAGGGCAAACCCTGCCACCCTCTGGAAAGGAGCAGGAATACAGATGGAAAGAAAAGAATGAGACAATAAAAAGGAATATCCTTCCCAAGGAACCTTTGTTAAAATACTTGTACAGGTCTGAGCAAGGAATTGTGACAGAATAGAGGTCCTCTCTCTGCCACGATGCCTTCCTGGTTGAACAGTGCCATCTTCTGCGATTTCGTGTATTTTTCGATTGTTTGTGTTTTGAACCCGGTTTTGGATGGTCTTCCTATTCTTTGATAGGTTTGTTGAGAGTGGCAGTCAGGACTGATGGCCATTTCTTTCTTTTTTTAAAAAATATATTTTATTGATTTTTCATAGAGAGGAAGGTAGAGGGACAGAGAGTTAGAAACATCAATGAGAGAGAAACATCGACCAGCTGCCTCTTGCACACCCCCTACTGGGGATGTGCCCGCAACCAATGTCCATGCCCTTGACCGGAATCGAACCTGGGACCTTTCAGTCCGCAGACCGATGCTCTATCCACTGAGCCAAACCGGTTTTGGCCTGATGGCCATTTCTATCACAGATGTTTGCATAGCCTAAGAAAGTGTGTCAAATATGGTGGCTGCTTGGTGATTGTTAGTCTAGTGGTTAATTAATACTAAATGAAGATTAACATGTTCCCTTTAATATGTTAATTTAAAAAGTCCTAAAGAAATCAAAGCCCATTACTTCTCTCATTATATTTTTATATGTAGAGGTCAACACGGCTGGCTAAGAATAATAAAACACAGAGAGCATGGCAGTGAACTATCTGATCACCAGGGGGCACTGCTATTTCAGATATGAGGCCAAGTAGAGTATTTCTCTTCTGGGGGTGATTTTTCTCTTTTAAGGATAAAAGTGTTTTTGAAAAGACTTCATGCTATCTTAAGAATTTTTTAGATCTCAGATACACTTTTAAGTAGAAAACTTCACAATTAGTGTTGCCTTGGACCACTTTCTTCTTCTTCTCCATCAAGGTCTGTGAATTCCCTACCTCAAACATCCAGCTTTGATTGAATTTAGATATGCAAATTGAATCCAGTGCCCGTGGGGGAGGGCAGGATACGCAGACAAACATATTTCAGGCCACGCTAGCTCTATGCCTGGCTCTTATTTCTTTGTCGACTTGTGAGGAAAACAATGGATTCCGTTTTACTAAATGTCATGATTAGGAGTGACAATCAACTTCTGTCTGTCGGGTCCGTCATTTGCATTTCTCATTCTTAGGAATGCAGGTTCTGAATTGGCACGGTGGGAAGGTGGCAGTGCCATAGAGCTCCTGCCACTGTACAGACGTCTTGAAGCTGAAATCAAGACCGAGGTCAAGAACATCACCTGGATATGCCAACGTTATGGGTTCAATTCCTGGTCAGGGCACATACAAGAATCAACTAATGAATGCATAACTGAGGGAAACAACAAATGGATATTTTTTCCCTCCTCCCTCCCCCGGCTTCCTCTCTCTCACTCTGAAAATCAATAAATAAATTTTAAAAAATAAAAGTTAAAAAAATTAAAATAACATCACAGGCTCTTATATTCTCCGAGAAATATTCATTTAGGCTCATTTTTCACATAGTTGTGGCTTTTAGAGCTGTAATGATAATTGCAGAGAATCATTTTTTTTACATAAAAACATAGACTAAAGTAGCTGAGCCACAAACATAAGGTGAGAGTGAGGCTCGCTGAGGACCCTACCCATAATCGGTGCCTCAATACAAGTTTGTTCAATAAAGAAATGGTGGGTCTAGAGATGCAATTTATTTTCATCATAGTAAGCAATCAGTAGCAGATACTTAGTGAAAACGAATTT
The DNA here is from genome assembly GCA_963924515.1 of Vespertilio murinus. Lineage (NCBI taxonomy): Eukaryota > Metazoa > Chordata > Mammalia > Chiroptera > Vespertilionidae > Vespertilio > Vespertilio murinus. Next base: position 6,700,072 of record OZ004719.1, on the reverse strand, counting down.
GGGGAGCTATTATTAGAGAATGCCTAAAATTTGGCTTTACCTAACTAAAACTTTTGCACGGCCCATATGGTTTTTCTCTAACCAGGCTACACTATGGAATATAGAAAAATACGTCCGAGTTTGAGGAATCAGAATATTTGAGCTGTGGCCACCAAGGGGCCTCCCCCAGGGGCATTCACTGGATAAAATCAGAATATTTAGGTCTGACTTCAGCCTTAGACATCCACACATTCAATATTCCGATATGGTCTTCTCACTGGGGATGCTATTATTTTCAGAATAATGATGAGAGAAAAATCCTTGATTGGCTGCCAACTCTAACTTCTCACGTAGGGCGCACTCACCCCCCTGGGGGCAGCTGGCTGAGCTCCATGGCCAAAGCGCTCCCATGGGGTGAGGACAGAAAGGGACAGTGTGAGCCTCTACAGACTTCTATGCAAAGAGATTGGGAGGACAGCTCAAAATAGCTTGCCTTGAATTCTAAGGATGTAACTCAAAGATGTTTACACATTGTATACCCAATTTCCCTGAAAATAAGACAGTGTCTTATATTAATTTTTGCTCCCAAAGATGCGCTAGGTCTTATTTTCAGGGGATGTATTATGTTTCCATGAAGTAGGTCTTATTGTCGGAGGATGTCTTATTTTCGGGGAAACACGGGTAGTTTACTTCATAATCTATCCATGTGTCTTTTAAAATAAAAATAATGCTCCAACTTTCTTACTGTCTGAAGATAAGGCTCTGGAATTCTGTTCTTTATAAACCACTGATACACGGCCCCGATACAACATTGAGCTTGGTAAGTGTTGGCTTATACCATCATGTGTCCATTTATGGATTCAGACACCCGTTATGTGCCCAGTACTGTGTCATGTGCTTGGGGAACAAAGATAAACAAATGTAGGAGCCACACTAATAAACATATGAGTGCCCTGACCGGTTTGGCTCAGTGCGTAGAGCATCGGCCTGCTCTAGGTTCGATTCAGGTCAAGGGCATGTACCTGGTTTGTAGGCACATCTCCAGTAGGGGGTGTGCAGAAGGCAGCTGATTGATGTTTCTCTCCATCCATGTTTCTAGCTCTCTCTCCCTCTTCCTTCCTCTCTGTAAAAAATCAATAAAATATATTAAAAAAAATAAACAGATGAGTAGAATGTGGTAACTGCAGTGATGGAGGTGAGCACAGGTGGGTATGGGAATATCGGGGGAGGGGTACACAGTTGAGCCTGATTGTTGGGGAACATTTTATTAGAAAAGCTTCAGCGGTTGAGCGTTGACCTATGAACCAGGAGCACAGGCCCAGGCTGTGGGCTCGATCCCCAGTGTGGGCTGTGCAGGAGGCAGCCAATCAAGGGTTTTCTCTCGTCATTGATGTTCCTATCTCTCCCCCTCTCCCTTCCTCTCTATGAAATAAAGACAAATATATATATATTAAAAAGAAAAGCTTCCTAGACCTCACCTTCTGGAACAATGTCCTCTGGCCAGGGGCACAATGACATAAGTGAGGATGTGGAAGTAGAAATGGAGAAAGGGAGCCCTGAGGAAAGGGGAGGGGGGGGAGGATGGTACTTTCTTCATCTGCACGATGGTGTCCCGGAGTGCCGCTATTGCCACGGGCCCATCTAGCCCGACACAGACCTCTTCCCGAGACCCCGCATATGCCTGCAGGAAGGCCGATACTGTGGGAGGCCAGGAGACACTATAAATGAGTTCATAAAACATCCAGAGTTCAAGGTGACAATGAGTCCTTTTTAAGCATTCATTTTAGGTGGCAGGCCGTTAATATAAAACTTTAATAAGACAAGGGACCCAAACCAGACAACGTCACTCCACGTCAAATGCGTTTTCGCTGTGCTGTCATCCTGACATTCCCCGCCCACACACATCCTGGCACAGCAAGCCAAACTGAAGGACAAGAGAATTAGTATGTAAAAATGAGGAATTTGTTTCTCCTGGCTGGCATGTCATATGTTGAAGTTACAGGCTTATCATTTTTAAGATAATTCACTAACCCGTCTTTATAATCTTCATGTTCCCAACACAGCCTACAAATGTATGAAGCTTTCCCCTCAAAATCTCAATATGAGTATCTTTTTTCTCGACATGAATTTTATTTTGGTGTAGACATTTTGTTTTACTATTTTTTCAATCCTCACCTAAGGACATTTTTTTTTTCATTGATTTTTTTTTGTTGTTGCATGCTTGGTTTTATGTTTGTTTGTTCGTTTTCTAACCCTCACAACATACCCAAGAGCTAGGAACAAACGATTACTTCCCATTTCACATGGAAAGCAGCTGAGGAGAGAAGAGGTTAAAAAGACTTGCCTAGGGTCACACAGTTTGGGGTAGGATTTGAACCCAGTTCATCTGACCCAAGGGCTCCGACTCTAAACCGGTGCTCCCAGATCGCTAGTACAGTTGGTGAGCAGATCCATAAAAAAGATACTGGTTGGTGGACTCCGTAATACATGGGCAGGATCAAGGAGGCTTCTGTCTCAGGGAAGACAGGCTTAGATACTGAGGTTCAGAGGTCTGACAGAAGTTGACAACAGGAGTTGACAACAGCGAATCTGCGTTAAGTGGGAAGGACACACACTACACAGGGACAAAAGAGAAAAGAGCTTTGCTGAGACAGTGTGGGGTTATAGTGGATGAGGTCTAGTGAGGAGGGATAAAAACAGATGAAGAGACCTCGGCTGGTGTTGCTCAGTGGTTGAGGGTTGACCTAGGAACTGGGGGTCGCGGTTCAAGTCTCGGTCAAGACACATGTCCAGGTTACAGGCTCAATCCCCAGTGTGAGGCATGCAGGAGGCAACCGATCCATGATTCTCTCTCACCATTGATGTTTCTACCTCTCTCTCCCTCTTCTTTCCTCTCTGAAATCAATAAAAATATGTTTAAAACAGTAGATGAAGAGAGGCAAAGAGGAGCCAGCCATAAAGTGCCCATTATACATGCCTCGATAAAGATGTGTGTGTGTGTGTGTGTGTGTGTGTGTGTGTGTGTGTGTGTGTGTGTTTAGGGTCATAGGGCATTATTGAAGCATTTGAAAACCAATGAGAATATTTCTATTACAAATAGATCGCTCTGGAGGGGTGTGGACAACCTGGAAATTATCAAGTGGGGTGAGACTGGAATCAGGAGCTGCAGTAACTCAAGCAGAAGTAATTCTCCTCTCCGGGCTCCCAGATTAGACACAGGGACCCGCACCTGGTGAGAGCTACTCACAGTCACCAAGTTCGGTTGAGCCTACGTCACCTGAGGGCCAGAGAGGTTTAATCACTTGTCAAAATGTACACAGCTGTGCTGAGGTCGGTTTGGCTCAGTGGTAGAGCGTTGGTCTGCGGACTGAAAGGTCCCGGGTTCGATTCCAGTCAAGGGCATGTACATTGGTTGCGGGCACATCCCCAGTAGGGGGTGTGCAAGAGGCAGCTGGTCGATGTTTCTCTCTCATCGACGTTTCTGGCTCTCTATCTCTCTACCTTCCTCTCTGTAAAGTATCAATAAAATATATTTTTTTTAAAAATTTACACAGCTGTCTGCTGGTAGACCTGGGACTAGGATCTAACTCTGTGCTTTGGTCTCCAACACAGTCTGGGAAACACTGATTGCAAATACACCATTAGAAATACAAAAAAAAAAAAAAATCCTGCGTGTTTAGAAATGTCCTTGAATAATACCCACAGGTGTAGAGTGACGGTTGAATTTCACTTCTTGCCTTTCCTTCCGTGTGCTTGATTTTCTCCGATATTCCAGTTGCTACTTTCCCAGTGATCTGGGCAGAGGGACCTCCCGTTGCCAGGTGTCTGCCTCCTGTCGTCTTGGGGAAAAGCAGTGAAATAGAGACGGAAATCTGGGCTGGGGGCACGTTACCCCCACAGCCCTTAGCTATGAAGAGATGCCTCGGAGACCTCAGGGACAAACACCTGTGCGATTTGCCTCTTAGGAAGGCGACCGGGCCGCCCTCTGTCACTGTGCTCCGGGTTTCCTCTCTCTTTCCCAGCGACCGCGTCGGCCTGGAAGACTGTTCTCTCCCGGGACCCAGAGACTGGCATTTATGTGGGCCTGGTCCGTGTGTCCTAGGACGCTGCAAAGGTTAAATAAATTCCATTCCTAATGCCAGGATCGCGAAACTGTAAATGCTAGGGGCTTTAGGTTTTGACAACTCGGGGCCCTGAATTTTGAATGAAAGTTCTACCACCACCTCGAAATATCAGATGCTGCAGGATAGCAGTGGGTGATGTGGTCTTTAGTTCAGGATTTGTCAGGACAGGTTTTAGGAGGATTTGGCTGGTTTTAGAAATAGAATTGGCCTCAATACACTCTGGCAGGTGAAATATACGCACATACGTATCTGTATGTGTGTTTTGTTCGAAACTAAAGCTACAATACAGTGTATGCCAGTTGCCTTGTTCTCAAAGACAAACGTAGGGCAATTTATTTGCAAAGGAAATGTTATAATTTGCCTAAAAATCACCCAGGTGTATCACCCAGTCATTTTGGTCTTCAGGGGGGTCAAGAGGTTCATCTGCTTAAATAACCTGTAGTTATTTTATGATTCCTCTTCTGCTGACTGACTGGGGGGTGACAAAGCAAAATGGAAATTGAAAAGGAATCCAAGCATTTGTTGCAACTGAGCATCTGAGACATGAGATCAGTGTACATGGATGCTCTTTTGCAGTTAACACCCATGTCTTTCTATTTATAGAAAGACCTCCCAAGTTTAGACACAGACGGAAATGGCTCACAAATTCAAAAAAAAAAAATCTGGAATGCACCACGACCAGCAATCTCAGGGGATTTTTACCTAATAAATTTGCCAACAAATCAAGACCATAAGTAAATCCTTCCGCATTGCGGGCAATCAAATGCCCACGAACAGGAACTACTGCCTAAATTAATATAATCCCACAAGTGCCCCGTCTGGTTCAAAGCTAATACCGCCGAGGATTACAATTCACACGGGATAAGCTGGAGGATATCGCTTAATAATGCTTTAAATAAAAGGAAATTATGTGAAGATTCCGAATTAAATGCTCTCACACTGAGTGGGCTCCGCTCAAATTGCTCTCGTCTCCGCTTGGCCTGCCTCCTGCTATCCCTGTCTTTTCACGCGGCACACTCAAAGGAAGCAGAAAACATTTTTTGGGGGGAAAAAATATCGCTTGCTTCACTAAAACCTATGGCTGCATCGGGCAACTGTGTGACATCAAGATTGCATCGGGCATCACGGCTGGCTGCAGTGGCTCTCAGCACTCACTCGTTCAGGTTCAGAGTCAAAGTCTTCACCTCTTGAAACCTACCAAGACATCCCCCCCTCCCCCGCCCCAGGAAAATTGGCGGCTCTCTCCTCTGTTTCTAAGGACTGTCCTGGAGTATTCGTCACACTGTTTTGTAACCACTTCTTCCAGCTCTTGAGTGTGGCACTAAGACCTGACATAGTTCACCGAATGTGAATGTGACTGTCATACTAAGGAGGCAACCGGGCATGGGAACGGCGTCCGTCATGTCACTTGATGGCAGTGTTGGCTCCACAGGGTCTTGGAGAGGGCAGCCCCTGGCTCTGGGTGGAACCTGTTCCCTAATTGCAGAGAGCAGAGCAGAGCTTGCTCTCCAAGAAGTGTGTGTCTCCATCCGAGCTGTCTGGGGACCACCCGGACTGCCACTCGGTGCTGTCCACTAGACTTCCGTGAAACAAAGGATGCTGCGCCTGTTCCACAGCAAAGAGATCTAAGAGCCATGATGAAACAAAGAGCCATGGAAGAAAGAAATCTATTTAGAGCGCAATTCCAATAAAACAACTGTATACATACACGTTTAGACAACGGAAGGGGATACTAAGGAATATTATCACATTCTGTTGGTCAGAACTCTGTCACTTTGGAATTTATAGGAAAGCAATTGGAGAGGGAGAGTACAAGATATTTAGAAAGTGCTTTAGATACTTTGTAAGGAGGAAAATGATAAAGAGGATAAAGGAGTTGTAACAAAATCCTGATGATTCTCTATGGGTGATGGATATACAAAGTCATTATCATATTACTTGTAATTTTTACTATATTTGAAAGTTGTAATTAAAGTTATTTTAAAACACAGAGTGCAAGAAGCCCCTTCTACTGCTTTTACCCTAATACAAGTTAACACCACCTCTCACCTAAATTATTGCAATAGCCTGTAATATCGTCCACACCAATGGCTACTTAAGTCTTTGCAGACAAATGGATCCTTTTCTTTATTTTAAAAAACTTCATTGTTGAAAGCAAATGTCTTTCTGTCTTACCGCCCCCCCCCCATTTTCTTTAAAAAAAAAAAATATTTTATTGATTTTTTACAGAGAGGAAGGGAGAGAGATAGAGAGCTAGAAACATCAGTGAGAGAGAAACATCGACCAGCTACCTCTTGCACACCCCCTACCGGGGATGTGCCCGCAACCAATGTACATGCCCTTGACCGGAACCTTTCAGTCCACCGACCGACGCTCTACCACTGAGCCAAACCGGTTTCGGCCCCCCCATTTTCTAGCCAGTCCTTGTCCCCCTCACCCAGGCTTTCACCCCACAATGTCTGTGTCCTTGGTTATGCATATTTGCATACACGTTCTTTGGTTGATCTCTTCCCACCCATCCAATCTCCCTCACCTTCTCTCTGAGGTTCAACATCTGAAAACACTAACTAACAGAATGTGCATAGCTAAGCCACACCTCTATATTGGTCAATCTAGAGAAAATATGGATTTTGAAATTAATTGTTGGTTTGCAGTCTTGATTGCTTTTTTGCCCATTAGATCATTTTGATACCCTCCAGCAGAAAGAGCACATACATTCAAATAAATGCTATGGTTTTGGTGCAGTTTTGAGTGAAAGAGTGAAAAGTAGAACTTGAACATTTGTCAAAATACATGCTCTTTTAAAAAAATCTATTGCTGTCCAAAGGAATATAGTCATCAAAAAACGTTAACCTTTGAGATTTAATTATTACAGGATATATCAGAAATCATGTATTTTTCTTAAAACTAAGTAATTGCTAAGATCTGCTTTATAACGTGGCTTTCCAACAGGACCCTCTGGCCGGATAAAAGTTTATTTAAAAGCCACGTCCAGGCCTCTGATCTCCCCAGTGTGCTACCCCGCCACGTGCTCGCTCGTTAAGAAGAATCCACCTGCAGTCAGTATGAAATGGAAGGAAAAGGAAGCGTTAGCTTTGAAACTGCAAACAAAACTTAAAGAGTAGGAAAGGAGAAGCATGTACTAATGCTGATCCATTTGCACAATAAGCGGAGAGCATCCCAGAAAGTACAGAACGTTTGAAAAAGCAGGTGAGGCTGGCAGGCATTTTCCCATGGATTCTTCCACACGTTGTCGCTACAGTACTGAGAAGGGTGAGAAAAAAAGAGGAACCAAATGGTATTCATTCGTTTTATTAATTAATTGAATGTATTATTCAGTTAAAGGAATGAAATATTCAGGGAAATGCAGGGTGCCCCAAAATGTATACACACTTCGAATAATTATAAAGGCAGTGTTTATTAAAATACATTTTATGTTCAAATGCAATATAATCAGCTGTTAAGTGTATTGGCATATACATTTTGGGGGGGACATTTTGCAGATACATTTTATAGTTTGATTTCAGCAGGCCATTTGAACTCTACGACACAATACCTTAATGAACAGCATGGAGAAACGCAGGCCAAATGCTAACACAACCGGGTGCATTTTAAGTGATTGAGCAAATTCATCTAATGACTGTTGGTTAATGAATGAATGATAGCTTTGATCACATGAACCAGATTTGGGTTTTGGGTCTGTTAACTCGGATGTGTAATAATGCCCGACATTGCACAGCATTTTACAGCTCGCAAAAGAGCTTTCAGGTAAAATACCGCATTTGATCCCCCTTACAGCCTGGTGCTGAAAGCCGGGACGGTGTGATTATCTTTAACAAATGGAAATGGAGATTCAAAGGGAGAAGTGATTTGCCAAAGAACACAGGGCGATGCTCGTGCCTATTACGATGTCAGATGGCACAGAGCTAAGGGGGCTCGCTAACATGCTGGATAAAATCATACAGAGTCAGACACATCCCCAGAGGAGAAGCATCGGGTCAAGCTAACAGGAGGAAATTTAATTGTAATGATTACGAAAATGTGCAAGAAACTGGATGCGATTCTTCGCAGCGTTTATCTCAGTGGTGATTATGCCTTCTGCCGTGGTGATCTGGTGAATGCCCGGCTCCTTCTAGAGACCACAAGGTCGTCGTGACCAGAGCCTGTGCTCAGCTACACACCTGCAGCCCCGGGAGGCGCTGGCCACGAGTCATTATGCAACAAACAATTAAATGAATTCAGCATGAAGGTCACAGAAAATGTCAGATATAAATGTTAGAATTCAAAAGATTTATCTTGAGAGCTTTATACAAGAAAAAAAAAAGAACAAAGTCAGAACAAGGAAAACAAAATGATGGCTATTTGTGATCTTAGCCTAAGCTGGTGTGTGTGATTTTATTTATTTTATTTTATTTTATTATTTTATTACTTTTTATTTTATTTTATTTTATTTATTTGTTACCGTGTGTGATTTTAATCTTCACTTCTATAGGCAGGGTAATGGCCAACTTGATTGTGTGCAGAAAAGCATAGTTTAAATTACTGAAAAGGTTTTTTAGACCTTTAACATGAACATTGAAATTATTTTTAAACATTATTAGGTAGGGACTGTGAATGAAATAGATTTATAATGGATAATTCCAAGGTGGAACTAGAGTCAATTAATGGCTAGTTTAAGGAAGCAGGTTTATTTTTACAAAAAATAAAATTTAATAAGACACACAAATAAAATGACCCAACCATAAGAAATCATCTTGTGAAATAGGGACTCTTAGTCACTAGAAATATTTAAGCAGATCTGGATGAACTTGCCAAAGTTATGGTCAAGAAAATGTGTTTTCTTGGATGAAAATGTATTAGATTCCATTTTATTATAACACTAGTGGCCCAGTGCACAAACTCGTACACATTGAAAGGAAATTAATTAGAAGAAATATTTTTATATCACTATTCTCCCTTTCTCTGTAATAGAAGTGTCAACCAAATTCATAATCAACAATGATAGATGGAAACACACATGTGCAAATGGCACCAGTGAGAGCTTTATATGTATGGCACATACATGAATCAACTTAGGCTTTTATATATATAGAATAAATTTAATTAGACCGGCTTTCTGATGTAGCTATATTTTTTCCAGCCCAGTGAAATATCCCAAATTCTCTTTCAGAAAATTGTCAGTCAGCAACACAGCAGTAGTATCAACACAAAGCAGATTATTGTAGATCATGCAGGGAGAACAAAGGCTAAATAAAATATTTAACTGCAGCAGTGTTTGACTATATTCTGCAGTGAGAAAACCTGAGGTTATTTTCAAGGTCCATAACTTCTTACTTCTTTTCAGTTGGGTCAAGTTTCTAAGTTTTCTAAATCTTCATTTACTGGCGAATGAAGAGAAAATAGGATTCCACTGAGTCTCTTATCTACCTACTCCAGGACTTCTGTGAGGATCAAATGAGATGAGGCATGGGGAAAACACTTGGTTACAGGGTAAAATGTTTGCACCTGGCTATGAAGCAAGTCAAGTTCCTGGGCTGAAGAAAATCCAAGGAGGCTAGCTGCTAGGGAAAGGAAGCCAGGCATTGCTACTTGACATCATTATCTGAACAAACACTTAGCATATTAGCCATATATATATATATATATATATATATATATATATACTCCTAATTAAATCGACCACACTGTTCTTGAATATACAATTAGTACTGAACAATGAAGAACACACACACACACACACACACACACACACACTATGTATGCTTTTCCTCCCCACTTTGACCTCTACCTGATTTTTGGCACATTATATTTAAATTATTGCCTTTATAACAAATAATATATGACTTAGGTTTTTTTTGTTATTACTGTCGACTTTTAAAATATTCAGGTTTAAACAAAAAAGGAATCATATCAGGTAGCTATTTATTAAGGTAAAAATTTAAAAATAATTCAAACTGTGTAAGGCTAAGAGTAAATAACATAGGGTTCAGATTAAAAACAAAAAAGATACTCCTATTTTTCCAGAGAATATTCTTCTCTGTGTTTAGAAATTTATGAAGGGAATCCGGGGTGTGAAGACAAGTGATGTTTCTCGGATTTTTGCATTTGTTTGTATGGAGAGAGACCCTCATGCAGTGTCTGCAATGCTAGCCTTCGCTTTGCTGTTCAGAATCACACTTTGCAAGCCCGTCCATAGAGCTTCTCCTTACAGCCTGTCTGAAAGGCAGCTGTGCTGAGTGCCCTCATTTCTAGGACCACCTAGTGCAGAGGTCAGCAAAGGAGACTTGGCAGCCACATTTGGCTCTTTGGCCCCTCGAGTGCGGCTCTTCGTGTGGCGTGCATGTACAGATCGATTGAAACTTTGTGGCCCATGCGTAGAAGTCAGTTTTCGGCCTGGGCAAGTCAATTTTGAAGAAGTGGTTCTAACGCTGAGCCACACTCTAGGAGCCAAAGAGCCGAATGGCTTGCCGATCACTGACCTAGTGTCTTCCTGGTGGCAATCACCTGCACACAGCCAACCTGTGGAAGAGCAGTGGTATGTGTACGTACACATAACATAGGCTGTCCATGGACTGCTCCATTTTTCTCTGCACAAAAGTGTCTCACTCCTGCTGTTCAATGCACTCCGAACACGTGCTGTTCTATACATTCTATGCAAGGTTAAGAAGGAAATTAAACAAGATTCATCTGGCAGCAGGACAAGTCGGGATCACCCACCTGGCCCCCAGGGATGCCACGGAAAGTGGTTCCCTGGGCGAGAATGGCTTACGCAGCAGCACGACTAAAGAGAGACAGCAGATGACAGTGCGCTGGGAATTAGGTAAAAGCCTGGGTGTGGTGTCACAGGATGAAATGGAGGAGTAATGAGATGAGACAGTGCAGGGAAAACCAGACGGAAGAAGGGAAAAACGTTCCTGAGCGTGAGGTGTGTTACAATCCGGAGATGTAGTGGGAACCTGGTCTCCTGAATAATTTCCAAGTAGAGTAGGGAATCAGACCGACTCTATACATCGGAGGATAACGTTAATGACTAAGGAGGAAAATGATCAAAGAAAGACACCAGCCAGGCCAGTGTTGCTCAGTGGTTGGGCATTGACCCATGATCTCGGACGTCATGGTTCCATTCCTGATCAAGGGCACATGCCTGGATTGCGGGCTCAATCTCCATTGGGGGAGAGAAGGGGCATGCAGAAGGCAGCCAACCAATGATTCTCTCTCATCATTGATGTTTCTGTCTCTCTCTCCCCTCACCCTTCCTCTCTGAAATCAATAAAAATATATTTTAAAAAAAGAAACCAACAACATTCAAATAGATAATTTTTAGCATGATTTTTTTATCATCTTCTCTCATTAAAAATAATGATAATAGTTTAAACTATGGAAGATGCTTACAAATTCTTCTAGTCTTTAACCAGACAAAAATGATGTGATTTAACCTTTGTAGATATGTTGGAAAACTATGTTGCCATGGAGCCTCTGCTGAGACTGCAGCCTGGCTGAGTAGAGGACTCTCTTGATCTATGTGCCCTGACGCCTGCCCCATGGACACTGTGATATAATCAACGTGTGTTGCTTTATGCTGCTGACTTCATGGTAGTTTGGCCCTGGCCGGGTGGCTCAGTTGGTTAGAGCATCGCTCCAATGTGCCAAGGCTGTGTGTTCAAACCCTGGTCAGGGCACAAACAAGAATCAACCAATGAGTGCATAGATAAGTAGAATAACAAATCGATCTCTCTAAAATCAATCAACAACAATTCTGAATTTATGGTAGTTTGTATACATCCATAGAAAACAAATGCAAGCACTGATGCTTAAAATAAGAGAAGGCTGCTTTAAAGATTTTAGAAAGAATATTTAACGAACATAGTATTGAACTGACATGAGTAATTCCATCCTGGTCTCATATTCTCTCACTAATTAGTAACTTTAGGGTCTCAGACCTTTCCCAGAGCAGATTATTTATTTGTTTATTTATTTATTTCCAGCTCTGGCTCAATCGGGCTGAAGGTTTTCCTCTCTGTTTTTCTTCTTTTTTTAAATCTTACATTCGTTTTTTTGGGGGGAAAGGCAAATGGCTATTACAATATTTAAATTAAAAATGCATAGACATTTTAAAGAGAATTCCAGTTTTACTTTATAAATGTAATTTATTAGCTTTATAATAAATAGTTAACAGGTCAGAAATTATAGTCAGAAAACCGGAAAATAGAGGAAAATAAATTTAAATATTTTCCTATCTGTGGTTTACAATGTTGAAATGTTTGTAAATGACCTTGTAAATGAGACTAGACATTGTTAAAAGACCTTTAATGTAATTTGAGATTTTTGCTAGATGTAGAAGTAGAATGAGGTCAATAACTGAGCTTAGAAGATTAAAAATGAACTGTTTTTATCACTATACATCTAACTAGGTGGCTATTGGTAAAGATCAAAGCAAACTTCTGAATATCAACTTCTATAAATAAAATCCATCCCCAAGGGTATCAAACAAAAGAAAAAACAAGACAAAAGAAAACAGAACACTCTCTGGTATGACCTCCTTCCACACTAGGGAAGACACTCACAGCCTTGTGGGCGGAGCTAGGACTTGGAGGTCACTTTTCACGCCTTAAAGGCATATGCTTAGAGTCCTCATATGCCCCCCCGCAAAAAAACAACAACAACAACACACAAAAAACAAAACAATATTAGGACTCAAAACTCAACAAGAAATATTACTGGTCTAAGGAAACAGGCTCCATGAAGATCTTTTTAAACTTCTAATGACTACAGTGTCCACAGAGTCTGGTTCTGAATAGGAATGTTCACACCAAAGCCCTAAGCGTCACTGGTGCCCCTGGTTAGGGCTAGCTTTTCACCTCTGTGCCAATCAATTCTCCAAAGCAGCTATCTTTGCTTATACCTGCTCGCTGCATATTAAACAAACAAGAAATAATTTGAGGCAGCCTTGAAGAATAATCAGTGAACTTACTTGAAAAATTAGCTTAAATTTTTGTTAGCTTTCAATAATTCAGAATGTCTTTGACGGGCTGTAGTGTCTTTGGTGGACTTGGGCTCTCTAGGGGGCGAGGCGTGCGTTTCCCGTGAAGTCTGGGTTCTGTTTTCTTGCGTAATGAAGTTCTAAGTCATTTTTATTTGCTTCTTTATATCTTTAGGTATTTTTCTTTTTTTCTTACGATGAGCACAACAGGAGAGGAAAAGTTAAAACATGATATGAATTTTAAAAGATGTCTTTTTTTCTTACAGAGACTTAACTATAGAAGGCAAATTACGCCGTGAATTCTGTGGCGTAACATTTTCTAGGACTTTAATATTTTAATGATGGAAAAGTATATCATTATTAAAGGATGGAAGGAGCTTTGCTCCAAGCACAATCTCTCCCGTGATGCATCTCAACTTAGAAGGCTGTAGACTAATTAGACACAGCATATGCCTCCCTAGAGTTTCACTTAACCTATATTGGTTTCCATTCTTCCCTCAGAACTCGGGAGATGTAGCCTTTTGCTGTTAAACTTTTCCTTTTGAAGACATTACTTTTTACTTTATTTTTTATTGATTTCAGAGAGGAAGGGAGAGAGATAGAAACATCAATGATGAGAGAGAATCATCAGCCAGCTACCTCCTGCATGCCCCCTACTGGCGATCAAGCCCACACGTAGGCCCGTGCCTTGACTGGGGATTGAACCCGTGACCTCCTGGTTCACAGGTTGACATTCAACCACTGAGCAACACCGGTGGGGCTCAAATAAATTACTTTTAGTTGCAATATTTTAAAAAGGGAGGCAAAAAACACCTGACCTAGTCCTGAATCATAGGAAGTTACAACAGGTGTCACAACCACAGGATGATCGGGTGCCTGCAACGTGACCTTGGCCAAGGTCAGTGATTGCAATCCCACCCGCCTTCGCGGCAGTTTCCGTGACAGCCCTGCCCCACAGCACAAATCCATGGGCGGGTACCCTTTGAGCTCTCAGGGACAGCTATGATTCCCAAGTTCAATCCCACGTGCATTCAGGGAGAAGCGGGGAGAGAAGCACTCCCCGGCCCGGCTCTCAATCCCGAGTGATGAGCAATAATGACCTGTCAGGCCAGCAGGCTGTGCATCCTGAGCCGTGAAATACCCCGAGGGCCTTTCTTTATGAATGCGAGAGGAGGTTCGGCGGGGCTCTGGGCACGAAAGCGCACACCAGTTCAGCGTGCATCAGGACCCCGTAACAGTCGTCTGGGGCTGTTATTACCCTGGCGTGTTTTCAGGTGTCCTTTTAAAAAATCACATCAACACAAAGGATGTTCTGAACAGAGTCTCCTGGCCACAAAGAGTAGTCACCTGTTGTTTTTTTCTCAAAGGTTTATGTTTCTTCTTTTTACCGTAGCAGGTTGCTCTTTGCCTTTTAAGCACTCATGGGTTTGGTTTTATTCTTGTCCATTCATAACAGGGTCGATATGGAATGGTGGGTACGTTGTTGTGCAGACTTTGTTAGAATTAATTCAAAGGCTAAAATGAACCACATTTCAGCTAATCCTGGTAGTCAGATGGTCTTCATCACATGAAAACCAGGTGTTATTATTTTTTTTAAAGCACCTAAAAAAAACCTTTACCAGGAAAATTCACATCCTATATAATGAAAGGCTAATATGCAAATTGTCCCCTCGGGAGTTCAACCAACCAGGAGTTCGACCCTTGCTATGACATGCACTGGCCACCAGGGGGTGGTGAAGACAAAGGAAGGCCCTGATCGCAGGCCAGGCCTAGGGACCCTACCCATGTCTGACTTGTGCACCGGGCCTCTAGTATATTTTTAAAGTAGAAATAGACATGAAAATGTAGAGGCAGAGATTCCCGGGGCCCTGTGTTCCAGGTTGGATTGGAATGGGGAAGTGTCCTCTAAGACAGTTTCGTAGGCAGGTTACTTGAGGAAGCAAAACCCTTGTAAGAAACTCAGCCCTAGAATCCTCAGCCTCTCCCCTCCACTGCAGCCACTGTAATGTTCTGATTTCATTTCTAAAATCAAATGAGATGGCCTTGGCTAGGTAGCTTAGTTGAGTTGGTTAGAGCAGTGGTCGGCCAGCTCATTCGTCAACAGAGCCAAATATCAACAGTACAACGATTGAAATTTCTCTTGAGAGCCACATTTTTTAAATGTAAACTTTCTCTAACGCCACTTCTTCAAAATAGACTCTCCCAAGCCGTGGTGTTTTGTGGAAGAGCCACACTCAAGGGGCCAAAGAGGCGCATGTGGCTCAAGAGCCGCAGTTTGCCGACCACAGGGTTAGAGACATCACACTGATATGCCAAGGCGGCAGGGAAATTCACATCCTATATAATAAAAGGCTAATATGCAAATTGTCCCTGGTCAGGGCACAGACAGGAATAACTAATTAAGGAATCAATAAGTGGAAGAGCAATAAGTGGATATCTCTCTCCCCTCTCTCTCCTCCCCTCCCCTTCCCTCCACTTTTCTCCCTTCCCTTCCTCTTTCCTCCCTTCTCTATCTTTACCTCTATCTCTGCGTCTCCCTTCCTGTCTCTCTCTCAAATCAATTAAAAATAAATAAATAAAATAAGTAAATAAAATTGAACACAAAGATCAATTAAGAACAATTTGATTAAGATAGTTTGTCTTACTTATTCAGTAATGTATTTCAGGTGTGGTTTAATTGAGTGGGTTACATAATTTACATTTTGAGCTTATTCTGAACTTTCTGGTCTTTGAAACGCCATTTCAATAATGACACTGGAATCCTTAATGGATTCGAGCAGACTTTAAAGTAGCCTGGGAGATGCCCTGATGCAGAAGATGTCACCACCAGAAAGCTTGGTGAATCCAAGAGGAAATCCTGCTGCCCTGATTCTATTAGTGAAAGGAAATGACTGACAGGCATGGAGCACAGCCCGGAACCAATAGGAAAAAACCAAATGGCATCTCTGCCCTCCTCACCATGAAGAAAATTCACTGCAACAACAACAAGACGAAAGTTAATAGCGACATCGTTTCCACTCGAAAAAGTCACCCAAGGGCTGAAAGCAATCTCCTCATGGTGAGAGGCCTTCACCTTAGATCCGCGCAGGTTGTCATGGAGATGTGTTCCCGCCCCCATCTCTGCTGCGTGGGGAGAGGCCTGCTTTCAGCATGCCACTCTTAATTTTCGGAAATGCCTTTGTTCTATGGAGCCCGGAAGGGATGAATGATAGCTTGACAGGTCTTCAATAAATAATGACAACTTATCAGGAAAGGGGGTTATTTTCGGGAGATGAATAGCTAGCTGCAGCTGGAACATTAATTTCCAGATCCCCAAGACAGAACAGCAGTGACAGAGACCCTAATATCGGGGGGAGCCACGAGCCTGGGGGGGCCAGAGGGCATGGGAGCAGAGCGAAGAGGCAGATTATTCTCAGACACGTTGCCTTTGAAGCAGGTTAGCATATCCGAGGGGACAGCTACAGAGCAGGGAGCTGGGACTCCAGGTCTGGAGCTCAGGGGTGAAAGGTCAGACTGACATGGGCAGAGGTATCCGCTCTTAGGAGGTTAGACTCTCCTTGTGCGGAAATGTGTCTGGTGGGTTCAGGGGGAGAGGGAGGCTGGTCCCCACTCCCATGAGTAGGCGGTGTGGTCGTGGGGGGTGGGGGGGAACCTAGAGTTCCAGTGTCAGCACCAGCTGTTTGATCTTGAATAACTCTCTCTGAACCTCAACTTTTCCCATTATGAAAAATGGGGTCTTCATCACCTATTGATGTCTTCAGAATGGGTGATTTGGATCAAACGTGCTCAGTGTGAAAGCATTTTTCATATCTTTCAAGGTGCTATTCCAATACGCATTACCATTATCATGAAGAGTGTGTACAGAGAGTTGTTTGAAATACTTAGTCTTGAAAGAGAAGTAAATGATTCACTCAATAAACATCTGTTGCACGAGGCTCTAAATTAGTGCCGGGGAGAGGAAGATAAATAAGACTGGGTTCTTCCCTCTCATGGCTCACAAGAACTATTAAGAAAAATCACACAGTGTCAAGTACAAGCAGATAGAAGATCTAAGGAAAAGATGTTATAAGCTAATGGATGAACGGATAACTAGGTGATGAATCCAATCCTAACTCGAAGTCTCCCCAGCAAAACAAAGCTGGAGGGGGGTCACTGGGGTGGGGGAAGGGAGCATATGTAATACTTTTAACAATAGAGAATTATTTTTTTTAAAAAAAGTCTTGGCCAAAACCGGTTTGGCTCAGTGGATAGAGCATCAGCCTGCGGACTGAAAGGTCCCAGGTTCGATTCCGGTCAAGGGCATGTACGTTGGTTGCGGGTACATCCCCGGTAGGGGGTGTGCAGGAGGCAGCTGGTTGATAGTTCCCTCATTGACGTTTCTACCTCTCCATCTCTCTTCCTTCCTCTTTGTGGGAAATCAATAAAATATATTTAAAAAATAAATAAAAAGTCTTCTTGGAAGAATCTGTCTCCTGGCATAATAGGCTGTTCTTCAGATAAAGAAGGGGGCATGGGAAGGAAGGGGCCAAGGCCAGGGGATGGCAGGAGAAATTCTGGGCATCAGATGCTCAAGGGAATGGGCAAGCAATGAGGTGGAGGTGGAGAGGGGGGAAGGTGTGGTCAGATAGCCTGTGTCACATTCAGTTGCTGGAATTATGATGATGAGATAACAGTTATTAAATTTATAAGTGCTGGGATGAATAAAATGCAATGTTTTCTGACTGTAGAATCCTTTGATTTCAAACATATGTTAATGTGGACTGTGACTCTTTAGGAGGTGATCTATTATCAAAATATTTTTCAAACTTCCAGATTTCAGGACTTTTCCGGAGAAAGTTCTTAAAGAGTGAGTACTCTGTAATATATATATTTAAAAAGCTGTGGGACATCTACATCATGAAATACTATGCAGCAGTAAAAAATGGAGGATCCCTTACCCTTTGAGGCAGCATGGAGGGACCTGGAGAGTATCACGCTAAGTGAAATAAGCCAGGCAGAGAAAGACAAGTATTACATGATCTAATTCATAGGTGGAATCTAATGAACAATATAAACGGATGAACAAAAGAAATCCAGAAACACAGAAGCATGGACCAGACTGACGAATCTCAGCGGGAAGGCAGGGTGGGCGGGTGGGTTGGAAGAGATCAACTAAAGACTCTGTATGCTTATATGCTTATGAAATAGGCACAGACAATAGGGTGGTGAAGGCCTGGGGTGGGGAGGAGGGAGGAAGGTGGGGCAGACTAGAAGGGGTCAATGGGGGGAAAAGGGAACATATGTCATTCTTTCAACAATAAAGATTAAAAAAAACACACCTGAATCTATTATTACATTAGGGAAAAAGCTAGTTAGAAGCTCCCAACATTTAAATAGTGTCAATTATTCAGGCAATCTCTGCTTTAGGAAATTTCAAGATAGAAAAGTCTCAAATGGAAATACCTTTTTAAAAGTCTGCAATATTTTCATTATTAATAATTACAACACTGACATAAGACAAAGATGTATATTGCTTTAGATAATAAAACACAAAATAACAACATGTACCTCTAACATTAAGTTAAAAATTAAGTAATAAGTGACTAGTGGAATGTCAGATCCATTGCACCGATTGGATTATTCAGTTGAATCTTAGCCAAAGAAGTGTGTCTTATCCCTCTCTTCTTTAGCAACACTTCTTACTATCTCCCCCCCGCCCGCCCCAGACATTGCACTCTACGGACATAGCTAAATGTGAGTCATGTCATTTTTCAATTCTTCAGGACGGAGTAAAATCTTATAAAATTTTCATCAAGATGGAACCTAATAACTAAAACAAGTGCGGAGAGCCACCTCGGGAGAGACCTGTCAGCTCGGGTTGCCTCCCAGTCGCTGCCTCCACGGCACTGACTACTTATGTGACATGGAAGGAAGCAAATAAAATTAAATTAAAACAGGCAAATATGCCTGTTCCCTTGGTGCTTACACTTTCATGGGTGACATTCAGTCCACAGATATCTGGGCAATCCAGAAGACTCCCCCCTCCCCCAGTCTTTAGCTCCGTGGATTAGCCACCTACTGTCACCTGCTACCTTTCTACTTCCGCCGCACAACAAACCCGCCGCACAGGGCCCAGGGCCCAGGGCAGCAGAAGGCGATACATATGGCGGAATGAACCCTGGGAAATCGCAAATAGGTGGGAAACATGGAAAGACAATGATCTGCTTTTAACAGGGAGGCAAGTCCTAGTCGAGACTAATGCATCATCCATCAGGAATGGCATGTTATGCTTGCACAGCTGGAAGATTTGCTCATTGCTGTGTATACATAATGAGACTGCAAGGTAGGTGTTTCTCACTGAGGAAATCAATGTACCTGTATTTGTGAGAACATATGCACTTTTGATTCTTTTCTTTTACATCTTAAGGATGGGTAACTTTATTTTTTAAAATATTTTTGATTGATTTTCAGAGAGAGAGGAGAGTGGAAGGGACATGGTTAGAGAGATAGAAACATCCATGACAAAGAAACATCAACCAGCAGCCTCCTGCATGCCCCCTACTGGGGATCAAGCCCGCAACCCAGGCATGTGCCCTGACCTGGAATGGAACTGAGTGTGACTTCCTGGTTCATAGGTCAATGCTCAACCACTGAGCCATTCTGGCTGGGCAGCATTTTCTTTTCTTTTCTTTTTAAAAAATATATTTTATTGATTTTTCACAGAGAGGAAGGGAGAGGGATAGAAAGCTAGAAACATCAATGAGAAACATCGACCAGTTGCCTCCTGCACACTCCCTACCAGGGATGTGCCCGCAACCAAGGTACATGCCCTTGACCGGAATTGAACCCGGGACCTTTGAGTCCACAGACTGACGCTCTATCCACTGAGCCAAACCGGTTTCGGCAACATTTTCTTTTCTAAATTTAATTGAGTTTAGTGATTTCCGCCATTACCATTTATCCCCTCCAAGCCCTCTTCCACCTCCCGGGGGGGGGGGTGTCACTTCAAACAGGGCACGTGTTTGGAGGTGATCTGACAGCACAGTGCATGGGAATGTTGAAAGCCCTCTGTTTCCAATGGAAAAGAGAAATCCTTGCAGAGGAACTGTGTCCCTCCTTAACAAAGAGATCACAAGACAAGCAAGACCTGCACTGGGCCACGAGGGAGAAGGAAATGCCAGTGTGTGGAGGGCAGCGGGCACTGACCAGGGAAAGGAGCTGCCAGGCGCCCTCAGGACGGCCATGGGAGTCAGACACGTGTGTGTGTGTGTGTGTGTGTGTGTGTGTGTGTGTGCGCATATGCACGTGCACAGGGCCCACCTTGTTTGCTCTGAGGGCAGAGAAGCAGGTGAAGCCAGACAGCAAAGGTGAAATCCAGTGAAATCGCTTACTTTGTTGCCATGGCAATGCAGCCCTGATGAGAGGGAGGGAAACAATAAAATATCTCTGGGGGAAAATATATCCGGGAAAGGTGCCCTCGTGGGAGGAGCATGATGTATTCCCACCTGGTGGTTCCTTGTAACAAAGGCCTGGGTGCTGGTCGGGGGACACGCTCGTTTCAAAAGCCTTCCACTGGCTGAATTATTTAACTGGTCCGGCTGCGGAGCCGGGGTTCGCATGGGAAGGCTGTAGCTGCGGATTAAAATCCTTGGCGCCCTGGCGGAGGTGAGACCAGACACTGTCACTCTCCGGGATGCCTCCTGACAACCTTTGGCCACCGTCTTTCAGGAAGTGCGAATTCAGCAAGGACAAGATCCAGCAGATTCTGAAAGTTGCTTAAAATTCAAGCTCTATTTTATTTGCCTAGGTTGGACTCTGAAATTTCACCCATTATTATTATTATTTTTTAAATTGCCTTCTTCAACGCACTGTTTCTTGGTATGCAGTTCTATAGGGAGAGAAATCATTTTCTTCTTCCCACTTTTAAAATGCCTAATTCTCGCAGTTTTTCCAAATTTTCTCAGACATTAGGCAATTTTGAGTTGTTGCTATGATTGTTTTCATTCCAATACGACTTCTTGGTTTGTAGAAAGTCTGGAAAAGCTTGTTTTACTTCTATGAAGTCAGCTGCACTGAGGTAATTTGTAATACAATCAACCTTTTTAAAGTGTACAGTTAGTGGAGTTTTGATTACAAGGAAAGTAAGATTCTAAAATTAGGTGACTCGGAAAGAATAAGAAACTCAAATTTCTCTTTCCCGAAAGTTTTATTTCATTGTCCGAATATAATTTTCAAGTAGTTAAAAATATGTTCTTAAAAAAGTCTTTTTAAAAAATATTTTTTATTAAATTATTACCTGTGTACATATATTACCATTTCCCCCTCCTCCCATATAAAAAAGTCTTATTCAATTCACTAATTTATGGGGTAGCAATGAAAATCAGAATGTAGTACAAAATCATGGAGCCGCTATCAGTAGCCATTCTGAAGAAAAATGGTGTTTACGTAAGATGTTGAGGTTAACTAGGTTATTTCCTATATGGCAATAATAACATACTCTTTGAGATTATTTTTTCTATTAGACACAAATTCATAGTTAACATGTTGCTTTCTGTCTGTTCAGTTATATGTTAACTGAAGAGTTAAAAAAGTCAAACACAAGAACATTATCTGAAACTAGAGGCCCAGTGAATGAAAATCCATGAACTGGAGGGGGACCGGGGTCCCTCAGCCTGACCTGACTCCTCTCACAGTCCTGGAGCCCTCAGGGGCAGGTGACCTGGCCATCAGGGGAAGGCGACACCCCCATCACAACTCTGCTGCTGCTGCCACTGCTGGCCGCGTAAGTCTCGGCAAGCCCTGGTTAACTGAGTCTCGGGTGGTCCCTGGCGGCTGGGCAGCCACCATCTCATGTTTGCCTGTGCCATGGGCCTGCCCTGGTCGGCTGGGGGGCTAAGGAGACTAAGGGACTCCAGAGGTAGGTGAGTAGTGGCTGGGCCCAGCCTTGCTGCACACCTGTCACCCCAGTGGGGCTGAGGGGATTGGGTACCACCATCTTGTGGCTGTGGGTGCCACCATCTTTGAGGGCATGGCAGTCAATTGGCATATTCCTTCTTTATTAGATAGGATAACTAAATAATCAGTTATCCTACGCTCTATCCACTGAGCCAAACCAGTTTTGGCAACATTTTCTTTTGGGTATGCTAAACTCTTTCTAGATGTTACAATTTTGTGTAACTTTTCTTTCTTTCAAATATGCTTTTATTGATTTTAGAGAGAGAGAAAGGAAAAGAGAGAGAGAGAGAGAGAGAGAGAGAGAGAGAGAGAGAGAGAAACATCAATTGGTTGCTTTCTGTATGCACTCAGACCAGGGATTGAACTCAAAACCTGGGCATGTGCCCTGACCAGGAATCAAACCGGTGGTGCATGGGATGATGCTCAACCAACTGAGCCACACCAGCCAGGGCTGTGTAACTTTTCTTCATTGAATTTTCTTCCTGAAGTGAAGCTCTCAGTGTCTCAGTTTTGAGGAAATTGGCATGGATCTAGGACCAAAGGAGGCTGATACCATGGAGTGTTTTTCTTGTCTGTGGAGCTCCGTCCCCCAAGTTCTGTGCAACAACCCTGTTCTTAGAAGCGGTGTGGACTCTATTTCCAGGAACATTTTAGTGTGAGGGAACATAGCTTATGCTTAACAGATTTGGTGCTTAGCTTTTTAAACTATGCATTTTTTTCACATTAGCTATTATTTTTAAATGAGGTTTATAAAGACATATTTTTATTTCCTATCCATGTCAACTATTTCTTGTGTTTCGTGAGGTTCAATGGTAGCTCGTGGTTGTTGAGTGCAAAGCCCATAAAACTATTTTTTTAAAAAGCTGGTTATGTGTCCAGCAGCTCTCAGGTTAAAATGCCTCTTCTTCCCACACCCTGTATTTAGATGATGCAAAGACAACAGACAGAATAAACTCATGTACCTAGAGGTATGTCACTTCAGATAAAATGAGAATATTGGGTTGATAAATAGTCCATTTATTTTATTAACTTGGGTGAAGTGAGTTAATATCCTTCAGCCGGCATCGCACTTGAAGCAAATTCACCGTTACGCCGAGGGACATATCTCTGGAGAGTCTCTGTGAGCGGAAATAATTGTACAAATCTGCGTTAATGAGCTTCATCCCTGAACGGCCCCGCGATGGGGAGGGCGCCGCGCGGCCCGGCCGCCCGCTGTCCACGCGGCCACGGCGAGGCGCATGTGCGCGGCGAGGATGGGCAGCTGGGGTCTCCTCTGCACCCCACGCCGGCTTCCCGGGTTAATGGAGGGCTCACATGTTTAGAGCTTTCAAGTGACTATCTTTCTGCAAGCATCACACCAATTTCCAAAAAGGGAGCGGAACAAAGAAAGCGCTCTCAGTCCAGGCATTCACGAGCACTCAATTATTTGGGCTCGCGGAGATGGTGGTTTTATCATTTTGCAGAGCGTGCGATTAATTGAAGGATGAAGCCCGTCAGTGGGAGGAAAAGGACAAGTGGCTTCTCTGTGGCGACCCCGGGTGCCCGGGCAGGGTTTGACAGATGCTTTCTCTAGTTTTCTCATGTAAGCAAACGCCCTCCTAGCTGATGTGCGTTAGTGGCTGCTTTGTCCGCTCTTGGAACATTCTTTCAGTATCTTCTCTCTTCCATCAGAATTATTCCTTACCCCCGCCCCCCCCACACCCCAGTGGGATACTGTACTCACTGCTCCGTGTCTCGGGGTTCCTTCTTGGTAGTTTCATAATTGGATTGGGGATGATAAAACACAAACGTTGCCAACAAGCTTCCATAATCTTGTCAAGAATGGTGGGAATGTTCTAAAACAGGGATCTGTGGTTTTCACCTCGTTCTGCCGTGAAGGCGGCATTGAGAACAGTGGCCTAGCATCAGGAAGTTGCACTCTGCAGGTATTTGCTGGAGAGGATTTAGGATATGGGGAGTTACCTATAATGACAGAGAATGGCAGCTACTGGGGAAAGTCCAGTTCCTGCCGCCAGCAACAAGTCAGGGTTTTTCTTTTGTTTGTTTTGTAAGCAGGAAGGGAGTTGATAGCAAATTGCTAGGGGTAGATGCTTTGGGGCAGTGGTCGGCAAACCACGGCTCGTGAGTCACAAGTGGCTCTTTGGTCCCTTGAGTGTGGCTCTTCCACAAAATACCACAGCCTGGGCAAGTCTATTTTGAAGAAGTGGCGTTAGAAGAAGTTTAAGTTAAAAAAAATGTGGCTCTCCAAAGAAATTTCAATCGTGGTACTGTTGATATTTGGCTCTGTGGACTAATGAGTTTGCCGACCACTGCTGTGGGGGATCATCAGGGTCCACCTCCTCCTTCTCCGTCTGAGAAACAGGGAAGAATGTTAATGAAGTAGGTGTGGGAGCAGATTCACGCTTCGTGCCGGATCACGAGAAGGTGATCAGGAGGAAGCTGGTACGGATGTTTAAATTTGGGCAAGAGGTCTGGGTAGTTGTTGTGTATTTGGGGGTCACAGCAGACGGCAGAATTTAAAGCCACTAAAAAAAATAAGATCTTCTCGGGAAGAAGTGTAGATGAAGAAGAGAAAGAGCCAAAGACTTGGGTTCCAGCACATTTTAACATTAAGCAGTATGGGAGGAGGAGATAAATCAACAAAAAACCCAGATCGGAGAGTCATTATCATCTTAGGTGGGACAGGAGGGTTAAACAGGATAAAGCAAAGACTGCACCTTAGCTCTGTGACCGGCTTTTAGTAAATACTCAATGTATGCTAGCTGCTTCTAACCACTTAACTACGACACCTGAGGTTCTCAGGATACAGCCAATCTCTTAAAGGCAGCTATGAACATAATGCTTGGAACATGATGAGTAGCAATAAATATTTGTTGAATGAATGAACAAATGAGTTCGTTTCCTTATACTTCTGTGTGTGTGTGTGTGTGTGTGTGTGTGTGTGTGTGTTGCACCTACCCTGTGCTAGTTTTCAGACTATGGTATTGTAATAATGTTTTATTACTAGTATAGCTGTGAGATTCTCTATATTCTCACAGTTGAGTTTATATTAGACATTCAGTATATATTTCTTGCATAAAGAGATTGGCCCAGGAAGAGCCAAATAAGAGATATTTGTCTCTCTTGTCTTTCCTTTCCTTTTAAAAAATATATTTTATTGATTTTTTTACAGAGAGGAAGAGAGAGGGATAGAGAGTTAGAAACATCCATGAGAGAGAATCATTGATCAGCTGCCTCTTGCATACCCCCTACTGGGGATGTGCCCGCAACCAAGGTACATGCCCTTGACCGGAATCAAACCCGGGACCTTCCAGTCTGCAGGCCGACGCTATATCCATTGAGCCAAACCATTTTTGGCATCCTTTTTTCTTTTTTAAGCTTCCTAAATATTTCCCGAGTCCATCCACTGTCTTCCTATTAGCCACCACACCTTAGACCAGGCTGACATTATCCATCACTAGCATTATCGCAACAGTTTCCCAACCAATGTCTCTTTTTCTTTGACCTCCCCCCCTCCCCTCCCTTCCCCTTCCTTCTCCTCCTCTTCCCTTCTCTCTCTCAACACTTCTTTATTCTGCAGCCAGAGTGACCCTCTACAGCCCGCCATTCTAATCAGCTCAGCACGCCCCATAAAATCGTTCAGCGGCTTTCCCATAAATTACAAGGAACATCTGGCCTCTGGCCACCTTGCCAACCTCATTCCTCTCCGAGCTACTGTTATCATTCTCAGAGCTGGCTTCACGGAACTGCTTTCATTAACTTATTTTTATTGAGCCTGTATTTATTGAGCTCCTGTAAATAAGAGGTGGGGTGGGCAGTGGACCAGGCGGATTCCCTGTCCTCGGCGAGATTACAAAATGATTGATAAGATCAGCAGCACAATAAAGCCTCACACACATCTTGTTATGGAAGTGGGGGGTGTTCTGCTGGTGACTGAGAAACTTTCTCCATCCCAGGCGGGAGGAGCGAGGCCCTCCATCTCATCTGCATGTATTTGCATGAGAAGTGTCCTCTTCCTAGGACACTCTTACTTGTCACTGTGCCTGATCATTTTTCGGGTATCAATTTATGTAAGTTCTTTCTTTCTACTCTGTTGAGTCTAAGTTTAGGTTTATGTTCCCATATTATTCTGCCTTTCCCAACCATAAGTCAGCTTTCTTTATTGTAACAACCATTCTACCAGTTGTGAGATGACAAACATAATGATGATCTCATTTGTTGCTTATCTCCTTATCTCCATATCATTTTCTCTTTTGCTTAAAATGGCACCGAGCATAATTAATTTTTATTGAATGAACAAATATAAATAGCTTCCTACCATTTTCTACTCTCTTCTTTCTTTCTCTATTTATATTTCAATTAAGTTATTGGGGTGACATCTATAATAATAAAAACATAATATGTTAATTAAACTGGACAACCGGGGCTGTGAGGGAAGCCCGGGTCCCAGGTGCCAGAGGGAAGCCGGTGCTGGCAGTCGGGAGAAGGAAGGCCTACTCTTGCACGAATTTTGTGCATTGGGCCTCTAGGTGGTTAATACCATTATATAGGGCTCAGGTGTACAATACTATAACACATCATCTGCACGTTGTAACTCTCTCATTATTTTCAGACATGGGGCCTTGTATCAGGTTTCCCACATGCCTAGTGATGAAGAGGAACTCAGTTATATATTAAGTCAGTGTTGGCAAACTCATTTGTCAACAGAGCCAAATATCAACAAGTTGATATTTGGTCCTAACTCCCCCTGACCACCTACATTAGCCGCAGTTTGCTGACCAAGGTATTAAGTATATGAATGAGGAAAGGACTGTGGACATGGCTTCTCCCTTCTTCAATGCACTCCTCCTCTTGAGGCAAAGAATGTTTTTGTCACTCTCTCTAAAGTAAGAGCATAACAAGATGATGACACTTTCATGATCATTAAAGTGCTATTTATTAATTTTCTATGTGAGTTTATTATAATCTAGGATATTGTTAACAATTCTGACCTTGTTCTTATTCAGGAATGAGTGCTATTTCTTACTTGGGTTACTGTAACATTTTAAACGATTGTTATAGACTCTAGTGCCATCCCTGAAGGCCACATAGAAAGAACTAAAAAATTCTCTTTTTAAATGTATCACCTTATTTGCTATTTTACAATCAATAATTTCAATAATGGAAGTATTAATATAGCTTCCACTTAAAAATAGGTCACTGTTTTCAAGGTTTTTGTAATGGCATCCTCTCATTCCACTCAAACGAACAGGGCTACCCAGAAGGGGAGGGGCCCTGGGGAATGTCAGTCTGACGTCAATTTCGCAGAGGAAAGGAGACTCCATTTAATATTGTCTCACTTGCCCAGGTTTCCATGACTAGAAATCAGGGACCCAAATCTTCTGATTTCAAATACAGATGTCTTTGTAGTCCAAAGCATTGCCCTTCCTGGCCTTGTTCCCACACACACAACTCCGGTCCTTCCCATCCCCGCTGTTCACTGTACCTGCCCTCCCTCCTCAGAGCATCACAAGGCCTTTGTGCTTTCTCACCTCTGCGTCCTTCCTTGGTGAGACTTCTCCGTGGCACCCACCACTGGGCCCTTCAGCCCTGGTGGTTCAATCTATCCAACTGCCTCTTTCCCATCTCCTTTCCCCAGGCAGCAACCACCCACTTCATGGATGTATTGCTGGTGATATTCACCCCATTTTCCTTTGTCCGTGCCCCCAAAATGGCACTCTACTCTGCTAAGAGCCTCCAAGGACCATTTGGACACAGTAATTAACTAATGAATTCACTGATATTTATGGGCTGTTTTGTGCTTTGTAGACTGCAATAGGATACTTTCTTTTCCTGCAGATGTTTTATAAAACAAATAGCTCATCATTTTCAGTGCAGCCACAAGCAATTTAAAAGGGCACTTGCCAACTGTGTCTTCGCTGCCACCACGGAAGCATCTGGGGTACTTTCACCACCCGTGCAATCAGCCTGACACTGGATTCCAGGGTGGATAATGGCTCTGGGCACGGCTCAGACACAAAGGAGGGCACTGAAGCATTAGGTTATGAAAGCTGGGAGTGAGGACACCAGGCGACAGTCCTTTGTGTGTGTGGAATGAAAGGTCACTAAGCCCCTGCCTCACGCTGACTTGGAGTCGGCCAACCCCTCAGGGCTGAGGGCCTGACTTCAGGGAGCGCACTCAAGGGATTGATTTCTCAGTGTGGCATGGTCCTTACTCTAAAGCTGGTGATTTCGCTTTTACAAAGAGATGGAAGCTTCCTCATTCTGTGTCCAGGTCGCCTGGGGTGATGAACAAGGACCCATTCTCTGGGACACATTGACTCCCCCCAGACACCACTGCGTGTGTTCATTAACCCACCTCCATCAGCACGTGTTCCTTTCTCTTGTACATATAGAATATATACAAAAACATAGAGCATGTATGTTAGTATGTTAGTATGCTAGCACAATATTTTGCGTCAAGGTCACATTACGATTGAGTGTACACATGCTGCGTAGATACAGAAACATCACTGGCTATGTAGGAATGATATAAATTTACTATGAGGACATTATATAAAACAAAATAACAAGGTGCTAGAATAACATGTAATCTCTCTGTAAAGACACTTTGATGAATACACCCTTACATTCTTTCTAGGCTTGAAAATACTGATTTACCCTATAACACTCTTCAGAAACGTATAGCCTAAAGCTGGGTGTGATCTAGGGCTTATCTAGTTCAAGCTCACTCCCTGTGCCAGTGTGCCCCCCACAGCGCTCCTGTTGATGGTAGGCGCCCGTTGGTATATTCATGAAGAAGTTACCCCTTGAAGCACTGAAGCGCTCCTCTGAATGGTGGCATGCCTCTGACCTCACCGCCATCCCAGCGTCCTAGTGTCTGAAGGCAATTGTATGAAGATGGGTGAACATTCTGTGGTGTAAACTCACTGACTTGGAATCTCAAGACGAAAGCAGGACACGGGCTCTTATCAAAAGATTCCACTGGACAAAATGGCAGTGCGATTCTATACTTTCACATGTAGCCATGGTTGTTAAGAATGAGTCACTGTGAAATGGGCCTCTGCGTTCTGGTTGATGCAGGGAGAGTTGAGGCATTAAACTAGGACCGCAGCAGCTTGGGGGTCAGGACATCTGCAGTGGGTTTGGACTTCAGGTGACAACTCACTGGAAGGTAAGGATTCTGTTTCACCCAAGATGCTAGCTAATATACACCATTGGCAATCGATTTTCTTGAGTGCAGATGTTCCCCAAATTAGTCCATTGACTCTCAATTTGGGTTGCACAGACTAGAAAATTCCTCCAGGAAACATCATTAATCCTCAGTAAGGGGGATTACTGAATCCTCAAGCCATTCATTGTTTCCGTTTTTTCACCTGCAGAGTGAAGACTATGCAGGCCCCAGGTCCTGTTGGTTCGAATGCTGAGATACAGTTATCTCCAATGAATTCTGAGCTTTATGGTGATTTGTCTACTTGCTAAGATATGAAGGAACACTATGAATCACGAAGACCAATGCAATGCTTTCCATATAGAAAACCCGAAATAAACAGCTGCCGAATGACTCATTTTCTGTGGGAAAATCACGTGACTATCACTTTGTGGAAGTAAGGGGGCTATCTTCTCTGAGCCTAGGCTGTGTTTATCCCACTCTCTTACAGGCTGGAGGATGTGCTGGGTACACACGCAAAAGGACTAGGTACTTGAACGAGAAGGCAGGTGTATACTTGAGACAGGACCCATTTGAAGATGGAAGCAAGTGGGTTTAAGAGAAGCACCCCAAGATCAGGGGGCCATGAATATTATAATAAAGAACCTTACTCTGCCTCTTAGTTGTTTGATCATCTGTTCTATCTCTCTCAAATTCCTAGCAGATCCTGAGAAGTAGGGTCAGTGTAGAAAAGGCTTTTCCAAACTAAGGTCACAGAATGCACATCAAATGTTTCTCCCTCTTTAGTGAGACTTCACTAAAACGACAATGAAGGTGTTTTGTAAAAAGACGTAAATTAACAGGGACAGAAGTATAAAGACAGAGGTAACAGGACCCAATTTTGAAATGTAGAAAATGTTGACGGAGAAGTGTTAATTGAACTACACTCTAAGTAAGAGCAAATCGGAAAGGGACCGAAACAAACTTTAAGTCAACATCTAATCAGCTCAATCTCAGACTGGGTTAAGGAGGGACGCCTCTCCTCCAAATCCTCTCTGGAAAAATTGAACACCCAGAGCCTCCATTAATCTCTGTAATTTTCCATATGCCATGTTATAGCATTTGAGGGACAGTCACCAGGAATATAATGGTCATGGAGATATAAAAATCTAAAATTCTCATACTATAGGTCACGTGGGATAATATCACTAGACAATGACCAATTAATGATGTAAGCAATATACCCTATGTAATGATATAAACTATGTATCCACTTAATAGCAGAGATATTAGCATATTAAGCAACAGAGATAAAATACATTACTTAAAAATATTTTATTAAGCCAAAAGCAGGAAGAAAAAGAGGAAAGGTAAATAAGAGGCATATATTATAAATAGAAAGCAAAGGGCAATATGATAGATTTTAACCTAGCTATATCAATGATGCAGTAAATCTAATGGTCTAATATTCCAATTAAGAAACAGAGGTTGTTAGGTTGGACTTAAAAAAATAAAGGACACAAATAAATATATGCTATCTACAAGAAACACACTTCAAAAAAAAGAAAAACAAATACGTTAAAAGTAAAAGGATAAACAAAGATATGCTTCATAAACATTATAAAAAATTAAGGGTGAGTGGTTAAATTAATACTGAGCAAAGCATATTTCAGAGCAAAGCATATTATTGGGGATAAAGGTCATTTGACAATAATAAAGGCTTGGGTTCATAAGGAGGTCTTAAACTTTTATGAACAAAAAAAACCAGCTTCAGAATACACAAAGCAAAATCAAATAAACAAATCTACATTTGTAGAGACATATTTCAATACCTCTATAGAAATAACTGCTAGAACAAGGCAACCCGAAACCGCGAAGGACATAGAAGATTTGAACAATGCTATCGACCGACCTCACCTACTGTGACCCTGCAGAACATTACACAACAGCAGACTACACATTCTCTCCATGTGGACACAGAAGCAAGGTACATGTGATTCTTGGCCAACGTGGAAATCTCGGTAAGTGTGAAGTGATGAACCCCTTTTAACTGCAGCATGTGCAAATGTGCTCCACATCATTAGCGATTGGAGAAATTCAACCTGAAGCCACCGGGAGACCCTCACGGAAGTGGAATGGCTGGTCGAGCCCAGTGTTGTGGAGCACACAGAAGATCCGCATGAAAGCTCTCCTATGCGGCCGGGGCCGTGTGAAGTGAAGCGCCTACCTTGGGGAAAGGTATGACCGTTGCTTGAAAAGTCGAAACATACATGACACATGTTCCAGCATTTCTACCCCTACTAATTAAGAAAAATCAAAGCCGCCTTCACCGGGTAGCTCAGTTGGTTGGAGTGTTGACCTTATATGCCAAGATTTATGGTTTGATTCCCATTCAGGGAACATTTAAGAATTAAGCAATGAATGCATAAATAAGAAAAACAACAAATTGATGTTTCTTACACTCTCTTCCTAGCTCTTCTTTTTCTCTTCCTAAGGAAAAATAAATCAATAAAATTAAGAAAAAAAGAAATATTGCCTAGCCGACATGGTTGAGTATCCACCTATGAACCAGGAGGCCACGGTTCCATTCCCAGTCAGGGCACATACCCGAGTTGTGGGTTCAATCCCCAGTAGTGGGCATGCAGGAAGCAGCCCATCCATGATTCTCTCTCATCATTGTTGTTTCTATCTCTCCCTCCCTCTTCCTTCTCTCTAAAATCAATAAAAATATTTACAAAAAAGAAATATTAAAGTCTATTGCTCCTAGAACTTGAAATAAATGCAATCACATTTCTCAGTCTGGCACTTTCTTCCCAGCACAATTACTCAGAGACGCGCACATGCCGTAGAACACATGGATAGCGCATGCCGCTTGATAGCATAACTGTGTCGAGATAGCAAACTGTTAAGCAAATAGATTCTGTGTTCCTAACTTAAAAAATATATCTTCTTAGGAACTAAAAGTCATGTTTGAATTCAGGAATATTTAATCATAGAAAAGATACCTTGCATCCTATTCTTCCGCTGCTATTTTAAAATCTGCCCTGAAGGTGGCAACATTGAATAATGTTCTGCACATTTTTCTAAATAAAGCTTTTGTGGCCACTTTTAATTAAAGTTATTTATTTTCATGTAAATCTCTCTCCCTTAGCCCCTATTTATTCTAATGTAAAATAATATATACACTGGATACCCAGTAACCTTGGATGGACATTTTGAAAGAAATCATTTGCAGCTTTGAAGAATAGAAGTTAACCTAGATAAAAGAATCAGGATACATCCACTCACATTTCCAAATGCTTAAGATCAGTTTTAAACACAACGTGTCTCCTGCCAAACAACTGATATCAATAGACACGCCTAACTTTAAGGGTAAAGGAATGCATGTTGTTTTGTGGTGAACATTTATTTTCCTGCTGTATGCGTTCGAATTCAGCACAATGTTTTCCGACTCTAATATATGCTAATAAAGGAATAGTTATTTTTGAAAGAGTTACTCTAATAACATAAAACAAAACAGAACACCACCACAGCTAAAATCAATTCTGCAATAAACACCTTTTCAAAGCTATCAACAACGCAGTGTGTGTGATTTTCGTACCTGGGTATGGATTGCTGTCATTTCTATTCTTCAGTTTTTTGGATCACAGCCACTTAATAAACAGCTACACTAATTTATATGCATCAGCTTTTCCAAAACCCCCCTGTGAAATAGGAAGGTGGCAACTGATGTCTCCCAGAGGTTAGCTGACTTATATATGATCCTTCAGTGGCCAAGCAAAAAATAGAACTATTTCTTATCTCTAGACAGGGACAATGGCTCGTGGTTATAATTCCATCATTATATTTATACACAATTCAAATTCTCTGCATAGTGCCAGGAGAGAAGTGGATGCCTGCTTTCCTACAATTTCACATCAGGAATTTGCTCTGTGTGCCATTTATGCTTCGGCTATAGGCTTGCGGGTGCTGTGCAGCAGGGAAGCATGCAGTGAGCACCCAATGCATGGCTTGTCACAGCAACATGCATGTCACTTTCCATTCCTTTCTTTAAGACACACTGAGAAAACTGCCTTATGTTCTTTTAGGAGGCCATTCTGACCCGGATGGGATTTTTCACAGATAATTATAGGATTATCTAGCGGAGAAGAGGTGTGGTCGGATGGTGTGGAGTTATCAGTAGAGCCAGGTGAAGGTAAGGGGCGGGAGGGAGGCAAGGGTTGCAAGGAAGGCAAGGAGGATCCTGAGTGTGGGCAGCGGGGAGGGAGGTGGACCGAGCTGTGGCTGCCCGAAATGGATGGAGGGAGAAGGAGCAGGTGCGGGGAGAAGGAACCCAGCCACGCCTCACAGGCTTTTTCCAGTCCACACTGAATTCACTTTCTATGGAGCAAGGCATTTGATCTATTTTCATTTTCAGTACCCACAGGTTGTTGTTTTTTTCTTAAAGTAGGACATTCTTATCCATTTCTTGGAATTTACCTGAAAACCCCCGAAACGCTAATTTGTAAGAATATATGCACCCCTATGTTAACTGCAGCATTATTTACAATAGCTAAGATTTGGAAGCAACTCAAGTGCCCATCAGTAGAGGAGTGGATAAAAAAAGCTGTGGTGGATATACAGAATGGAATCTTACTTAACCAGAAAAAGGAAGGGACTTTTACCCTCAGCAACAGCATGAATGGATCTGGAGAGTATTATGCTACGTGAAATAAGTTCATGTGAAACACAATACCATATGATTTCACTCAGATGTGAAATCTAAGGAACAAGCAAAACAGAGACAGACTCATAGAGAGCAGGCAGCTCATTCTGGTGGGGCGGGGTTTGGGGTGGTGGAGGGATTGAGCAAACAAGAAGAAAAAAAGAGGAAGAACTCCTGGTCAGGGACATCGGTGTGATGATTTTGGGGGTGGGGGCTGGGAGAGGTGGAGGGGGCAGTCAGTGGTGATGGATGGATTGACGTGGGGCAGTAAACACACAACACAGATGTACAGACCAGGTGTTGTAGAGTTGTGCACCTGAAACCTGTACTATTTTGTTAGCCAGTGTCACCCCGATAAATTCAATAACAAAGAACAAATGATAAACACATTAGATCTTCTTTCAAAGGAAGTAAGTTTTTTAGTGATTATGAAAAAAATTACAGCTTAACTTTTATAAAATAATATATAACACATATCACATGTAAGTACATATAAATAGTAAAGTGTAAATAGTCTGTAGTGTGTCAAATATACCTGTTAATTATGCTTTAACAAAAAGTGTATCATTCTGCACTATGTATATTGTATTTTTAAAAATATATATATTTTATTGATTTTTTTACAGAGAGGAAGAGAGAGGGATAGAGAGTTAGAAACATTGATGAGAGAGAATCATCGATCAGTTGCCTCTTGCATACCCCCTCCTGGAGATGTGCCCACAACCAAGGTACATGCCCTTGATGGGAATCAAACCCAGGACCTTTCAGTCCGAAGGCTGACTCTCTATCCACTGAGCCAAACCGGTTTCAGTTGTATATTGTATTTTTAGAGTATTAAATTAAAACATTTAAAATAAAGTTCTGGCTAAGTTACATATTTTTTCATATTGGAGAAAGCCCATCATTTTCCGTTTCCCGTGAAGAATTTTTTGGGTATTATCTGAAATGACTCACGACCAGCCGCGGGTACCATAGTCCAGAGAGGAACAAAGAGGGATTTCTTTCTGATAAATGAATCGCTTCGAAAATAGCAGGGGTGAGAGTCAAACAAGAGATCGCCAAGTTCCAGACGCAGAAGACCAAAGTGGATTCTTGCTAACGGGCAGCCCGTTCCCGGGGAAAGACTGTCAGATATCAGGCAGGAATGGCGCACGGCCTAGGAGAGAATGCAGAGATAAGGGCAGAAAGAATACTTTTTTTTGCAAAAAATGCAATAATGAGCCAATTTCTCAGCAGGACCTGGTTTTACAGTGGGAAGGTTTTTAAGGCCTCTAATGTAGCATTCTATTGTGTCAGAGATGTCTGTGCTGAATAGTTAATGTCTACATGCTGTAAAAATGTACCGGCCACACAGAACTGGCAATATACACTGTTTTAGCGGTGGGCTGTAGGGTTTGATTTTTTAAAAATTGATTTACATTTTTGCTTTTGTCCCATTCAGGGGTAGATTCAATGCTTTAAAATACTCATTCCTGAGGAGTCTGTGGCCATTTACACATTTCAGCCCTTCACATCCTCAGCGAATTCCTCTCTCTGTGTATAAAAAAAAAATCACAATGTGTATTCATTCGATTATATTGTTTCACTTTTTGTGATGAGTAAAAGCTTCCCTGTAGGAAGGCAGAGCGCTTGGGTGGTCGCGGCTTTCTCTGTCAGTATCATCCTAAACCTCTGTGTAAGTAAGCAACCAAGAGTGGTTGAAGCTGCTTTGTTATTTTTACCAACTGAATGTAGATATTATCTTCTGTTCACTGCATAAAGACATGCAGTTATTCTGGGGACTTCTAAGCACCTTCATCTATATTCTTTTGTTAAAAATATATTTTTATTGATTTTAGAGAAGGAGAGAGGGATGGAAACATTAATGAGAGAAAATCATTGATGCGATGCCACCTGCACTGAAGACTGAGTCCACAACGGGGGGATGTGCCCTGAATGGAACTGTGGCATCCTGGCTCATAAGTTGGCACTCAACCACTGACCTACACCAGCCAGGCCATCTGTATTTTTAATGCTATTTTCTCCAACCTTTTTTAAAAATATATATTTTATTGAGTTTTTACAGAGATGAAGAGATAGGGATAGAGAGTTAGAAACATCGATGAGAGAGAATCATTGATCAGCTGCCTCCTGCACACTCCCCACTGGGGATATGTCCGCAACCAAGGTACATGCTCTGATCGGAATCGAACCTGGGACCCTTCAGTCCGCATGCTGACGCTCTATCCACTGAGCCAAACCGGTTTTGGCCCTGAGCCAAACTGGTTTCGGCTCCAACCTTTTAGGTTTAACGGTATGCATCTATAATTTAATAAGCATCACTCTGACATAAGAGTGACTGGTACATGGTCACTCACCAGTGGATACCGGTGAATTTAAGATTTAAGATTATTCAAACCATTCACCATAATCATGTAAAATATGGAATTTAGATGGCAATATGTTTATGTATTTATTTTATGTATTCTATTCTAATAATATTTTATGTATTTCTAATAAAAACACAATTTTCCTTTCTTCAACAAAACCGCTGGTGGAGAATGGAAAAGGAAAATAGTAAATTTCACAGAATTGTTGTAATTCGGCTTTAAAATAGAATGTCAGCTAGAGTACTTATTTTAAATTAACATTTTTTAATAGAGTTATGTATCATCTCAATTTATTCATACTTTCCTCCTAAGGGTTCAACCTATTTGGTAGGCTTACTGTAAAGGAGATTATCTGACGGGCTCTATCTGGATTCAAGCTTTGACTGAGAACAAGTAATTTCATCTCTGTTCATTATTACCAAACATGACAGTTCACGATAATAATTTTCCTCTTTTCATCATAAAAAAACACTGCAAGTTAATGAGCTATCCATTACATCATGCTTTTAATTTTCCCAACTAAAATCGAAACCTATGCACCTACAAAATATTCTCGTTACATGGTAGTATCAGTAAATACAGTTAGCCAGTATTTTGAGAGTGACTGTCGTAATTGGTTCTTTTTGATAGGAATAATCTGATCATTTCGAAAAGAATGTTATCATCTGTCTCACAGCAAAGAGAGTAAAATGAATAGGACATGTTTTGCTGGAATTTTAAGAAGCAACTGTGAAAATCGACAGAATGTGAATGAAGATAGATGGTTGGAAGGCAAATGGCAATAACTCAAGTTAAAAAAAAAAGGTGAAGTGGAAGACCAGTCACATTTCTTAGAATGCTCTCCTCTTTTTCTACAACAATTAGGAAACTCACTTCAAAAATATTTTCCCCATAAAATCATTTTTTTACGTCAATTCAAAATTATCTTGTTTAATATATAGGAACATCTTCAATTACGCTTACTTTGCATCTATGGGTTTATCCTATTAACATTTTATTTGAGCTTCATTTTTTCTTAACTTCGTCATAAGTTATGAGATGGCATTTTATTTTTGTCTTTGCATATGCACACTTTGCATGGTGCCCCACACGCGATGCTGCTGAAGGTAGCATCATTGTTAGCTAACTTCACAAAGCGTTTTGCTAGAAAACAGATGGATTTTGTTTGGGGGTTATTCTTTTCTTCCTCTTCTCAGATACTTTGTCTTGGGAACCTACTAATGATCTCTGTGCATACTGTCTTATTTAAATCTCACAGCGGATATATGAGATTGGCACCTTCTTACACAGATACTGTAGATGAGAAGACTGACGCAGGTGAATTACATTGTCTCGAGCCACAGGTGTAGTAAGTGTTAGACATGGAACTCTACATGGATTGGTTAACTCCAAAGCCCATGCTTGTACCCATTATCCTGTGCACCAGTGTTTTCCAAACTTCTCTCATGATGAGAATCACCTGGTGGAGTTGTTAAAATACAGATTCCTGAATCCCAACTAAGAAGTGCTTAACTAGAATTTTTGGGAACATATAGGTAAAACTGCATACTTAACTAGAATTTTTGGGAACATATAGGTAAAACTAGTTAAGTATACAATTTTACCTATATGTTCCCAAAAATTCTAGTTAAGCACTTCTTAGTTGGGATTCAGGAATCTGTATTTTAACGACTCCACCAGGTGATTCTCATCATGAGAGAAGTTTGGGAAACACTGCTGTACACAATGACAACTCTTCCAAGCAATATAAAAATGTGAGGTTTTAGTGAACACTGGCCCATAGCCCCAAGGAGTCTTCTCACGTATTGTACACCAAATATATGTTCTGGATTTTTTCTCTTAAATTTCATCTTTGCACCCAATTAAAAACTGTTTGGTCTCTATGTTGTTCCAAATTGAGAGATAATTTCTCTACATCTTCTAAGGTCACAACTGGCTAGTCTGATAAACTATTTGTGGTTGGAAAAAAAGTAAGAAAGAAAATAAATCCTTTAGCACCACAGAGCAGATTCTGATAAGAAAACAGCCTGGTTTTGATCAGTGCGGTCACTGTTGGAAGTTCCAGGTAACACGGAGGAGAAGGCACTGTCTCATGCTCCTGAGGCAGGTCATTTACGACAACTGGAGTCCAGTGTAGCTATTTAAATCACACCCTTCAGACAAGCACTGGGGAAATCAGATGTTGACAGCTACTGCAGCATCTATATTTAGTAAATGAAGTGTACGTAACATAGCCTTAGCATCCAGGAGCTCACAGTCAATGTGAGAGAGAAAAGAGGAGGGAGAGTCTGATAGAAACTCAGGGATGAACAGAATCGGTTGCCATGAGAGCACAACAGAGAGGGAAATTACCAGGGAAAGCTGTGGGCTGAAAGGTGACATTTGAGTTAAATTTTGTTCAATAAACAGGGTTTTGCCAAGGACACTAAGGGAATTCTGTGCATTTGGCATGTGCAAAGCTTTTACATGGGATCTGGTGTTGGGGAAATGGACAGTTCTTAAGATGGCTGCCCAGGAGGGTGCCCAATATTGGATAGTTCCATGCAGTTCGGAATCTTCTGGAAATAATTAAGGACAAGCAGGAATGGAGGAATGTGAGAGTCACATCAGACCATTAGATCTTCTGTACTGTTCCAAAGACAAAGTGGAACTTAATAATTTCTTAATTTAACTTAATTCTTATTTTAAATTAGTAAAAGTGTAGTAAGTGCTAGACATGGAACTATATATGTTCCATATGCAGTGTATAAAAGTTGTCTAATAAAAATACAATTATTTTCAGACCCATATGCAGTTTATAGAAGTTGTCTTACCCCAAGTTTGAATTAAAGAAAAAATAACTAGGCACAATGTAAATTGTGCGATAATTTATTAAGTGCTTGCATGGTGTCGGATACTGTGACTATCAGTTATTATGGACACTTCATTAGATCCTCACAAATTATGAAGTAGTAATTTTCTGCTTCTCACACATAAGAAAATGGAGACCCATCCAAGTTTAATTAACAGCACAAGGGCCAAGTAATGGTAGTTTTAGGAATCATACCCAACATTTTTATAGCAGACATACTCTTGTGTTCTTTGACTTTTTTGTAAAAGTAATACTCAGTGATTTAGCAATAAATGAATGAACTTAATCTACCACCTCTGGATATGAATTTAAGAGATATGGGGAAAATGTGAATATAATTTGGTAATTTTTTTTCACAAATAGAATTGTATAACCTCTGAATGACCATAATAACTCTATCTTCAAAGGTCCCTTAGAGGCCAAATGCAATTACTTGAAAGTACTTTGATCTCAAGATAACTTTTGAAAATCTCTGGGTTTAAAAAAAACACAAATGGAAAGCTTTTTTTTTTTTTGTTACAATAAATTATAACCAAACAGGGAGGTTAATGTAAATTGAATAGTCAAATCAGGAAGTAATCAATTAATCTGAAGTGCACTCTGGAAAAACACACACGTTAATAATGGCTAATTGAAATGGTTACCAAGAACCTTTAAATATAAAGTCCCAAATGAGGAGGTCAATAATGACTACCGCCAAGCGAAGGAAGCCGGTCAGAGAAAGACAAGCACTATACGATCTCACTCAGATGTGGAGTCTAAGGATCAGGATATATATAGATCAACAGAACAGAACAGAGAACCCAGGAAAAAAACATATATAGTTATCAGTCTATCCCAACTTCTGTGGCTTGGTTCATTGTACTTTGTGACTAATTTGTAACTTGTAGGTTTTACTCTTTTTCTACCCAAAAAAACGGTTTGGATGTACAGTAACATTTTTATTGCTATAAATCACTTCAAATATATCCTAGTTAATGAAAATGTTTTCTACATGCTTGGTTTTAGTAACATCTTGAACCATCCCCTTTTCCATGCAAATCTGTAATGATTACACTTTCTTTTGTTTGACATAAAAATCTATATACTATTTCGATAACAGCAAACTTGTTGTCTTGTTTAAATCTTATGTGTAAGAGCCCATCACTCCTATACTTAACCTATCAATTTAGGAGTTATGTTAAAATCCCCCACTACTCGTAGCTTAATCAAGTTGTCCTTTCATTTCTAAATGTTTGGTTTATTTCAAAGTAATGTTAGTTACTTAAAGATTAATGACTATTCTACCATAGGAGTTGCTTCTTTTATCTTCCCTCTGTCTATGCTTTGCATCTTCAATTCTTTTTGTCTTCCACTAATTTGTTTTACTCTCATTTGTTATTTCTATGAATCAGTGTTAGGCATGGAGAAAATTGCATAT
Organism: Vespertilio murinus; assembly: GCA_963924515.1. Classification (NCBI taxonomy): domain Eukaryota; kingdom Metazoa; phylum Chordata; class Mammalia; order Chiroptera; family Vespertilionidae; genus Vespertilio; species Vespertilio murinus. Next base: position 6,659,560 of record OZ004719.1, on the reverse strand, counting down.
GCTCTAATAAAACTGTGTATGCTCCAAAAACCCTAATACATTTTATTTATGATTCTCTCCAGGTTTAAGTCTGGATAGTTCCAAGAAAGATCTTTTGCTTGATGATTTTATTCTGAGAAGAAAGAGGTAAACTAGCCCGGCCAGTATGGTTCAGTGGTTGAGTGTTGACCCATGACTCAGAAGGCCATGGTTTGCTTCCAGGTAAGGGCACATGCCTGGGTTGTAGGCTCGATCTCCAGTAGGGGGTGTGCAGAAGGCAGCTGATCAATGATTCGCTCTCATCATTTATGTTTCTATCTCTCTCTCCTTCTCCCTTCCTCTCTCTGAAATTAACAAAAACATTCTTATTTTTTAAAAAAACATGTAAATCACAAGTACTGAAATAAAGCCATATAAATAATTATTATAAATCTTTGAAAATACTTTAGAATATTTGGACATCTGGTGTTTGCTATAATTTTCTCTTTCTTTTATTATAAAACATTTAGCAATAATCTATACTGTTGTCAGTGCTTAAAATGCTTTCTATACATGTGAACACATCTATCTTTTTACTGTGATGAAGAACTGAGATTTGGAAAGCAATGACTGACCATGTTGACCTAGCCTTATGTGAGCTACAAAAAATATTTAGGGCACATCAAAGTGTTTGATTTTTTTGAAGTCTATTTTAAAAAAACCCATGTCTATTAGAAAACACAGATTTTTAAATCCCAAAAGAAAATTAAAGCAAATGTGATTTGCATTCTCTGTCACCTAATTCTTCCTACATCTTCCATTGGAATTTTCACTAAGTTAACTCCAATCATAGGAAGAGATGAATGGTGCATTGATTCTTTTACATGTAACATGACTGACTTGAATATTAGAGTGAGGGCTGAATGATAGAATTGATGTGTCCAGAGCAGGTTTACACACTGCATTCCAGATCTACGTTTCCTCTTTCACATTTAAAATCACCTATCCCGAGATGGAAGGAAAAACTACTGTCCTCATTTTAAGAAGAGGTTATTGAGTGTAGAGTTAGCAAACATTGCTTTATAGTCAAGCCAGATATCAAAGTAAATTTTTCTAACACTCATAATTCTTTTTTCAATAACATAAATATTCTCTTGATTGATTTAGCATGAAAGTGTAAGTCAAAAATTTTTCTAACATTCAGAAAAAGGAAAACCACAGTGAGGAGACCATGTAGGAACCCAGAAGATTATATGTCCTCGATGCAGGCAATATGTTTGTGGAGGTTAAAGCTGCAATTTATTATTTTGGCTCTAACGTATAGGGTGTCTCTCCAGAATGCATATACACTAAGCAGCTGATAGCTCACTTGACGTTTTTTTCTTTTCATATCTAACCCATTGGAATCAATAATCATTCCAAGTGTGTACACATTTTTGGGGACACTCTGTATATGACTTTCCTGATTCCCAACTCTTGTTAAAAACCAAAGTGATCGTCATCATGAATGCCATTTGCTTTCACCCTCCTATGGCTCTGTTTGTGTGCTTCCTGCGAGAGAGCCCCATAGAGCAACGCACATTAACTCACTCAGACACGACGCCCTGCAAACTGCCTGTGAGAATGAGAATGAGAGTATTCCTCATCAGCTGCCGACTGAGCTGCCACCGCTCCAGGATAAATTAGGCTGTGAATATTAAAGAGAAGTAACAGAGTGCTGTGTCACACGGTTTGTTTGTTTTTTATGCTAAGAATGGGTTTAATTTGCCCTCTCCTCTGTTTGCATAAAGGAAGCAAATCGGAATTTGCAAAATTCAGCAGGCCTGTCTGGACACCAAGGTCCTGTTCATCATTTGTTTGCCTCACAGTGTGTTTCACACGGGAGACTTTCATGATCACCTTTGAAAAAAGCACCCTTCTATTACCCAACAATGGGCAGACAGAGCTCCAAAATCTGCCATGGTGGTTCTCGATGAGTTCCACAAAAACATATTACCACATTATGCTTCAATGATCGACAGCTTTTTACTTACAATTTACGGCACAAACAGGATTGTGTGCAGTTATATTAACTAGTCTAATAAAAAGGTGGCATTAAGTGCTCACATTATTATTAAAAGTCCTCTTGCTGGATTCTCCGCATTTGCATGCATAATTAGCCAGAAGATTCAGATGACAGTGCTGTGACATCTGCCAGCTAATATAAAAGCTAATATAACACGAGGACGTTCAAACACCGGGAAAGGGGTGTGCCTTTCAAAGCACTGTCAGAGGTGATGCAGAAGGAGCCATGTTAAAATACAGTAGGCAGCAGGAATCATAACATTTTTGTGATTTGGGGACTACTTAAAGGTAAGTCCTTATTTATGTAGATTCTCCTTGATTGTCTTCTGTGTCTACATATGATCTTGGGCAATTTTAATTTGGATTTATATCTTAGGGAAGAGTTTAACTCTTGTGCAATTATGCCTGACAATTTGGGTCCTTTCGTTCGAATGCGTTGTGTGGTAAATTAGTACACGCTAGGTTCATCTCACCAATGGATTGGAACCCTTCCATCCTGGCATCAAATGGGAAAATGAAAAAAGTGCAACCATAACAAAGAATTTTAATAGGCTCCCATCAATCTTCTATAGCTCTTCCTGGATGTGAGTCTAGTATATCTTCTTTCCACCCTAATTATAATGTTGATGACAACAGTATAATTTGTCACGCAAAGCAGCCGGGATGCTACACACCAGTCCAAGATCAAGTTTGCTGGTTGGAATTCTGACACCACAGCAAAGACTCCGGGTTCTGCGGAGCCTCCTACTCTTGGAACCCGGAAGATGTCACTTTCAGTTCAACACAGACTCAGGCCCTCTTTCCCCCTTTCAATCTCAGCTATTCCTGCTTCCAAGGACTGAAGGCGGCAGAATACAGGCTCCATGAGAATGGCACTGCGTGCTTGGGCCTGGTTTACAGTGCATTTGAAGGACACCTTCTCGTTGTCTGCTGCGTGGAATAAAAAAGTCAGCCTTGCCCAGCTGGTGGCGCTCAGTGGTTGAGTGTCAACCTAGGTGGGAACCAGGAGGTCACGGTTCGATTCCCTGTCAGAGCACATGCCCAGGTCATGGGCTTGATCCCCAGTAGGGGGTGTGCAGGAGGCACCCGATCCATGATTCTCTCTCATAATTAATGTTTCCATCTCTCTCTCCCTCTCCCCTCCTCTCTGAAATCAATGAAAATATATATTTTTAAAAGTCAGCCTTTCAAAGGGATACAATGGTCACATTTTCATACCCCAACCCACCTGTGTCTCTCCCCAGGAGACTGACATTTCATCTAATATTAGAACTCAACAATATTTGTCAGCTGATTTTGCTGGAGTTTGCCCCGGTTCTAGGGAGACTAGTTAAGGCCTCTCAGATGCTCAATGTAGCCTCCAACTGCATTTATTCGTTCAGAAATATTCTCAGTGTATAATGCGCAGGGCTCTGGCTTGGAGTGAAATAGACCACAGTGGACATGTATACATTCACCCTCTGGCTCCACACTTGGCATTCAGGTTTCAACTGCTACAGAATATACACACACACATGAAAATCATTCATTTGTAATTCTTTCTGGATTTGTCTAATCTTCCCATCTTTTAGGCTACTAATACAAACCCACCCCATGCATCAGAGTGAATGTGGTCCATATTGAGACATAAAGTCAGGAGAGCAGGAGCTGCGTTTTTACTCATTATTTTTTACTAGAGTTCCAGTGCATGACATTCGTGCACTGGGGGAAGAAGGTGATCCCTCAGCTGGGCCTGTGTCCTCTCAAAGTCTGGGACCCCTCTAGGGATGTCCAACTGCCGGCTTAGGCACACTTAAGCCGGCAGTCAGACTCCCCCCCCCTCTAGGGGTCCTTGGTGCTGCCGCAGAAGAGCGAGAGGCTCCCACCACCGCCACTGAGCTTGCCAGCTGTCAGCCCAGCTTCTGGCTGAGAGGTGCTCTCCACATGGGACCTCACTGATCACCAGGGGGCAGCTCCTGTGCTGAGTGTCTGCTTCCGGGTGGTCAATGAGCATCATAGCAACTGGAAATTATGCTGTTTGGTCAATCTGCATATTAGCCTTTTATTATATAGGATGAGGTCAGGTGCACAATGTTAGGAGCAGAAAGAGGGTTCATTAGTTTATAAAATGCTTCTGCTTACCAGCTGGCGCATTGGAAGGCAAGCCTCACTATTTCTATCTAATAATAAACATGGTTTAGGAAAAAGCATTTCAGTACTCAGCTCACGGTCTAAGAATTTTGCTCTGAAAACCTTTTCAAGTCCATTTCTCTTCTTCCTTTTCTTCTCTTTTTTCCAGTTGTAATAAAATGCTGCCTTTGACACTGTCCGCTGGGGATGGAGCTGATGTGCCTCAGATACTGTCTGTTCAGTGAATGCACAGAATACATTCCTTGGGGTTTATAGATTCTTCAGCATTAAATGCATTCCACAAAGTTCATCTGATCCTTCCCAGTTTAATCCTCTAAACACTAACCTGATGTTTCATAGACAACAAGTCACAATTTTAAATATTATTATTAATTATTCACAGAAGAATATTGTTTGCTTCGTAATAAGTACTTTAAAAATGAAGGGTGAGTGAGCAAATGCATTGCATTTTATAAGAGCCGCAGTGAGTTGCAGCATACAATACCAACACTGGAGATGAACAGTGCATCTACGAAATGAAGCCTGGCTTTGCATCCATTTTTCTATTATTCCATATTCCAGAATTGGCTTTCAATAAGATCACCATGACTCCTTCCTGATCTCTCTTCTATGCCATGGCAAAATGTCTGTAAGTGTTTCAAATACGAGGTCTTGTGGTTTAGCTAAAATAGCATGGGGAGTGTCATTTCCAAAGATGTTCAAATATACCAATTTACCTTTCAAGCTTTAAAATGCCGCTACATCCTGAAAATTTATTCTATTTATTAGAAGCATCTTTCTCCGCGGGGAAGGGACATTGAAGGCCCTAGTTTAAAGATTTGCTAATTTCTGTGACATGGTTAAAGTGCTCTTAAAAATAAGATGATATGTATCTACATCTTATTCTTACTTCCCCCGCAATTTTTACTTTTTAAAAAAATTTTACAAAAAGTAAAACAAGTTTTAAGAATTTTCCTTAAATGAAACCAAAAGAAATAAAGTTATTTATACTGACCATAGGACCCTCATGACCCTGGTATGCTTACATAATTAGGAGAGGAGTCCAAAATCTCAACTCCATCTTGTACCCGAAGGCCAGTCCATTGCTTAAAAAAAAAATCAATAGTCTAAAGGAAATTGTCACCACACTGGAATAGGCCCCATCGTTTCACATGCATCGTTTGATTTATTGAGACATTCTCTGGGCTAAATATGGAAATCCATCTCTCTTGTCATGTCAATTTTTTAAAATATATCTCAGACCTTTTTCACAAGAAAACAATATAGCTAATTCATCCAAAGCATTAATCAACACTCATAACGACAGGTAGCTTATATGCCTTTAGAATGTGCTAAGTGGCTTTGCATCCAATTTCTCCTCTGATTTATCCTAACAGCTCTGAGAAGCCAGGCGGTCCCGCCCAGGACCCCCCATTTCTGCAGCCAGTGAAACTCACCCACAGAGATGTTAGTGATTTGCCGAAGGCTCGCAGCCAGCCCCCAGCTGACTTGGGATTTGAAGCTAAATATTCTGAAAAAATTTGAGTGCTTTACACTTCATTCCCCTCATAAAAGTACAATATCCAACAGTAGTTAATGACTGCTTTATCTTTCTTTCCAAATTTATACCCTGCTTTTTATAACAAAACTTGACAAACCTTCACATATATATATATTTTTTATGGGAGATCTCGCATTTACTTTATAATATGAAATGGTCCAAGCTCATGCATGGATGCCCTGGTGAAAATTTAGGTTTAAGGAATAGCACATTAAAATGATATGCTGGAATACATCATTTTCACTCTCACTGGGGACAGTGGTCATAGTGAACAATCCCCAAACAATTTAGCCAAGAAAAATAAATGAGAGAGAAAGAGAAAGAGAGAGAGAGAGAGAGAGAGAGAGAGAGAGAGAGAGAGAGAGAGAGAGAGGGAAATTATTCTACTTATTTATACATTCATGGGTTGATTCTTGTATGTGTCCTGACCAGGAGTCATCCCACAGTCTTGGTGTATTGGGAGGATGCTCTTATCAACTGACTTACCCAACCTGGACAAGACAAATATTATTATTTGGTTATACTTGTTTGGGAGCAAACGTATGATGTTAACTATGTTATCTAATCATTTTAAATCAGAAATTGTAGCTCAGACCTATGGGAAGGGTCCCAGCCCTCCCTTAACAACCAGTGGGTTATGTTGTATGTGGGTCACACCCCTCAACTACCATTGGGAGAGATTAGAGGTGGGACCGACCCCTCAACAACCATTGGATGAGGTTGAAATTGGGTCCCGCCCCTATACTACCATTGGGTGATGTTGGAAGTGGGTCCCGCCCCTCAACTTCAGCACACAAATAAATTACAGAAATACAGAACTCTCTGAATAACCCCTACTTTTAGGCCCAGCCCCTTTGACTGATCTTCACTTCCTCTTCACTGCTCATGCCCAATCTACCCTCAATGACCCGGGGCAATTGTGTCTCCCCAAAGCATTTATGCACCCCCCCACTCCCAGTTCCGCCTTCCTCCCATTACCAGGAGGCACTATGTGACTCTCTCCCAATGCTCAGACTGTGGGATGGAAATCACAGCAGGTGTACAGTGAAGACCCTGGCAGACACCCCAGGATCCTGGCCACCAAGGCCAACATTAACAGGGATCCACGGATAAATCGTGTTGGTACCACATGTTCTGACTCTGTGCAATGAGCATGCTCCACACATGTGGTGCTCTTCCCTAAACCCCAGTCTATATTGAGGAAAACATCAGAGAATCCTTGAAAACACAGGACCAGCATGGTACAGCCAGACTCTCAGGGTGGCCATGAGAGTGGGCAGCTGCAAAGCCTGGAAAAGTCAGACAAGGGAATGAAAGCTGGGTCTCTGTGGGATGCTGCTTCCTGAGAGACAGCACCCAAGCCCACAAGCCGAGTCTTTATTTTGTAGCAGATGCCACAAAGCAAAGTAAGGACTTGGTCAAGATGTTTACAGCATTCTCAAGGGTTTTGATCCTACTCTATTACATGCACTTGATCAAACCTGGTTTACTTGCAGCCTACATCACTCAGGCAAGTGGGGCCACGTGTTCAGACCAGAGGTTCAAGTTTACAACTCTAGCTGTTGGCTATCATTGTGCTGGGAGGCTCTGCCTTTCCAACCTGGGACAGGCACATGGCCAGGATAGCACTGGGTCCTTTCATGAGTCCCAGTCTTGAACCTGTCCCAATGCTGTAGCCCCTCTCCACACAGCACCCTCCAAGCTAGTCAAGTTCATAAAAACAAGGACCACTGAGAGACACTGCACAGAGGGGGCTTAATGCAGTGTGGGGTTCTGGGTTAGATCCTCCAATAGAAAAAGGCTATTAGTGAAAGACTAGGGAAACACAAGTCTCTAGTCCAGTTCAATCACGGCACCAGTGTTCACTTTGGCAGCCCTGGGTCATGGAGGCTGTGAACAACAGGAGAGACTAGCTATGCAGACCTGTGGGCAGGAACCCTGTACTTTCTATGCAATTGTGGGATAAACTTAGAATTATTCCCAAATAAAAAGTTTTATATTTAAAAATAAATTAACAGTTCTGGCCAATAATGTTCAGTGGGAAGAGCATCAGCCCAAAGCCGTGTTTGTGGGTCCCACCCATCAACTACCATTGGGTGAGGTTGGAATTGGGTCCCACCCCTCATCTACCATTGGGTGATGTTGGAAGTGGGTCCCACCCCTCATCTACCATTGGGTGAGGTTGGAAGTGGGTCCCACCTCTCAACAAGCATTGGGTGATGTTGGAAGTGGGTCACACCCCTAAACCATCATTGGGTGAGGTTGGAAGTGGGTTCCGCCCCTCATCAACCATTGGGCGATGGTGGATGTCTGTTTCACCCCTCAACAACCATTGGCCGTGGTTGGAAGTTGGTCCCACCCTCCCTATTATTTTGCTTATGACTGTCTTCTTATTTCTTTCATTACTTCATGTGTTTAAAGCACTCTCACCATCCACATTCCATTTACTTAATATAATCATCATCTGACAATATTTGAAACCAATTCTCATTCATCATGCATTTCGCCAGGGCTTCCCATGAGTAATTCGTATTGATGTGGTGATCATCTTCAGAGAGCCAGCTCATGTTCCCTATGCACAGGCCAATACAAAAACACTTGTTCACAAATAAATATTTGCTCTAATTCATCAGGTATTAATTACAGCTATTGAAGGATTCCTTTATTATTGATTCATTTTGAACTCTTTATTTATTTGGCAAATCCAAAGACGAATTTAATTTATTTTATATTTGCAGCTATTTTCATGTATATGCATTTCCATTTTGAAAATGTAACTTCATAAAAAGTCCGTTTCCCCATTTCTCTTAGGCTTTGGAGTTATAAAAGCTAATTCCTCAGTATTAAGAACTACTAAAAATAATTATTTAGATAGAGCACTCAGATATGCCTTTTTTTTAAAAAAAAAATCACACATGGGTATGAATAAGAGTTATTATTTTCCTGAACAGATATGGCATGTTATAAAGTTTTTATTATATAAAACTAGAAATAGCAGTTCAAGCAAAAAGCTGTGTGTTGGTACAATTATAATATTTCAGAATCTAAAATTCCTCTCTGTAAGAAAGAAGGTGGCTGTTGGCTGAAGCATTTTGTGCAACCTTAACGGGACATAATGCCCCGTTTTTTGTTCTGCTTTGAGAGGCAGCTTTTAAATGACTCAATAATAATTCTCTTTCTTCCTGTGGGATAAGACACTAGAAGCAATTAGAGGGTTTGCAGCAGAGCTACAATTTAAGGCTGAACAACTTGCCGGTCTAGAGACTATTCCCCCTTTCCTCACAATGAAACCATTGCTAGCTTTGTGTCTAGCAAGGTCTCCTGTTTTCAGTCAAGGAAAGAAATAGGAAAATGCATCTCTTTCTGTTCTTTGTCATAAGAGGTTTTGATCATTTCTACAGTAAAAAACAAAAGTAAATTCGTTAAGCCAGTCACATTACAGCTTGCCTCTGGAGTCCCCCAGGCCCCTCAGCTCGCCAGCCACCCAAGGCTGGCCTGAGGTACAGGCAAACCTTGGATGGCAGCTACCCAGCCACACAGGGACACCCTGGTGATATAATATATTAAGATAAGGCTTAGATTTGGTGTAATATAGATCTTATATAAGTATATAGAATCTAAAATAAGTTGTAATTGTGTGAAATTGTGTGAAAGCATTACAAAATGGAATGAAGGCCTGTACTCCATCTGACACCCTAGCATGTAAGCTTGAGTGGTGACAGGGCGAGGCAGGGACTGCACACAGACTGAAGACCTGGGAACGCCGCCGGCTGCGAACTACAGATAAGGACAGAAGGTCCACCACACCCTGGAATATGGACAGGCCAGCCCTGAACATAAGGACTATATAAACCAAGACGCTGAGAGCATCACTTAGGTGACCTCGCCTCCAACCGGACCACGTCTCTTCGTCTGTCTGATCTTCACTTCACGGTCTGTGACGCATCCGTTGCTGAGCCCGGAAGCCACCGAGCAAGGTAATAAATTGTGTCTCACTCCAATCTCGTTTCTATCTCTATTTGTCTCTGTGTGTGGGTCCGACCAAGGAAAACAAGTTGGGGGCTTAGGAGTTTTAGCTTGTAGAACTCAGACTAAGCTAGTTACCTGACTGACCTGCATGTTCCGAGCCTTGGTTGCGTAAAACTGGAACACCTGGGCTCAGGTAACCAGGGCCCGCTGAGGCTTGTGCTGCCTGCAGTGGAAGCAACAGAGGTGTGAATGGGGCGTTGCCTTCCCCTGATCGCTGGGGTCACCTCCAGCCCCTGAGGGCTCTTGGACTGTGAGAGGGGACAGGCTGGGCTAAGGGATCCCCCCTCCAGTGCATGAATTTTCATGCACCTGGCCTCTAGTGTATTTATAAAGATTGACAGAATTAATTCCTACAGAGCATGTAGAACAAAGCCTGGGCCATCATAAGCATGATTGGTCATGAGTGAATGAATCTCTAATATTAATCCATGGTAACAGAGATGTCCATGGAACATGTGTTTAACTCAAATCCCTGAAATGTCTCAGAGCTATAGTTCTTTTCCGCAGGCAGTACTTCTTGGTTATTTTTCAGATGCCTCACAAGTGGCACTGGGGAAAGAATCATGGCACCCACCACTAAGTGCTGCTTCTAATCCCTGCATATGGCCACCTGGCATTACAAAGTCACTCGTTCATCATCAGAAAGGCTTTCAATAGTACGTTCCAATAACTCTCCGCTATCAGGCCTTGCATTTCAGGGGTCCACGTGACTGCTATTCTTCATCGATTCATTCAGGAAATTGCTACTGTAGCTTGCTTTATGTGTGAAATTTTTAGATTTTTAACATAAAATTTTAAATGAACATTATCATACGTTAATGTGGATTTAAAAAAAAAGAAAGAAAGAAATAATGCCAGAATATTCCCTCGGGCTATTTAAACTAAGGTGCAAACAGATTCAGTACTGTTAAGATGCAAATGAACCCCATACTGCATTCTGATACAGCTGTATAAATGTTTGTATTTCTGTAAGCTTGATAATAATAAAGCTTTGAGGTTATTTTTATACACATATTTTCTAAAAACCCATTAACACCTTTCCCACCTGCTTGCATTCCGTGTTTTATGTTGTGATATTGACACAATGATGGGGTTCTTGCTGTACTCTGGCCTACACATTATTTTTAAGTGTGCTGCAAACTCATATGAATAGAGATTGAAGGAGTATTTTTAGGCAATTAAAAATGAGCATAAACCCAAGATTCCAAAGTGATGGCAGGAATTTAAATATTGCAACTGGAAGTTCAGGTCTTCAAAAGAATTGCTATTTCCTGTTTTGACAACTAAGATCTTAACTTTTATTTGTTTATTTAGTCATTTAAAAATATTTATATTTGAAAGTATTAAAGCATTACATATGCCCCTTTCTTTCCTCATTGACTTCTTTTAGCTTGCTACCCCATCCGCCTTCCCTCCCCCAACCAGACCCTAGGCCTTCACTGCACTACTACTGTGCTGTCTGTGTCCATGTGTTACACATATATGCATACAAGCTCTTTGGTTAATCTCTTCCTGTCCAACTCCCCTCCCCAACCTCTCCTCTGAGGTCTTTCTTTAGATCAACTTAATTGCAGTATAATTTCCATACAAAGAACAGATATATAAAGATATATAAAGGTTTTCTTTCTATCTCACTGGTCACACCTTTGTTTCTTTGCTGGCTTCTCATGCTCACCTTTATAGAAAAAGAGACGATACTGCAAAGTACTCTAGGGAGGGACCATATTAGCTCAGGATGCTACCAAACCATTCCTTTGTGTCTTAGACACTTTCTATGTTCCTATTGTGCCCTGGTTGTGAAAAAGCAGGATCCAGAAGATAATTTCCCTCTGTTCTGAGTTTTTAATTTTGTTGTGTTTTATTTACTTACTAGAGGCCCAATGCACAAAATTCGTGCACGAGTAGACCTTCCTTCCCTAGGCTTCTGGCACTGGCTTCCCTCAGGCAACCAGGACCCAGACTTCCCTGGTAGAGGAAGGCGTCACCGACCCGCTGCAGCCTCCCTCTGTGGGGTGATCATGGGGAGATGGCCAGGCCCTCGACCAATCGCATGGCACCTGCCTTGATTGGTCTGGTGCCAATGGGTGTCATAGTGTGGTCCCGGATGGTCATCCAGATGGCTGTCCTGCTGTACTGCCATTCGGTTGATTTTCATGTTATGCTTTTCTTATATAGGATTTTTTTTTTAGCACTACTGCTTGAGGTAGTTGGTGTCAAACTCCTGAAATTGACAAGGGTCAGACTCATCTTGGTGACAATGGCCATATTTGACTTGAGACAGAAAATAAGATTTGAAGTGGCACCTCTGTAAAGAAATTATTACCTACTCCCAAATCTTTCAAATGTGTCTTAGAGCTTTGAAGCATGCTATGAATAGAACACATCCTTCTGATATAAAATTGGTTGAGTCTACTGACATCATAGAACATGGAGATCACGTCAGTCATCTGTTATTGGTGACCCGACTCTGTTAAAAACAATTATTTTGTAAGCTCCTTTCTATATAAAACATGACCAATATTTTCAAATTTTATGGTTCTTCATCAATAAAAACAAAAACTAAATCCCAAAAAACAATGATTAGAAAAATTTGGTCTTTTTTGCACAAGGCCAGTTAATGACCTTAGGAATTCACTTTCATATTTACCATAGTAGAAAAATATTGTGTGAAACTATGCTATAGTAGAAAAATATGTGTGGAATTTAGTGTGATAAACACCTGTGTGTTGTTTTGAACATTTTTGGAAAAACATGTTTGTGAAGTAACTTAGAAGAGTATAGCCCATAGATAAGGACTTGTTTTGAACTTACTTTGGTAAAAAAAAATGTTTTTAAGTGCATACATGTGGCATGTTGATAGAAACTTGTTTTGCACCCTAACTGATAAACAATCTGGGTATATAATGGGGACCCAAACCAGAGGAGATAGATCAACTGATGATCCACACTCTCTATGCATCCTGCTTCACGCCAAATGACAGAAGAAGATGGCTGAAGCCCCGATAGAGCCTCGATCCAACTCCCCGAGATCCCGGATGCTAGAAGCTGGGAAGCTTTCCCTGCTGACCTGAATCTGGCCAGCCATCGGCAGAGACCACGTTGAAGCTGCTCCACCGAGGAAGCCACATTCTGGGATCCCGTTAAGCCTGTACCCACGGCACCAGGAATTTTGTGAGTTAATAAAGTGCTGTGTAATTTGCAACCGCATATATTTGTGTGACATAATTCCTCCGGAAGTTTTAACTAAGGTCAGATGATGATACCTATCCTCGGTCCTGCTTGCCTAGTCTCTTTGCTAGCAACTACTTCATGCCCAAACACCTGCATGGTTAAGTTTATCTCAAGGGATGCCATGAATAACAACACCCCATATACTCTACTCAAACAATACTCATGAAACAGAAAATGAAATTATATGCCCTAGCTGGTTTGGCTCAGTGGATATAGTGTCGGCCTGCAGACTGAAGGGTCCCAGCTTGATTCCGGTCAAGGGCACGTTACCTTGGTTCTGGGCACATACCTAGTAGGGGTATGCAGGAAGCAGCTGATCACTGTTTCTCTCTCATCAAAATTTCTAACTTTTGATCTCTCTCCCTTTCTCTCTGTAAAAGAAAAATCAATAATATATATTTAAAAAAAGAAAATGAAATTATAAATGAGATACTAAGTTCCTAGTAAGTGAGATAGTGAATTTTCCCATACTTTGAGCACGAAAAGTAAATTCTGTCACTGTGCTAAAGGGAACATAAGTGACTCCTGGGGTTTGGTAATAGGACTTCGTGTGTTTTACCTCCAGGTCATTTGGTAATTTTAAGTGACCCGTGGAGACTTAAATGTTTTATGCTGTTTTCTATCTCTGTGACAGCAGGATCAGAGGAAAGATGAATAAGAACAACCTTTAAGTATGAAAAAACACACATCCATAAATGAATATAAAAGAGCACTTCATATTCCTATCTCAAGAAACAGGTGACGAATATGTTTTGATTAAAACTTTTAAAATTATGAAAATTAACTAAACCCATGAAAGCATTGGGTCCTTGGTATATTTTGAATTTGGCCTTTAATGTTGAATTCTGAAGACAGTGAACCGATAAATTGGTGAAATAAGAATTAGAAAAATAGAATATTTACTAACTCTTATGTTAAAGCATACCAATGAAGGATACGTTTACTCAAAGTATATTACTAAAGAAACCTTTAAACAACAGATTAAAAAAAACAAACTTCAGTGCATTTCCTTTTCCTATAATTTAATATAAATTCTAACTCTAGCCCTTACTAAACCTCAAGGATGAAATGTAATGTAAGTCAGGTGAGGGGAAAAGCCAGCCAATCTGATTTTTTGCTGTTACCCAAGACACTGTTTCCAGTGTCAGGAGTCTATTTGAATTTGATCTGAGCTAAGGCTGCCAGATGTGGACTGAATTACACTGTCCTCCGTGGCCATTCAACTTACAGATCATAACTAATGGACACAGACTTCATAATTTGGTGAGCCAATCAGCTTGAGCTAATAATACTCCATTGTTTTGTTCTCCAGAGAACCAGACTTTTCTTGTCTAACTGGTACGAATTCACAGTACCTGCTCCTTCACCTCACTTTCTGCAATTCTCCCTTAAAATACACTTACTGGCAGGTCAATGACTCCATTCTGGAGACACTGGGAGCCCATGCTGACCATTTTTCTTTTCATAATATTATTTGATTATTTCGTTACCAACATAGACATCTTTGCACAAAAAAATGGTTCACTTTTTCCCAAGACAGACTGTGCTCTGAAATGACTATCATGAATGGATTAAGTAAATAGTGACTCAAAACTTTCAACTAAATTGAGTACACTGAACCGTGTTTGCTATAGAATCCTCAAATGTTAACTTCTTATGAAATGAAATATTTTCTGTTCCAATATGTTTAATGTTTCTATGTTACTGAAAAATAAAGAAACTCTGCTATTGAGAAACTTCTTTCATTCCTCATACTCAGCATTGTCAGTGAACCTGACATAAAAAGAGGGAGGGACCCTTTCACAGGTAAAATTCATTTTAGGTAAGTCCATGGCTTTTATTCTAGCTTAGGTGTACATTAGAATTAAGAATAATATGTCTTTTGACTTCATATTACTTGATGTGTCATATTTGTGTGTGCATACACACACACACACACACACACACACACACACACACACTAGGGGCCCAGTGCATGAAAGGAACTGTGGTGCCTATATAATGAAAATTAATAAAAACTCCTCCTCCTGTGGATGGAGAAAACATAAAAAAGCACATTTTCAAAATGCAATTCTATACGTAAATAAAATTATTGAAGAATCAAAAAACAAAAAATTAAGTAATGATATTTGGGATTACTTGGGGGTTTATGTTTATATCAATCTCACTTTACTTTCTATGTATAATGTGAGTTGGGGGTCAAGGTTCATTTTTTTTTTCCGTGTGGATGTTGTGTTATTCAGGTTTTTCTTTGTCTAAGCATTCATCTTCTCCAACTGGTAATTCTCACCTGATTTTTCCAATGATTTTTCGATATGAGAGGGAGAGGAAGAAGGAGAGCGGGAGGGGAAGGGGGAGGAGGAGGGGGAGGGGGAGGTGGAGGGAGAGGGGGAGAGGGAGAGGGGGAGGGAGAGGGAGAGGGAGAGGAAGAGGGAGAGGGAGAGGGAGAGAGACATCGATCAGTTGTCTCCCACATGTGCCCAAACCAGGGCTGAGGATTGAGCCTGCAAACAGGTACATGCCCTTGACCAGACTTGAACCTAGGACCTTTCAGTCCACAGGCCAATGCTCTATCCACTGAGTCAAACGGGCTAGGACATACAATGTCCATTGGACTGTTTTCAACTTTAGCTAGATAGATGGATAGGTAATCTCATAAATGTGGATCAATTTCTTGCCTCTCTATTCTGTTTTATTTATCTATTTGTCTTTTTTATTACAGTATCACATAGGAAGAGTGCTTAAATATGAAAGAAATAAATTTCAAATATATGTGGGATGGATCATCTGATTTTATTTAGATTTTAAAATATGAGATAAAAGATCAAAATAGCTGGCATTATTTTGATCACTGAGAACATTGCTAATGGTATGAGTAAAAGAAAAAACAAATTCCACACAAATGCTATCCTCGAATAAACATTAAAGCAACTGAAAGGCTGATGGATGACACATGATACAGACAATATTTTATTTGTCATTACTTTTCATGGGCCATTTGGAACCATCAACTAAAAATGTAAAAAATAAAAATGAAGAAAAGAGATTCTAGAATATTAGCTCCAATAGATGGTTTTAAAAGAGAGGAGGGATCTCTGTCACACCTACTTGCACAAAATAGGCACTTGGCAACTCTCTGAGGGATGAATGGATGCATACATGAAGCAATGAATAGCCTCAAAATAGATTGCTCTGACCAAAATCTACAGTTATGATAGACCCAAAGTATTTTGAGATGAGCTATGAATATGTACTCCAGGGGTGGGCAAACATAGGTTTACACTTGTTCCAATGAAAATGAATACAAGAATCAATACATAATAACACAACATTTTGTGTACTCACAACTGTAAACCTACTATTTCCAACTCCTGGATTTCTCTGTGTGCATCTCCATCTCACCTCTCACACCACAAAAGCAGCATACTCAAATTTTTCTTTTTCCAAAAATGTTTCCCACCTCTCTCTTTTAAAAAAAATATATTTTATTGATTTTTTACAGAGAAGAAGGGAGAGAGATATATAGCTAGAAATGTCGATGAGAGAGAAACATCGATCAACTGCCTCTTGCACACACCCCCACCGGGGATGTGCCCGCAACCAAGGTACATGCCCTTGACCGGAATCGAACCTGGGACCTTTCAGTCCGCAGACCGACGCTCTACCACTGAGCCAAACCGGTTTCGGCTCCCATCTCTTTTTAAGGTGTCCTGCCAAAAAGCAAAAAATGTTTCTCAGCTCACACTCAGCAGTTTCACACACGAAAAAGCAACATTTTGCTGTATTTGAATGGTTTATGAATTCCAAGTCGGCGAGGTGCTCACAGTCTGCTAGAACTGTAACACATTTATCTTTCTGGAGTTTGGATTTAGTGCAGGTCTCGGAATGTCGAAATACAACAAAACAAATCTTGCCACCCGGACTGTTGCGAGTCATAATACTTTTTTCACCTTTATTGTCATCACACCTCTCCACAGATTCATCAGAGAATAAGAACAAACACACGATTCCTGCCAAGGTTGTCAGCACAATAGCAAGTAGATCACCAAGAAAACATACACATGTGAGATGACTTTGTTGATGATAAGCTGCACCTTTAAAATGGAAACGAAAATGTCCATGGCATCTCCTGTTTATATTGCAGACTAGGAAGAGCCTTTCTCATTGGAAGAAGTGAGTGGTTGACAAGTGCAGAGAAATGAAAACCTACCAGCTACAGTCGACGGCGCCGAGGTAGAGCCCAACTTTTCCTCCCCAGAAGCTACAAAGCTCACTCTCTACAGGTGATGCTGAGTTAAGACAGCATCTTTGGGTAACCCTGGGGAGGGACTGAGCACTCTCAGGCGAAGGAGAGAGGTCAATGCAAGATGTGTGAAGCCTGGGTCAGGGATGTTTTGAAACATAAACGTGCACAATTGTGTCAAGGTGTTTTTTTTTAATTAATTAAAATTGATTATGGTATCACATAATTGTCCTTATCCCCCATTCCCATCCCAAGCCCCTCCCTACATATTCCCCCACCCCCCTGTTGTCCATGGTCACTGGCTAGGCCCATATGCATGCACACAAGTCCTTTGGTTGATCTCTTCCCCTTACCCCCTCCCTCCCTCCCCTACTTTCCCTCTGAGGTTTGAGAGTCTGATCGCTGCTTCTCTTTCTCTGGGTCTATTTTTGTTCACCAGTCTATGTTGTTCATTATTTCCTCTAGATGTGTGAGGTCATGTGATCCAAGAAATACCCTTGTAAGAACCTAAACTGCGACAAGCCTTAATGGTTATGCTGAGAGGATGCCCAGGACCAAACCAGAGACGGTCGGACCTGCATTACCACCATTTGTCCACCAACCAGGTCTGAAATATCATGGCTGACATGTACACATAAGGAGCTATTTGACATTGAAATTGGGACTCAAAAGAACTGTTTCAAGGGTTTTAAACAAATACAAAAGCTGGCCACTGGAAGTTTTCTAATGGGCTCAAAGTCACTTTTCTAGTGAAGTTTTCGGTTAAAAACCAGGGCGGCTGAAATGGGCGTGGGGGAGTCTCCTTCAGGAAGAGCCTTCCTTCTGAATTCGGACGGAGTGTGCACCGACATTCTATGGACAGTGTATTGGACCATCGCGTGCATTTCCCTCGGGAGTAATCGGAGGTCCTGGCGATTGTTTAGTTGGCCTGTAAGTGATGTTCAAATGAGCAGTCTGAGAAGATGCTGAAGGGAATTCAGGGCTTGCAAATGAAAGGAGGACAAAGAAGGGCACATGTGGGCTCCCTTAGCATTAAGAGGCTGATCCTCTGAGTGCTGCCCACACCTGAGCCCTGGGAATCAAGCCATCGAGAGAACGCTAGATTTCCAGTATTAACTCCTGACACAATCTATTCCTACACTCAGTCATTCAAAAAATAACTGTTGACCACTGTCTAATAAGTTCTTGGCACTGTGAAAGTTGCTTATAAAAGAAAAAAGAGAAAGGATACCCATTCCTGTGGATTCCAAATTAGTAAATAATATTTGCAACAGGATGTGACAGGTGCTAGAATAAAGATAAGGCAGGTAGAATGAGAAAATGAAGAAAATGTGGTCGATCCCACTTGGGAAGTGGATTGGAGGAAGCACATGAAGATTCACAAAGGAGAAGCAATTAGAGCAGAATTTTAAAGAATCAAAAGGATTTCGCAAGACGCAATAGAAAGAGAAGGAAGTTTGAGAAGGAAGAAATGCGTGCAGGTACCTTCTGGCCAAAGATAAAAAGCTCACATGTACTTCTCTTTTCTTTTTCGAAATTTTTATTTTGGCTGATGTAAATCCTCACCAGAGGATATTTTTCCCCCATTGATTTTTTGAAGAGAGTAGAAGAGGGAGGGAAGAGAGAGAGAAACATAGATGTGAGACACATTCATTAGTTTCCACCCACGCTTACCCTGACAGGGTTGGGGATCAAAAGCAAAACCTAGGTACATGCCCTTCACCTGGAATCGAACCTGCGATCCTTCAGTCTGAGGGCCAACACTCTAACCACTGAATACACTGGCCAAAGCTCATGTGTCCTTCTGATGTGATGTTTCTACAGTGGCTGTTGAGGGGATATTATATTTTTGAAATATAATATCCTCTCAATTTAGATGCAGGATCTACTGAAGTATATTCACCCCCTTTACCTGGAGCCTACTAAACATAAGAAAATAAGAATATAATCACAAAACGTGAAGATCTCTACTGATGTTGTCTGTGTTACTCCTTAGGAAAGAATTCTCCTTATGCACAGGCATTGAAAGTCCGATCACGTAGTTTGAGGACAGAGAATCACATCTCTACCATGTCATTGAAAGCAATTGTGGGTAGTTTCAGACTATAATCTTCTGAAATATTGTGGTATTTCTTTGCATTAACCTGTGCACATTGGAGCTAATGCATTTGGTTACTAGAATTTCACAGATCACATTCACACAGCAGTTTATATTCTCTCTCCCTCCGATTTACTAATCCAACAAATGACTGGTTTGTTTGCAGTCACAACACACAGAGGTAACGGAATTGTTTCCAATTTGGGAGGAAAAGTAATGAAGCTTTTCACAGTATGATCTTCAGGCCCTTAAGTAGGGGTATTAACTGGCAAAACAGTCTCCTTCCTCCCTCCCCCAGGCTCTTCCCCGGATGTCCACTTTTCTGGGGGTGTGGGTGGGGGTCAGTGTTTGAATAAGAAATGGGATGGTTTATCCTCCATAAAAGGCTTTCTGTTGCTGTTGCATGTTCAAAAGATGGAGGTCAGGATGTGTTGAAACAGAGAAGTCTAAGAGATTCCTTCCTCCGTGGTGCTCACCCTCAACCACCACTACCTTCTGGAGTCTGCCTGTCCTGCTTGAAAGAATAGAAAGCTCAAAGAATCAGCCTATTAGACTGGATCCACCACCAAAGACTGGAGACCCCAAGACGAGTAGTTTCCAACATGAAGAGAAATAAATGCTCCTGGAAGGAGCACACCACTGAGACCTTGCCCTGCTTGTCGAGTTCTGCTGGGAGGAGCTTCTATTACTAATATATTTTAATGATTTTTTTACAGAGAGGAAGAGAGAGGGATATTGAGCTAGAAACATCAATGAGAGAGAAACATTGATTAGCTGCCTCCTGCACACCCCCAACAGGGGATGTGCCCACAACCAAGGTACATGCTCTTGACCGGATTTGAACCTGGGACTCTTCAGTGTGAAGCTCTATCCACTGAGCCAAACCGGTTTCGGCAAGGAGCTTCCATTACTGGCATATGCTCCCTTGTGTCGATGGGATGATGGGAACCCGGAACAGCATAAGCCAGGTGGCGGCACTTCCAGGCCAG
Source organism: Vespertilio murinus (assembly GCA_963924515.1). NCBI lineage: Eukaryota > Metazoa > Chordata > Mammalia > Chiroptera > Vespertilionidae > Vespertilio > Vespertilio murinus. The sequence goes on along the minus strand of OZ004719.1, from coordinate 6,639,278 downwards.
AAAATAAGGTGGAAGCAATGGCCGGAAGGAGCAGCAAGGTCAGAGTAGCGGCCAGGGGCACCGGCCCACCGAGGCCTCTGGTGATGCTGGTGAAACATGATGTTCCCGAGTCCAAATATATAAGTAGCCAGAAAATGTCCTGAAAACGTAAATAACATTTGACTATTTTTGTTGTTGTTAATATTCACTCAAATATATATGATTTTTAGAGAGTAGAAGGGAGGGGGAGAGACAGAGAAAGAGAAAGATCAATGAGAGAGAGAGAGAGACATAGTGGTTGCTTCCTGCACAATCTCCTGGAGCCAGAAATCCAATTTGCAACTGATTTACATGCCCTTGACTGGAATCAAACCCAAGACCCTTCAGTCCACAGTCTGGCACTCTAACCACTAAGCAAAACCAGCTAAGGCAATAACAGTTGATTCTTAAACACAGGGATTGGAGGCACTGACCCCTAGGCGGTCAAAAGTCTGTGTGTAACTTTGGACTCTCCTAAAACCATGCCATCTGTTGATATCTACAGGGGATTGGTTCCAGGGTCCCCAACACATCCTATGGGTAGCAATATTCGCCAATGCTCAAGTCCTTTATGTAAGATAGTGCAAAGCAATACATCCTGTATGACAACGGATAAGCAGAATGCTGAAATCAACCACTAACAAGAGTCCAATCCTTCTCCTAGATTAGAATTGAGCCTATGTTCATAGACAGACCCTTTGACTAGAAGAGAGGCTGCATTCCCTTGAAGAAAGACCAGGTATCAAGGGGTAGATGACAGTCTATGCTATTGCTGCCCCTTCGTTGGGCTACGTGCCTTTCCTCAGATGTAGGGACTGGTGGTGTCCCAGGCTCACAGCTGTCCCTTATACAGAGCACTGGCTTTGAGGAATGGAGCTGCCTGGCCCAGGAGAGCATGCGATCGTCCCCAACCCCGAACTCCTGTGAGTGTCTACTGACTGGCAGAGGATACAAAGAGCTGGGCCTTGGGTGGGAGCAACTGGGTGGTCCCATTGATGCTCCAGGACGAAGCCAGTCTCCAGCTGAGGCCACACTCTTGCTTCCCTTTCATCCCCTGCTCTGTCTCGTTCCCCTGTCTCCCCTTCTCCTAGAAACACACCCTGGCACTATCACATTACAAGTGATTGCACTGAAGTCACTATTTCAGGCTCTTCCTTTAGAGAACCCAGCTGAGAAACTGTGCTCAAAGTGCAAATCCTATCTCATCCGGGGGCCGGAGGCCTGATGGAGGCTTTGAGTTCCAGGTGCCCTTCCAGTGTTTGGCAAAAGCAATCCTGGCTTTCCCAGCTGCAGCCTGCAAACCAGACCTCCTCTGTGTACACCTAAGTTCCATCATCTGCAAACCTGGGGTAGTAACTGTTTATGGACTAGTTACTAGGCCCTCGTACATCCATGAAACAGTCCTCATCACAGGTCTTGCTCAGCAGCTGGGTTCCGTACATGGATGGTAGCTATTTCTACTATTTCCTTTTAATAGCTATTAAGTGTTATTTCTTTTTCTTTTTTAAAATATATTTTTATTGATATTTTTACAGAGAGGAAGGGAGAGAGATAGAGACGTCAATGAGAGAGAAACATCGACCAGCTGCCTCTTGCACACCCCTACCAGGGATGTGCCCGCAACCAAGGCACATGCCCTTGACCAGAATGGAACCTGGGACCTTTCAGTCCACAGACCGATGCTCTACCACTGAGCCAAACCGGTTTCAGCTAAGTGCTATTTCTTTACCAGATGCATTATAAGATATAATAATTACAAACATTAAATATATTTCTTCTATGTGCTAGGTGCTGTCTTAAAGCATGTTATGCGCACCTATGTAATTCTTTCAAATACTCAATGAGATTAGTATGCACATTTATGATTTGTGTCTGAGGAAACTGAGGAATGAATGAATATGCGGTTTGGCCAATTCTAGCAGCTGCTAAGCAGCGGAGATGGGATAATAACCCGAATTCGGATAATTCTGATGCCGGAATACTCTCTCCATCATCACACTTTGCCACCTCATTGTCAATAATCCTAATGGCCATAAAAAAACAACATTTAAGAAGTGACTAATTCGAGAGTTGATAGCATTATCAAAAAAGAAACTATAAATATTTGGCCTCCTTTAATGCCTTAAAATACCATCATCATTTTCCTCTCAAAACTTTTTTTTTGGGAGTATCCAATCACTGGGATAGAGTACATTTGAAATTTAAAAGATGCCAGTAAATGCCTTTTATTTTTACCCTTTAGTTCCTATTGTCATGCAAAGTGGTTTGGACAGAGAAATAGGTGGCTATTATGTTTTATCAGAGGGAATTTGGAAACAGCTTGATGCTCAATCTGCTTATAGAAGTAATTTTTTTATATAGAATTTGAACCTTTACAGATTTATTCTTATTGTGAAGATTAGCTTTTCAGAACTATTTTGTATTTTGATTTGCCGGAAATTCTTTAAATAATACAGGAAAGAAAATGCCTCTTTTGACTTCCGTGTCTTTTTTCAAAATCCCCTTTGATGACTGAGACTAGGAAGCTGATGGTTTAAATTATACTCACACACTTTTGCAGTCCATTTTATATAATGAACACATTTTGCTAGTCCTAAAGGAAAGTATATCATTGGAGGCATAATTGTAATAGTAACTTGGTATATATGTGCCTGCCATTACGCTAAGCCGCTAACCTGTATAGTAATGCTATGAAGTATTAGGTCCTTCATTTTATAATAAGGAGAGCGCGCCTCCTAGGATGCCCAGAATGAGCGGTAATGCACAGGTGCCTAGGAGCACACTGGAAACAGGGACTGAGAAGTGGCCACGCCCATTCTCGTCTTCAATATGTTATGCCACTTCCCTAGAGAGGCAAGCGGGAGCCATTCCGTCTTGGGGACGCTGAGAACACGCAGTAGACATTCGGAGGATTAGTGAAGAACAGAAGAAATATGTTCCTTGGTAATGATCCTCTGCGGATGGACAGGGCCAAAAGAAACCCAGTAAATACAGTGATGTCCGGGCACAAGCATTTCCATTGATTCCTAAGAGGATGCAACTTTCGCCAATCAGGCAATCAATTCGATGAAGAAATTCCACTCTAACTGTTTACTGTGTGGCTATCTAAGGAAAACGAATGGGGCGGTGTGCAAAGAACAGGACATGGGTCTGGATTGTGGCTGTTCCGGGTGTTGATCCTACTTACTTGTGCCTTACCTTCCTTGCCTGTAGAATGAGGATAATGTTGCCTCAGAGGATTAAAGATGAGGTGCGAGGAACATGATGATCATTGCTGCTTTCATTGTTAGCCAGATTTTTTGTTTTGTTTTTTCAATCCTTACCAGTGGATATTTTTCCATTGATTTTTAAAAAGAGAAAGTAGAAGAGAGGGAGGGAGAGTTAGAGAGAAACATCAATGTGAGAGAGACATAGGGATTGGCTGTATCCTAGACAAGCCCCAATGGGGGGGGGGGGCAGGAGATCCAACCTACAACCCAGGTAAGTGCCCTTGACCAGCAAATTTTATAGAGAGTTTCTGACAAGACTTTGGGTTTTTCTTGTCCTGTAACAATGCCAGTATGCCACACATTATCCAGTCTTCAGGATCACCCAGGTACAAGCAGACTACAGCAATTAAAAGGAGTCAGTGACTTTAGAATCTAGGAAGGTATTTGCCTTAGTTTGCTAACGTTACTGTGCAAATTGCCACAAACAAGGTGGGTTAAAGCAATAGAAGTGTATTCCCTCACAGTTCTGGGGGCTAGAAGTCTGGAGCCAAGGGGGTGGCAGGGCCATGCTCCCTGGGAAGGCTCTCACGGGAGGTTCCTTCCTCGCCTCTTCCTGGCCGTGGGGGCCCCAGACATCTCTGAGCTGGTAGCTGCATCGCTCAAGTCTCAGCATCCGGCACCACATGGCTGTCATGTCTGTGTCCTAATCTCCCTCTTCTGACAAAGACAGTCACACTGGGCCAGGACCCACGCTACTCCAGCAGGACCTCATCTTAACTGTTAGGTCTCATTCACAGCTTTTAATTGGGGGCTAAGACTTCATTCTCTATTTCAGGGAAACAATTAACCTATTAAATTCTTAAGGAAAGTAAGTGATTTTTAAATATTGTCAAATGAATGTTCTATTGCAATGATCCGAGCCTCCTACTCCTTTGCACTGGCCCTTGAGCCTATATAACAAGTACTCAGTCCCTCCAGGGCGAGTCCTTTCTCACCTCCATGCTCCTCCCCGTGGTGGCTATGGCTCCCCACAGACCACACATCCTTCTGGCTGCTGCCTGGCATCACACACCCCTGGTGGCACGTAGGAGTAGATGTCGGCCACGGTCACTCACTTGGCTGTAAGACTCACTGACAGCCACGGTGTTGTGTTATTTGCCAGTGCCTAAGAGTAGATCATTTGTGTGGAGATTTTTATTCATTGCCCACATAGTAATTTACAGACCCTCAGGTGCTACACAAATGAACTGATTTTCTGAAATAAATAAAACGTTCCAATATACTCATATTTATTAGGTGTGGAATGTGCTGTGTATGCACATGCGCATTGCAGGGGATGCTACTGGTAAAAATAGAGCTCCGTGAGTCACAGCTCACTGGGTTGTAAGACCAATTCAAGACACGGCTCTAGATCAGTGGTCAGTAAACCGTACCTCTTTGGTCCCTTGAATGTTCTAACACCACCTCTTCAAAATAGACTCACCCAGGCTGAAAACCGACTTCTGTGCATGGGCCACGAAGTTTCAATCACACTGTATGTGTGTGCCCACACATGGTATTTTGTGGAGGAGCCACACTCAAGGGGCCAAAGAGCCGTATGTGGCTCTCCAGCCACTCTAGATAACTCTACAAGGGCCCACTAACCAATTCTCTGCTTCCCATGGAAGGAATGACCATTAAGCTGCCATCTTAAAGGTTTCATAGGTTTTTGCAATGACACATCCATCTCTGTTGCCCTGGTGTGTAGCCAATTGGTAATTCTGTTGTTGAGTAAATGTATTGTGTGAGTTCAGTCTCTTTCCTGAGCAGCTCTTGGGACATCTGCCTAAGGCATCTATAGTGCAATAAAAAATATTAAAAATTTGCCTTAACCGGTTTGGCTCAGTGGATAGAGCGTTGGCCTGCAAACTGAAAGGTCCCAGGTTCGATTCCAGTCAAGGGCATGTACCTTTGGTTGCGGGCATGTCCCCAGTGGGGGGTGTGCAAGAGGCAGCTGATCCATGTTTCTCTCTCATCCATGTTTCTAACTCTCTATCCCTCTCTCTTCCTTTCTGTGAAAAATCAATAAAATAATTTTTTTAAAATTAAAAATTAAATAAAAAAATTAAAAAGCTTTTGAATTGGTCCAAAAGGAGCCATAAATCAGGGATGGAGGCCCAGTTCTATTATTAAGCAGCTATGTGATACCGGGCCAAATCTTTCCTCTTTCCCCTCTGAGCTGAGTTCTTTTTGTTTTCAAAGCCAGGACGATCACTTCCTTTAAGAATGCAAGATGAAAACTGTGAAAGCGCTTGCTAAATTGGGAAGTGCCATCTGAAAGGTAATTGCTGTTTTCAATATTTACACCCAGGGCCTCTCTGCGGGTGTACGCTGCTTCTTTTTCCTTCTTCTTTTTTCCTCAACGCACTCGTGGACCGTTAACTGGATTGCTGTGAGAATGATACCTCTCTGGGAGGAAATAAAAAAAAAAATCCAACACAGGTGACTGCACCAAAACCCTGTTTTTAACTCGATGATGATCCGAGAATAACCATTTGCTCTTGTGGAAGTGGATCCGGCCCAAATACCTGAATCAAAGCTTTAGAGATTTCTCTTTTTTCTCCACAGAAGACTGCGGGCCACGGGCACGGCTTGAAATAGCGGGCCCTGGGGAATGATTTCCATTCTGATCTCCTTCTGAAATGTTCCAGCGAAGAGAATAATTTCCATAGATTGCTTCTTCCTGCCACGTTTAATAAAGGCCTTCCCGGCGCCATCGCTTCATTTAAGGGAGGTGTGGGTTTCCGAGCCGCCGTTCGCCTGCTGGTTTCCGCGAGATGCCCCCTCTTCTCCCTTTTCTCCCGTGCATCATTTCTGTTTCTTGGCTGGTTACTAGCGCGGAAGGTGCCGAGTGGGTAATGTCAGACAGATTTTAAATGAAAAAGGAAGATTCCTGCTGGATATGAATGAGATCATCTTGAAGGCTTTCATCTACCACAATCCTTTCCCCGTGAGCTGAGTTGGAAAAGGGAAGCTGATAGAAAAATAAAAAAGATGATAAAAAGGGAGTGGGGGTGGTGGAGAAAAGCTGGTGTTAACAAATACTCAGCCACTGTGTGCTTAGCTCACAAGCTGACTTCTAGGTCAGCATTTCAGTGCCAAGGGGCTCAGCCTTTCCTCTCCTCTTCCTCTTCTCCTTCACACTGTCCACCAGGGGTGGGGAACCTTTGTTCTGCCAAGGGCCATTTGGATGTTTAAGACATTAACACCTTAAAAATTCACCTGCTTTCTTTTAAAAAAAATATTTTATTGATTTTTTACAGAGAGGAAGGGAGAGAGATAGAGAGCTAGAAACATCCATGAGAGAGAAACATCGACCAGCTGCCTCCTGCACAGCCCCCACTGGGGATGTGCCCACAACCAATGTACATGCCCTTGACCGGAATCGAACCCGGGACCTTTCAGTCTGCAGGCCAATGCTCTAACCACTGAGCAAAACCGGTTTTGGCTCACCTGCTTTCTTGGTCAAACATTTAATGAACTCACTCCTGATGCCTAGTTAAATGACTTAGAAGGCCTTAGATGGCCCGCAGGCCAGGCATCTCCCACCCCTGCTGTATACCAAGATCTACACTGATTCTCATTATTGCCTAAAAATAGAAGGGGAGGGGAAACTCAGAAGTGGGAAGCTTACTGGACCCATGAAAGGATGGCATTTTAGGTATTATTCCAGAAAAGTGATACAATAGAGAGAAGGGTAAGGAAGGATGACCAGGACACTTGCTCTGCTCTTTCCTTGGTGGTGCTGAGAGCATGTGCTCAGCGTTGCCCCGCATGTGCCGAGCCCCGGGGACAAGAGCCTGGCCTGAGCGTCGCTGATGAAGGAAGATGCTCACAGTGACGCACTGCGGGCGGCAGACAACATCCGCTCTGTCTCCGCGCTTTAGCAGCGCCTTCAAAGCCCCGGCGGGAGACGTGAAGTGCCTCCATCCTGCAGTGAGGGTCCAGGTGACCCGTGACAGCTGTTTAAAAACTTGATTTGAAACCACTTCTGAAAGCCAAGGTTCATTACTCACCACTTACAACTCGAAGGGAGAGGGTCAAGAATGTGGGGGGTCTGATGAGGCAGTGGAGAGGATCTGCTTGGAGAGGACAGTGAGTGCACTGTGAGGTCCCCAGTCCTTGGATAAGGGTAAGGTGGCGGATGGGGTGGGGTTAGGGATGCTTTGACACAAGCCAACACTCAGAGAATGTCAACAACACCTAGGGCTATCCATGCACCACCTCACCAGTGAGCCAAAATGTAGTATTTAGAGCAAACATGATTTCATTGTTATGTCTAGCCTTGAGTTTTTTGGTTCTTTTTTTTTTCCTAAAATGAATTAAATACATTATTCTTTTTGGATTCTTTCCCCTTTTTTTTCTAATTGAATTTATTGGGGTGACACAGGTTAATGAAGCTACATAGGTTTCAGGTGTGCAATATTATACCACACCATCTGTATAGTGTATCATGTGTTTACCATCCCATTCAAGCCTCCTTCCACCATCATTTACCCTTTTCCGCTTCCCCCACCCCCTTCCCCTCTGGCAATTCTCTAACAAGCCATGCAGAGGAAGACTTTTTTCAGCAGATAAATATCAGTGAATAATTCATGGTGAGTAGTTAACAACTCATTTGACATGTCTAGTCAATGGTAGAGATTCCTTAAATATTTATGGATTTGCTAGAGGCCCAGTGCATGAATTCGTGCATGATGCATGAATAAGGTCCAGCCAGCCAGCCCCAATCGGAACCAATCGGGCCACCCTGGCTTGGAGGAGGGACTTCAGGCAGTTGGCCAGCTGCCCTGCCCCCTGGTTGAACTCCTGATAGAAGCGACAGTTTGCATATTAGGCTTTTATTATATAGGATGAACTGCTGTTGGATTTTAGGTAGAACTGGCAAACTGGTAGGATGGCTCGAGAGAAGCCTATTTCCAGCCAACCCTGGAACCGATGGAGCTCTGTATGCGCATAATCCGTCCTTAACACCCTCCACAACCTGTAGTGCTGGTTGAAGGATACAGTAGGTAAAAAGAAAAACATGGCTTTTGGCAAAAGAATTGCAGCCTGGGTGTGTCATTATTCCCTCCATTTGGGAATGTCCTCCAAGGAAGAAATGAGCTCAAAAAGCTCATTCCAGGGCATTAAGGAGTATCTCATGAAGGACCTACCTCAGGGAAGTAGCACCCAGAGATGAAGACACCACCCTATGACAAAATGGATGTCCTCAGACTAGCATCTTGAGGACGGTGCTGGCTAGCTATCTTAGACACATACCTGGGAACGGGGAAAGAAGAGGCTGTAAATACAAATGGAAAGAGAAGTTTCACCCACACTGAAATGCATGGGGTAGGGAGACTCTAAAAGGGCACAACCCCAAAGAGAACAATATGTTCTTCTCGACACCACCCTCTCCTGCCCCGTGTCCTTGCTTTGGGATGACCTGGGCCAGCGTGAAGCCTTGAGGATGCAGAGAGGCCCCAAAGGGGAGACCCCGACGCTGCTGAATCCTTTGATTAAAAACAGACCCAACCGGAAATTTCCCAGAGAGTTCCAGAGATTTATGGGCACGGCAGCTAAGAATTCGTCATTTTGTAAGTGCCATCCTTCTATAATATTTCCATCGTCAAAATTCCATTCTATTTTCAATGTCTTGTTCCACAAAAGAGATTTATAAGTCAACGAAACCCTGAAAATGAGTCAGTCTGTTGGCCTAATATGCCCGTAGAGAGTTAAAAAAAAGAAAAAGAAAAAAGAAAGGCCGAGGCAAACACCTGTGGCTCCACGCCCGGGTGTTCATTTCCTCCCATAAAGCTGCCAGCCGCGAGCAGCTGCGCGTTTTTCCAACAGGATCTCCTTTTCGGGGTGTCTGGTGGGCGCGCCGCTGTTCCAGGTGTCATTGTCTTCTCCTCCCCTGGCATCCACAGTGGATCATCTGCATGACAGATGATGGCTGGCAGTTTGGCAGGGCAGAGCCGCTCTGCTGAGGGGAGATACCAGGAACGCGGCCTGCCACCGAGCGCCCCCAACGTAGCTCTCATCTGCTTGGCCGGCACCTTTGGACTCCTCTGCGTGTGCAGGCGGAGGCCTGGGTCCAGGCGCTCACATTGCAGCTGCGGCAGTAAACAGGCAGCTTAGTTCCCCTTCCTCTCCGAGTTAAACCTGCCTTTGTGTTGGTCCCCTGCAGACACGTTTGCCATGTAAATGGAACTGTGAGAACCTCAAAGTGGGTCAGTGATGACACCGCTTCATATCCCCCTGGCTCTTTGGAGTGGCCCAGGAAATGGAAGCACAGCCTCCCGTGGAACGGATGGAGCTATGCACGCTCATAATCCGTCCTTAACCCCCTCCCACAGCCCGCAGAGCCGGCTGAAGGATAAAGTAGGTAAAAAGATAAACATGGCTTTGGGCAAAAGAATTGCCGCCTGGGTGCGGCATGATTCGCTCCATTTGGGAATGTCCCCCAAGGAAGCAGTGAGCTCAAAGAGAAAGGGTTTCCCTGTGACAAACAAGGAGAAGACAGACACGGGAGACTTGCAGAGTTGGAAGTGTGTTTTGTTCTTCATCTCTGGCAGGCAAAAGATTCTCCAATTAAGGCCAAGCCTACAAGTAAACAGCAAATCAAGAGTGTGGCCACAGACACTCAAAACGTCTGGAGGAAGACTAAGTCAAAGACAGAAATGCCAAAACTTCCCTCACGTCTGCTTTCACTAAGATCCCTTCCTCCGTAGGTCCTTCCATTTGGACACAAGTTCTTGAGATGAGAGCACACCATTGGGTCTCACGGAAGCCCGACAAACTCAAAGGCCCTACATTTAGCCTAGCGAGAGGGAGGGAGGTCTATCTCAGGAGGAATTGTGAGTTTGGCTATTGTCACGTAGAGCTGATGAGAATCAAAGAGATAAAAACTAGCAACGTTTTTGAGAGAGATGTATTACCGAAGTGCCATGCATCTTGATGAAAAAGACTATGTACTCTAGACCTAAAACTTCCTTTAGTCCCTCAACTCTTAAAGTAAGAGTATTTGTTTAGGGACCAGAAGGGCATACCCCAATGCCCTCATAGGCTGTAATCAGAGGGCATATTATCCAAGAAAAAGCCAACTGCCCTGGAGTGCAGTGCAGTAGACAGAATTCTTAATTTGTGGGGGTAGGAGGGAGAGGGAGAGGGAGAGGGAGAGGGAGAGAGAGAGAGAGAGAGAGAGAGAGAGAAGACAGACATCGATGTGAACATTGATCAGTTGCTTCCCACAAGTGCCTGTAAGCTGGCTGTGTGTCCTGAGAAGGAATCAAACCCACCACCATTCAGTGGACAGGACAATGCCTCACCCAGCTGAGCGCACCGGCCTGCCTGCAGTGGACTGTTTCTAAATACTGGGTGTATATCACTTTCAGTCATGAAAACAATAGGAATCATAAAGGTGAGAAAACTAAAGTGCCACGTTCTAATGGAACACCACAGAACGCTAGCTAGCCTGGGGATGGAGAGGAACGGTATCGGTCCCGAGGCCCAGGGAGCAGCCAGCAGACCACTGCGGTGCGGAGCCGGCTGGAGCGGTTCTGATGAAAATCCTACATGGCCATCTCGAAGCTGCCTCATTAATCTCCGCGGATGGCAAAGACGAAGTTGAAAGTGACCTAGAAAAGAGATAAAGGACAGAGGAGTCGTGGCAAAAGGCTCTTCTCTCTGGAAACCTAAGAACATAGCTGTACCCAGTGGGAAGCAGTTTGATGAAGTCCTATCTTCGGTGCCAGGAAAAATACCTAACAAACCCCGATTCCTGTAGGGAGGGGACGGGCAGGAATGGAAGCCTTTACACCACTAATGGGAACAAGCCCAGAGTGTGTGGCTTTTCATCGGAGCTGGAGGAGCTCTTAGGTATAGAAACTTACCAGGTCTCTACCATCCAAAGGGTCTTCTGAGCTCAAAGCTGCCAGAAACTTGCTGGTTCAGCAGCAAATAAAAAAAGGACTCAGGCTGTTTTTATAAGAACCAGAAGCATAAACATAAATATGTCCGGAAGCTAAAGATTGTGGTAAATGTTAATAATATTCATAGATCATATTCATAATGCAATAGAGTCAAGAACAAGCGACATATTTTTACTAATGACCATATAACTAGGCTTGGGGAATAGAATAAGGAGTCATAAAACCGCCTAATTCAGCTCCTGAATTGCACCATGATTTTGTACATAATGCTCAGCATCTTGGGATGTCAAATGGCCCATTTATATGAAATTCTGACTTCGTTCCATGGCCTTTCCCGCACCTTTTCTTTCTAACCTTATTTGTTTTTTAAAAAAATATATATTTTATTGATATTTTACAGAGAGGAAGGGAGAGATATAGAGAGCTAGAAACGTCGATGAGAGAGAAACATCGACCAGCTGCCTCCTGCACACCCCCTACTGGGGATGTGCCCGCAACCAATGTACATGCCCTTCACCGGAATCGAACCCGGGACTTTTCAGTCCGCAGACCGACGCTCTATCCACTGAGCCAAACCGGTTTTGGCAAACCTTATTTGTTATTCAGTTTCTTCATTTTTTGTCACAGAGGTATAGTTCATTGATATAACTATAGATACTGAATGTGTATAAATAGGCACTTTCGAAATCGAAGTATAATATTAAACACAGTTTCCAAGTCATATTAATCCAACTCAGTCCGTCATCCTAAGTGCACTTACGTAACTGTCATTCAAACCAAGAAGAAGAACATTACTAATGTGTTCCGTCCTATCACCACTGAGTCCCGACACGCCCATGTGTTTTCCCACATGGGTAGTAGTTGGGCTCCCTTTCAAGATGGCCTCCTAGGATTTCAGCATGCAGGTTGCAGTGAGCAAGGTGAGCACTGCAGTCTTTTCTTACTTGGCCTTGGGTATCATACCGCATCACATCCATCACATTCTACTGGTTAAAAGTCAGAAACACACCTAGATTTAAGGGGAAAGGACTGAAAGTGCAAAAGTGAACTCTGTTAGGAGTCCTCTGAGAGGTAGATGGAGTCAATGACACAGAAAATGCACTACATTTTAAATTTAAATTTTAAAGTACTTTTTAAGTAAATGTACATTTAAAATGAATTCCTGATTATTTTCAAATTTGAACGGAAATATGTTCTCAGAAAAATAGTCCCAGAATGAAATATTAAAAGAGCATACAGTATATCTCAGAAAATGTATATGAAACAGTTAACAAAGATATGCTGATAAAACTATTGGATTATAATAATTTGGGCTTCTAGGAAAAGTCACGACTTAGATTATTTGAAATTAGACATTTTAAATTTATACCAGAGGACAATGAATAGCACCTTTAACACTATAGGAAAGCAAACATGAGCTAAGAATTTTAACCCAACTGTTATAAATATGCAATTATACTGTATTTCCACAATGGCTTTCTCAGAAAATAGTTTCCATACACACTTCCTGAGGAATCTACTAAAGAATCAGATTCGATTATCAAGTCACAGAATAGACATCAATCAGAGTACTTGTGATGAATACAAGGATCCATTTTCTTTCAGAATGGAGACTAATAAAGGTTATAGAAAAAGAGATAAGTGGTTACAATAATAGTTATAAAGGAGAATAAGTATGTCATAACCATATGCTCTGATGGTGTAAGAAGGTTATAACCATCAAAAAAGAAGAAGAAAGTGAGCAGGTCATCAGGAAGGTAGAATAAACTCTTGATTCCTTTATAGTTATTGAGAGTAAAATTTATTATTTTACATCAAATGCCATGGAAAGACAGGGGAGAGGAAAACTGGTTAATAATTAATTTCCTTATTTCTCACAGTAGGGGGACAACAGCTAATGATAGCAACAAAGAAAGATTAGTCTTCAAACAGAATTATTATGCAAAAGTAAATATCTAAATATTATTCGTAAATAGAAAAATAAAGATGGAGTAAATAAATCAACCCCAAATAAAATTCTATCTACATAAAAAAGCAGAGAACAGAGGACAAATCCTATACAATAAAGAGGTAATATGCAAATTGACCATCACTCCAACACACAATATGGCTGCCCCCAAGTGGACACAAGATGGCCAGCAGGGGAGAGAAGTTAGGCACGACCAGGCCAGCAGGGGAGGGCAGTTAGGGACAATCAGGTCAGCAGGGAAGGACAATTAGGGGTGATCAGGCTGGCAGGAGAGGGCAGTTAGGGGTGACCAAGCTACTAAGGGAGAAGTTAGGCATCGATCAGGCTGGCAGGGGAGTGGTTAGGGGGTAATCAGGTTGGCAGGCAGAAGTGGTTAGGGGCAATCAGGCAGGCAGACTGGCGAGTGGTTTGGAGCTAGCAGTCCTGAATTGTAAGAGGGATCCCAGATTGAAGAGGGTGCAAGCTGGGCTAAGGGACACCCCCCCCCTCAATGCACCGGGCCTCTAGTATATCAATAATATCTAACATATATACAAGCTTAACTCACCCATTAAATAGAAAGATTTTTATATTGACTAACAAGCAGCCTATTAGATAACAAAGTATCAAAGCGATTCAGAAGGGACTAATCAACCTATAAAGATAGTTGTACATTTTCTTTCACACTGACCCTATGACTTAAAACGTATAATTTAGAGCCGAAACCGGTTTGGCTCAGTGGATAGAGCGTCGGTCTGCAGACCGAAAGGTCCCAGGTTCGATTCTGGTTAAGGGCATGTACATTGGTTGCGGGCACATCCCCAGTAGGGGGTGTGCAGGAGGCAGCTGGTTGATGTATCTCTCTCATCCATGTTTCTAGTTATCTCTCTCCCTTCCTCTCTGTGAAAAATCAATAAAATATATTTTTAAATGTATAATTTAGAGAAAAATATATGTATAAGTAAATTATAATACTTACATATAATTATAGGATATAATTATTGGCTCAGGGAAACAGAATGTACATTATTAAACCAGCTTTGTAATTTCTATTACATTTTTATTAATTGGTTTAAAAAATTCTTTACTTTGAAGTAAATTTGAGTGGGCATTTAAAGCAACACTTCCATAGCTGAACATTCTAACACTACTACCCTGGAGTGGGGAGGAGAGAGGGTAGAAGGACAGAACCATAGGATGAGAAAAACCAAAGGCCAAGACACACTGAGGAAAACATCTGGGAGTAATTGACTTCATTCTCGGGCTGCAAATTTAAGTGTAAAATTAAATGCAATCAAGTTTCCAAACTCGTGCTTTATGAAAAATAAGTGGAGCTTTAGGGCAAGTCTTTGTGGGGAAGATAAAAATTGGATTGCTACACCATTCCTGCACAGAGCGACAGGCAAGAAAGAAAAAAAAAAGTGCTGTCTCTTACCTAGAATTTAATATGTGTTTCAGCAAAGTTTTACCTACAAAATACTAAACTTCCAACTTTTAATGCTTCTGTTGTCACGTCACCATAAACATTCAACCCACCGGGAGGTGAAAAAGCACAGCTCTGCGGGAATCGAGCTGTCCTTTCAAATCCCTGTTTTTGACTCCGAGTTGTGTCTGGTTTTGGTGAAGGTCCCAGGTGCTCTGAAGTTAGATTTCACAGGAAGTTGAGATTCTCTTTCTTGAACTCAGTGAAATTCCTGAGCAGTGTAAATCCCTTTGAAGTCAAGTTGATATGCCAACATGGAATCAAATTTTGTGAACTTCAAAGTTTGCTCTGTTGTAGGGGACATCCTGGGGAGGCTAGTTATTGCAGAAAGAAATGAAAATACGATCCGAACATTTTCACTAACTTGGTTTCTAAAGTGGTATGTAAGTTTTCAGTTTTCGCATTTTGTGAATATTCGTCTTTTATATGCTCTAGATATTTAAGGCTATAAAAGCATTAAATTACTATTATATTCCACATTTTTTACTTGATTTTATGCCTTGGGTGACCTTACTTTAAATGGGAATTTTACTTTCCTTTTTTTATTGCATGGAGGAATTTTGAAAGGAGCACAGAATTTAGAATCTTTGAAACTTCAAGAAGACCTCAGCTATGTGTTTTTGGACAAACTGCATTCAAAAATTAATGTAAACGTTTTTATAAGAAAGAAATCACAGGGTAGGTTTAAGTGTATAACATTAGGTTATGATCCATTTAAAGCCTTGGATTAAGGTTCATTTCCTTCTTCTTTTCTCTCCAGGGAATATGGAGAATTTTTAGAGCCATGAGTGTTCAGATGAAGTGACTTTGATTCATCACCCAACGTGAGAAATACATGGGCATATAGGGTTCTCCATAGAGGATTCTTTTAAAAAAATATATTTTATTGATATTTTACAGAGAGGAAGGGAGAGAGATAGAGAGCTAGAAACGTCGATGAGAGAGAAACACCGACCAGCTGCCTCTTAAACACCCACTACTGGGGCTGTTCCCGCAACCAACGTACATGCCCTTGACCGGAATCGAACCCGGGACCTTTCAGTCCGCAGACCGAGGCTCTACCACTGAGCCAAACCGGTTTCGGCTGCATAAAGGATTCTTGAGTGCCTTCTATATGTCACCCCACTGTCTTCTGGCTGCCGGTGTTTTACCGTCTCTTGAGAGCCAGCCAGTATTCTGCTTAAGAGGAAGCAGCTGAGGATAAAAGAAAGAAAACTGGGAGAGGGAGCAGCCAGACAGAGACCATACCTTTAATATATTTTATTGATTTTTTACAGAGAGGAAGGGAGAGAGCTAGAGAGCTGGAAACGTTGATGAGAGAGAAACATCGACCAGCTGCCTCCTGCACACCCCCTACCTGGGGATGCGCCCGCAACCAAAGTACATGCCCTTGACCGGAATCGAACCTGGGACCTTTCAGTCCTCAGACCGACGCTCTACCACTGAGCCAAACTGGCCTCGGCGAGACCATACCTTTAAAAAGAGCTTTTCTTTAAAAAGAGAAAAATATTTTTATTGATTTGAGAGAGAGGAAGGGAGAGGGCGAGAGAGATAGGAATGTCAATGATGAGAATCACTGACCAGCTGCCTCCTGCATACCCCCCACATGGGGATCGAGCACACAACTTGGGCCTGTGCCCTGATCGAGAACCCAACCGTGACCTCCTGAGCCACATCGGTCGCCATCCCCGCCCCTTTTTTTTAATTGCAAAGAATTGAAAGTGAAGAAAACACTAGGCGATGATGTAAGAGAAGGAACCCAAGGAGCACTCTGGGTTAGTCACAAAGAGCTTGTGTATGATCTTGGCAAGAAGATCATACTTGATTGCATTGACTGGTAGGTGAGAAAGCCAAAGTGTGTGGGATCCTTTGTCTTCACACCATGGGATATATGCAGCCAAATAATGTAAAGCAAGCAGAACACCCAGACTTCCAAAGACCATCTCATTCCTGCTCATCCTACACTCACCTCCCCCAGCCCTCCAGCCCCCAGGGAAAAGTCAGTGGAGTCCTTTTACCTCATTTATAAAATCAGCAGACTAATACCAGGTTGACAATTGCAGAGCTGAGCCTGGAATATTAATCGGAAGGCCACTGCTTATCCCTCTGTGCTATTTTGTGTCTTGCAGGAGAAAAGTTGAGACTCTTGGACAAATAAAACATGAGAAATAAAATAAGTCTGCTATCCTTTGGAAAGCATTTCCTTGAATTTGTATTTCTTTGAAGTGATAATCAGATGATGTATTTGAAGACCAATTTTTAAGAAATGTTCCCTACAGATCACTTTATAGATTGATACTCCCGCAGAACATAATTCACAGGTGCCGTGTTGGAGGCATTTTTCACATGCTCAACATATGAATGATCTTACCAATGTGTGACAATTATTTCTATAAAAAGTACAAAAAGTGAGTAGCTGTGGCCAGCAGGGATGGTCTTTGCTTGTAACCCTGGGGTCAGCCTGCTGTTTCTTCAAAATGAGAGACCATCTTTAATTACTGTACCTTTGTGACCTGCCATTGTTTTTTCTCTACTGACCATGTCATATGTATTGAAATGGTGCTTTAAGATGCTCCTGATGTATGACTTCAAAAAGATATATATCTTAGTGATTTCAGGGAGGGAGAGATAGATAGAAACATTAATGTAGAGAGAGAGAATCATGTATCAGCTGCCTCCTGCATGGCCCCTACTGGGGATTGAGTCTCCAACCTGGACATGTGTCCTGACCAGGAAGTGAACTGTGACCTCCTGGTTTATACATCAATGTTCAACCACTGAGTCACGCCGGCCGGGCTGAAGTATGACTTTGATGTGCCTGATGCTAAAGACACATAGGGAAAGTTAAAAACATGCTAGGAAAGTAACCTTAGAGGGTTTCTATTGCAGCACTTATCCTTAATATTGCTGGAACCTCACTTTTCATGTAATAGCTTTGAAATCGCCATTCTCAAATTTACCTGTCCATTTCATATTTAAACTTTTGCACACTTTCTGTACTAGAGAACGTCTCAAATGAAAATGTTTTGTTGAGATGGTCAATAATCAATATTGACTATCTCTTTATACATCTGGTGTAACCAGGGTGGCAGCATGAGGTAAGGTTTGAAGGCCTGGACTCCATTGTAATTGCATCAAGACTTTAGACAGCTAATCATTCATCTCTTTATTTTTCATGGAAGTGCACTCTTAATTAAAATAACAGCATAAAGTATTGAACTGTCCACTCATTACTGAGTAAAAGAAGAAGAGGGACTGACTATAGAACACGTTTAAAGAAATACAGCCACCTGGTACAAGTTAACAATGTCCAAGTAGCCAGTTGGCCATCTGGCTGTGGCACCTGCTGCTCTTTCCTTGCCAGTGTTCATCGATGAGGTCTGCATGGGGGGAGGGAAGAGGGAGGCAAAGAAAAATTTGTCCAAAGAATAATCATTCTATGGACAAGAATATATCTATATTTTCTATATATTGATATATCTATCATATATCATTAGATTTATCTATCTACATATATGCTTCTTTTCATTAGAAGCTCGTCATTTATTACTACATTTAATTATTTTATCTTTGGATTTATAATCTGTCCTATCACTCTTGTCCCATCTTGGGGAACAGACCTGCTTGCACTTGCCTACAGGTGAATTGAAATGATTTTCAAAGGACCTCTCTGTCCAGTTCAGTGAAAGGAGATGCGGGGTGGGTAGAAATGAACAAGTCAGGGTCACTTCCTTCCATGAGGGATTCAGACAATAACCTGAAAGTGGAAGTGAGCGCTGTCATGGTGTGGAGCCTGGTTTTAGATACAGACAGTGTGTTCTCAGTGACCTAATTACTACTTTGAATGAGGGCAGCAATTGATAAATTTTTATTATGATCACCACTCTCATTTATCTTTAACAAAATGGTAATAGTACCAAGCTTCATTTCAGTTAGTGTATTTATTTAATACCTTACTTTGACTTAAAGAAAGTAAATCATTTGAGAATCAATGCTTATTTTTGGCTGCATCCATACAAGTAAATCAGTCTGATAAAATGATATGAAACTAAGGTTTGAACTCAACAGACCCAATACGTGTGTGTGTGTGTGTGTGTGTGTGTGTGTGTGTGTGTGTGAGTGTGTGTGTGAGAGAGAGAGAGAGAGAGAGAGAGAGAGAAAGTTCTCTGACACCTTAATCCTGCTCATACTGCTGTTAGGAAGGTCTTTCATGGTAATAACATATTCTTCCATGAGGGGTATGTATCATACATGTTCTTAAGTATAGGAAGTGACCTTCAAACCCTGATGGATTTAAGAAGAGTTCCTATTCAGACAAAATAGGCTAAACAATAATAGAATGCATAGACTTTCTTGAGAACACTCAAGACATTAGCACTGATAGGTTCATAATTATGTAAACTCGAGTTAAAATTTCAAAATTTCAACTTCGTTAACCTGATAGTAAATTTTACATCTTATATTTTCCATCCCCAGGAGGATCTGCAAATTTCTCTCTCCATCCCCAGAGAACAAAATCAGAAGGCTAGCTTGGGACACATGGCCACCCCTAAACCCAGCGACCACGCCCAGTGTACAAGGACAAGACGGAGTCAATGTTGATAGAAGGTAAAGGAGGGTGTGCATGTGTGAGGTCTCTCAATGACTTCCCATCCCCGACAGTATGTTTCTCCCTGTTTCAGCTCATCAGTAAGCACAGCCCAGCTCTGATCCGAGCGCAGCTGTTGTTGGCTTGGGAATGATGTTGCTTATCTATGGTGGATGCTGCCTAATTGGGTTAATAGAGATCCATCATCAATATGCAGTTTCTGCATATCATAGCTTACCCATATGGTATAAGCCAAATCATTATTAATTCACTTTGTTTTAGGATAATACTAAAGAATGATATACCCAAATACAATGCTATTTGCTTTTTAAAAAATATATTTTTATTGATTTTAGAGAGGCTGGGAGAGGGAGAGAGAGATAGACACATCAACCATGAGAGAGAATCACTGATCGACTGCCTCATGCACACCCCTTACTGGGGATTGATCCCACAACCTAGGCATGTGCCCTAATCGGAATTGAACTGTGACCTCTTGGTTCATGGGCTGATGCTCAACCAATGAGCCATGCCAGCCAGGCTACAAGGGTATTTCTTAAGAGAACATTTTGCATAAGGTCTTGAGATAATGTCATCACGCCATCTTGGCAGAACTGCTCTATTCAGCAGAAACAGAAGAATGCTCTTTCTGTAAATACAGACATCACACTTGAGGCAGGAAATATAAATCACGCCATCAGTTCTAGAAAAGCCCGACCCTCAAACTGTGAATCTACCTCGTTTGTTCTACTACACACATGAGAATTCTATATTAATCTGCCTGCTATTACCAGTGAGACCCTCAGTAACAGGTGCCAGAACGAGAGGGCTGGCAAGCACTCTGAGCTGCAGAAAGCCCGGTAAGTGGGAAAGTATGCCGAAAAGACACCAAGGGGAAATATAATCCTCAAAAAAAAAAAACAGGGTAGTTTCTTCGAGGCAGTAAAACAGCATCCTCTGTGGCCATCTGTGCTTTATGTTCTAACCTGAATGACATGAATAAGTGTTGAAACAAGTTGAAACAAGTCCCCATCTGGCAGCCACCGTCCCATCGTTTCCTTTTGTCATCCCTGCAGCCAATGACTACTTTGGACAGAAATTAAGGATTTGTTCAGACAGTCTGCAAAGGAGAGCCCTACTAACCACACTCAGAAGAGCTACGCTAAATATGCCTTCGGTTCTATATTGTCCCCAGCAAACTCAAAAACCAGAGTAAAGAGAGAATTTGATGTGTCTGTGTTTCTGCTCAGAATTATATTTACCAGCCTACCTGCTTGATTATGGAAGGTGTCAACGTTCACCCTGTAATAGTGACTTAAGGAATCCCCAAATGATACAATTTAAAAATAACATGTTTCCAACGTGAACTATGTCACTGGTTGATGTCCAGATGCTGCTGTATACATTTATCTAACAATGAAATCTGATATCTCTCTATATAAAAGCCTAAGCAACCGTCTGACCAGTTAACCATCAGACAGATAGCTATTATGCACAATGACCACCAGGGGGCAGATGATCAATGCAGGTAGCTGCCGAGTTGTGGTGACTCAGCAACTGTGGTTCTTGAATGACACACCTGGAACCAGAGAGGAGAGAGCCCTATTCCAGGATGCATCATGGGAGAACCACCCTCTCACAATCTAGGACCTCTCAGAAAACCAGTTTCGGCCTGATCCCTATAGGTCAGACTGAGGGACCCCACGCTGGAGGGACCCCACTCACTCTGCAGACGCCCTTTGAGCCACGGCTCTGCCCCAGGTGTGGCCGCCTGGGGAGGAACTGTGGCAGGTTGGCTCCAGAGCATGTCTGGCCCTTCTCCCCCAGTTCCGCTCCCCTGGCCACCACCCAGGACCACCTACATTAGTCCCTGCACCAGAGCCAGCGCCACCATGAGTTTTCTTTCTGTTTCTTTTTGTTTTCCCACCACTCCACAGACATCAATCAAGCCACAGCACTGCCCCAGGAATTCTGATTAATTTCCTCTGAACATGCATGAATCAGTGCACCAGGCCACTAGTTTATTTCATAAATGCTATTACTTACACAGTGCTGAACAGAGGATGACTTAAAAGCAGTTTAATCCCTAAACCAAAATATTCTAGTTTTCATCTGACGATCAGGTATTTATAATAAAAGGCAGAGGACATGCTATGTCAAAACGAAGGCTCCTCCAAAGACCTTAAGGACTATGAACAGGTAAATACCACAGCTCTTTGGCAACATCAGAGGAGTCTTCTTGGAGGAGGTGGCTTTTCCTCAAATAATGATTCAAGACTTGCTAGCACTTTGATAGATAAGAGAACAATATAATTACTGGACAAGGAATGTATCTGACATATAATCACTACTTAATGAATCCTAAGTAAGCCTACATTCCAGTTTCCAGAAGATGTAAGTGAAGAAAGCAACTTAGACAAGAAAAACCCAGTTTGAGGAGCAGCCATGAGACACATGTTTGCAGCATGGGGTTCTTGAAAGGTAAGTCTCAGGCATTAGATAGGAGGTGGGGGGCAGCTGCAGGAGGAAGACCTCAAAGATACCGTGTTTTATTAAATAGTAGAGGCTGGTACACAACATTTGTGCACTGGGCGGGGGGTGTTCTTCTTGCTCTCATCTATATGGATAGAAAGAGACAGGTTTTAGGCTCTCGATTACAGGATGTGTGGCCGGACAAATGCCACTGAACAGAGATTTAGGTTCAAGTATTCTCTACCCAGTACTCCTCCCTGAAATTCCTTGGACTCTGGTATGGTTTTTTTCTGTAAAATGAAGAGCTTACACTGCTCTGTCTGTAAGATCTCTTTTTTTGCTCCAGAAAATTCTGTCACGGGCTGATTAAGGTCTATCCAGTGGAGGAGTTTCAATGACAAAAAGACTCTTGGACACACCCATGTTTGAGACCACCAAGCATAGATTAACATGCCCTCCAGCTCAGCCTGTGTGGTCTATTATAAATGTAATGCATGAAAACATACAGGGCATACATGTACAGACAATGGCAACAGAACCAAGTCACAAGTCACCGAGGGTTCTTCCTTGGGAAACTAAATTTTGGCTGTTTAATCTGATCACAGACTCCCAGCACTAGCACAAGCCTGGAGTATTATTGATCTTTCTGAAGTAATATTTCTCTTTGTCACCTCATGATATCCCTTATATTCAAATTCCTGTCCTCTCATGCGTCTACAAAGTATCAATGGAAATCCCTTTGTCCAGTTCATCTCTAAATATGTTAGCCGCACGAGTTGAGATTATAGAGTTCAATAGTTTTGTCCCGTTGCTCATTGGCTGTAGGCTCACCTCTTGACCTCATGCAATGTGTCACGTGACACCATATGGTCCAGCTGGAGAGAGGGCTAGTCAGCTCCTCAACAACATAAAATGGGCAAACGTGCTCTCTGCGACCTCCGGTGAGGAAGATAAAAGGGTGCAGATGCATCGAATGGCAGTGTGAGCAGCGATCCTTCTAAAGAAAATGAGAAGCTGTGAGGCTGAATGAAAAACTTTTGGAGCATTATGGCTCATACGTTCCTATTTTAGCCTATATTTTTTGCCATAGCCTTAGTTTCTGGAATAAGGGTGTGCTTTATTGTCAGTGAAACAGGAGGAGGGTACACACCCAGATGAAATTCTCTGAGATGGGACGATATTAAATGGAAATCATTAAGTATTGATAATTCAATATGGGCGGAATGAAATATCAAAGGAGGAGATGACAGTCTCTAATGAAGTAATGGCACCTAATGAGATTCCTCGCCACTCATCTCCACTCTCCAGATAAAACGCATTCTTTCAAACTATTACTGCCACGATTTTCCAGCGGCTGCTCCTCCATTATATCCATGGCCATTTTCTCCCACTTAACCTGTGTAAGTGACTATTAGAGTTCAGATCAATTCCGAATGAATGTTCATGGGGCACCGGAGTGTCTCGAAGGCTCCCAGCCCCCTCTGAATCCTGCCATGCACCTGCTATCTTCTATTCCACATGGCCCCATTTCCCCATTTCCCGGGCACGGATGACCTCTGTCTTATCCTTTTATTTTTTCCCCCTCTTGCAGACACTTTAGGCTTTCCCCATCCCTGTGCCACTGCATTTGGGAACATGGAGGTATGGGCCCACTGCCGCATTATTTCTGAGCCCATCCTCCCCTGTGACTTGGTGTCCAACAGAGACTGCTCCTACGAGGCACTTCTGCACACATTTTCCCATGATGCTCTCAGTGTGCAAGCACTCTGCACCCACCGGGGCCACATAACAGAGTCGCTATTTATCAAAAGGTACATAATTCTTTAATGAAGACACCCAGGCGTCTGTATGTGATTCTCCCACTGGGCCATGTTTTCATGCTTCACCCTGTATCTTTTGCCACTGCTGACACCTCCTTTGTCTCTGAATCTGGCAGATGATGTGTCCCGAGGGGCAGGGATGCAGGCACTGGAACGTGGCCCTGCTGGAGAAAGCCCATCTCATGTATCGGCGGATTTGTCATTCCTCAGCATCACCCAGAGAGACCATGGAACAGCCGGGCTCCTTTCCTTGTGGAAGGGGGTGAAACAGGCAGCAATGTGTCTATGACTTCGCAGGAACGTGCTGGCATGCCCTTGACGACTGGGTGTCTACAGACTAAGCTGAAGTCACAGGGCCCTGGGATTCCACAGGCTGTCTCTCCCAGCCTCGAAGGCATGTGTTTCTCCCAGGCTTCCAGTAGCTTAGCCACCTGGAAGTTGTCTTGTCTAATCGCCATGATGTCGTCAATTAGTCTGTCATGGGTGTGCGTGATATTCAGTAAGATGCCAGGCCTCGAAGATCTTTACGGACCAGGTCATGCCAGAGGGGGGCAGATTTACCATAGCCTTGAGGCAAAGCTGGAAGTGAAAATTCCACCCACGTGGATGCACATTCTTCCTCATTCTCTTTTCTGATTGGAATCTAAAATAAATGCATTCCCCAAATGAAGCATTACAAGGCATCTGCATCTATGTGAGGCTGACTAATTTGCTCCAGCAATGCTAACTCACCTGTCAGTCTAGGCGCATGTGAGGGGCCTGTGACAATCTACAGTCCTCCTCCACGATCCCTGTATTTTCTGCAGTGATCATGGAGACGTAAAGGGCAGAGACATGAAAGGAATCACCACCTTGCATACTGCGGGTCTTTAGTGGTGGCACCAATATCCACCATCCTTGGGGAAGGCGATGCTGTTTTAAATTTACTCGCTTAGCCAGGGCTTGGGGAAGTTGGAGAGGTTTCCGCTTGGCCTTCTCCATCTATGATAACCCTTAGTCCATCGGCCAAGGACCCAAAGTGGACATCTTTCCAACTACAAATAATATCAAATCAATTATACTTTGGGACCGGAGACCTGACCCCTGTCCTCTGTCAGCTGAGTTTTATCAGGAAGTCCACTTAATCCTTTTTATCCTCAGCCTCACCTTTAACGTAGAGAGGGAACTTTGGAAAACGTTTTGATCTGTGGGTAGCAGTATCAAGTCAATCCCTCGAAAATTATGACTATTATAACACAATGTTCAGTCACTCCAGTAACATCTGTATGTCTTGAGAGAAAGACCATGGGAATCATGGAAGTGCTACTTGCTTCAGCATTGCTGCATCCTTTCTCCTAGGGACTTGACTATCTTGTCACTCAATGGATTCTGGACCTAAAATTTGGCTAATATCTAGGAACTGAGCAAGAGATCATGATTTGGGGGGGGGCAGCCACTACCCTTACTGTCCTGAGCCTCTCTTACTTTTTTTCTGGTCACAGATAACCGCTGGTGCCTTCACAGACACTAAACAATCTCTGCTGTTTCTTGCAGATCAGGGGTCCTTGGCTGCTTCTCCCACCTTGCAGGTTGCAAGAGTACCTGAGGCCCGTGACGTGGAGGTTATATTACTTTGGGGACCCCATGTCTCCCCGGATACTAAGGTAACCAGGTGTGTGGCCACCTCTTCTGTCATCATCTCTAGCCTGTAGAAAGACAGCTGCCACTGAACTCTTTAGCGACCTCACTTCTTATGGCCTTGGAGGTGGCATGTCCTCTGGGTCCTCCTATGGAACATAATCATTTGATAGATCTGCTTACCTTGCATAATGTATCTAAAATAATAAAAATGTAATATGCTAAATAGACCAGATGACCTTCCTGATGGAGCCGGGGCTGCGAGGGAAGCCCAGGTCACGGGTGCCAGAGGGAAGCCGGTGTCGGCAGCCAGGGGAAGGAAGGCCTACTCTTGCACGAATTTTGTGCATCGGGCCTCTAGTCCGACATGATTATCCCCGGCCTTTGGACACTAGGTCTTCCCCATCAGACACTAACGTCTGCCTGGTAGACAGCCTTGGTTGGAAGTCCTGGGGGTCTGTAGCTACCACTCTCGGGGTCTGCGTCTGCTGCTTAGCGACCACAGCTCTTCCACTGCAGGAGATAACTGTGTTCTTGTGAGCTGTCCAAAGGCCTCTGTCTCTTACACTCCTCTGTCTCTGACTCTTGGCTTTTTACTATCCTTCTGTGGGCCATCAACACAACTTACTAAGCCTGGCCACTGCTGTGGGCAGCGCTGTTCCTTTCCACAGCCTTGAAAGTCCTAACATTGCAAACTGGCACAGATGCTTATCTCCCCAGGGTTACTGTCATAGGTCATCATCTCAGTGAAACGTTTACAGCTGGGGTGCAATTGTATGCCAGGGGCTAGGCACTAAGACAAGCATGGGCTCTTGTCCGCAGGACAGCTGCTAGCCCCAAGATTTGCTCACCCCCAAGGAGTCCGGCCTCAAAAATTATATGGCATCTAGCTCAGTCATCCAAGACTTGTTTAATGGATGGGTTTCTCTCATCCCCCTGCCTACCATGTATTTGGAAACTAAATCTCATGAACAGTGTTACATTTACAGGAACATGAGAATTTATTTCTGCCCCATTCTTGCCTGCTTTACTTTCCTCACCTTTGTTGTGAGAAAGAATGACAGGTCAGATGCTTTGTTTGGAAAATAATGCATTGATATCAGGCTATGAGATAAAGTCTTTATTAGCAAGAAAATGTTTTATGTTTTTTTGAGTGCTGGAAGACTTTGACCAGTTCACACTTGCTCTTCCAGCCTTTGGGTATACTGAAGAGGTATATAACATTTATAATCCTCCAACATCTGTAAATATCACAGCAATGTCTCATTTTTTGTAATTTTTAAAAACTCAAGTAGCCATATTTTTCTTGATAATGTTATAGTGGTAATGGAAATATTCTGTATTTTTAAGTGCTCATCCATTTATTTTAATAAGTTCATATGGAATCAAGTTAATTTCTTATATTAGTTTTCTACTGCTGCATAATGAAAATATAATGACTTAAAACAGGTGTTATCTCGGTGTTCTCCAGGTCGGGAATGTCAGGGTGACATAGCAGGAGGCCTCTGGCTCAGGGTCTCTCAGCAGCTGTCAATCAAGCTGTCCCTTGGTCTGTTTGCTCTGAAGTTCTACAAGGAGATGATTTGCTTCCTGTGTCATGCGGATGTGGGCAGGATTCAGTGCCTCACAGGCATCAGGCCTAGAACTCGAACCTCAGGCTAAACTCCAAGCCTCAGTTCCTCACTGACTGTCAGGCAGTCTCTGCAGCCTCTGCCACATCCACCTCTACCGGGGTCTTCACAACAAAGCAGCCTGCTCCTCTGAGGGAAGGAGCTGAACCCTGAGTGGGAGATGGACACCCAAATGGAAGCCAGAGGGGTTTAATCACTTAATCCCTGAGATGCCACCACATGATTTCTGCTGGATGATGGTCCTTATAGGAAAGTCACTACATCTATCCCCTATTCAGAGGGGAAAATACAGGAGGATATCAAGCAGAGGGGATTATTGGGAGTCATTTTAGAGGCTGCCTACCACACTTCTTTCCTCCAACAGTTTTGGCAGAATATTTATCCATTTACTTATTTTTAATTAAAAATATATTTTTAATTGATTTTAGAGAGTAAAGGAGAGGGAAGGAGAGACAGAAACATCAATGATAAGAGAGATGGAGTGCCTTTTGCACACCCCACCGTGGGGATGGAGTCCACAATCTGGGCATGTGCCTGACCAGAAATCGAACTGTGATGTCCTGGTTCATAGGTCGATGCTCACATCAGGTCAGAGGTAGAAAATATTTTGCATATGTTGAGGATGATGTATTGCATAACACGAAGCACATTATGGTCACATAAGGCATTCTGTGTTTATTATTTGTGTTGCTTGCTACCAGTGTGACCTTTGCCAAATTAATTTTTTGGAGCCTAATTTCTCCTGGAACATTTGGGTAGTAATATAGATTCTGCCCATACCACAAAGTCATAATTTTGTTTTGTTTTTTTCTTCTCAGAGTGGCCCTTAGTATGGATTCAATATACATTTCTTAAAAATAAAGATGGTTATTAAAATTACTTTCTTTATATGAAGTAATTATTCACTGGCACAAAAAGTAGTTCTGTAAATTTGCCAATAACAGAATTGTATTTTTTTATTCAACTAAAGTGTAACTAAAATTTTATTAGTAAATACACATAATGGGAGTTTTTTTTTTGAAGAATCATTGTTATCATGTTTTGGATTTGCCTTTTCTATGTGGAATGCATACCATACCTGGATGAAGGGACACATCAGTCTTCATCTGCTGCTCCGAATTATAAAACCACAGAACAGCAGGTCCCACAGTGCTGGCCTTCATAGCTGTTCTCTCCACACCCATCCATCCCCTGGCAGCCACAGACACTGCGGACCTGAGACTGTGACCTCTGAACCTTCAAGGTCTCCTTTCTTTATTTGTGACATGATGGGAAAGGGGGGACTAAGTGATTGGAGGGACCCCTCTGAGGTTTGTTAGTTTCCTGGGGAGTTATTATTGGCTGCACCCATTTTCATAAAGAACATTTCCTAAATATGATCCCTATAAAGAAAAAGTCTTAATTAATTCTCACAACGCTGACTGCACATAAGGGCTTACCTTTGCTTAATTCAGGAATTACCACATCACATTGATATGCTATTAGTTATTTCAGCAAGAGTAAGAAAGCAATCTAGTTGAGTATCCTGAGTATACTATTAATTTTTTTAATGTTAAGAATAATTTAAGCCAACTGAATAATCTGAAAGAAAAGTGCTAAGATTTATGAATATATTTTTATTAAATTTCATATTTTTTCTCTAGTGTTCTATAATATTTAAATTCTATGATAAATGTCATTGATGCCTACTTAATGGCACAAAAACTATTATAAAGGATGGGGCAAAAGTAGGCATATGGAAAATAATAGAGAAATTAATGAACAGTAATACAAGATTAAACTCTGTGTTTGGCTACCTTTTCCCTACCCTGTATACCACAAGGTCAAATACATATTAGTTTTCTTTGTATTTTAAAAATAAGGTGCTTTCTTTTGTGTATGTGTATATATATTCACTGAGACCGAAACTTGCCTTGAGAGGTCACTGTGTTTTGAGGCGGAAACGGCTTGGCAGGGGGAACAGCAGAAATGAGGGTTTCATAATGTGCTGCCACGTATGTGCCCGGAGCTTGGGCAAATGCTGCTGCTCCTGACCAATGTGGCCCTAAGGTATCCGCGCTGTGTCCTCCCGGGCCAATTCAGAGAGTAATGTAACCTGGCACTTAAATAACCTCAAAGACTGAGGAAGTGTCTGAGCCGCGGGGGAGGAAGGGCAGACTCTGCCCTTCAGCTGGCAGAGCGGAGAGGATGGTGCCCCCGGGACTGCAGCTGAGCGCACGCAGCCAGCGCGCTCCCCGCGCCAACATATTGACAGAGGACACAGAAAGGTTTAATGAACTCAACAGCTAACCTAGAACATTTGAAAGAGTCTACGACTGGACAGATAGGCATAGAGTCCATTACTTCTTTACGGTAGGGGTCATTCATTTGTGGGGTGCCAACTACCTGAGAGGATTTCACGGTGTTCACAGTCTACCTGGAGAAATAGAGAGGAACACACTGATTCGACAAACGATGGCTCAATCACAGCTCCCTCGGGCTATGTGTCATGAGAAGAGGGGAGCTATGTGTCATGGGAAGAGGGGAGAGGGGAACTTGAGTCAGTGCTGGCGATCAGGAAGAGGAACCTGAGGTAGCTAAGAGCTGATGGCTGAGTCATTTGCATGCTGATAATCAATGGGAGCAAGGAGAGACAGGGTTTGAACAGAGAAAAGAGGAGAGGCCTCGGCCTGCGGGGAATGTTGCATGCACAGCTACTCAGCAGCGAAACACCAACAACTAGTGCGGTTGGGCATGCAGAAAGAAGGAGAAGAAAAGTGGACAAGTAGATCGGAGTTAATATCTTTAGAGAGCCAGAGAGTTGGAAGTATTTTAATACTTGACCTTCTCAAATGTAATTACAAAATCTACTAATCCATAAATAAAAGATGAACAAACTTTAAATTTTGTAAGGAGAACATGTTCATACATTTTCAACCAAAGGACTTGTGTGCGTGCATATAAGCTAACCAGTGGTCACGAATAACAGGAGGGTGGGGGCATACGTGGGGAGGGGTTTGGGATGGCAATGGGAGAATGAGGACAATTATGTGAAACCATAATCAATAAAGAAATTTAAAAAATAATAATATCTGAAAAATTATTTTTAGTGCCAATGTTTTATGGCTTCTTGAGATCAAGCTGCCTAGTGGGGATTCCAATAATGGGTGGATGCTGAACATGCAAGACATGTTACTTATTTTGGCCTTTATTGTAAAAGCAGAAGGGGTAACAACTCTAGTTGCAGAGGGACAAACAATTTTGAGAGAGGAGAAGGGGAGGGGACAAGTCCAGATTGGATGTCATACATTCCAAAAATGTTACGTTGAAAAGAAGTGTGAAAGACACACTTGGTACACCATTAGAAGGTAAAACTAAAACAGAAAGATTTGTGGTTTCTTGCCAACACAGACTGTATTTATTGAGATTCTGAATACAGGAGAAATTGGATGTTTTTGCTTTTCTTTTAGTTTTTCTTTAGTGGGGTGCTGTGATTACAGGTCTGTGTTTAAGTTCGAAGCAGACTTGATATATTCAAGTTGAAATATTAGACAGAGCCAGAGGAGGATTCCGGGATAGGAGCATTGCTTTCAGCTCTCAGGGTCATTGGCTTAAGGAGAACACACTGCCTGAGAGAATCTGAGATGGAGATTGAGAAGGATGAGGCAGGGAGAAGTGAGTGAACTCCGTAGAGGTGATGGAAGAGAAGCCCTCAATAAAAGAACGTTAGGCATCTGAACCCTAAAGAGCAATTCTGTCTTCACACAGACACAAGATCAACAAGCAGAGCCCAGGGACAAGGTGAGAAGTTGCCAGATCTCAGGAAACACAAATCCATGTGTTCAGGTGTCTGTTGTTGTGTATTTATGTTCATTCATCTGATTTGTTAAAAAAAATACTTAATGGGCAGAATCATTTATAGCCCTTTAAAATGTAATTACTAATTATTGATTGCCTATTGTGAAACAAGAGGGATGGAGATAAAGAGATAGAGATAGTCATAGAGATGGAGATGGAGATAGAGATAGAGATAGAGATAGAGAAGAAGCGTGGAAGGGAGGGAGGCAAAGAGTGGGGAAGGAAAGAGCACTGGGGAAGGCAGAGAGAAAACACCTGCTGGGGGTAGGGGAATGTAGCCAGTAAACAGTCAGTGTGTTAGGGAAGAAAATATGTTATATCAGCGATTCAGGGGAAATCGTGGAGATGGTGACATCAGCCTGAATGCACTGAGGGAAAGGAAAATGGATGCACATTGAGGCTAGAGGGCACTTGCTTTGTCAATGGGCCTAGAAAGGGGTAGACATGAAGCAACTGGTGGTCAAACTATATATGGTCGTTGAAGTCATGAAAAGGATGACAGATTTGCCTTATTCTGAGATAATAAAAGAGAACATATAAATTGACCGTACCTATGTAATGTTCACAAGACAATCAGGAGTGAATATGCAAATTAACCCAATAAAGATGGTGAGTTAATCTGCATACACAGGTGCCAGGTGGAGAGCAGAGTGGGAGAGCTGGTTATTTGGAGGAGGCCATGGGACTGAGACAGAGCAGGAAGGGAAAACCCAGAGTTTGTGGAGCATCAGGAATTCTGGGAGTAGTAGTTCTGGTGGCAGCCCCAGGCTTGGAAGCAGAGCCCAGAGTGCAGGGAGCACCAGGAATGCTAGGAATTGTAGTTCTGATGGCAGAGGATCTCCTAGAGCCACTAGAACAAAGTGAACCTGAGCAAGTTACTATTGAAGTGGGGGATGGAGGGAAAGCAAAGGTGAGAGACATAAGTAAAATCAGTGTCTAGGAAAAATTAAAGGGAGATATCCTAAAACTTCCAGGAAATCTCCACCAATGAAGCAAAGAAAAAAAATGCCTCTATTATTCTGTGAGTGAAAAACCAAAGTGGGGTGGGGTCTCAGATAATTCGCTCATATGATTGCAAAAACAGACAGAAACTCCCAGATTGGAGAGGGTGCATGTCAGGCTGAGGGACCCCCCACCTCTGTGCATGAATCTCTGTGCACTGGGCCCCTAGTTCTGAGAAAAGAGACCATGAGCACTTCCTAGTAGAGACATTGCATGACCCGCCCCTGCTTTTAAGGGACTATCAATATTGCTCTGGCTATTGTGAAGAGAACAGACTGTAGGGAAGAGCTGGAACAGGAAGATGTTAAGAGGCTGTTAGAGTAATGTAGGGTCGTCACAAATAGCCATAAGACTGAGGTATGAGAAGTGGAGAGAGGGAAAGGAATCGTAGATCATAAAGCAGACAACAAATCTGTTAAACACATTTGTGTGTATGTGTGTGTGTGTGTGTGTGTGTGTGTGTGTGTGTATGTGTTTTGCTTAGGGGAGTGAAGATTGGGGAAGCAGATGTAGAAGGTGAGGTGAGGAATATGTGTGTGCCTTATTTGGAAGAACATACATTTACTATGTAAGTAGCATGTGTTGAATGGGAATGAGAATGATCCAAGAGGAATTTTAATAGGAAAAGGTAGGAGAAAGAAATTGCTGGAGTGGTACACTTGAGCACTGAGCCTCTTGAAAGTATTGATTAAGTGATTACTCTGTGCCAGGCACAGTCCCAAGGAGATTAAAAACTAAACACACAAAACGCCCATTCTTAGAAAGCTTAATGCTAACAATTGGGGAGAGACAATAAATAGATTAAGTAAATGAATACCATGTCAACGCACATGTGTTAGAAATATATACTTGAAATTTAAAAAAAATTTGGAAGTAAAGAGTAAAACATGGCACCATTACCCGTTGCTATACGAAGTTCCTGTAAACTCTTTTAGTTTTCTTTTGCATACATTTCCCTACATTTTAATTCTTGCACAACTCGGTTGTACTTATTTCATAATGAGAAAGAGGTAACAAGGTGATTATTTGGCGAATGGGACAGCATCGACAGAGGTGCTTTTCCCGGCATCAGATGCACATCCCATCTGAGCCTCGCCCTGCTGGCCTTCCTCTCATCCTTTAAGCTCATTTCTGCAGTAACCATGGATCCCGGTGCTGTCTGGGGACCTTCTACTGGGAGGCCCAACCGACATAAAATAGCAGGTTAGACAGTAAGTCAGGGTGGAACTGGGGTAAAAACTTAGCTTCCATCCAGTTAAATTGTAAGCTTTTCTCACCAGCTCCTAGTGCTGTTAGCTTAATGTCATGGAATATAATGGCTGATTATGTGCATTCATATACCTTCACATATAACAGGAGTCCAGATCAGCTGAAATTTAAATTAGCGTCTATAAGCCAAAATTATATAACACACACAAACACATGTGCAAGTACACACACACACACACACACACACAAACACACAGAACTTATGGAACAACATAAATATTATAACCGAATTTTTCCAATGACTTGACCATTTTAAAGGTCTTAAGTAAAAAGAAGCATGAACATCAGTGTACACAGAATTGAGAATTCAAATGGTGGATATGGTCAAGTAGGGCAAGATACAATACGGGTTAAATGCCACTGAAACTGTCTCTCAGTTGTTTTGGCTCCTGTTCAGCTTAATTCCTAAGTTCCCTCTTTGTCAAGGTTATTTTATATGGTCAGTGAAAACAGGAAATCCATGCCTTCTTCACATGTCAGAATCTTAAAAGAATATATAACAAAACAAAAAAGAATTACAAAAATCCTCCAGAATAAGGAGAGGAGGGAGTTCAGTATTGTTTTGGAGTCTTTTATAGTTAAAAAATATCTTAAAATATCACTTATAATTCCTACTGAGATTGCATATCACTTCTGAACCAACCACCATATCTGAGGCTGCCTTCTTAGACGGGGCAGTTCCATTTATTCTGCCCAGGCCTGGGGCAGAGGGGTGAGGCCAGGACTCAATGGTGGGATTGTGTGGCTGTGAGAGAAGGTAGCTTCCAGAAAGACTTGCAGTGGGACACACCCAAAATCCTCTTGTACCTAATTACATTTTTAGAACCTCCACTTCTTTCAGATTTTGAAAGAAGGAGGCAAATGCAAACCCAATGTGGAGTCAAATTAATTTCTCATCACTGTTCTCTTAGTTACAGAGACCCCAGCTTCTTCCGATTGCTGCTTGCACAAACTCAGCAGGGAGCCACGGGCCGTCCTTGTCTGCAGTCTGATGGTGGGGAGGGATGGGGTCATTTGCCACTCACGGTTCGGTTCTGGGTGTCTCCTTCCCCTTGTGATGCATACCAAACATGTACAAATGTGCCTAAACACACACATGTGAACATGCAACACATACCAATGGATGTAGGGTTTTCTTCCAGAGTATTCATCGTACACATGTGAAATGATTCATAAAGTATGTACTGATTAATCAGATATGGGTTTCATTTAGACATTATTTTATGTCTCGTACATGTTGGTTCTTAAAACAAAACAAAACACAGACTTACAAAACAATGCTGTATTTGTACTTCTTTAGATGACACGGTCTCTCTCAGAACAGCACCATGATTATGGCCACCTCGGTTTTATAAAGCATTCTGAAAAACAGATTCGTTTATCGTTTACACTTTTTTTTTTTTTTTTTTTTTTTTTACAAATTTTCTCTTACCCCAAACCCAGGCCTTTAATTAGTTTTAAATAATGTAGAGATACTTGCAAAAGGGACTGAACTGTCCAGGTTTCCTTTCCTACTTGCAGAGGAAAGCGTGTTTTAAAATGT
The DNA here is from genome assembly GCA_963924515.1 of Vespertilio murinus. Classification (NCBI taxonomy): domain Eukaryota; kingdom Metazoa; phylum Chordata; class Mammalia; order Chiroptera; family Vespertilionidae; genus Vespertilio; species Vespertilio murinus. The sequence goes on along the minus strand of OZ004719.1, from coordinate 6,604,886 downwards.
CTAATAAAGCTTTTTGAATGTGTAGTCACAGATGTTATTTCCAAGGCCTGGATTTAATTTCTGGCTGATTTGAAGAGTTGTATTTTTTATGCAAAGGCACATCAAGAGAACAAACTATGCAAATAGAAGACAGACATTACTGTGGGCGCCGGTGACATAGCAGGAAATGTGCTTTCCAGTGATTGAAAGGCAAAATGGCAAATGCTAAGAAAAGAAGGCATTATATAACAGCTCACAGCAGGTACAAATAGGGTGACCTTGATATAATCCTACCTTATCAGTTCTGACTTCTGATTTCCTTACATCCAAGAACAAGCATGACAGGAATTGTAATATGGATGTACATGAATACAATTGGTGACAAAACCCAGTGTGACTATCAAAATGAATTTAAAATCTGTTGGGTAATGTTGCAAATATGACCAAAATGTATCTAAAAGTGAGAGAGCTATAATGTATCTATGAAGAATTATTGAGAATCCCTGAACTGTTTACCTGTATAACAAAATGATTTTAAACCATAATATATAATAACGTGCAAATTATATGCAAATGATTTGTATGTAAAATTATGTTTTACATAGTTACATGTAAATGTTCACATTACATGCACACATCTTCATAAATTATATGTAAATATAATTTTATTATATATAAATAAAGACCCCATTACTAAGACACATCAAAGTCCCCATTGGCTAACACAAATTAAAAAGAAAAGAAAACCTGCTGTGAGAAAAACCTAATGCTATTTTCTTTCAATTTATCATTACAACAAGGAAGTGCGTTTATTGGTGTAAATACACACAGTAGGTGCTAAGTAAATATTAGCTTTTTTTTTTCTTACGGGGAGGGGAGGAAATCCCCAGAAAGCTGTAGTGTTTTAAAGAATGCTAATCATCTAGAAAGCTAGAATTATTATTCACTGTGTTGGGAATATACAAGAGCCAAGCCAAACTGCTGGGCCATAAGCTAAGCATATGCTGAGCTTTAGCTGATACTGCCAAAGATTTTTTTTAAAGTTATTGTACCAACTTGCACTCCAACAAGTAACATATGACTTCTGCCAGCGCCACAGTCTGCTTACCACTTCTATTGTCAGTCACTCTGATTTTAGACATTCCGATGGGTTTTTAGTTCTTTTTTCTCATTGTGGCTCTAATTTGCATTGCTCTGATAAATTCTTTTGAGAAGCTTTCTACATGTTTGTTTGTGATTTGATTATTCCTTTTTTTGTGAAGTGTCTGTTTATATATTTCATCTACTTTTAAATTAAGTTGTCAGATTTTCCTGTTGATTCTTTTTTTTTTTGTCTTGGATTCAGGTTTTTTGTTATGTGTAATCATTGCAGATACCTTCTCTAAGTCTGTGGCTTGATTTTAATACAATTCTATTCCTCACATTTTGTTTGATGGGTGGTATTGCTTTCCCGGCCTTGGATGCTCCCCTCACTTGACTGAACTGGTCTCTGCCAATGGCTCCAGTGGGGCCCTCCGTAGACCTCCTGACCTGTCCTTCTTGGAAGCTCTCCTCTCTCTGTGATTCTGGGTGGATCACTTGGGCCACCTCTGTCTAGATGTGTTGGTCTCCTCAGACCCTCAGCTCCATCTTCTAAATCCAAGGCGTGCTCTGGGCTCTGAGTAGTTTCCCCTTCTGGTGCTGTGGCCAACACCCCCCCCCCCCCAAGGCTGGGGCACAGCAGACTTCCCCTAGACGGTTTCCCTCAGAGGTCACTGCTTTGATGTCTGGTGTTGAAAATCAGTATTTTAGCCTCGCTGGTTTGGCTCAGCGGATAGAGCATCAGCCTGTGGACTCTGAATGTCTAAAATCAGAATGACTGACAATAGCAAGTGGTAACCAGGCTGCGGTTCGATTCTAGTCAAGGGCACATGGAACTGAGCCTATATTTTATTTTTATAGTAGAGGCACTGTTTATTTTTTCACTATTGGGGTGACACTAGTTAACAAAATCATGCAAGTTTCAGGAGCACAATTCCACAAGGACACTGCACTGTGTGCTCACTGCCCTAAGCCAAGTCCATCAGCATTTACCCGTTCCCTCCTCCGGAGTCTTCAGAATCATGGGTTAAATCAACGTGTCTGTGCATCAGTGAAAATACTGACGTCGTTTTTCCTGAGATTATAGGAACACTGATTTGTTCTAGAAAATGAGGATCAAGTCTACTGACCCTTCATGGTAGAAAGGAGAGCACCAGGGAGAAGAGTGGTTTTCTTCCAAATTCTACATCTGAAGGAGAATGAGTGTGGCTCTACAGGGTTTGAGGATGGTCATGCTGGGATGTGTGCTGGTGAACTACACTTAGATGTTTTGATTACTCAACAAATTCCCCCTTATTATTTATATTCACTATATAAAAAACTAATATAAAAACATAAGCTATGTGTTGAGGTTCTTCTGAAAAACTATGGTTGTTGATATATATATATTTTAGAGGAAGAAAATGTCTGGCTTTGATTGGAGGAAACATGGGTCCCTGTCTTCCTTCTGACAAGGTGGATCTCTACTGTGATCTCCAAATATTGGTTACATCTACTGGTGACAGAGCCTATGTAAATAATGGGGGGGGGTGTCAAATTGAAGGAAATTTCTCCTTAAGACCCAATTAATGCTACAATTCCCCTAGATATCTAGCTGCTGGAAGAAGGTCAGAGTGACACAAAGGAGGGAAATGAGGAAGATGATTCTGTTTGATTTAGGAAATACCAGAGGTTGTGTGTGTGTGTGTGTGTGTGTGTGTGTGTGTGTGTGAGAGAGAGAGAGAGAGAGAGAGAGAGAGACTGCTCAAATTTTATTAGAAATTAATTTTTTCCTTTTCAAAGTTCGTTGGTAGTTGGTAACTATTATTTTCAAAACAATTGGGAGATATAAACTTTAAATACATATATAGTTAGATAAATAGACAGACAGGTAGATAGATGATGTATATATAGTGTGCCCCCAAAATATATACACATACATTTTTGATAACTCAATTGAGGTTTCTTTTTTTTCAGATTTAACCTATTGGAATGAATAATTATTCCAAGTGTGTATATATATTTTGGGGCACCCTGTAGTTAAATAGACACACCCAAGAGGAAAGATAGTTGGCTATAAACTTCATAAAATCAAGTACCTTTGAGTGACCGTTCCAGACAAAATGGGAAAAAAAATCACACTGTGAAAACCAGCAGAAATTGTAAGGAACAGTGTGGTCTTTGAATCCCCAGTCTCACTGAAGAAATAAAATATCTTATCTTTCCCTTCTTTTATCTTCACTAAATTTATGCATCCACAGCTGCCACCGGAGATCTAAACACTAAATATTGCTATATTTGTTAGCTTAATTTTTAAAAACTCTTTATATGATGAGGTTTTTTTTTTCTTACTGTTTGAACACCCTTGCCTCTGGGCGGTGACTTTTTCATTCTGAAGCAGTCTGTTCTTCTGCGATGCAGCCAAGGTCACTGTCTCCCTCCCCTCGCCCGCTGTACGTAGGCAGAGCAATAAAGCAGGTAATACTCTTACTCAATTGAGGAGCAGAGCTCATTTCTGCTGAACATCTGTGCAGTATGAATCTCCATATTACACCCCAAACACCAATTTTGGGGTAATATTATCATCTTTGCCTCTTTGCATTTTTATTTACATTGATACGGCTCAACTGGGAGATGCGGTGGTGGAGGCATGCATAATTTTTAATGACATAAAATGTAGGAAAAACCATGCCACTATTAGAAGAATGTCGGCTCTAAGCAATACGATTTCTAATAAGAAATAACATAGGCATTAAATATTAGAGAATAAGCTGAATCCCTATTTAGAAAGTGATACTGGGAGAGAAAAAAGATTGGACCACCAGAGGAAAAGTGAAAACAGATCATTCTCTGTGATGATGTGAGCACGGTGGCTCCTTTTCAGCTTCTCTTCTCTGCTACCCAGAGATCTCATTTCATCGCCATTTTGATTTCTAAAATACCTAAATTGGAATGATATCCATCAAAGACAAAGGACATCACTGGGAACAAAGAGTAGCAAGCTGAGCAAGACATATATTACACTAGAGGACCAGTGCATGAAATTCATGCACTGGTAGGGTCCCTTGTGGCTACCAGCTGCTGACTCTCTCCCTTCCCCCAGCCGGCCCCACCCCCTGGTTGAACTCCCAGACACCTCCCAGTGGAGGGGACAATTTGCATACTACGCTTTTATTTTATTACATGTAGGCTGATCCATAGTTTCCTATTTTTTGAATGAGAGCTTCTGTTTATTCGAGCGTAGAACATTTCGATGAACATACAGGAGGAGCACCTCTGATTCATTTGTGCTTTTTTCCTTCATGATGAGTCTGAGTCAACATTTGGGGTGGGTTCAGGGATACAGAAATGACGTAGTTGCCATGCCAACTCTCCCGAGTGTGTGGTGTATTATTAGATCCCCTGTTCCAGTTTAGAAATGGAGCCTTCCACTGTTTAGCTAAGAGTACAGAAGGGTATGCCGATGCCTCTGGCTAAAGTCATCCTTATAATACTAAGTGCATTATCTGCAGTGAATAGTTTCTAAATAAAAATAATCCTTTGTCTTAATAATTGTCCATTATTATTTTCTGTTTAAACACACACACACACACACACACACACACACACACACACACACACACACTAAAAAAAAGAGGAGCCTCATTTTAAAGAATTGCATTCAAACATGCAATGGCTTTTCCATTCAATCACTGATATTTTCACTTTGGGTAGTACTTGACATAAATCGTTGCCAACTCCTTGAGAATGAACTGGTCTCTCTCGGTGCTCCCACAAGGCTTAATCCCTAATGGTATTTTGAGGTAACCCTTATTAAAAGGAGACATTTGATGTCCTCCTTCATTCACAAATGGTGAGTTCCTTACAGAAGCAGCCAGAAGCCTTAGCTCCTTGCAGGAACTACGCACGCACCAAACGCTGTCCACATCAAGTCCCTGGATCCTCGCCATGCGATGGAGAGATATGAGAGCACCTCAGAGGGCTGTAAGCTAAGAACAGCCCTGTGCTGGTTTTCCTCTAAATCCTACAGCTTGCCTGGGTTATGTAAGACTTTGCCAGAGAAAAGCACTAAGGAATTATAAAACAGGGAACGAAATTCCTGTGAGCCAAGCCTCCTGTAATTAGTCACGGAGCTGCGGTGGGGATGGCCGCAAATGTGAATGAGGTCGAGGTGCTCAACTCTAATCAAATCGGTGGATGGGAAGCAAGTCCCTTAGAGGCACAGCTATGCTTGCATTTGTATGATCTATTTTATTGGGCCCCCAGGAGAAATAAATAAGTTTTAAATAAAAATTAACTAGTTATTTCCATTGATCGGATTAAGCAGCTGTTGGTTAGGTTTCCATTACTTTGAACTATAAAGTCATAGACTGTGGTATATCTTATGCCATTAAAATCCCATGTTGCTCTGGCCAGTGTAGCTCAGGTGGGTGGGCATAGTCCTCTGCACCAAAAGCTGCAGGTTTGATTCCCAGTTAGGGGCATGCAGGAGACAGCCAATCAATGTTTCTCTCGCTCTCTCCCTCTCTTTCCCCCTCTTTCTCTAAAGATCAATTTTAAAAAATGACTATCATTTACCTCTTTTGGAAAGAAAACATATAGGATGCAAACTGATTTTTTCCCACTATAAGGGCTTCTGATCATCATTGCTTCACCAACTGCTTTTTATTGTCTTGACTGAAGAGGCCATTTACAAATTATCCCAATGAGGAAAGAAGCTAAATGGTTTCTTGCAGAGACATTGACTAAGACAGGGGGCTATGCTCATCGGTTAGCGTCCTTCTGAAAGCGTGGTGGCAGAAACAAATCAGTAACAACAGTAACAAAAATGATAGCAAACATAATAACATAAACCAGACATCCTATAATTTACCAACACAGCACGTTCAAAACGAGAACCAAAGGAGTCATCTTCTCTATAGGTTTTATTTGTCGCCACAAGGATGAATAGGCACACCCCACGGTGGGTGGCCACTCACACTTTACAGAGTGAAGGCTCTTTGCTTTCCCGGCTTGAGAAAGGGTTGGGAGCCTCTGAGTTGAGATGTTGGCAGTCTTTATGGAGTAATAAAATATTCAGTGAATAGATTATAAAGCACTTGATAAAATTTTAGAGGCTTATAAATACCGGACGCTGCAGTTTGTTGGGAAAAGGAAATATGCGTGTGTGTATATGTCCGCCCTCCGCCGCTGGTAGCTTCCTTGGTCTTTTTAGGGAGGGAGCAGGAGGCGGGACAAGACAAAGCGGGAAGGGGATGCAGACCAGATCCTTGGGAGCAGTTTGCACCCTTTTAGAAGATGAGACATCACTGCCACAATTTCCCTCCGATAAATGAAGTAGCATGATTCCCCCATAACCCCTCTGTGCTGTGAATGCTAAATAACTGACACCACCAGTTAAAACACTTTTATCATATATATATATATATATATATATATATATATATATATATATTGATTTCAGAGAAGATGGTAGAGAGAGAGAGAGAGAGAGAGAGAGAGAGAGATCAATGATGAGAGAGAATCATGGATCAGCTGCCTCCTGCATATCCCACACTGGGGATCCAGCCCACATTCCTGGCATGTGCCTTGACTGGGAACAGATCCATGAACTCCTGGTTCCTAGGTCGATGCTCAACCACTGAGCCACACTAGCCGGGCAAAACTTTTTAAAAGGCGAGTGCTATTTTGAAGTCCCAGGCCTTTGGTATTAAATCCTCATTCATGCTGTTGTGTGTGTGTGTGTGTTTTCACATTAATGTTCTCTGGGACACCTTGTCTATCATCTTCCCCCATGGCGTCCTGAAGTTTGCCAGGAGATAACTGGTGCCTATTGGTGACAACTGACAGCTCGTTCTGTGCTTGTGTAAGTAGCATTAAGAGGCCGCGGTGGCTAACGGCGGGCCACGGCCACCACGTATGAAGAGGCAGGAGACTGGCCCGAGGAGCAGGTGACGGGAGGCACTTGGCGGGGCCTGTGGGGGGGCGGCAGGCAGACCCTTTGAAGCTAATGTGCTCGGATTTCCTGGGGCTGCCGCCGCCATCCCGGGAACAGCCTCTGAATGAGAAGCATGCCTGCCTAATCCTGCCGGAGACAGATAAGTCTGCCAATTGAGACGGCAGCGCCCTGACAGCCCCCGGCGTCGGCTGGGTAATAGCAAAAGACTGAAGCCGAACTATCAGACACCGAGCGGCATTCTCCGGCAGCGGGAGGAACGTGTTTGACAAGGAATTGGAGCCGGGCTGGTTCCCAGTCAAACAAGGTGTCTGCTCATTCAACGCATCGCATTTCCCCTCATTGCCGAGTTCAGGGCTCATTTCATTACTGACATCTTTTCTCTCTCCCCCTGTCGAGTTTCCAAACTTTCAGAGGCACGTGTGTTTGACACCTGTCACCGGGGGACGACCTTTGCTATCTCCTTTTTTAATCGGGGCCATGATGATAAGAATGCAATGCCCCTCCCCCCCAAGTTCAATTAGATTGTCCCCTCATTTATGAAACCTGCTCCATTTAAACGCTCGCTCCCCGCATATCTCGCGTTTGGAAGAAGAGTTTTAGTCCGACATCGATCAAACGTGAGTGCCTTCCACATCCTTCTCCCCATCCTATCTCGGAGCCTATCCGGCTGTGATCCGTTATTAGCCTTAAACACCTTTATGACAGATGAGACTGTCTGGATCGGGCTGATATAAACCAGAATAAGAAATGTCACCGTTTTAAAATATGATCACAGAAAATTAACCTACGTGTAGTGAGGGAAGGGAATGGAACTCATCTGCGATTCCCTTTGCGATATTGAACAGTGAGGACTTAGCTTACTGACTTTGGGTAAGCTCCCCGGCTCTTTCCTGCCTGGTCCTAGGAGCCTGTGTCATAACGGACCAAGAGCGAAGCGGCACGCTTAGGAGCTTAATTTTAATACGCGGGCAAGCTGAGACATTCTTCCCGCGAACTTTAAGAATAAGTATAGAACAACTGCCAGAGGGATAACAAGCCCAGGGAAAAGCCTCCGAGCGGGGTGCCCCGGAGGGAGGGATATTGATAGGACGCTCATGAAATGTGACCGGCGGAGTAATTGAATTCCCACAACTCATTTAACTGGGCAGAGAACTCTAATGGTTTCCGGGGGGACGCGTCCATGTCTCTTTCCCGAGCCACTGCGGGCTGGGGTGATTGCAGGTAAGAGAATGAGTGGGGACACTGCACAATCTAGCATCCGGGGGAAAAGAAATGTCTTTCCGTGTCACTGGTGGGGCTGCTTTTCAAAGGCAGTGGCTGTGAGATTGGGATGTCTTGTTGATACCAGCAAACTTCAAATCTCGCTTGCGTTATGGGATCTAAAACTTAGATGGACAGACTCTAAATGCATCTCCTTGTCATTGGAACTCACTTTGTTAAATTCCTCAGGATGGCTGCAGGTGGGTTTTCGTTTAGCAAGATTCCATTAAGGAATGAAAATACTCTAAGCTCTCGCCTCCGCCCTTTTCTTCTCAGAAGTGATTTATGGTTTCCGCTTTGTCCAAAGTTGGATCAATACGGTCTACCCAGCATGCTTTACATGGTCTTAGGCCCAATATTTGTTCAGTGTGAGTAAATTCTATAAATTGCATGTTATATTTGTAAGTTAATTGCAATTATAAAATTATATGTGATTTTCCATTTCATTGAGATATAATTGACTCACAGCACTGTGTAAGTTTCAGGTGCACTGGATAACGACTTGACATATATATTGAGAAATGATTATCACAATGCTTTGTTAACATTCATTACCTCATATAAATAAAAAAAACAAAAAAAGAAAGAGTACATATAAATCATAATAAAACATAGGAGGTCTCTTTTTATGTTGTTCACACAATATTATAATACAAAAACTGGGCAGGGTTCCATTTGTATTGGAGTGTGTCACTCAAATAAACTAACCAATGTAATAATAATGCAATCATTTGTTATAAATGATTTAATTGATTGATGCCTCACTGGCCACACTTTGGGGTATATTATACTCTGGGCTCCCTTCATTATGAGAACCGCATTGACAAAACTGTCTCTACACACCCAGCTCTCCGTGGTGCACAACACTGCATCCTCGTTGCATTCCCTGACAAGGTCAGCAGACGAGTAGCCGCCATGCAGACATTTAAATAAGGACAAGATGAAGACCAAGTCTAAGAAGACAGAAGGGAATGCATGTTATACTTGGCAGCTCTGTTCAATCAAAGCTCCCCGTTTAATAGAAATGGAGAGTGGAGAGCAGAGACTGAGAGGTACCTTGGCCTGCACATCCTAATACACACACACACCCGTAGGCACAGATGCTGTTCTTACTCAGTGAATTGTTCTATATTCACGAACTGAAGTTGCAAACCACAGTCTCCCCCCATCCCACCACCACTCTCCGTCCTCAGCTCAGACGGCTTGTTACCCTTATTTGCCAGATTTTCCGGTTCCATATTCTATGGCGCCCTACTATATGCCTGCATATTAAATTTGGTCATTCTCTTGCTAATCTGTTTCATGTTCATTTGATTATCAGTTCAGACAGAACAGTTCCAAGGCCAAAAGGAGCCTTCTTTTTCCTCCCCTAGAGTTCCACGGGTACGTACATTTATTAAGACTCACCCAGTTGTAAAGATACATCATTTCACCATATACAAATGTTGCTCAAATGAAAAAAATAAATAAATCTTGCAATGTTGTTTTATCCCTTGAAGTTATTTACAAACTATTTTTTCTCTTGCTAGCATTTCTGTGGGGTCTAATGATTTTTTTAAAGTTTATTTTTATCAGCTTCTAGTAGATAGTCTCATCCATTTTTATTCATTATTATTGCTTTCATTTATTATTTATAAAGCATCACCAATGAATGTGATAGTCTACAAATAAAGTCCATGCTTCAAAGACTTTGCAATTCAAAAGTGAGAGATACACTGAATCTGAGAAACGCCGTGTTGTCCAGGTAGGGAACCATCATTTAGTTCCCATCCTTTTACTCGCTGCTCTGTCTTGTGCTTTTCTCCTCACGTTTTCCCAGCTATACTTTAAAAATTACAGCGGCTGCTATTTAGAGAGCTCTCCGAGGAAAGTTCACAGATGACTTAAGGGATGCACAGGAGCCTGCTACCTGGGGGAGTGCCAAAGTGGAGAGCAATTCAATGTCGATTTAAGCAGAGAAATGAAAGACAATGGACCCAAGTGGAGGAATCCTTTGCACTAAATACACTAAACGACAGCAGTGGGAAATGCGTTTGAACATTTGCTTTTATATTTCTTCAGGACGACTCCCATTCTGTCTCATATATATGTAATATGTGTTTGCATATATGTGTAGTAGATGCACATGCGTATGGACATATTCTTATGCTTAAATACTCATAAGCCCTGTTCAATACTGTCTCTGTATTTCATTAGACAGGTTCTATTTTCACTGAGTCAACTGAATTTGTAAATGTAATATTTGCAAGGTTAAAGTTATTTACATCTCTTTTCTGTTTCCCTATGTATATAATGGGGATAATAGTAGAAAATGTCTTAGAGTTTTGCTTTTTATGCCTTGCTAGTGGACAGACTGACACATGACTATCCTACACAAGTTTTCTATTTTTATCCAAATGATTAAATTTATCTTAACATTTCAACAATATTGTTGTTCTTTAAGTTTGTTGTTTTTGTGAACAGTTTCTGCTTTCTCTTATAGCTTTCTCTATGTTGTAGCCTCATACCTTAAAAAGGAGACTTTTAAAAGACATGTTTATGTCCGCAGGAATGATGCGCTTTATGTAGCAAACTTGAAAGAAAATTAAAGTAGAATAAAACAGAACTGCTTTGTCTGGTACTTTGCTCTTCATCCAAGAAGCCATGTTTTCTCTATTTTTTATGAATTCAGGATGAGAAAACATAACTCAGAGCTTCAATAATTTATTGTGTGAGTTCTTTCAAAAAAAAACCTGAGACCTCGGACAGCATTAATTTCCAGTGGATCACAGCTAGGTGAGATACTGATGGAGGGAACATAGATGACAGCATACTCATTACATTTCTTTATTTAATTATCTCAATCTCACTTCTATAAAGAGATAAAACAGCCTCTGGAAAATTTATCCCCAAAGGTATCCAATATAATCAAAGGGTAATATACAAGTTGACAGAACAGCAGAAAGACCAGTCGCTATGACGCACTCTGACCATCAGGGGGCAGGCGCTCAACGTAGGAGTTGCCTCCTGGTGGTCCTGGAGCACTGCTCAGCCACAAACTGGGCTGATGGCTGGCGAGCCCAGCGGCCCGCCTCTGTGGCAGCACTAAGGATGTCCCGCTGGGGCTTAGGCCAGCTCCCCGAAGGAAGCAGGCCTACCTGCCAGCTGGACATCCCCATAGGGCTCCCGGACTGTGACAGGGCACAGGCAGGTCTGAGGGAACTGCCCCCTTTGAGTGCACCGAGGTCATGCACCGGGCCTCTGGTATTCTATAAACCAGGAAGCATCCTCAGTAGGCCCAGGCCCTTTGATTATCTGCATCTCTAAGCCAGTTTGAGCATCAAAGCGGGTTTACATTACATCTGAGCAACCCGTGGCCAGATCATGCTCTCCATGGTCTACACACCTGTGAGCGGGGTCACCCTGGTCATCTTCTCAGATGGGGGGCTTGTTTGTTGCCCTTTTTGTCCCTCGGGGATGATATCACTGCATTTTCTCTACCAGAAAATACTTCCGAGCATCTACCCTCAGGCTCTGAGCTGGGCTTTAGGGAGACATTGATGAACAGCATTCACAGACTTCACATTTGGAGGGTAGTGGAGAGCGTTCAGGCAAACAGCTGTGTGTCAGCTAGCATGCTCTGGGTTAGCATAAATGTATGTACCATGTGCTACGGAGCATGGTCGCATGAAATGTCCTGGGAGATTAGCTAAAGTAACACTCGAGACATCTTTATTGAGTTGCTGTGTTTTTTTTTTCCTCCGGAGGGTAAGTGAGTGAGTGGGCTGATTATGGAAAACCATATAATTTTGTCAGGTGAAGAGGGAGTGTTGGATTTACAGGAACAGCGTGTGCTCAAGTCAAGAGCTTGCAATTGCTGCTTTGGAAACTGTCCGCAAATCATTTAGTGCGTCTGAAACAATATCCTCAGGACTGAGACAGAGGGATAGCCTGAGACCGTAAAATAAAATAAAATGTGAGTGTCATCCTGAGGAGGTTAGAAAGATAAAGGGATACTAATTCTAATCAAGGACTAAGCAAAGCGGTAGAAAGACTAGTCTGGCACATGATTCATGGATGCATCTGAGGCAGGCGACGCAGGAAGCAAAAGGATCTCTTGTTTTATAGGTAATAAATATTTAGTCATAAGCAAAGGTAATGCCTACGGTCATAGAGAATGGGGTATTCAAAGATAAATTTGTAAGCTTGGCGATCAGTTGAAGGTATGAGATCAGGTCGAGGAGCCATTTTTCTGACTTTGTTGGTTGCCCTAGGAAATCACCGCCTGCCAATGGAAAAGGAGACTATTTGGGGAATAAGATGGTGAGTAAATTTATTCAGGAGAAATGTACTGAGCACTTACTATGCAACAGCGACCTAACCCTTTATTTTTTAAAAATATATTTTATTGATTTTTACAGAGAGGAAGAGAGAGGGATAGAGAGTTAGAAACATCGATGAGAGAGAATCATTGATCAGCTGCCTCTTACACATCCCATACTGGGGATGTGCCCACAACCAAGGTACATGCCCTTGACCAGAATCGAACCCGGGACCTTTGGGTCTGCAGGCCGACGCTCTATCCACTGAGCCAAACCAGTTTCGGCAAAGAGATTTAACCCTTTAAGAAGACACTTTCTGGTGGAAGAAATAGGCAACCGAGAAATGTGTATTTATATATAAATATTTATGGTGGCAATGTATATAATGGCTAAAAGTAAGCTAGGGAGTTTGGGAGTATCACACAGGGTGTAGTTTAATGTGATATTGTCAGACCTCATTAAGAAGAAAATATTAGAGAAAAAGCACAGGGCAGGTAACGAAATAAGTTGTAGGCTATCTAGGATGGGGGGAGGGACCACAGCTCCCCTATTTACTGCCATCTTTATAACCATTTGATTTCTATAAGTAGCAAGAATCTATGCTAAGAGCAGAATAACCTGAAATCCAAAATAGGGTAAAAATTGGTCTTAATGGTCACACGATAAATGTCCTCTTGTAATCTAGGTCAGGATTTCTAAAACTTAGCACCACTGACAATTGGGGCTGGATAACCCTTCCTGTGGGGGGCTGTCCTGTGCATTGTAGGGTGTGTAGAAGGATCTCTGGCCTCTTCCCACCTCCCTCCCCAGGTGGGACCATGAAAAATGTCTCAAGACATTGTCAAATGTAGTCTGTGGCTCGAAGGTTGCCAGACAACAATGCAGAATACCCACTTAAATTTGAATTTCAGATAACCAAAAATTATGTTTGAAAACATTTATTGAGACACATCCCAAATGCTGCATAGATCACAGTTATACTAAAAAATGTTTATCTAAGTTCAAATTTAACTAAGCATCCTACATTTTAACTGTAAGTCCGGCAATTCTACTTGATTTTTTTGGGTGGAGGTAGGTTTTGGGTGGAGCGTACAATTGGCTCCATTTTGAGAGAACCACTGATCGAAGATTATAATAAAAATCAAAATAATGTGTTTTTGGCATACTTTTGACAATGCCATGGGTTAAAGCATTCAGCTCTGTGGGTTATTGTTGGTATTAAAATAATTATTTTTGTATGTTCCAACATCTCCAGTAGGGGGAAATAAAACCAAATGGTCCACTCAGTGTCATAATGGGGTCTCGGTTCTTGAGGGATTTAGAGTTTTGAGAGCTGCAAAGACTTCAGTTTTCTGAGCATCCATTAGGCTGCAGATGTACAAATAAATGATGGATGGACATCAGACCCCCTAGTTACTCTCAGAGTACCACAGGCATGGGGAACAGGCATCTGCCCCCCTGAGTGGGGCCTGCACACTCAGCCTCGTCAACGCCCAGGGGCACCGGGGTTGCACCATTTAATCTGCTCTGGGGCCCGGCCGCTGAATCCTGCCATTGATATAATCGTCTTCTGACACTTACAGGTCTCCAGACGACACAGCGGAGGAAGATAAAAAGACAAGGTGAACTTGTGCTTGCCCTCTCATTACATTTTGCAAGCTGCTGTGTTTAAGTTTCTATTTTATGGACCACTTAGGCAACTATTAACCTTTAAAAATTCATTAGCATTTTTATTTTAAACTTTTCAAGAAGACACGGACCAAAATAGAACAAGTGGTGGTGGAGTTCTGACTTTGCAACTGATATTCCATTGTTCGCAACACATTTTTCCTCCTACCCCATGAAGGGAGCACTCTCGCGAGGAATCCACCCATTCTAGCTCTCTTTTGAAACTGGCTCTATTTTTTGTCAGAACAAATTATAGTATGATGTCGGTGAGCACACCGAGTTTCACTGAGATAAGTGTTAGGGAAGAGCTAATAATGACCCATTACTTCTAAATTAAAAGATGATGAAGACTCAAATGAGTAGAGAGAGACTTGCGTAAGCAAAATAAACTTGAACCTATGTGATCGCTAAGACAGTAAGTCAATACATAGAGCTTTTAAATTTTGATTAAAAATTTTGCAATGGGTAGAAATGGTCTTTCGGAACATGAAAATTTTAAGCAGGTAATGATTAGAAAATATAAAATGCTCTGAACTTGCTGTAACATCAGTAAGCTAGTAACGTTCTTGCTTCCTGTGGGGGAAAACTGAGATGTCATATTTTTAGAACATTAGAACATTGAAAAATAATTTTAAAGCTACATGAGCATTATCCTTAAAATATATTTTTGGCCTCCTGATTATTTTTGCTAATTTGGTGCCAGTCTGTCAGACTTTGGATAGGAAAACAGTAATTCACAGGTTTGAGAAGTTCCTTATAGATTTTTGTGGTTTAGCAACAAGTAGCTACAATACCCTCAGCTCACTGCACATGCAGAGGAATGGCATCTGTTGTGTCCTTCTTACCCACTCTCAGATACAGGATATAACTTAAACATAGAATTCTTGAACAATTCTATATAATGAAAGGTTAATATGCAAATCAACCAAACAGCAGAATGACCGGTTGCTATGACACGCACTGACCACGAGGGGGCAGACACTCAATGCAGGAGCTTCCCCTGGTGGTCTCCCACAGGGAGAGCACTGCTCAGCCAGAAGCTGACTCATGGCTGGCGATTGCAGCGGTGGTGGCAGTAGCCTCTCCCACCTTCCTGGCAGTGCTGAGGATTTCTGACTGATGGGGAGTGGGCTTAAGCTGCCAGTCAGATATCCCCAAGGGTTCCTGGATTGTGAGAGGGTGCAGGCCAGGGTGAGGCACCCCCCCCCCCCAAAGTGCACGAATTCCGTGCACTGGGACTCTAGTATAGGATATAACTTAAAAATAAAATTCTTCTGCCATCAGTGAACATCCCCTGCCCTGTGAGTGTGAAATACAAAGATAACTGAACCAGATCTCCAGGCGGAAAGGTTTTGGTAGCGAGAAGGAATTTGAAAGTGACACTTTCTTCCTAATAATGTGTGCTTGACAGAGGATGTGTCTTACTGAATAGCAGGTGCCAGAGTAAAAAGAGGACTCAGCGGGTGACTCATTGCATGCTCATGGTATACAACCTGTTTATTTTATTTTACTGATTTCAGAGAGAGGAAGTGAGAGGGAGAGAGAGGTAGAAACATCAATGATGAGAACCACTGACCGACTGCCTTCTGCATGCCCCCTACTGGGAATCGGGCTCACAACCTAGGCATGTGCCCTGACTGGAAATTGAACTGTGATCTCCTGGTTCCTAGGTTGATGCCCAACCACTGAGCCACAAGAGTCAGCTTCCTCCCATTTTCTTAAGCAAGATGCAAGAAAGCCGGGGTCGTTGGGAAATCTGATGGAAACATCTGAGGCATTGCCCAGGCCCATGGTGAACGCCAGAGAAGGGGGAGTCAAGAGGAACTGTCCCACCCAGGATGGGTGAGCGCTCATCTGGAAGCAAGAAAGAGCTGGGGTGTCTAAGCTCATGCTGAACATCATGGTTTGGCAGGGGAGGAGCTCCTAGACTTTCATGGCTTAGCTGCAGAGGGCCTGTAGGGGACCCTCAGCTGGAGGAGCCTCTGTCCCAGAATGCACTGCAAGCTCAGAGCCCGAGACAGCTGTTGATGACCAGATACATTTAAGTGGAGCAGGTACCCCCTTTCCCAGCCTTCTCTGCCCCCCACCCCAACTACATGGTTACTGGAGACCAATGGAAATATGGCTTCAGCCACTCCCCTGTTAAGTGGCAGATGATTACTGGGTAATGATGGAGTTTGGAGACTTAAAGAATAAATGACTGATATCATCAGATGGAAAAGTTCAGACATGACATTTTCGATGAACAAGGAAGGTGTTTTTTTCCACTTCGTTTCTGGAACCACACAATGGGTTAGTGTGGATTAATTTAGGAGCCTAATGATTTCTGGCTGCGACTTTCTTATTTCACTATTTTGTACCCCTAGACACTACCACCCCGGCTGATCATTTTACTTAATTTAGAACTACGGTGCTCAACGAACGTGTATAAAACTTCATCTATTTTTCCTAATAAAGTGGACCCAATTTCAATTTCTTAAATGAGCAGCAAGGCAGATACAATCAACTGTCTTAAATTTAGCAAAAAACCAAGCTTCTTTTGATTTAGGAAATATATTAGAAAAATAATGAACTTGATGTTTCATGTTTAAATTTCTGATTTTGAGTCCCCCGAGTTTTCCTCTAGCAGGATGGATGCTGCCCGTTATAAATGAAGGCCAGGAAGGGTGCATTGATGAGGTGACACATTTCCCCCTTGGAAACGTTTAAACCCTGAACACAAAAACATTCTGCAAATTCACCATTGTTTCGTGCGGGCCCAAACCGTTCGCTATGGCTTTAATTAGCTTTCAGCGTCTCCAGCACAAAACAGACTGCTGGCAGAAATGCTTTGTTTAAAGGGAAAACCCAGACGGTGCTGAAATGCAGTCTCATCTCCGAGAAACACTGGGCTCCGCGCACCACGCAGTTGTTGTCTTCAGAGCGCCTCTGCCTCCTTTGACTTAAAAATGTGCTTCTTACGTTTTCCGTGGAACAGCAACAGCTTCAGGAACGGGAAGTTAACTTTGAGAACGGCAGCCAACAGGGTTTTTCTGCAAGAGTTCTGGGGTGTTATTTAAAGGAACAGCGAGCTCTTCGGGGTTTCTGCAGCACTCATCCAGGTCTTTAAGATGCTGCTTATTCACCATTGTCAAAGACGGGGTACAAGGATGGGACCCGGAAATGGAGAGACTTTGCTTTTCAGAGGCCTGTTGGTCACCTCCCCATGGACTCCAAGGTTCTGTCCAACTCTAACCTTTGGGGCCAGAAAGGGCACTGATGCCTGGATAGGAGGAGGGTTGATGACATTGAAAAGAAAGCAGTAACCTTAGTGGGTAGATCTGAAATATTCTTTGAAAAATAATATTCTTTGAATGTATTCTCCCTGGAAATTTATTTCACTGCTATCCTCCCAAGTTATGTTTGGTATTATTTTAAAAATAGGAATGATTTTTCCAACTGATTAATGTCAATATTTCCCATTTTATCAATATACTAGAGGCCCCGTGCACAAAATTTGTGTATGGGAGGGTGAGTCCCTCAGCCTGGCCTGCACCCTCTCCAATCCGGGCCCCTCAGACACCAATCTCGCAATCCAGGATATCCATTTCACAATCTGGCCCGCTGGCTCCTAACCCCTCCCCTGCCTGCTTGCCTCATTGCTCCTAACTACTCTGCCTGCCTGCCTAATCGCCCCTAACCCCTCTGCCTGCCTGATCACCCCTAATCACCTCTGTCTCGGCCTCCGCCACCGTGGCTTTGTCCAGAAGGTCATCCAGAAGACGTCTGTCTGGTCTATTGGGTCTAATTAGAATATCACCCTTTTATTAATATATATTATTTTCATTCTCATTATTGCATTTTAATATAATGGAACTTCTTACAAAATCTGGGCAGGGTTTTTTTTTTTATCACTGGAGCCATAAGAAAACATTAAAATATATTAACTGGCTTATTTATGTCTCCACTGACAGAAGCAGATAATGTGAAGGAATGCTATAAGGACTACATTTTAGAACCTAGTTAGGTATCAATAAATGAGTAGCTGTTATTATTATTATTTTTATCATTTTATTATATAAACATTATTAATCCTCTTTAAGAACAATCAGAATAGTAATTGTCATTTTATTTCACATATGTATCTGAATTTTTAATGTAACCCTCACAATAATCACATTAATAACCATAAATTCCAACCCCACTTTACAAATGGAAAAACTGAGGTCACTCACAAGTTCAATAACATTGTCCAGGGTCTCACAGCTAGTGAACATTGAGTGTGTATTATAAACTCAAGAACCATCATTTAAAACACTATATATATATATATATATATATATATATATATATATATATATATGTATTCCAGAGGGGAAGGGAGAGGGAGAGATAGAAACATCAATGATGAGAGAGAATAACTGATCAACTGCCTCCTGTATGCCCCACACTGGGGATCAAGCCTACAACCAGGGCATGTGTCCTGACTGGGAACTGAACTGTGGTTTATAGGTCAATGTTCAACCACTGAGCCACACTGGCTGGGCCAGTGCCATCATTCTTAAAAATTTTAATAGATGCCTCCTTATATATTTCCCTTCAGGTCTTTTCTCCTCTTGAATTTTACTCACTGAGATGATTGTCTCATATAAATTGTTAAAGGTGCATTGAGGGAAAAGCCTAGTCTTCTATCTATAGGAGGATAGTTCTAGGATTCTCTTGCATTATTCCTAAATCTGTGAGCACAGGAGCATGATAACATACCCCGCTTAGATGGGATTACTCTGTGGCCCCATGAATTCCAGGCAGCCGGATGGGAAAGTCAGGTTAAAGCAGCCACACATGAACCGATCTCTGCTTCTGGGAAACTCAATTATCTAATTACCTTATCAGAAAATCTCCCTGATCAGCATGACACAGTTTTGTCCTCTAACTACACGTGTGTTCTCTTGGGACATAGAAAGGTGTCGAATGCCTATTCCTATGCTCGCCATTTTCCTTACACATCCTGTTTGACAGTCATCCTGTAGAATTATAAATTATACATTTTTACAACTCAATAAAAAATTGATATGCTGCACAACAGGAAAGCTTGTAGACTAACATCATCCAGCCCTGATTTATTTTTTTTTTTAGGTCCAACTAGTGTTGGTAAATATTGGTGAGATGATAATGCGGTGTGCTTGCTCTTTGAACACCTCAGGTTGTCTGCAATCAGGACTGAGAAAGTTATTGGTGTGCACTTCTTTTATGATGACATCTACTTCAACCCGGGGTCAAAATTTTGATATTTTCCCAGAAGAGGGTCTGATCACCTCTAATGCACGAAGGACTGAACACACTCTCTTGAGACTGGGAAGCTGGAAGATAAATTGGCCCCAGTATTCGCCTTAAATTAGAACTGAGAGAGAGAGAGAGAGAGAGAACCTCAATCATTTAACAATTTTCTTTTCTAACTTCAAAGCAAAATGGGGTCATGATGCCAGAAAATTATATTTAAAAGCCTATTTACATAGCATATGCCGAGGGTCTATTTAGGGCTTTCTGCCTTTACTTCATTTAGAAAATCCTGGTTCTGGAGTTCTTATTAGACTATCAGAGCATTCATTTCCCTCTGCCCATTTTGCTAAGTGATGGGCCCAATAAATACCGAACTCCCCGAGTTATACTGATTATAGTCTCTGTGTTCAGAATTTTCACTCTTAATTAAGCAGTGAAGGTCATAAATTTCAGACCATGAGTTTGAACCAGGAAGCCACAGTTAGAATGTTTGTCAGCCAATCGGACCCCTTCGCTTTCTCTTTTTGTGTTATGAGATGCAATGGGGCTGCTATATCCCGTTGGACGTGACGGATACAGAGTGGGTGTGGGTTGGCCTCCTTTGTTTTCGTAAGCACTAATATTTTGGAAGATAAATAGTACTGGATGCTTCATTTGCTTTGATTGTTTTTAATCTCAAGATACTTTGGAAAATTTATGATGCTATAAAGCTTGAGTTAGCTACAGCTTTTCCATTTTGATCCAAATAAGTCACAGTCATCAAAACTTCAGTAGTTCAGAAACATAGTGTTGTGGCTAGGGCAACAAAAGCCACCTCCCAATGAAACTAATCATTGATTATCCCAGGGCGCCCTAGTTCAAGGTTGCCTCCGTATAGTTAATGATGCCCTCAGCCCCCCAAAAGAGCTTTCCCAAGGGTGGGTGCAATTTACTTAGTAAAAGCACTGCTTTGTAAGATCCACAGATGAGTCTATTAGATGCTCATCGGGTGGTCACTGGAAATACGATGTCACCCAGGTGGGAAATGGTCTGCTCCAATGACTAATACGTACTAATGCCATCATTAATGACCTCTGAGTTTCCCCCCACGAGTCTAAGGAAGAACAAATCAAAGAACCATTCAAGGAACAATAGATTTTGCTGACCTGGTATGTTTCTCAGGACAGAGATTAAGATTGCTTATTGGATGTACCCCAAACACAAAATGTCAAGGTAACATTAATAGCTATACTTAATTGAATAAAAATAAGTGCGGGAAAGCTCATAAATAATTTTCACAGTGATGTATTTTCAATATTTTATCAGGTGGGCGGATTTAGTCTCTGGAAGAAAGTATTTTTCATTGCCATGGATTATATCATTTCCCATTTTTAAATGAATTAGTCCAATACTGTTGAGAAGCTAATTGAAGTAAACCATCTAATTTCACAACGGTTAACTGAAAAACTAAAGCTGTCCACTTTTCTTCTTAGGGACCACAGTAATCAACATAATAATAGAATCAGCTATGTCTTTATTTATGAAACTATCCTGAATTGCAATTATAGTTTGCTGAGTAAACTGTAATCTCTTCATCACCACTATTAATTTGAAGCTGTGTGGAAGTAATATAATCTGATTTTCAAGAAGAATCTTTGTAATTAGTACAGTCATACTCTAAAAGGACTATATAACCCAAAATTGAGCTAGATGAAGAGGAGATTAAATCTAGATAAAATTTTGGCCTTTAATATATGTAAGAATGGACCTAAAATATTTCAAAGCAACCCGCCTTGTGTTTGAAAAGCTTTTTCCCCCCAATTTCTTAGTGGGATGCAAAAGCAATGACCTTGATATATGTGAGCTAGCAATCTAATATAAACCTAATATAAATTTATGCTCATGGGTAAAAAAAAATTAAGAAAGCTTAGGCAGCAGTATATGATTAGGTCAATGGGAATATCACATAACAATATATCTATGCTGACTGGGCACATAATTCAACCTCTCTGCACAAATCGGGCCTACAGAATTGTTCTAAAGCAGTGTTTCCCAAAGTGTGGTACGCGTACCCCCAGGGGTACGGGGAGAGTTTGGTGAGGGTACGCGTTGCACCGGAGTTTGGTGGGGATATGCACTGCACCATGCTTAGCTGCGCCTGATTCTATGTTCTCATGAGTCAAGTCAAGACAGTCTTGTGAGGCGTGAGATGGTCTGGTGTGCAAATAAGTGTTATTTATAATATAACTTTTATTTATATTTTATTATGAATAATTTTATTTATCATTTATTATTATTTTGTGTATGTACCAAAAAAGTAAAAAATAAATATATTTTGATTGTTATTAAAACACATCCTTTTTTTGACGAGGGGTACTCAGTGTTATGAAAATTATAGAAGGGGTACACATATGTCAAAAGTTTGGGAAACACTGTTCTAAAGGATTGTTCCAAACATCATCTTTCACAATTTCTCAGAAATTTCGGAAGCCAGCAGAAGCTGTAGATTTAAAACAACCCTGGTAGATTTAGCAGCAATATTCCCTAAAGCATGTTCTATTGAACACCATTCCCAAGAATGATAAATGATGGAAGAAATCCTGTGGTGAAATAACCCTGAGCAATGCTGAATTAAACAAATCAAAGTTATTTAGGGAAGGGTTTCCTGAGGCCTACACAGGTGCAAATTGAGAATATTTAATAGGGACATATACTGGGCAGTCTATAAAAAAATAACATTGGTCTGGTGATGTTTTTGTCACTCCAGTATCACAGTATATAGCTCTTTATTGCAAGTGTTGCAGGGAAAATATTTTAGAGAAATCAACTCAAGATTAATTTTGAAGACCCGATTCTAACTGAATGTGCAGAACACAATTCCTGGCATTGGATAAAAATGTTAGAATGTTCAACATCTGAAATCATGTGGAATTTTACAATATTTGTTTATCCCAAACATTAGAAAGAAAATATAAGGCAAGCCATGAAATGTAACAATGAAATGAACTTCTGTGAATCTGCTAACCAGGCTTAGAATGAGGGCACTGACAATATATTATACCTCAGAATGTGTTCATCTCCATCCCATCTCCGGCCTAATCATGGAGACAGCCTCTGCCCCGAATCTGGCGCCAGTGTTCTTCTGCTAGATATGTGGCTATATCCCCACGTGACATATTGTTTGTTTTGTTTGGGGGGTTGTTTTATGAAAGAGTATCTTATTGTGTGTGAACATTTATGACTTAATTTCCCTGCTTATTATTTCTAAGATAACATCTATGTTGCTGTTGTGTATAATTCATGCATTTTCATTGCTGTATGAATCCCACCGTGAGAATCACTCCACTTATTTGTCAATACCAAGAACTTCATGAGCTGTTCACAAATCGTTTAAGAATATTAAAGTCGGAATTATGTTCTGAATAATTTGTAGTTTTCATTGTTTTGGAACTGACATATTGAGCACAATACCAGATGGGATAACAGAGACATCCTTCTTACAGAAGCCTACAAACTTGCAGGAAATACAGATAAGACACACACTTAGCACACTGCATTGGATCACTGCCCTACCTGTGGGACCATGAAGGAAGAATGATGTATTCCCATGTAGGAAGATGGTAACAGCTGTGCAAAACAAAACAAAGAGAGACCAGGCATGCAAGAAGGAGATGCAATTTCAAACAGAATGGTCCAGGTAACTGCTCTGAGAAGTGTTTGAGCAAGGACCTGCAGGAGGGATGAACTGAGCATCCTATCGGTGCAAGATGGGCATGGCAGGCAGTGCAAAAGACAGTGAGGAAGTACTAAAGCTAAGGTGTACCTGACCTCTCCATGGACCAGTCAGGCCTAGGAGACAATAACAGAGTGACCTGAGTCCTGAGGCCACTGAGGTCATGAAGGAAGGCCACACAGGGCTTTTAGGCCATTGCAGAGACTTTGGGGTGTACAGGGGGATGCATTGGGAAGACGGGAGCAGAGCAATGCCGTGGTATGACATATTTGAAAGGAGCTCCATGGCCGCTGTATTGTGTGTGGGTATCATGGGATGGGGGAAAATGGTGGCCACGGGCTATCTAGCTTTATTGCGGAAATCCAGGTGAGTGTTTTGGTGGGTCAAAGTTGGGATGATAGCGGGAGAAGAAATGGGGTGGATTCTGAATAGATTACGCATTTATCATTCCATTTTGCTCCTTAAATAACTTTTTTGGAATGCTGTCCTTTACTCTTTTTTATTGGTTTTACTAGGCATTGTAACACACATCCGGAATTTATTAAAGTCTACCATAAATTGATACTTTCACCACCAGCCAGACTTACAGCAAGGACTTAAAACGCTTTAATTCTAGATGTTCCCTCCCCAGCTTGGTTCCCGTATTTGTATTGTAAGTTCACACGTATCTTAAAGCTCTCACAACATCGAGACGTTCTCATCAATGCTACTTCGTATTTACCCACAGTCTCCTTTCAGTATTGGCCCGCTTTCCTGTAGGATATTTTCCCATTTGTCTTCAGAGCTACCTTTGATATTGCTTTTGTTTAAGTCTGCAGGCAAAGCAGCCTTTCGGTTTTGTTTTTGCATAAACAGCTTTGCCTGTTATTTTGGACGATGTTTTCAAAAGATTTAAAATATAAGCTGGCAGGTATTCTCTTTCAGGGCGCCGAAGCATTGATTCGATGTCTTTTGTTCTGTTGTTCCCACTGAAAAGTTAGCCTTCGGTGTTATGCTTTCTGTTTAACAGTGCTACGTCTTTATTTTTCTGTGGCTACTTTTGGATTTTTATTTTTTTTTGTTAGTTGGTGGTGTGCGGCAGTTTCATTATGATGTGCGTAGGTCCAAAGGTCTTTCTATATCTCCTTGCTTTCCTAGAGCTTCCTTCATTTGAAATTTAATATTTTTGCCAGCTGTGAGAATTCCCAGTTACTCTCCTCATATATTGCCTCTCCCGCACCCCATTCAAAGACTACAATTACAGGTCTGTTACAGTCTTCATCCACATCTTCTACCTTAGGTGTTTCTCATACTTCTTTTGTTCCAGCCTGTCTTTACATTAGACATTTCTTATTCCAGCTAATTCCATTTCTAATTCACCTAAATTCCAGTTTACTACTTTGCTATAGTGTCCCATGTGTGGCTGAATCTGTCCTTTGCTTTAAAATACTGTAATTTTTAGTTTCAGAATATGCATTTTCTGTTTTAGTCCAAGTTCTATTGTCTGGTGAAATTCTCCATTTTGTCATCTATTTTATTCAACATATGAATTTCAATAATTTCAAAGTCTGCATAGCATAATTCCAATACTGAAATCACACAGAACTTCTTTTCAGTGTCTATTTTTTTCTCTTAGATTTGTCTGTTTCAAGATTTTATGACTCCATCTTTTTTCCCTTTTTGGTGTTTTTTAATATCCATTAAATTTTAACTAAACTCTGGATGTTGCATTTGAAAAATGGCAGCGATACAGGGTGTTAGTATCCTCCTCAAAAATGCCACTTCTGAAGGACTTCTGTGAGGAAGTCATAGAGGAGTAGATGACCTTGACCCAACGAGGTCTGCCATGATTTGAGACAGGATTCCAGTCATCTGCTTGTCTGTTTCCCCTTTGCCTTTCTTCCTAAGGTTCCTTTAGGATTTCCACATCGCAAGCTAATGTTCCCAAAGTGTCTCCTAACAGGTGAGCCCTAAGCATGTTTTTTGCTTTTCCTCCGCAGACCCATGGATTTGTCAACAGCTCTGACCTCCTCTTTTCGGTTGTTCCCTGAGCCCATTGCTGATTACAAATGGGCAAATCCCTTATGGGGAAACATGCAAGGTGCCATTTCCTTCATCTTGGAAACACTTCCTTTTACTTCCCCTCAGATTCTAGATGACTCTGCTCTGTGATGCCGACAATAGTAATGTGTGTGTGCATGTGTGTGTGTGTGTGTGTGTGTGTGTGTGTGTCCATGAATTGCAGACATATACTCTGATCATAATTCTTGGTGGTGTTTCCCAAGGTCACCTAAATATCCTACCCATGGATTTTTATTTCCTTGACCTCAGGTTCTACAGTGATCTTCTCCTGGATATCATTTTTGTCACATATTCCCTAGGTCATATTTAGACATTGATGTTTGAATTCTCTGCTCACTCCACAATCTTCTTTTCAAGTTTGCTTCTTTCCAGCTTACATTTCTTTCACAATCCCTTGACATCACTAGGGCTTGTTGTTTATTGCTCTCTGCATTTTTCACTCTCCCTTCATTTCACTTCTTTCCCTCTGCACCCCACTTAAATTCCATGACTTGGTATCACAATGATTGACTCACACACAATCTCCATTTCTTTACTCCATCTTTCTGTCTTAACAGGAAAAGTCAAATTCTGGATTAAATCCAGCTTCACTACCTTTTATCTACATCTGAGAAGTTAGGTCAGGCCACAGAAAACACACGGTCAGCTTAAACTGGTTTGGCTCAGTGGATAGAGTGTCGGCCTGCAGACTGAAAGGTACCAGGTTCGATTCTGGTCAAGGGCATGTACATTGGTTGTGGGCACTTGCCCAGTGGGGAGTGTGCAGGAGGCAGCTGGTCGATGATTTTCTCTCATTGATGTTTCTAGCTCTCTGTCCTTCTCCCTTCCTCTCTGTAAAAAATCAATAAAATATATTTAAAAAAAAGAAAAAGAAAACACATGGTCATATTGCTTAATGAAACTGAAAATTCTCAACATCACAGGGAACCTTAAGTTGGCCCAACATTGCCAATGTTACTCCCTCCCTTTCCAGGACAAACTTTCCTCACTTTGCTTCCCCCTCAAATGTCAAGCAGGCCTCTTCCCTTCCTCCTCATATTTAGTTCATGATCGCACTTCCTATTTCACCGGGCAAATAGTAGAAAGAAGAGACATAGTCAAGTTCATGTTTACTTCCACGTTCTTCTCTGGGCAATCTCAACTTGCATCTGCACTCGTGTGTTCTTCCCTCTCTCGATCTCTGCTGAAAAATTTCAGCAAGATGTGGAGAACCCCTCCTTCCATCTGTGTGTTGGATCCCCACACTTCATATACTGCTCAAGAACATCCATAGGATCTCGCCAAGATCAGCAGTACCTTAGACTTTGCAAACTTCAAGGACTGATTGTCGGTGTCTGTTAGTTGACTGGTTGACTTGGCCTCCAACATCTCAGTCGCTCTTCATTTTCCTCCCACGTCACTGGAGAATGTTGGTAGCTCCTTTTGACGGTTCTTCTTCATGTCTAACTGCATGCCCTGGGCTTACTTCTTCTTCTCTTCCCACCCTCTGACATCACTGCACCCACCAGATCTAAAGGGCAGGGCTGCTGCGTGGAAAGATATTCCCGGGATGACATTGCATTTGCTGTCCATGATGGCCAGCCAAGCCCGGCGCCTTTCATTCCTGCCTCCGGCGCGAGGCCTGGGACGGCCAGGATCTGCCTCTTTCTTCATTCTGGAGGCAGTTCCATTGCCCGCTGCTCCATCACCTTCTCTGGCATAGAGTTTAATTGGGATGCAGAGCTGAGTAAAGAACTGAACGGAGCCAACGAGTTAATTCCCTGGCTGTCTGCATTTTTATTTTCTTTTACTGAACTATAAACTGGATAAATGGAGGAAATAAAAAGTGGCCGGGTGAATGGAAAGCGCTACTTGAGGTTCTGAATTACAGCATTTTTCTTTGCAGGCTGGGAAACACGGGCTTCCTGGCGGCGCTGTGTGGAAGGCCGGATGATATGTGTACCGGGGCCGGCGATTGGGGAGCCGCTCTCGGGGCGTCTTCCGGGGAGCGATCATTCCTCAGGCTCGGCTCTCAGCCATCCTGAGTGCGTGCGTTATTCTTATGGCACCGGCCCAGCCTAAAATAGCCAAACCCCTCTCTCCTCCTGGTGGGGTTTTTCCACGGCGCTGAACTCCTTAAATGAGAGGCTTAATGCCACAGCGGCTGGCCACGCTTTTTCTGACAGAGCAAACATCTGATGTTTCACATCGTTTTATTCAACTGTTTAGTTTTTTCATTTTTTGGCATGGTCCTCATTTAGCCAGGCGTCTGAGAAGGCCTTGGGCCCAGGGCCACTTCAGGAATAAGAAGCTCAAAGTTACTAAAGACATCACAGGACAGGAAAGGAAGGAGTTAGCCACCAGATTAGACACAACTTCCTATGACCTGCCGAGGAGTCAGCTACGATCTGCAATGCAAACCTGAGTCCCTAAACTGTCCAGGCAGCTGCGACCCAGCTGGCTGACAAGCACCCTTGAGCCTCACCCCCACCCTCTGGGGGGCGAGAGCGGAGCTTCCGCTGGGCTCGGGTTGGACTGGCTCTGAGAACGGGTCTCCCATAGACATCCTCTGCCTCGGACAGGACCGGGTATCTGCTTGCTGAGTCAGCCCCAAGGACACAGGTCTTACCTGGCCCTTGAATTGCATCTCAGCAGCTCGGGTGAGTAATAATTTCACTTCCCCAAGAGAATATCTGGAGCATCTCTCACTTTACACTGCCTGCGCTGTTTTTCTCCCAGGCTGACGGTACAGCCCCAGCCCACACAGGCCGCCATGCTGCTCAAGGGCTAGTGATGCTCCCTGCCTGAGCACAACCCGGAACAGCGCATGCGGGGCCAGTGCTCCCGGGGGAGAAAGGGCTGGAAGAACTCGGGCAAACGGTGTTAGGAGAACCAAAGGCATTCGTTATCGAATGGGACACGTTTGGAACTTCCACAGAAACAGGAATTTCTGGGCAAAAATAGGGAAGTTTATTTTCTTGAATTTCTTTTAATATAAGCTTTGGTGGCCTTGCTTGTTTTAAAGGCGTATGTGGCTACTGGTGCTGTAAAATTATTATTCAACTTATTAAGCTTTCCATAAATGTTCAAGTCTGTCTTACAAGCAAATGATAGTTTTCTATTCAGAAATGTAGTTCCATTTAACTAACACATTTGTTTTAATTTTAAATCTGCCAATGGCATTTTCTTAGGTTTACACTATAGTAACTATTGAGAATGCCCAGTTGATAAGTTGAAGTTGTTATGTAGGAGGCTGGCAGCAAATCCCACGTTCTTGAGTTCGAGGTCAGACCTTACCTAATTCTTAGGGGCCTTCTTTCGATCTCATGGCCTGTGCGAACCAGTCAAGATGGTTTCTGTTAGACAGCACAGAACACACGGTGCTAAAAACCACGTTTTCTAAGATGAAAGGTGGTTAGAGACTCGGCTGTGTAATATCTCACGTGTAAAAAGGGAGAATCTGATCTTGGGCTGAAGGTAGGCCACGTGGACACAGAAAGACACGATCTCTGAGCCCCGCGCAGAGTTTCAGGAGAGTTCGCAGGACAGTGTCTCATGGCCTGGGGCTTCTGCACTGACGGATGTCCCTGTCTCACAGCCCAATCTTGCTCTGAAACTACCCCAACACCACTTTCCATCCATTTGCCTGTATTTAATCCCACCCCCAAATCCTTTAAGGAGGTATCTTCATTGTCAAGGATGGAAAGAAAAAATACATGGATGCTTCTAAGGGAACTTGCAGAATATAGATTTATGTGATATCTTTACTGACATTTCACCACTGATCAAGCTCAACACCATTGAAATTTGATCTTTTTTGAACCGTTAAAATATCTTTCAGGGAACACCACTATGCTTACCACTATTTTAGATCACATCCAACTGGATTATAGTCACCCTAAAATGAGTTTTCTGTGATGAATTTAACAAATTCATTTAGTCATTGAACATGTATTTGAAAATACAGAAGACCTAACCAGTGGTCACAGACAACATGGGGGGGGGAGGGCATAAGTGGGGAGGGGTTTGGGATGGGAATGGGTGAGGACAAATATGTGATACCTTAATTAATAAAGATTTTTTTTAAAAAAAGAAAGCACAATTTTACATAATTCGGGTGCACTTAAAATAGTAACCATGTTCATAAAATTTTACTGGAATAAAAGAAGTTCATTTTAATGAATATAAATGTAAAATGTGATACAAATTATTAAGATGAAGTTCAAGGAAAGCAAATAATCTTAATTTTGTCCTGTAAAAGAGCAAAGTCATAGCAGTTTAAAGAAAAGGAGCTATTTAAACGCACAGTATCACTAAATCATGGAGCTTAACAGGGGGAGAAGAGCTGGCACGTGGCTCCACACCCATCCACATCCATTTATTCATTTATTAACTTTGAATAACGCACAGCCAAGCCTGAACTGTTAGCAAAACATTTTCCGAAAAACCAGTTTTAGTCACTGCGCGCCGCAAACAAATGAAAATCCCTGTGATAATAAATCAACATCCATGTTCACTGTCATTTAGTGCCACCGCCAATTATTTCTTTTAAGAGGATCTTTTGTTGGGAAGTGCCATCGCTGCCTAATAATAACGACATAGAAAACCATCAACAAGAATCATGTTTAAATTATTTCCCATCGGGAAGAAAATGAGCCCATGGAAATGGCTGAGACAGAAGGAGGAGGCACCACCATCACTGTTAATGTGATTTTCAGGGAGCACTGCCACGGCCGTGAGAGGCCACCACCGGAAGCAGCCACAGAAAGCAGCGCCTCTTCAAACCTCCCCTGTGTGCCCGCCACAGGGGTACGTGCACCTGGCACTAGAGCCGTCACACATGGGTTCCGGGCCAAGGGTGCAGGTGGCCACCCCTTTTCTTGTTGGAGCTGGTACACACCGTGGGATGAGATGTGAACTCTCCATCCCTCAAATGTCCCTTCATCCCTATGTATAGAATTGGGAGCCTGTATTTTATTTTATTTAATTTAGAAAAAAAATACTTGTATTGATTTTGGGGAGGAAGAGAGAGGGAGAGAGACAGAAATACTAATGATGAGAGTGACTCCTGGATCGGCTGCCTCCTGCACACCCCTGACTGGGAATCAAGCCCACAACCTGGGCATGTGTTCTGAATGGGAATAGAACTGTGACCCCCCCCTCCCCCCCGGTTCATAGGTCAATGTTCAACCACTGAGACACACTGGCCGGGCAATGAGCGTGAATTATAATATGGCCTCTGCAGTGCATGGTGGGAACCTCTGAAAGCGTGGCCCTCAGTGTCAGGTGAGAATTTTGCATAAGGAATCACACCTGGTTCTCCGTGTTACACGCTCATTAACCTCAGAAAAGAGCTCAAGTGTATGAATGGTCCTTAAACCTCTTGAGTGATTCAGTCTTAGTTCTGCAAGCAGATAATCCTGGGAGGACTGAAAGGAGCACAGAGCGCACCAGGCAAGAGCTACCTGCCTCTGCCTCGCTCGGCTTTAATTTTATGCTCAAGACATTTTTCATTAAAGCTAGAAAGAAACCTGGGTGGAAAGATTTAAAAACATCATGCCCTGCCAAATGACAGGTCTTCCCAGGTTATTTTATGGCATCTGACATCCCCCCCCTCTAATTCAACTGGATTCTTGTTAAAAAGACATCTGTACGTGACACAGTCCTCACCTAGACACTTAGCTTGGTGACGGTCATTATTTCGTGTTTCGGCTGAATCTCAATCGCGTGCAGCTCTTCAAAGAGAATTGCGTCTGGCGCATCACTTTCTTGTAGCAAGACAAACCTGTAATATTCCTTCCCACTCAATTAGACCCGAAACAAAGACTGATATGAGTGTAATGGCTTTAGCCTCTTTAGATACTTTGAATGAACAAGAAGAAGCTGAAAGATTTTTTTCTGGCAGGAATTAAATGTGAAACCCAAGATGATTCTCATGTCTAAAGGCATTGTAAAAGAGAGTAAGACATTGGAGAAAGGCAATGGCTAGAATTTATATTTTTTGTTAAATGTTATGCATTACACGTATTTAACAAACTTAGTTCAGAATTGTAAAAAGGTGATGTCTTCATGTAGTGCCCTTAGAATAATGGGTTCAATGCAACCTCTGAAACAATGAGGTTGATTACAATTTTTAGAAGGGATAATGGATAAAAAAAAAGATAGAACAAAGTATTGCCAATTTTCCCAAGCAAGACCTGTATTTACACACCTTGTTCTCATTCACTATCCCTGTGGCCTATCATTTTCTCCTGCCCCAATGCCAATGTGTGATTTGCTTCCCAAATCATTACCCAGAACACCTTGACTGTTCCATCCTGACAGGATGGATGGAAGGGACAAAAAATAATATTTAATAAGCATCATCTGATGGCATTTACTCCGTGTCTATACTTTACCCCATGGAAACCTCCGAGCCTCCCAACAACCCCACGAGGCAGGGGTAGCACCTGCCATGGTGCAGTGTGAGAAGCATTCTGCATAGCCCAGGAGCAGAGAAAAGGCCTAAGTGGCTCAGGCACAGGAGACAAAGGCATGTGCATCGGAGGATGAGAGTGAGGAGGGAGCCAGAGGCAAATAGTATAGGATCCTATAGCACATACAAATGGCATAGAAGTCTCTCCAAGAACAATGAGAAGTCATTTGGAGAGTTTGACGGTTGCATGAAGTTTTCAGATTTGCCTGCTTAAAATATAACTCCAGCTAAAACGTGTAGGAAAGAAACACTGTTTGGGGCAAAAGAATCCGCTGGGCTCCAGGTTAGCATTTTAAGCCAGGCTTAGTCTGCATGGAGAAACAATGGTATCAGCAAACAGGGAAAGGAGTTGATGGGTCTGAAGCAGCCGTGGGCAAACTACGGCCCTCGGGCCGGATCCGGCCCGTTCGGCTGTTCTATCCGGCCCCCGCGGAGCAGAAAAGAGCAGAGGGTTCTCTTGCTCTCCCCTCCGCTCCTTCACCAGCAGCCCAAGAGGAGAGTGCCAGCATGGTCAGGTTGCTTTTGTTCCGGCCTTCCAGTCCAGTTTAAGAACCCATTGTGGCCCACCAGTCAAAAAGTTTGCCCACCCCTGGTCTAAAGTATACTGGGGGAACATATCAATTCTACAGGATGGTCTACATCTGTAGCGACTATTTACTTGTCTCGCCTCCCCTACACACTTGGATTGTACTTGTGGTGGAATGTTAATGGCCACCATGCTTCCTGGCGTGGCATAGCCTCTCATCAGTGACTGGGCCCAAGTGAACCAGCAGCCAGACAGACACAGGAAAGTCAGCCTCAGGAGACGGACAAAGGGCAAGACCCTGCGCAGTGCCTGCAGCAGAGCCCGGTCACCTGTGTATGTCCCCAGGTTACCAGGGTTAGCATTTTCACTAAGTGTGTTTTTTTCTGGACTTTAGCGGTAGGAACTGAAAAAAAACAAACCTATTATGCCCGGATCTATTGATTCTGAGTTTGGACTAGAGCGCAAAGAGTGGCGAGGCCCAAATGCAATCTTCATCCTGAACTTTGCACACCCCAACACTGGCCAAAAGCATGACGTAACTAAAAGGCATCTGAGCAACTATGCCACAGTAGGGCGTCCAGTTTGTTCTGCCGGGAGATGAACCCACCCCTGCAACCGGATGGTGGAAGGAGAGTCTGTCCTGAAAGCTGCAATGAACTCATTACCATTTCCATTCATGCCTAGTGAACTGGGGAAAATAACCTGAATAAGACAAAACCAGAGGTGTGTTTTGTTGAATTTTTAAAGAATGTATTTTTATTGGTTTTTTACAGAGAGGAAGGGAGAGGGAAAGAGAGTCAGAAACATCAATGAGAAAGAAACATCGATCAGCTGCCTCCTTCCCACCCCTTACTGGGGATGTGCCCACAACCAAGGTACGTGCCCTTTACTAGAATCAAATCTGGGACCCTTGAGTCTGTAGGCCAACGCTCTACCCACTGCAAACAATTTCATAAATAGCAAATTAACCATTTTAGAAGGCATGATATCAGGACACGATAGAGGGGAATCAAAGCAGGCCCAAACCGGTTAGGGCCTCATTGTTATTTCCCCTTTAAAAACCAAAAACAAACAAACAAACAAAAAAACACACCAAAACAAAACAAATAACAACAACAACAACAACAACAACAAACCTTTGCACTACTTCTGAAAGTCATATCAATCTTCTTCTTATTTTTTTAAAATATATTTTTATTGATTTTAGAGAGAGGAAAAGAGAAAGAGAGAGAGACGGATAGAAACATCAATGATGAGACTCACTTATCGGCTGTCTCCTGCACGGCCTCCACTGGGGATGGAGCCCTCAATCCAGCCAGGCGCCCTGACTGGGAATTGAACTGTGATCTCCTGGTTCACGGGTCAGTGCTCAAACACTGAAATACGCCGGCCAGGCTGTTCTTACTCTTTGAGGGCCATTATTTTTGGCAGTAACTGACTGAACCTAATTCAGCATTCACTTTTTTATTTTTTATTTTAATTTGAGCGTGTGCTACATGTAATTTGGAGACTATGCTCATGATAGCCAAACAGGGTACCCGTCCCTTTTACAGATGACAGATACGTGGAAGATAATATGTAAATTAACAATTACAACATGATGCATCAAATGATATCAGGAATGCCTACACACTCACGTGTCCAAGAAACCATATCAAACCTGCTACAATAACCCAGCCTTTAACAGAGAATCCATCCCAAATAGAAACCATATCCTATAAAATGTGTAGTCTTTTCAATTCTCTGATGTAGTAACAAAACCTCCACAAAATCTATCACTACCAAGCCACACTGTTTCTGTCCCTCGTCTGCCTTTCTGTCCCGTTCTGATGAGACGACAATGGCACAGTGGCCGCTCTCCCCTGGCACGGCGGGAAATAGCAAATGCAGAAAAGAAAGGGACAATGCGAGAGTAGTTGTAAGTGTTGGCAGAGGCTCTGGGCGAAGCTGATATGTCCACCGGTATCAGATCTGACAAAAGCAGCCATGTATCCCATTGTCTGAGCAAGGTGAGAGGCAGGTGTATTGTGCGGAACATGAAACCACCCCAAGCAGTTCTTGCTCCCATCACAATGCCCAGCGACGCAGCAGGCACCGGCTCCGTTCCCCAGCGAATAACCGTTATTTCTCCCGGCTTTGATTCCCCTCCATCGCGTCCTGATATCATGCCTCCTAAAATGGTTAATGTGCTATTCATGAAATTGTCTGCAGGCTCACAATGTGCAAATGTGTACACAGATATATAAACATGCACATATGAGGGAGTGAAGGAATTGAGAATTTCGCATGGAATCTATAGCAGTAAAATGCTCTATATGATTGGAGAAAATAAACCCCTACTTCATAATTTGCTTTCTGCATTTTATTAGGATATATATATATATATATATATATATATATATATAGGATATATACTCATGGCAAAAAGTAAAATCTATAGAGGAGATTTATATATATCATAAGGAAGTATGTCTGCTTCAATCAAAAAGTTGTACTGCAAAAACAGTTTACCAATATCCCTTATTATTGTTCTGTGCCCTGAGTCTGAGCACTTCTTATTACTCAGGTAATGTTTGCCCAACAGGTCTTCCTTCGATTTCTTTCATGAAAATGAGGCCTTTTCTGATGGAGCTGAACAATGAGCAGACGGCTCGGAACGGAAGGAATAAAGAGGTGAGCTTTCGGGACTGAGGGAGGCACCGCATTGTTTGCTGTGGACGGAGCCGCCTAATAAAGGGGAAATGCCAGGCAGGCTCTGCCGACGGCTTCATTATTGAGCGCAGAAGAGAAAAGCGGCTCGGTGTGCGGGTTTCATTTAGAGCTGCCGGTGGCCAGCAGGCGGTGAATGCCAGTCATTTCTCCTGTGTACACATCCCTTCAAAAGGTTCTCTATATCTCCGTTAATTAATGCTTTTTATGCCTGGCATTTGATTTGCTTTTACACTTAAGAATGTTTTGTATTGCCCTAGCTAATTTGGCTCAGTGGATAGAGCGTCTGACTGGGGATGTAAGGGTCCCAGGTTTGATTTCTTCGGTCAAGGGCACGTGCCTGAGTTGTGGGCTCTAGCCCCAGGTGAGGGTGTGTAGGAGGCAGCCAATCAGTGATTCTCTCTCATCATTGATGTTTCTATCTCCTTCTCCCTCCCTCTCTGAAATCAATAAAAAATACAACATATATTTTAAAAAGAATGTTTTGTATTTTTTTTAAATTTGGCCTGACAAAATACGTGTATGTAATATTTATATAAATGTATATAATATATAATACGATGTAAAACTGTATATATTTACAAACGGATGTATTTCAGATTTTCCCCTTCTCTTTGGCTGGTTTTATTCTCTTCCTAGGAAGAAGTGTTACAGAAGAATCCATGCCAGTGCCCGGGTCGCACACCGCTCCTGAGAGTGAATCAAGTCCCACCGAGACATCACCATCAGAAGGAAATCTGTGGCACAATTGCATCACTTTAATCCTATTTCTGCTCTAACTCTAACACATTGCAGTAAAACCTTTGCATCTTCTAGAAATTAATCTTGGCGATTTTCATTTAATAGATTCTAAAATGAAAGATGCTCAGTGATGAGAAAGAGCACCAGCGAGGCCTACAAACCCTGGCAGAGGATTGGTTGGGTGGAGGGAGCCTTGTGGAGGGCAATTGGCTGATGCGATGCAAGCTGAGAATGCTGCTCAAGGTACGTACGTGTTCTGCCCTATTTTCCTCCCCTACTGGACACGAAGATAGTGGTTTTCTTTTTCTTTTTTAAAATATATTTTATTGATTTTTTACAGAGAGGAAGAGAGAAGGATAGTTAGAAACATCGATGAGAGAGAAACATCAATCAGCTGCCTCCTGCACACCCCCACTGGGTACGTGCCCGCAACCAAGGTACATGCCCTTGACCGGAATCAAACCTGGGACCCTTGAGTCTGCGGGCCGACCCTCTATCCACTGAGCCAAACCAGGTAGGGCAAGACAGCTATTTCCAACCTTTCTCATCTCATGGCACATAAACTACTTACTAAAATTCGGTGGCACACCAAAAAAATGTTGTACTTTTTTTTTCTGATCTGGCAAAAAAATGGAGGGGGGTAATTTTGATTCATTCACACATAGTCCCCATATGCCTCCAATAGAGTTTAACTTAATTTCAGCCTCTTATCTAAGTATGGCACATTCGTCATCATTAATGGCCCAGGCTTGACACATTTCTGCAACTAAAGACCATCCCTTATTCCTCTTCCATGTGCTTTTACTAAATGCATTTTTTTCTCTTCTAGGATCCCATCCAAGATCCCACGGACCATAGAGCCGCCATGGCTCTGTGGGCCCTGCTGGGCTGCGGCAGTTTCTTAAATTAAAAAAAAAAAAAAAGTCCTTTCTTTTCTTTTGATGATCTTGACAGTTCTGGAAAGTTTCTGCCAGGTATTATGTAGAAAACCCCTCAGTGGTGGTTTCTACGTGTCTCACTCCTGGTCAGAATGGGGTGGTGCAGATTTTGGAGTCGGACCCCAGCGGCAGCGAGGGGCACGCTCCTCAGAGCACATGGCGACATGACTTGTCTACAGGGGAAGCGCTGCTGTCAGGGTTTCCCACCCTGCAGTAATTGTCCCCTCTCTCCATGCTGTGCTGTTTTTAAATATATATATTTTTATGGATTTCATAGAGGAAGGGAGAGGGAGAGAAAGAGAAACATCAGTGATGAGAGAGAATCATCAACAGGCTGCCTCCTGCCTGCCCCAAACTGGGGATTGAGTCCAAAACCCAGGCATGTGTCCTGACTGGGAATCGAACCATGTTCCCCCAAATGCCCGCAGCAGCCTACAGCTGTACCTCCGGCGCCCTGCGCTGGCGCTGGCCTGTGAGCGGGGCTGCACGCTCTTCGCTTGGGATGGAAGCTCAGCCGCAGGTCACCGGAGTCTGGGCTGTGACTGCCATGCGTAGCTGCCCACCCCCTTTGAGCAAGGAATACAGCATCATAAAGGGTTCAAGAAAGAGGGAAATTAGATTTCCTAATGTAGATGCTGTGTATGACATATTTTTATTATTTGAAAATTGTATAATTGTGACAATATCTCCGGATACATGCAACCTCAACTCCAATTTTCAGCCAGTGGAAATGATGATAATTATAATGTGAGTGACAGCCCAATCACCATTGTAAAAAACCAGAGTGGCCTTTTGCTACCGTCTCAAGCTTCCCCCCACCCCTTGCCCCCAATATCTAAGGATGTTGTGCTTCTCTTCTTGTTGACAACACAGATGTTTTTCTTGGCTAATGTGTAAATATTAAACCACAAAATGAGTGTAATACCTTGTTAGCACTGGCGTAGAGTATTATGTGGCTGGCTCTTATTACATGTGAAAAT
Organism: Vespertilio murinus; assembly: GCA_963924515.1. Lineage (NCBI taxonomy): Eukaryota > Metazoa > Chordata > Mammalia > Chiroptera > Vespertilionidae > Vespertilio > Vespertilio murinus. The sequence goes on along the minus strand of OZ004719.1, from coordinate 6,567,280 downwards.
TGTTGACAAGGGCATTGATTTCTGTCATTTCCTCTATTTAGTCTCCTTTAATAACCCTTGGCACAGACTTTACCTACTATTCTCAACGATAGTAATTTGTTTTGATCCTTTAAGCAAAAAGCAACAACAAACACACACACCACACACAAAAAAACATTGGACAGGGTTCCTAGTGTTCTTTCTCTTTGACTACCCAGCTGACACCCTTATCTCAGAGGCCTGGTGATAGAATAAGATCACAAATTGCTTTTCATCATGCCAACCACACTGTCTCTAATATGCAGCAATTTCCACTGGTGATTACCAATTAACAATTTTCCACTCATATCTGCACACAAAACTTCTATCATCTCCTACTTATTTGTAGAAATAAGTTAACAAAAACTCCACCTTGTACAAAATGCAATGTTTTTTTTCTACCTTCCATTATCATCTGTCTCTCTACCCTGTTAACCACCGTACACCGTGAAAACAGAAATGGGAATCATTATGTTACTTTAAAAGTATATATGTAGCCTACATAATTCTAAACATATTTTCTATTATTTGTAATATAATTATGGGTGCCCCAAACCAAGCCTCACAGTGAAATTAAGATCTGGGAACTACATAATAAAATTGGAAGGGGGTAGAAAAGTGTATTTGCTTGAACATCTATGCTAAGAAAGAAAAAGAGAATTACATCCTGAGCTTCTTGGCTATCAAGCACAAGAAGAAAATACACATACAAAGTACCATATAGTTTTAATTATTTATAATAAAAAAAATGCACGCCTCTGTCATGTCATGGTGGTCTTATCTGTCTTCCCATTTCTGAATTCTGATAAGAGTGTGAAGACTTATTTTGTATTCTGGACACCAAACCATGTATAAAAATGATCCACACCAGCTATTTTGTTTACAAAAATGCACTGACGTTTTATGTGCATGACAATTCGTAAATAAACCTCCCATAAGCGTTGAACGTGTAATGGAATCATAATCCTGTACAGATAGCAGTGGCAGGGAGAAGCTGACACATACTATCCAGGTTAGTTTTGTAATGATTTAATGTTGAGGTGCCTCGGCACACGTCTAAGCTATTTCTGCCCAGAATGAAAGTGCAGAGCAGTTATTTTCAACAGGTGTGCCACAGCATTTTAAAAACATGCAATACCTGGCTTTTAGTCAGGGGCACTGACCAATTTGCCCTGAGACTGTAAAAAAAAATGACAACAGTCAACGCAACAATAACTGTCTGGTGTGAATGAATCCACATTATACTTTTTTTTTCAAATAGGCAAAAAATATTTTGGTGTGTCACAGAATTTTAGTAATTAGTTTGTGTGTACCGTGAGATGAAGAGGGTTGAAAATTGTAGGTGTCAATGATTACGGATAATTCAAGACAGAGAAGTCAAAGGAGACTTGATGGAGAGACATTTTGTTTCCTTACATGAAAGAAGATATATTGTAGATGTACAGGGAAATCTACATATAGGAAAGACTAAGCAACTGTTATGACCGAATAACCTGTCGACCAATTGCTATGACATGCACTGAAAACCAGGGGGCAGACGTCCAATCAGAAGTGGCCCTCTGGCCATCAGTGCACTCCCACAGTTGGCCAACCTCCTGCAGTATCGAACTGGACTGGTGAGACGGCCCCAATTGCCAGCCAGACTGAGGGACCCCACCCATGCACGCATTTGTGCACCGGGCCTCTAGCACTCTTAAAAAATGTACCAGTTGAATACAGAAGCAGCTAGCACTCACCAACAGAAGGCAGGGTCCCTACACAGTGGTGAGTTACAGTGAAATGTGCAGAAATGAACATTTTTTTTTTCCTAAAAAATCTACTCTGGGAGTTTGACATATTTTCTTACACTCATTGCTCCAATTTTTGCATTTAATTTAGTTTGTTACACTGTGGGCTCTTTTAGACTTCTGGCATATGGAACAATATTAATTTTTATCGCTCCCCCACCCCTTTCCCAAACTCCTGGCCCTGAAGTGCAATTGGCAGAAAACCAAGAATCATGAGTTAATTTTAAAATAAATGAAAACTTCTGAATTTCTGCCAATACCAATTCTGTACATTCTGAATGAAGGAGTGAGTGTTCCAATCTTCCAGCAATTTCTGCTCTACCTCCTTCAATCGAAGGTTTTGGATTGGGATGACAATTCAGGGGAAATTCCTTTAGTAGCTACAAAGAAAAAAAGTAGGAACACTGTAGGAGGCCAGAAAAGAAGTGCCTAAGAATTCAAGAGTGGTTCAAATACTGGAAAGAAATCAATTCCAGGCCCGAGGCTTCCTTTATCACACATTGATCTCTTTTCCCCTCACTTTATCTATCCATCTATCTATCTATCTATCTATCTATCTATCTATCTATGCCTAATATGCAAATTGTCCCCACAGGAGTTCCATTGAGAGACTGATCACTCACTATGACTTGCGCTGACCACCCAGGGCAGTGCGGAACAAAGGAAGACCCCAGCCAGCTGCTGGAAGGCCCTGATTGGCCCTGATTGTAGGCCAGGCCTAGGGACCCTACCCATGCACAAATTTCATGCATCCAACCTCTAGTCAATAATACATTTCTTTCACCTTGTTGGTGTGGCTCAGTGGTTGAGCATCGACCTATGAACCAGGAAGTCAGGTTCAATTCCCAGTCAGAGCAGATGCCTGGGGTTGTGGGTTTAATCCCCAGTGTAGGGCATGCAGGAGGTAGCCAACCAATGATTTTGCCTTCATCCTTGGATGTTTCTATCTTTCCCTCCCTCTCCCTTCCTCTCTGAAATAAATAAAAATACATAAATAAATGAAATAAATAAATTTCTTTCTATTTTGGGTTGATCTCAGGTAGGTTATTACCTGTATACGGTACAGTAGTATGGTAGTTGTCAACACAAACCAGACAAACTGTGAATCCTACAGTATCAAGAATTTACTCATTTATTCAATGACAATCATGTCATCATCTTCTGGAACATCATCATAGCAATCCAATTCCTGAATTTCCTGGTGCATTTCTTGTGACTCCATTTCTTTCAGAATCAGTGGACCAAATCTCTCATGTTTAGCAATAACACTGTCTTTAAATGAGTACTTCTTGTCAAGGTAGCCTGCTCTCAGTGCATTTGCAATGCAACTGTCAGTGATTTTCTCCCATGAATTTTTCACCCAAGTCACAACTTGTTGCAGTTTAGGTTTCACAAAGTTTCCATGCTGATTTCTCTCCATTCACACAGCAGTGACATCAGGACTCAGAGTAACGTCACTGGCTGCTAGATGCCAGTCGGGGAGGCCCTAGCGACCAGTTTACGGTAAATTAATTTTCATTCTGAGACAGAGCCTGGGGGCCTTATTTTCAGGGGATGCCTTATATTTCACTCAGAAGGAAACCTGTAAGTAGGTCTTATTTTCAGAGGATGTCTTATTTTCGGGGAAACGCGGTATTTCAACCATGAACACGTGGCTCTCATGTGCCATTTCTGTGGAGAAGACGCACGAGGGCGCTGAGCATCTCTTAAAGCTGCAAAGCATGCAAACAGCCTCATCCTCTTCCAGGATGTGCTGAAGCCTCCCCAAGGAGAATGGGCAAAGCTCAGGCTGCCATGGAGAGGACCCTGACCCAGGCCCTTTAGGAGCTGCAGGGCCCGGCTTCTACCCATGCAGACCCTCATCTCTGCGCCTTCCTGGAGAACCACTTCCCGGATGAGGAGGTGAAACTCATCAAGAAGATGGGCGACCACCTGAGTAACATCCACAGGTTGGTGCTGGCCAGGCTGGGCTGGGCGAGTATCTATCTCTTGGAAAGGCTCACCCTCCAGCACGACCAGGAGCCTTTGGAGCCCAGAGGCCCTGTGCCGCCGCTGGTGTCTCTGGCTTTTACCTGAGCCTCTTCCCGAAACTACTAGGCATTCTTTTAACCACCAGGAAGCCCTCTCCCATGCATTGGACCAAATGGAACAATAAAGCTTTTTTTCAGAAAAAAAATACAAAAACTAAAAGGATTAATGAGTTCCTGTAGGTTTTAGTAAACAGTGTGTTCTTGGTTGTAGAGATCTCTTCATAATGATTAAAACAAATGATGATCCAACAAAAAAATAATGAAGCAAACAAAAAATGAAAAAAATGTGACCTTAAACAATAATTCCTCATTTTGATGAGTATATTAGGTACAGGAATAGGAAAGAAGTATCCATTCTATTAATATTCTAGACACTTTTTCTAATTCTACTGATTTCCATGGGAAGAACATTTTATCTGATCCTTTGAGTCATGCTGATTACAGCTTATAATCATGTTACTTTTAAAAAATATATTTCTTTTATTGATTTCCAAGAGGAAGGGAGAGGGAGAGAGAGATAGAAACATGAGATGAGAGAGAATCATTGACTGGCTGCCTCCTGTATGCCCCCCACTGGGGATCAGCCTGAAACCTCGGCATGTGCCCTTGGCTGGAATCAAACCCGGGACTCTTCCTCAGTCCATAGGCTGATGCTCCATGCACTGAGCCAAACCAGCTAGGGTGCATTGTTACTTTTTTATTTGAAATATTTTCACATATTTCTGCTGAGTGCACCCTCTATTCTAGACACCACTAACACCATAACATTAAATGAGAAAATGGTACATGAGTTACATATTCTAATTATTTAACTACCATAATCATATTATTATGCCAGGAATTAACATTTCAATCTATACATCTATAGCTTTCTAAATATTGATTACTCTTTCAACTTAATAAATTGACATGTTTAAGAACAAAATCCAAAATGCCATCTTCATTTTCCAACTTGATCTTTATCAACGATGCATGCCAACATCTCAAATATTACCTAAAATTACTGCAAATGACTCTTACTTTGCTACTCCACTATTTAGAAATCTACATTTATTGCTACACAAAAAGATCCATGTATATATGTAGGCAGATCTCACAATTCTAAGAAACTGCACGATGAGACTCAGATGATCATCAATCAGAAATGAGTCATTAGTCCTAGTTGGAATCATCAATCAATATTACCAAGCCAATATAACTAAGGTAGAGCTGTGATTAGCTTACTTATTTTTAACTCACTCCCTCTAGTAAGCTGGCTTTCAGCTGGAGAAATCTAGTTGAAGATGAAGAACTTACACATTTGCATCAGAATGTATCAGTAGTTTGGCCATTCATTGTCCAGTAACACGTAGCAGACTTAATACTAAAGTGTTATCTTTATTTTATTGTGTTTTTAAAAATTTTATTTTAGAGAGAGAGGAAGGGAGAGTGATAGAGAGATAGAATCATCCACGAGAGTGAAACATCCATTGGCTGCCTCCTGCACACCCCCCACTGGAGATGAAGCCTGCAACCCGGGCATGTGTCCTAACCGGGAATCCAACCAGTGATTTCTCCTGGTTCTTAGGTCGATGCTCAGCCACTGAGCCATGCTGACATGGCGCAAATCCTATTTCTTAAACCAATCATTGCAAATGGTCAATTACGGGTTTTTTGGTGTGTGTGTGTGTGTGTGTGTGTGTGTGTGTGTGTGTGTGTTTTGTTTTGTTTTTGCACGGGACTGTATGTGGAACATTTATGATTTTGTGTGAGCAGTTTTTCCTTATGTATCAAAACATCTTGTAGACATTCTTGCCAAAGGTGGGGATGGGGTGGGGCTAAATGATCCAGACTGAACAGAAATCTCCACGGGGGTTTTACAAAACTGGATAGGGGAGGAAAGAGCTGTTTTTCTTTTTCCCTTAATTGGATGAAAATCCATAAGAAGTTTGAGCTCAATCTGAGATCTGAGCTGCCTCACGGGGAAAGGTCGCGGTGGTGTGGCAGAGAGAAGGAAGTTGAGGTCTCTGGTTCTGGTCCTCCCTCGGGCCGGCCACCTGCTGGGCCTCTCCCGCTTTCTGATTTGGTGAATACAATATTCTCTCTCTGCAGGTAAGCCACTGTGAAGAGCCTTTCCATCTCATGCAAAGAAATGATGCTCCCAAAACAATAAAACATCTTCCACAAGGTGTGTGCGGCCTCTCTGCTCATAAAAGCCTCCGCACGCTCTGCTGTGCAATTTGCAGCCGCTTCTTCCCCCGGTAGGCCTGCTCTCCGGGAAGCTCTTCTCCCACAAACTCTGGAATGAATGAAGCGAGGCGCGTCCGTTCGGGCTGACGCAGAGGCGGGCCGCTGGCTTAAACGGTGTTTATGAACCCGCTCCCGGCCCGGTCCCCCCGCCAGGAGGAAGGCAGTGCTTTCCTCGAAGTTATAAATCAGGAAAGTTCCTGGCCGGCGGTCTCGGGGACGGCTTGATTGTCTTTTCCAGAGAATTTATTGGCATTTTCATTGCGGAAACATTAACCACGGTTTCCAGGTGTCACTCTCGGCAGAAATGACTTCCCCTGCCAGGCGGTGCTTTACGGCCTCCGTCCTAATGTGCTAGTTTATGAATCGGGGCCCAGAGCCCTCCCAGAGAGAAGGCGGCCCATGCAGTCAGCTCAGAGACAGAGACAGAGAGAGGGAGAGGGATGGAACATCACCTCCTAGCTGCCGCCCTGTCCCGCAGAGCACATGGGGAAAGAAAGGAGAGCTTTGAGTATAAATCAGTTTAGTGTCATGGTGCGCATGGAGGGACCTCAGCCCGGAGCAGAATGGTGGAAGAGGGTGGGGGAGGGAGGAAGGGAGGGAGAGAGAGGGGAGGGGGGAGGGAAGGAGGGAGAGAGGGAGAAAGAGAGGGGAGATGGAAGGAAGGAAAGAGGGGGAAGAGGGAGAGAGAAGCTATGTTTTTATCTTTGCTATCGAGATCACCACTATTATTTTTCAAGGGGGAAACAGAGACTTCTATTCAAGAAAACTCCATACCCTAAGAGGCACACATGAAGACTGAGTGAGCCTAGTTTTGTTGGATTTTATGACAGGGTAGGCAAATCTTTTTGTTCCTGAACCAGACTGATGCATACACGCCCGCTCTAGGTGATGCCCGGCTCAGCGCATGGCAGACGCACAGGACGGAGCCGCTGGGCCTGGCAGGGCAAAGGCGGCAATAAGGCCTGCGAGCTGGGTCACAGGGGCACGGGCAGCATCAGGAACAGGGCTCTGAAGCACTCTTCAGCAGCCACCCTGGAGGAGGGGGCGCCCCCTGGTGATGACAGCTGTGTTATCCAGACAGATATCAGCTCAACACAACACTGATGTCTAATGTTGATGCACTGCAAAGCTTCAGAAAAAGAGGGAAGACAAAGAGGAAGGGGCAGCACTAAGTAGATGCTAACCTGGCTCCTTTCCCACGGGCACAGCCTACACAAGGCGGCGAGAGGGAAGTCCCCGCACCCCTTTCCGGGATGCTGGGGGTCTACAGGGGCCTCGGCTTTTTAAAGATTTTAAAAGGCTCCCCCGGGACCTTAATTAGCCGGGGATCCCAGGAGGCGCTGACAGCCAGCCGAGGCTCTTTTCTGGAGTTAAAGTCTAACTAATTAAATTTCAGAAGGAAAACATCTCCCCGCTAGCACCCTTAATCCGCCACCCTTGCTTAGCCAAAAGTAAATCAGTAAGTAAGCATGGGGAGCGATGGGCTGCGGACCACATAAACGGGAACATCGATGGGGACAAAACAGTGATGAGCCCATTCTTCATTCAGGACATTTTCACTAGTCTATAAAATTACAGATATCTTGGTTTTTACATCTTCCTAATTTGTGCTACTAAAAATTGAGGACACATAGACAATGTTTTTGTTGTAATCACATACATAATTAGATTATAATTAGGCCGTGGAAAATAGTGGCTGAGTGTGGAGAATATCCAATTAGGAGTCTGTTCTCTTAACATGCTCCCCCACGGGGTCTACCTTCATCTCTATCTCCTTTGCCTCCATTCTCCTTTCTAGGGCCCACCTCACGCCAATTAGGATATTTTTTCTATTATCTTCCAATCCACCATTAATACCATCCACATTCCATACATCCCACTCTGTAAGAGTTTCCCAGCTTAATGGGAGGCATTTTAATCTGACCCCCAAATCAAGGTATTCTCTCTTCCACTGTATTCAATCTACCATTAAGCCTAACAGCCAGGCCATAATTTTTTAAAAAATATATATTTTATTGATTTTACACAGAGAGTAATTGAGAGGGATAGAGAGTTAGAAACGTCGATGAGAGAGAAACATCGACCAGCTGCCTCTTGCACACTCCCCACTGGAGATGTGCCCGCAACCAAGGTACGTGACCTTGACCCGAATCGAACCCAGGACCTTTCAGTCCGCAGGCCGATGCTCTATCCACTGAGCCAAACCGGTTTTGGCCCAGGCCATAATTTTAATAAAATTTTCCCTTTTCCTTATGTCCAGTGACCCCCATAAGCACAGGAATTCCAATACTCAGCTGGTGAGAGATGAGAAAACATTGGCCCTTGTTTTTTTTTAAAATATATATTTTATTGATATTTTACAGAGAGGAAGGGAGAGAGATAGCTAGAAACGTCGATGAGAGAGAAACATCAACCAGCTGCCTCTTGCACACCCCCTACCGGGGATGTGCCCGCAACCAGTGTACATGCCTTTGCCCAGAATCGAACCCGGGACCTTCCAGTCCGCAGACCGACACTCTATCCACTGAGCCAAACCGGTTTCGGTGGCCCTTGTTTTTTACTCTAAAGTCTAATTTGTGTTGCCAGCCCCCAAGGAATCCTTCTTTCTAATCATTGGACCTGAACTATGCGCTGGATATAGGCACACATCTATGATAAATTGTCTCATGTATTCAGCTGACTCTGTCCTATACTCAGAACTATAGCCCTCTGTCAAAACTTCTACTCCCTCCTCTTGGCCACCTTCTCCCTAGCTTAGCTATATTAACTCCCTCCTAATTGGATACTCTCCATCCTCAGCCACTACTACTGATGACCTAATTATATTCTAATTATGAATGTGATGCTTCAGTTTTTTCTAATTATCTGAAATTTAAAAAAAAAGAGTTATGAGAGCCAAAATAACATATTCTACATCTTTTAGTTCTCCACAATATTTAATATAATTCTTTGCTCAATTCAGTGCATGGTAGGTCCAATATCAAATAGTCCCAATGATAGATTAAGGCTAATTGCATCAATGCTTTGCCTAAAAGCACTATTATTTCATGTTTATTTTAACCATGCTCATGTAAATTATTTTCTCTTTTTGATAGGTCTCTTTTGCTTTATATTTTCCCTCTATTTTGTACTTTCTGGGTTTTTTTGTGTGTTGTTGTTGTTGTTTTATTGTTGTTTTTTGGTGCTCCTTTTCCTAGCCTAGCTTACCTTTTATCCATTGACCCTACTGCCTTTAATTTATTTTGCTCTTCTGTGTTCAGTGACATCTTAATTAATGGGCGCCACACTTTAAGGGAACCCAGGGAACATGAATGATGAGATTCATTTAAGGTACCTACCATCCCTAGTACCACTTTTTCAAGTAATTATGGTCCCTCACCCTTTTCCTGTAGGTCACGTTATTGCTCAAACTTTCCAATCTGGACTAAATAACTGCAGGTTGTATTTTTTTCTAGGTTTCATATTCTCCTCACCATCTCTAATACCATAATCTATTTTTATTATATAGTAGAGGCCCAGTGCACAAAATTTGTGCAGGGGGAGGAGGTGAGGAGCCCCTCAGCCTGGCCTGCACCCTCTCCAATCTGGGACCCCTTGAGGAATGTCTGACTTGCAATCGGGACCATTGGTTCCTAACCGCTCATCTGCCTGCCCAATTTCTCCTAACCCCTCTGCCTCCCTACCTAATGTCCCTAACCATGCTCCCCTGCCAGCCTGATAGTCCCTAACCACTCTGCTTTGGTCCCCACCACATGGGCTTTATCCCGAAGGACTTCCAGTCTATCTAGTCTAATTAGCATATTATCCTTTTATTAGTATAGATGAAAAATTATTCACATCATTGTTTCCCCTCATGCAATGGGGGAACTGACATTTTTTTTCTAGCTTTTTCTAAGCTTTCAAAGCTATTAATATTAATTAATTTCCAGCTCTGCCCCCTACTTCTTCAATAAGTGTCGTGATTTCTACTTTGACACGTCGAGCAGCAGACTAGCCTAATGCATAGGTTCCTAAAGTATGATAAATGCAAGGTATTTCCTTGGCATACAAGAAGACGGTGTTAGCATATCCCATAATTATTTCTACTTGAAATTAAACAAATGAATATTTACCTTTTGTGATGGTTAATTTTATGTGTCGACTTAACTAGGCCACAGACATTTAGCCAAACATTACTCTGGTTGTGTCTGTGAGGGTGCTTCTTCCCCAGATGGACACTTGAGTGAGTAGACTACTTAAAGCCCAGTGCCCTCCCAGCAGGGCGTGGAACTCCTCCAATCAGTAGGAAATCTGAACACAACAGAAAGGCTGAGATGGAACAGTGGTCCCTCTCGGTGTTCAGATGCAGAGTGAAATACCAGCTGGTCTTCAGTCTCCAGCCTGCAGGCTTTCAGCTCTGCTGGCTCTCTGGCCTTTGGGCCTGCTTATACTTTTTGAGTGAACATTACCAGTATGCAGCCTCAAATTAGTTTTATTTATAATAGCCAGGTGTTTAACCCTATTGAGACATTGCTTTATTCTGTAGGCTTTGGCGCTAAATTATAGCTTGGATTTCACTCCACTGATTTCGTCTCAAGGACTTGAGTATGGTTCTTGTCTACACTGTGCTTTCATGACTTTTTTGTAAAGTGAGACAAGTTAATAGCTATCTCAGGTTATCATAATGACTATGAGAATTATTAAGTGTAAAAAAGTACTTAGGAAATAATGAGCACTCACTCAATATTGCCTATTTATTATGATTTCCTTAAGACAAAAGTGGTATTTATCTTTTTAAAATGAGATATTATTGACTGTTCTTTGGTTAAAGGTTGGTTAACGTCAACCATTCTCATATCAGATAAGACTTAACTTCAGCAAGGCTTATTTTTTAAGGTTTTTAAAAAAATTTTTAGATAATTGCTAATTGCTCTAGTCCCGTGGTCGGCAACCTTTGGCTCGAACATCACATGCGGCTCTTTGGCTCCTTGAGTGTGGCTCTTCCACAAAATACCACGGCCTGGGAGAGTCTATTTTGAAGAAGTGGCATTAGAAGAAGTTTAAGTTGAAAAAATTTGGCTTTCAAAAGAAATTTCAATAGTTTTACTGTTGATATTTGGCTCTGTTGACTAATGAGCTTGCTGACCACTGCCCTAGCTGGTTTGGCTCAGTGGATAGAGCATCAGCCCGTGGACTGAAGTGTCGGGTTCAATTCTGGTCAAGGGCACATGCCTAGGTTGCTCACTCAAACCCCAGTGTAGGGCATGCAGGAGGCAACTAATTAATAATTCTCTCTCATCACTGATGTTTCTCTCTCTCCCTCACTCTTCCTCTCTGAAATCAATAAAAAATAATAATTGCTAATTTATCTAACCAATATTTTACCATAAGACATTGTATTAATGACAACATGCAAGGTAAATTAATTTATTTTAAGGGTAACATTCTATTAACACAGAGGTAAGCATTTTAATCCCAGCTATAAAAAAAGTATTAAACAACATCTATTCACATTCTTACCCTATAATAACATTGGAAATACCGAGATAAATTAGAAACGATCCATGAGTGGACATAATTCAACATGTACGGGAAAAATAAAGATCATAAAGAGAATTCTAACGTAGTCCGTGGACCTTTCTCCCTCATGTCCGCATCATCAACTATCAGGATGAGGTAAGCAGTTTGGTTTGCTGCTTGTCCTAAATTTTTCTTCAGTGAAAAGTTTCTCTGGATCAGGTGTCCTTTCCTGATTCCCTAAACTCTGACGGTGTCCCCTACTCTCTCTGTCCGAGGCTGCAATGCTGACTGAGGTGCCGAGGGAGGCACTGCCTCCATCAGATCCAGCAAAGAGCATGGCAGCCCCTCTCTCCTCTTCCTCCTCCTTTCCCCTCTTCTGGCAACACTGCCAGAAAGTCTACTTATCCATATCCATATTGTCATCCATGTTTGGAGACCAGCTCAGGAGGGAATCACAAGATCATCTCCCCCCCGCACCATTTGACAGACTGAATCCGGAGTCTGCCTCCACAGAGACAATACCACCCGTGACGTTTTCTTTTCCTTCCTGACAGCTTTTTGGAGGATTAGTCAACATCAATGATCACACACCTGTCAGGCTGTTTTCTTAAATGTTATTCCACCTTAAAGCTATACCATGTCTCTACTAGTGGGGGGTGGAGGTGGCAGGGGGGGGGGGGTCAGGCTTTTAGTAAGGAGTTATTAATAGCACTCATATTGCCACAACCTATGAAGAGTGGAAGTCTGTCTGGCAGACATTCTCTATGATATTTGACATGATTGAGCTGTTCCCCCATCATTAAAACTCTTTCCTCGTTCACGCTGTGGCATCTTTCTCTTCGGATCTAATCCTTTCTCTCTGATCCTTTATTCTGCCTGTTGGTGAGCTCCTTTGCCCCTTTAAAATGTGTACTTTTCAGGACCCTACCTTTGGCTTGCTGCTCACTTTTCTTGCTCATTCCAATTCCAATAACTAATCTGCCTCCGTGCTTCCACAGACATGTCTTTCTTTCACAAAGCCGAACTAATATGTTTGCAGGGCTGTATTTCTCCCAGAATGCAAATTTCTTTGGGACAGGGACTTCATTATACCCATCATTGTGTCCTAACCACTTAGCATGTAACCTACACAGGGAGGGACAATGACTTTTGTTGCAGTGAATTGAAATGAACTAGTGTAGGGATAAGCCTGAATGAAAAAAAAAATCAACATTGAAAAACTTTCTATAGGAAAGAAATGAATTATTAAAAGCTAAATCTATTTTGGGGAGAGAAAGGGTAACAGAATGGGAATAATCCAATTTTGCACATTCACGGGAGGGAAATAATAGACCAGCCTTAAGTGGGCGGACTCATTCCGGTTCACCATAGTGAAATGGGCTAAAATGCTTTTCATCTTGGTTCCTTTTTTCCTCTCTAACTATACACTTCTTTCTTTCAATCACTCTAATGAATTGGGGATGTTTTTTTTTTAAGTTGGGTTAAGCTATGATTTGAGTGTGTGAAAATTTAAACTTTCTACAATTGCATATTTTTTCTGTCCATGCATTATAGGGTAAACAAAGCACTGGCTTGCAGCTAGGCCCTAATAGAGCGGGTTGGTAATGGAAAAACAATTTAGTGAATTTACCTGCGTGAATCCAGCTACGTTTTGGGGGGTGAAATATGGAAAAATTGAACCAAATGCTCATTTTATTGTTCAGGATATTTAATATTAAATACCCTTTAGATACATAAGAATACTACGCTTACTCCTTTGGATGGATGTAAATGAATAAATAAGCAAGCTTCCCCTAAGTATTAAGTACCTTTCTGAAACTGCAGAATTTGCAGGTAGAAATACATTTAAAAGAAAGGGCTTAGGGCCCTCATTATAAAAGAGCCTCGTAAATGAACTGGGAACACAGCGGGGTTTTATTATCAAGGAAAAGAATTAGTCCTATGCCACTTAAAAGACAATTTCAGAAACAGTGAGTTCACGAGAAGGCAAAATAAGAAATATATGTGGCTGTCAATGAGAAGCATTAATTCTTGTTGGCTCCCTTCCATGATCTTTCCTTTCTTTTTCTCTCTCTTCTCTTGCTCTTCATGCTATTTTATATTTAATACAAAGGGGTAGGAATACAAGGCACTGAAAAATAATACAGAGATTGAAGCTTATTATTATTTTTTAAAAATATATTTTTATTGATGTTAGACGGGAAGAGAGAGGGAGACAGACAGAAACATCAATGATGAAAGAGAATCACTGATTGGCTGCCTCCTGAACAGCAGGAGGTAAAAACAGAAGTCCAAAATTTAAAAATTAAAAATTCCAGTTTCCCCCAGGTTTAATTATTCTTCTGTTTAACACTACATTTCATAAATATTTTCCAATGTGATGTTGGTTTCAATTTACATTCCTGTGAAGCATATGTATATATACTATTTTTTAAAATAATGATGCATTAGTATAGGGGGGCTGTTTTTTTTTGTGTGTGCCAAGAATAATATGGCAATCATATGGCTGAATAAACTGAACAAACAAATTAAAATAATGAATTGAGCAAAAGCAATTTTGGAAGAGCTTTTTAACATATTTTAGTGAATTATACAAGATTGCAAGTATAATAAGGTTTCTAATGTATAAAGAATGTTTGAAAAAGCTAAAATAAACCCCTCCTATGTATTCCATATAACACATGACATTACAATTGGGAAAAAAAAGAAAACAGTCTCTTCAAGGTCACACTTAGATTGTAATAAACAATTGTTAAGGAGTTCATTGAGGTATTTACCATTTTTTCCTGATTTCCAAGCAAGCAAAAGCTTCATTAAACTAAAGGCAATTAATTTTAAAATGCTTCAAATTGCAACTAATGAGCCTACAAGATTCATTCCAGTGAAGGTCACAGAACTAACTAGATTCCTGAATTTAACTTTATCTCTAGCTGCATGACTGGCTGAGTTGGGTATTGGGAGGTCTACCACGCAAGCCATCAATCACACTACCACCAGTAAGAGCACTGTGCACAGGCACACAAATACAAACAGTGTCAGAATTCATTTTGGGGCCCACGAGCCACATGGTAAGCTCCATTTTCTTTTCCTAATGACTTCATTCTAATTTTATGGAAAAGGTTACTTAAATACTGAGGTGTCCCATTCTTCCTAACATAAGACAGAGAATAAACATCTTCTATCTTAAGTAACATATTTATATGCTCTTTATAAAATCCACTGGAGATAGTAACCAAAGAACATATATGCATGTATGCATAACCCATGGACACAGACAGCATGAGGAAGGCCGGGGGAGGGGCGGTGGTTGGGTGGAGAGGGACAAAACGGAAGAAAATGGGAGACATCTGTAATACTGTCCATAACAAAATAAAATTTAGAACAGTATTTTATTGTCATGAGTCAAGAAGGTACTAAAAGCAGCTTATGACCACGGATGGTACACACAGAATGGGTCATATTAAAATCACTGAAAAGTGCCATGTGAGTCATTTTCTGACTAAAATGGCTTTGAGAATATTTACTAATCATATTCTGGGATGCATTGGTTTGTTCCCTCATTCATGTTTTTATTCATTTGTTTGTTTCTCCATTCATTTTGGAACCATTATTTGTTCAGGAGCTATAAAGGCGTAAGTATTATATAGGGTGGTAGAAATAAAAAATATTGCTCTCCTTTAATCTTTGGAGAGGACTACCTGCCATCTCATGATTTACCAGGAATGTGAGTGCGATCACATGATGCTCTACTACTCACAAGCTGTGTCAGTTGACTCTTTAGCTATTAAACTTTTAATAGCCACTGACATTTTATGCTTTTGGATTTTCATTAATTGAGTCAAATTCAAATGAAAAAATAAAATAAAATAAAATAAAATAAAATAAAATAAGCTCCCCTCCGAAGAAATTTTGACAGTGGTGAATAAAGTTAGGTAAACATTCTAAGTACAATAAAGTACCATTACGGGTCTATCAATGAAGCCTTCGGGAGCCCAATAGAAGCACTAATGAACATCTGATCAATATAACTAATCCTTCTAAAAATGTGATCTTTAAAAATCGACCTTTCTTGTCTAGCTGAAGCATTGGTCTACTCTGACCTCCTAGGCCCTACCTGAAGGTGAGAGTCTACAAATTGCATGTGTGTGCACTCAATAGTCTCCTGTTCACATTTTATACCGTGGTATTGGCAAGTTATAAGACTAGTTTAAAGCCTGTTGAATAATATTGACAATCTATTATGAGTTTGAATTAAAGCATTAGAATTATTGACAGAAAGGAGGTGACATATGCAATATGTTAAAGGGAGGAATTCTAAGAACTTGTGGTTTATTGGATGTTAATGTTGAAGGAAATAAAAGTTTCTCACTGTGATAATTAAATTTTATCATTTGAAATAAGGGAAACAGATCTGAAGAGGATGGAAGGAGGAAAAAATCACTAAGTAGGATTTGAACCACGTTGATTTTTATATGCCTAGATGGTTACTGAGGAAGGTGTCCAAGTAATCCCATTGACATTTGGGAAGGGAGCTGATTTAATGGTGTTTGTCATCATTTCCATCTTTAATCAGAGGGAGTGGACCTTATTTTTATTTATTTCAAATGATAATTTTTAATTGATTATCTTTTGTCTCAGTGAGTAATGACTTTTTTATTGAGAGTAACTTTAAAATTTCAATTTTAATATTTAAAATTCACAAAATATAATAAATTTAAAAGAAATATAAACTCATAATTTTTCAATGTACAGTACTGATAATGCTTAAATTATTACAAATTAAAATTGGATTATGATTTATGAGCACATATGGCCTGAAAAAGAGAATATTTAATGCATAAGAATCAGAGCAAGCGAGAAGAAAGTAAAGGGGGGATAAAGAGTGATGGAAGGAGACTTGACTTGGGTGGTGAACACACAGTACAATATATACATGATGTGTTGTAGAATTGTAAACCTGAAACCCATACAATTTTATTAACGTTAGCCCAATAAATTCAATAAAAAGAAAAGAATCACAGAAAGAAGCAAAGATCAAGAAAGAATATTGGTTGCAAAGAAACTGAAGAGAAAACAATTTCAAGAAATTAAGTGGTCAATGGTTTCAAATGCTTTATATTGGCCAAATAAGAATAGGATTTGAACAGTTCAATGTATATTCGATACAAAGAGAAGGCCCTAGTTTTATTTAAATGTTGCAAGGAGAAGCCAGATTCCCAAATGCCCAGGGTATCCTGGAAGTGGGAAGGCGACCACAAGTAGAGAAAATGGCTGAAATGGAAGGCAAACTGGGGAGTAGTTAGAAAATTTCAGTCAGGCAATATGTTGCCATTTGCTATTTTCATTATAGATATATTTTCAAACATCAACTGTCTTTTCAGTGAAAAGGAGGATCTAGGGAAAAGGAGAGACTGTAAATGAGAAGAGGAGAGAAAAACATGATTGAGCAGAATCCTAGGGTAAATGGAAGTGACCAAGTAAAGACCCAAAGTAAAGAACCGAGCCTTAAAAGGATATTAGAGAGAAAAAAAATGAAAGATTTGTAGCTATAGTGAGGGGAATTTAAATATCATCTGCATAGGGAATTACCTTCTAAAATCATAGTTTGCATTTTTATTTGTCCGTTGGACACAGCACGGCATTCAGAATAACTTAAGTTCAAATTCTAGCTCCTACATACTAGCTGAATGACTGGGAGCAAATCACATAGATGAAAATGTGTTTTCTCTTTTGAAAAATTGAGACAAGAATTTATACCTTAAGTAGTTCCTGTGGTCATGAAACCAGAAAGTGCTTGGGAAAGTGTTTAGTAGCGTATGTGGCCAAGTCAACAGAGATCAGCAAGTGCCTGTCCTCATCCTGGGGGGACACACAGTGAACAGCGGGTTTTCTCTTTTCAGTGAATTGGCCTTAGATTGCTCAGGGAAACACTCGCGAAACTTTCATTATAACGTGCTCTTTTACTCACATAAACTTCTTCCAACTAGAAAGGCAAATCCCTCCCCCCTTTTAGCAAACTCTTCTAGATAAAGATAATGGAACAAGAAGTTACATAACATAATAAACGTGTTTTTAATTACTTACTTATTTTCCTATCTTCTGGGTATATGATGGATGGTGCCACACAAGAATGCATTCTAAATTATACCTCAATTAAGATCGCAAGGAATTTGGCTGCATTAATCTTTTTCAAAGATAGCGGGTCACAGATATCTAGTTCCCTCTTTCCTCTTATACTTGAGTCTTAGGTGAACAAGAGTGATTTGAATGAGGGAAAAAAAAACAGCAATGCCTTCCTAGACGGATTTTCAAAGAGTGGAAATGAAGAATAAAACTTTAATATAAAACTTCTGCAGAGCAAAGGAAATCATTAACAAAGTGAGAAGGCAGCCTACTGACTGGGACAAAAAATAACTGCAAATGAATTATCTGATGAGGGACTAACATCCAAAAGATATCAAAACACAACTCCACAACAATTGACTAAAAAGTGAGATGATTTAAATGCACATTTGTTCCAAAGAAGGCATAGGATCAACCGTACACGAGAAGAGGCTCAACATCATTAATCAACAGGGAAATGAAAATCAACCCCACATGACATCACCTGACACCGGTTAGAATGGCTATCATCAAGAAGACAAGAGATAACAAGTGATGAGGAGGACAAGGAGAAAGGGAGCCCTTGTGCACTGTTGGTGGGAATATGGCTGGTGTAGCGCTATGGAAAACAGTACAAGAGACTCCTCGAAAATTTAGAAGATAGAACTACCAAGTGACTCCACAATTTTACTTCTGAGTACTAGTATTTATCCCAAGAAAACAAAGCCACTAATTTGAAAAGATAAATGCATCCCCATTGTCAGTAAAATGATCTTTCAAAGACCCTCCAATATTTTACATTAATTATTAAATAATATATATGTACTAGTCTATGTTAGCATTATCTATTAGTACATTCCTGATCAATATTTCCTAACCATTTTTACGATCTCACTTATTGCCATTCCTCTCCTACATCAGCAATGTGGAAGTATTTGCTATCCATTCCCATGACATCAGATTCATTCTTATTTGAAACTTCTTCCACTGTATTATTGTTTGCTCTCCTAACTCCCACGGGAAATTGAAATTTTCTTCAACACAAGAACTCTACCTTATTGATTTTTTTTTGTCTATCTTATAGCCTTTGACACACAGTTCCATAAAAATTATTGAGTTTTTGTTGAATGCGTGGGATAATAGAGGCATGGGCAAATAAGCTTAAGAATGAATAAAGGAAAGCCGACACTCCAGGATGGAATGAGGTGATACCACACTACATCAGATCAGACCCTGGAGTCCATGCCCTGTTATTTGTTTAGCAAAAACTTACTCATACCCCCTGCCCTTCTCATTAACTTCCCTACAATCACAACTCACTTATTAAATATTCTGAATTTCAATTACAAAAACAGCTGCCCATTTCTTTTTATCTCTAAGATTTCCTTTAGCTTCACAGGTAACAGCATGCTCCCTGCCCCCTCTTGTCTGTGGGCTGTGCTGGGTTGTAATTATTCCCTTTCCCACCTCCTTTCCATCACCCCACCTCTTCCTTGCACACAACCTGTGAGTGACACCTACATTCAGTGGTACCTGGGTATTGAGGGGAGATGGTGCTAGTGGGGACGCTGGGCAGGCAAGCTCATTTCCATTTGCCCTATTTACATTCTTTTTCAGGTGTTTGAAACACACCAAATAATTTGGAACTACACTAATATAAAAGAATAAAGAATGTTATATTGCAGAAAACAATAAGTAACATTTCAATACTACTTTACTATTCTAAGAGTACAGAATATCAAATTCTTCTTATATTATTGTAGTGTTTTATGCTTTGTTCCGAATATGATGCCTCTATAGAAAAGGATCTCTTTCGGAAAAGTGGAAGTCCAGGGGAACAGGTGAAGTCACTCAGCGAGGTACGACACAGCTTAAGTACGGTCCCTTAGTTTTGGCCTTCCAAAAGTTATCATCACTCATTAATTTGTAACTCTTCAGCACCTACAAATCACATAATAATGATTTCGCAAATATCAACTAGGAAGTTGACTTGTGATTAATTTTGGAAACATGGAATATTCATGAGTTGTTCCATTATTCTGCCTTCTGTATTTAAAACTCCCTTAATTACTACTTTTGGAGAAATAATTGACTCGGCCCTTTATTCTGAACATGCATGTGATGGTTATTAAACTCAGAAACATGTCTACGGAATTCAAATATCTAATCCCCATTAAAATTAAAATATGAAACCCACCTTCTTGTCATGACACGATTGAATCATGCTTTGACAAGTGTATCACCGTAATCTGAGCATCCGATTTGGATGTGCGACTATTTTTTCGGTGGCCAGGAACATGTTTGTCCCCTTTTCACATAATTGGCTTATCACAATTGTCCTCTCTGCCCATAATGAAAAATGCTCTGATAAACACAAGTGAATTCCCACATAATTTGATGTTGTGGATTCAATACTATTTATGCAATATTTCTTAAATGTTTAGGGTACTTTCTATGGGTGAGACTACTGCTGTGGAAGATCGAGGAAGTGCCTTTTTTTCTTTCCTTGGAGCAAGTTAGGCTCCTGCCCAGAGCAGTATTGGTGGACTGCCGCAGCTGAGTATGGCACTCACCAAATGGAAGGTTAGAAAACCCTAGGGCCATGGAAGGCAGAAAAATCCCTAGCAGCTGCTTACATTGATGCACATGAACCTCGGCCCTCTTCATGATGGAGAGATTCCTACATGCCCATGGTCCACCAGGTCGATGACTGCTTCTAGGCTCATGGTACGGAGTGAGCAGCGATGGTAACCAGTTCAGGTTAGAAGGAAAGAGCCACGTTGTTGAGACTTGGCACTGGGTCCAGCCCTGCAGCCAGGATCCCATTTCTATGTTACCTGGGGAAGAAGGCTGACCTATACCCCCGAATGGATAATCTTGTCCATCTCATCTTATTAAAAGCCATCTCTGCTTTGACAGTTTTTGCTGACCATCCTCATGAAATACAAATATTCTAAAATCCTGTCCCAAATTAGGAGGTTCATTAATATATGTCTTCCCAAACTTCTTTTTAACACATCCATTTATTTTATTTCTTCTAAGTGTCGAATTAGTCATCAAAGCATTATTCATGGATACTTCACCTGAGGTCTTCACTCAAGGTAAAATTGAAACTGTCATTGTGGCAACTGAGGTTCTGACTACTGAGAAGTTTTACTTTTGTCACCATGATTTAGAATTGTGCGACAGTGGGATGGCGATGTTGTCCTTGTGCATTTTTTGCTGATGCAGTCTTACCCATAAACCAGGCTGGGTGTTTTTCTCATCAGACTAGTGGTCACCGAGATTACTCATGAGGTCATGTATGTATTTTGAGCTGAGACATGGAGGACGTCACAGTCAAGCTGTGAGGGTGAATCATCTACTAAGGTAAGTTGCTTGTACCTATCTGGACATGTTTGAAACAATCTCATATGTACAGCCTGACTTCATGATAAAGTGCTGTTGGCTGGCTAAACATATTTCTAATAGGATATAATGATTCTAACGCACCATGTGTAATTCATGTTGGATGATTATGTCACCTTCCACGGTTAAGCATTTTAGTTTATATGATTGTCCAGGATCAAGGAAAGAAAAACTTCTTAAAGGGAAAATACTTAATTGCTAAGATAGCATCGCATCTCTCCCTGAGCCCCAATCTATGGGGGTGGGGCATCACTGTGACTCGTCTAATGGGCTTTGTCACAGAGTTATGCCAAACCTCTCCACAGTAGGTACTCATGCAACACTAGTCCAATGGGGGTTACAATGATCTCATTATCTTCCAGAAAGCATGTGTAGTCAGAGAAGTGTTATCATATGATATACATTTTGCCTTTATGTTTCTGAAAAGTCTACCAAGCATTTGACTTCTCGTTTTAGTTGTCCAAATAATTACAAACAGAGATGCACCTAGTATTGTGGAGTGACTACCTTTATAACCAGTTACTCCACTAACATGGCAAAAACAAGAATTATCTGTTGAAAACCTGATAATTCACTCTTATTTTCAATTTCATCCTTCAGACGTAACTGATAACTAAAAGGGGACGTGGAAGAAATATTTATTTGTTCCGTTAAAATTTTTACATAGTTAAATGAATGTTCGTGAATTTCCCAAAGTTGTGCTATTATTTTTGATTGAATGATCAAACACTTATAATTATGATGTTCCAGGCATTATTATGAGTTCTACAAAATAGACAGCAATTCTAAGAAATATATAACATCAAGTGCTTATGTAAAAATTAAACTCAAAATGACTCAGATCTGTGTGCGAGGTCACAAAGCATGTAGGTGGTAGAAATGTGATTTTAACCTGAGAAGTTGGATTCCAGAGTGTGTGCTCTTTTAACGCCACCATGTTGGGAGAGAGGAATGCTTATAGGAATAGACTACAGAGCCCAGAAATCAACCAACACCTTTTCGGTCAGTTAATATTTGACAAGGAGGCAAGAGTTACAATGGAGTAAAGACAGTCTATTCAATAAGTGGTGCTGGGAAAATTGGAAAGGGACACCAATTTATCAAACTCAAATGGATAAAATATTTAACTGTAAGTGATGAAACTATAAACATCCCAGAAGACAGCATAGGCAGCAAAATATGAAACATTTCACATAACAGGATTTTCATCAATACATCTCCTAGGTCAAGGAAAATAAAGGAAAAAATAAACAAATGGAAGTACATCAAACTAAAAAGCTTCTCCACAGCGAAAGAAACAACCACCAAAATGAAAAGGGAATCCACTGTATGGGAGAACATATTCACCAGTGATACATCTCATAAGGGTTTAATTTCCAAAATATATAAAAAGATTTACACAATTCAACACCAGGAAGACAAGCAATCCAATTTAAAAAAATGGGCAAAGGACCTGAGTAGACACTTCTCCAAAGATGACATACAGATGGCCAACCGACATATGAAAAAACGTTCAATGTCACTAATCATTAAAACTACAATGAGGTACCACCTCACACCTGCCCGAATGGCCACCAGCAATGAATCCATAAACAACAGGCACGGGTGAGGATGTGGAGAAAAGGGAACTCTGGCTCGCTGCTGGTGGGAATGCAACCTAGTGCAGGCGCTTTGGAAAGCGGTATGGAGTTTCCTCAAAAAGTTAAATATGGAACTGCCTTTTTTACCCAGCGATTCCACTTCTGGGAATATATCCAAAGATATCCAAAATATCATTAAGAGAGAATCTATGCACCCCCTATGTTCATAGCAACATTATTTATAAGAGCTAAGATCTGGAAACAGCCTAAGTGCCTATCAGTAGATGAGTGGGTAACAAAGCCGTGGTTCATTTACACAATAAAATACAGTATGGCAATAAAAAAGGAAGAACTCTTACCTTTTTTTTTTTTTTTGACAACATGGATGGACCTGGAGATTATGTTATGCAAAATAAGCCAGTCAGAGAAAGACAGATACCATATGGTCTCACTAATGTGTGGAACCTAATGAACAAAATAAACTGAAGAACAGAATAGAACCAGAGGCATAGATACCTGGAACACACTGACAGATGTCAGTGGGGAGGGACATGGGAGGCCTGAACCAAAGAAAGTGAAGACAGTAGCCATAGAACATGTATGCATAAGCCATAGACACAGACAGCAATGTGCGTGAAGGCCGGGGGCGGGGTGTAGGAGCTGGGCGGAGGCATGCGAACAGGGGGAAAATGGGGAACATCAGTAATACTGTCAACAAGACAGAGGATGAAAATAATGAAGGAAGAAAAAAGGGATGGGACGGAACAAGACGGGAAGGGAAGTGAAGGAAAGAAAAGCTGCAGGAGTTTTCGTTTGGACTTTCTCAGAAGAGACCTTACTTCTTTGGTCAAATGACAACCTGGGAATTTTTACAATTGTCGAGCATAATTTACTTATCAACCATAAATCTAGTGAGTTGCAAAAGAATAATGGATTATTTTTAGAGTCAAAGTAGTCCTACCATGAGGTGAATTCCATTCATCCACTCCTTCGTGCTTTGGCCTCCCTGTAATTAAGGAAAGAAGAGCATGTTTTAGTCTCCAGATAAACACACATTTAGATCCACTACTGACAAATCCTCAAAAGAATTCAGGGTTTCATTTTCTGATTGAGTTATTCCTTTCTCTTGCAAAAATCCTGAAAGATCATGAGACCTATTATTCTAGGTCTTTCTGTGAACTAAACTATTCAGAAATTACTTCAGAAGTCATGATTCTATTATTTGAACCAAGCCTACATTTCCAAAGCCTAATGCATCTTGTGTTTTAAATAATTAAGAAGTGGAATATTAGTAGGTTCACTACTGTGCGATCTCAGCTGCTACTGACAGCCTACAGGTGGGATGCTTCTGCTGACCCCCTGGTCCCGTTAGCAGCACCCCCTTTGCTCTGGTCATTTGCCTTTCACAGGATCCCACCATGCGCACTGAGATCAATAAGGCATTTTCAGCTGAAGTAAATGTCAAGCCTCTCATAGAAGGGGGAGTATAGTATATGTGTTCATCATTGGCCACTATTGAGATTCAGTCCCAGAAATCAACCAAGCAACCAATTGATGGCTTATTCCGGTGACGGACTAGAACCCCAAGGGGAGAAATACTCTCCAGGTACAGACGGAGGGAGATGGAGATATCAGTATGGGTCCTTAACCTGCCAATCACCCATTCGGCATCTCCTTATAGGAAGAAAAAAGGACTCCTTATAGGACTCCTTATAGGACCTTACCAGGTCTATTTCACTAAAGCTCCAAGACATTGGCTAGTGACTGATATGCCAGCACCTTGCAAAGCACTGTAGTAGCTGCAGGAAGCGTTTGTTTTCAGGCGGAGAAGAAGGCAATGTGGTGAGTAAGAGCAGGCTCTGAACCCTAACGGCCTGTTTCACACTCACCGCTGATTAGTTTGACATGTGTAAATATTTTATACTTCTTTATCTTCACTTGTAAAGTAAGGGTGACACTAATAACAACCTCACAGAACTGCGGTTAATGTCACCTGATGAACTGAGAAGTCCCTCCATACTTGACCACCTGAAACCCTTACCTGGGGTTCTAAATCCTGGCTATAAGTGAGTCCACTAGCTGCCAATCACACACAACAGCCCCCCTTAACCCCGGGGGATATATTCCAAGACCCCCAGTGTCTAAAACCATAGATAATAGGACTAAACCCTTTATATACTATGTTGTTTCCTATACATATCTATGACAAAGGCTGCTTTACAAATTAGGCACAGTAAGGTATTAACAACAATCACTAGTAATTAAATCGAACAATTATAACAATATACTGTAATACAAATTATGGGAAAGACTTTGGTGCCATTTTTAAGTAAAATAAGGGTCACTTTAAGACAAGTGCTGTGATGGCATGGCAGTCACATGACCTTGACAGGGGCTGGAAGAGGGGAGATGGTGAGTTGCTGGTCAATGGATATCAAGTTTTAGGCAGACAAATTCTAGAAATTTTCTACACAGCTCCGTGGCTGCAGTTAGTGATACTGCTTTATGCACTTAAAATCCTAAGAAGCTAGATCTCATATTAAGTAAACAATGTTATAAATAAATCATGAAAAAATAAATAATAATGAATGAATACATAAATGTTGGTTACATTAAAAATGCAAAAGATTATTCTGAGTAGCATGTATAAAGGACAAATACAAGGAAAGGAACTTATGCTCGGGGCACATCAGGGTGTTTGGCTCTGCCCTACTTTACGCAGTTGGGTATAACGGAGTGGACACCAATAAAACTTCCTTTAGTTCATACTTCTAGAAGACTTCATTTTAAACTAAACTACCTGCATCATAATCATTACAGTGAGTTTTTACAAAATTTCAGAGATTCCCTAATTCTATCACATTTTAGTTAATCAACAGCATAAAAGCTAAGTGGGGCAGTTGTTACCTCATTTACATATAAGATAACATAAGTAGAAAATTCATGATATATTTCTGACAATTGGATTACGCTCAAATTGTACCCTTTATTCCAATTTTTAAAAACTCATTTAAAAACAAAAATGTTTTCCCTTAAAACCCAAATAAACATGTTTACCCCAAATCATTTTAATTTTAGTAATGGACAAGTGAATCAGCATCCTGTTCAGGTTTGAGCACAAAAACTGGCAAATACGAAAAGCTAATTTACCTCGACGCATCATTCTTTGTTAAGATAAATTAATAAACAGCACCTTTGGGTACAACGAATCTATTCAATTGTTGTCAGTGTTGATTAGAATATCTTTCTAAACTGTAATAAACTGTGAATGCATTAATATATGATGGTGTCTTTTGTTTATTTAATGTGAAGCAATTACCACTTATTCATCCCACCAATCACAATTTTCCATGAGTGATTCTGTCCCTTGCTTACAGTGCTCAAATGAACAAAGCAATTAGTCACATTTTATTGTTGCTCAAAGCTATTATTTATCCCGTCAGAGACGCCATGGTGATTTAAATAGGTACCACGCCGCCTCACTAATCAGGTTTGTTCAGCAGATGTAGGATTTGTAATTTCAGAAAGACAGAGATACCACAAATGAATACTACAGAAGCTGAGCCTTGTGTATTCTATGGACTAATTTCAATAATATTCAATTCAAATATACCATGAATGTTTTCTATTAAATAGTTAATATAACTTATTTATCAATATTAGATTTTATAAAAACTTTATCAAACAGTTATGGTCAAACTACATGAGTGTTGATTGTATCAATAAGGTTATCACATTAATTATAAAAATGCCTTCTCTTTATTTTCCAATAGAGGATGACTTTCAGAATTCTTTTGCTCTCTCTTCTTGGTTTTATTTCTTAAAGACTAGGTATTATCATATTTATCAAACAATTACACTCACTATGACTATATTAATTTTCTCACATCCAGTGTTTCAAAGATTGTTTTAAACTTCAAACTTGTCTGGTGTGTGTTTTTTTTCTTCTTCAGATTTGGATTATCTATTGGACTTCCTGCATATATCATGTGCTTATAGTAATTCTTTTATTCCATAATTACGAAGGTTTTCCAATATGTCTCTAATATTGGGAACAGTTGTTAAACTAGAAGGGAATGTGCCACAGAGGATTAAGATCTTGCTTGCTTAGGAAAACAGTCACAGTTTCTCCCACTGTGTATTCTTCAATGGGTCAGAAAACCTGGCTTGTCATTAAAATGCTTCAAATTTTTGAGCAAAGGGCTGAAGTCTGATAAAGACTTTTTTCAAAACATTGATATGTGGCATCTGAAATTTTCAGGTATGTGACTACTAATGACATGGCATAGCTTATATTCCCCCCCCCATTAAATTTGCACATCAGAACATACTTCACACAACATTTAATCTCCAAATGACAAGATGATCCTTCATAAGCCTACCTAATAAAAGAGTAATATGTAAATTAGCCATCACTCCACTTAAGCCACACCCACCAGGCAACAGAGTGAGTATGCAAATTAACCCAACCAAGACAGCTGCAGCCACAGAGAGCATTTGAGAGGCTTGGGTTTCCCGGGCAATAGAGGAAGCCAAGCTTTCCACACACTCTGGCTGGCCTAGGCCTCCACTCAAGGCTATAAAGTTTCAATTATACAAGATACATAAAACCAAACAGAAATGGCGGCAGCCACAGAGTGAGCATGGGGCTTGGCTCTTCTCCAGGCTATAAAGTTTCAATTGTAGAAGGTAAATAAATTCCAGATACCAGGGCCTCTGCTTGGGTCACCAGGGGACGTGGTCAGCCTGCAAACCACCACAGGCCCCTTGCCCATGCCCCCCACCCCCACCCCAAGGGAACCCCTAC
Source organism: Vespertilio murinus (assembly GCA_963924515.1). Classification (NCBI taxonomy): domain Eukaryota; kingdom Metazoa; phylum Chordata; class Mammalia; order Chiroptera; family Vespertilionidae; genus Vespertilio; species Vespertilio murinus. The sequence goes on along the minus strand of OZ004719.1, from coordinate 6,539,820 downwards.
CCTGATCTGGGACACCCTTCAGGGCAAACCTGCTGGCCCCCATCCATGCACCAGGCCTCTATCCTATCTAATAAAAGAGTAATATGCAGATTTACCATCACTCCAACACACAAGATGGTTGCCGCCATGTGGTCAAAGATCCTGCCCCTATGGACACAAGATGGCCACCACAAGATGGGCAGCAGGGGAGGGCAGTTGGGAAGGACCAAGTCTGCAAGGGAGGGCAGTTGGAGGCAATCAACCCTGTAGGGGAGGGCAGTTAGGGGTGACCAAGCCGGCAGAGGAGGGAAGTTGGGGGCAAACAGGCTGGCAGGGGAGCAGTCAGACATCAATCAGGCTGGCATGGGAGTGGTTAGGGGGTGATCAGGCTGGCAGGCAGAAGCAGTTAGGGGCTATCAGAAAGGCAGGCAGGCAAGCAGTTGGGAGCCAGCAGTCCTGGATTATAAGAAGGATGTCCGACTGCCTGTTTAGACCCAATCCCAGTGGGTCTAACTAGGCCGTTTAACATCCCTTGAGGGGTCCCAGATTGGAGAGGGTGCAGGCTGGACTGAGGGATACCCCTCCACCCCGTGCACAGATTTCATGCACCGGGCCTCTAATGTTATATAGTCCATTGTATTTGTTGACAAGCTAAAAATGTAATTCTTTTCCTACATCACCATAATGTGCAAATCATACATTTCTTAAAATAAATACAAAGATTCTTTGAGAGTTTTTGCTTTTTCTATAATTTTGTTATATGATTAGCTCGTTCCTGAATCTGCCACATTGTGGGCATTACTCCATAATGGGACTCAAACACCTTATATTGCCAGAGACTTATATAATACATCCAAGCAAACATTTTTGTTCTAATCTTTCTCTAATGCCTCGCCAATTGCCCATACATTTTTAGTAACAGTAAAGCCAACAGCAGTACATTTACTCAGACTCCCATCCCATGGAGGTGACAGTTGACAAAGTGTTCACAGGAGTTGCCGTGTGTGGTTCAAATATCTGTGTTAAATAATACCATGGCCCCTCTATGCCCTCCTGTCGAGTCAGGTGGTCTGATCACATACTTAGATGTCACGACAACGGTAAACAAGCACAAAAGGTGTTGGGTGCTCATTCTCCGTGGCTGGACTTATCTTGTAACTACACCGTCAGTAATGGCAGCGCTGCGCAGACCCAGTGCCCGGACTGCGCTGACAATGGAACACGTCTAAATGCATGCGACTTCTTCTCAGGGAACAGATTATGCTCTGCCTCATTGAGCATCACCAACATCTCAGGTATGCGATAAATCACACACTGACAGGTTCCCACTCAGGAGCTCCATAGCAAAACAGGACACGAGATAAGCAGAAGAAAGGATATAATTATGTGCATGCAACAGAGAGGCAAGTAAAAAAAAAAAAGTTCCAAGGAAGGAGGTGCCCTTCACTATTCTTTTTTATGCCTGTCATAGTCAAGTCTTTCAGCTAAAACTTATTTACCAGTGGCATGTAAGCGAATGAACTACCAGGCATTTTACATGCAAATTATACATTGGGTGCGTGGTTCTGAATAGTTTTCTGTTATTCCCATTTGAGTACTTTATAATCCTTTAATTTTCCCATTGTAAAGCCCATATTATCAATTCAATGAATAAGTAGAAAATACTTTGAAAATAACATCATGCCATCTGAATAGCTATCCCGCTAATATTTTATTCAAAAAATTAATAATCTCTTTATTTGGGACCCCTATTCTTTTGGTACAGTAATTTGTGAAATTTGGCAGAATTAAGTACTTAAAATATCATCATCATATCTATTTTTCCAGTGGAAACAATACACTGATTAAATTTAAGTATTAAAAACTCTATGTCCAATTCAAAGTCATGGGCTTTAAAATAATACTCAAGCCCAGCCACGTGGCTCAGTAGTTGAAGGTCAACCTATGACCTAAGAGGTCACTGTTCAGTTCCCAGTCAGGGGCACTGGCCTGGTGTAAGGTGTGCAGGAGGCAGCCAATCAATGATTCTCTCTAATCCCTGATGCCTCTCTCCTCCTTTTCCTTCCTCTCTGAAATAAATAAAAATGTAGTTTAAAAAAAGAGTAAAACAATATTCAATAACTTCAAGATTTTGGTGCTTTCTGTTTGTTCTAAATATCTAAGTCATTTCCATTCCTAAATGAATTTTCCTCTATAGGTAAACTGTGTCCTTTGATAATTATTTGTTCTGTTCAACTATTATAATACATAAGTTACTTAAAGGTATTTTTAAATTAGTGCTTAACTCACAGTGTTATCCATTTCCTTTACCTGGCCATACTATGAAAGCATGTTTCTATGAAAAAAATCTATTAATATGTAAGATCAGTGAAAATAGGAACTCAGAAATTAAGACAATACTTGGCATATAATAGTCATCTACTGAATATATACTGACTGACTGAATGAATGAATGGGTTTGAATACTAGGGATAATAATATCTATCTTTTCAGAATGCTTTCAAAAAGATCTTGTAGACATAAGTTAAGTCTTATTTTTTAAATATATATTTTATTGATATTTTACAGAGAGGAAGGGAGAGAGATAGAGAGCTAGAAATGCCGATGAGAGAGAAACATTGACCAGCTGCCTCTTGCACACCCCCTGCCGGGGATGTGCCCGCAACCAATGTACATGCCCTTGACCGGAATCGAACCCGGGACCTTTCAGTCCGCAGACTGATGCTCTACCACTGAGCCAAACCGGTTTTGGCAGCTAAGTCTTATTGTAATGGCTCTCTTAAGTCTTCATTTTAATGGCTATTCTTCTGAGTTGCATGAAATTATTCTCTGTTATGCCACAAACCATCATTTTCCTCTGTTATAAGCTACTGTGTGGTTGTATAAACTGCAGATATCTAGGTTGATACTGCAAATCCTTTCAAAGAGGTCTCTTTTGGTTTGGTGTTAATATAAAGGTACACACACACACACACACACACACACACACACACACACACACGGGTTTATATCAGACTTCACTGATTGAGGAAGAATAGGTTGAAAAAGAATAATAAGGGATAGACCTACATATACTGTACCCTAATCATTAATTTTGCTGTGGCTTAAAGCTCCCATGTAGTTTTGTACTTATAGCTTCCTCTTGATTCCAACGACTCAGGAAAGACTCCAAAGAACTGGGAAGTGAAGTGAGGTTACTATATGAGAAATATTATTAAATATCTCCATGATGATAAGAGAGATCCATTTTGGATGGAAAATATGTTAATGCAGTAGATACAGTAAACACCTACAGATTAATATTACTGATATAACATTTAATCTTAAAAATTCTGTTTGAAAATATCAATAATTAAAAGCGAAACCAAACAGTCAGTGACTCTACTTATCTTCCTGTTTTGAATAAAAATAAAGATGGGAGATAAATGTCTGAAGGAAGAACGGGTGCCTGTTACATGTCTGCACTGCTGTGGTTGAAGATTAACAATGAGTTTGCTCTGCTACTAAAGAAAAATCACAGATATTCACATACAAAATAATTGTATGAGGGGAGAAGTTACAGTGGCCTTAGGCCCTTCCTGATTTCATATTGCAGGTTCCTTTTCATGTCATCAATTAAAATGCCATCAATATTGATGGGACTAATAATGAGCTCTTATTATATGCCTAGGCTCTGTGCTAAGAACTTGGCGTATATCCCCTCATTTAACAGAGAATAAAAAGTAAAAACAACACAAAGGTAAGAGTATTTAAGGAAAGCGTCTATGGTTATACTTCTAATTTATTGTAGATTTGAAACTTAACCCCAAGAATCTTTTCTCCATACTCTGAATATCCACTCTGTTTCTTATGAAGTAAACCATGGAAGGAAAGAACTGAGGACATTTTCAACTATGTTTACGAGGATGAACAGAGAGTTGTCCCTTTAAACATAATTCTAATTACGTAAGTTCTACAAAGCAACATCCAGGCAGATAAGAATATTGGTTAATGTTAGACATCATTTTACTGCTCAGGATAAGAGCTGTTTCCTGCATAAGAGGGAGGGCAGTGCAATAGGGGATGATGGGAGGAAACAATTGAGTTTTGGGGAACCACCCTGGGAGCAGATGGCCAGGAACTAACTCCGTGAACGTGGCTGCAGGCTGTCCTGAGGGCAAGATTTTGCACTGACTGGACCTGCTGATGTCACTACAGACTGCCTCACTTTGCATTCTTTGCCTCTTAGGTGTCTGTCTGGTTTTCAGTGCCATGGCTATAAACACGTATTTTAATAAATATTTATTGACAATTACTGTATGTGATGCCCTGAGCTAGGCAAGGCATGTATCAACACAGTGCTTACCCTCCAAAGTACATGTATATTCTATCTATGAAAACGCCACCACCAACCAAAAGAACGCATCAATAAGCACGCAGGCATTCAAGTACAAGGATTCAGAAGTTAATGCGGTTACAGGGTGATCTCCTCTGGAGGATTCCAAGTGGAATGAACCTCAGCAAAAGGAAGGGCTTCTTAAACAAAGTGAGAAAAATACAACAGATGAGGCAAATCGAGAAAACAATTTCATAACATCAAAATTAAAGATTTTGCTCAGTGAAGAACATCTTGAACAAAGATAGTCAATATAGTAGAATGTAAATGAGCACATAAACCAGCAAGAAAATGAAACAAAAACCAGACAGCCTGATAGAAAATTAGGCAAGGGCTGTGATGAGCTAGTAACCAGAGAGCAACACAAATTCTAACAAGCCTATAAAGTGATCTTCAATCTCAATTGTCATCTGAGAGAGAAAAAAAGTGGAACAATATGAAATATCACTTCAGAGCAATCAGAAAGAACAAATTAGAAAGCTGTATAATGCAAATGTTCACTGAGGATATACACTGAGTGGCCAGATTATGATGTTCTCTGAACGCACACTGGCCACTCAGTGTGATGATGTGATGTGGCAAGTATAATGTGCAAAATTATTTTCTTTGTAAAATTATTTTCATGATGTTACATAATTCATGCACTGCCCCAAAATTCAAAATCATACCTGAACAGGGAGAAGCTACCAAAAAGAGAGGGCATCTAGTCAGTTTGCACAGTCAGATGTGATCTCCAGGAAAATGAGTCAGCATTAGGACATAGTCGGCAAAGACCCTCAAACAGTGGGCAGCTGGTCTACCCAGTGATTTCAAATGCCTACAATTACTAATTTCCTTGTGTTGATCAGTGTTCTTTAGTCTTATATGCCTGCACTTGGCACTCTGTGAAACATGGAGGCAGGCATGCACCCCTTTTGGAATACGCTGAAGAGGGCAAATCCTGCACCAACATTTGAGAGAGAGCTCGTCTTGAAGACAGGAAATTAATTCAGGATCTCTGCTTCAGAGGACTGCCTATTGAATTATAATACGTTCATAATTTTAGGAAAACTACTTCCAAATGGTAAAAAATTATGAGTTCTACCGTGAATCAACCCGCTGGGGCTGAATTGCAAGGTCAGAGGTGCCCCTGGCCTGAACTCTGCAGGCAGACCAAGTGCACATTAATTCAGTGTTTTTTGCTATTAGAGCGATCACAGAAATGAAAGCACAGAGCTGGAATGCTCCCCAGGCTCATATCTTATGCAGGCAGCACAGAACAATGATTATAAATCTCCTTCCAGACAGAGCAAAAACCAACCTTACAAATCTGCCTTCGCTTTAGGTAGCAGAGGGGTTAAGGATATGATAAGAATTCTCCTAAATAACATTCCAACGTCTTCATCGATGGAGCCATCCGTCCCCACTAATGTGGGCTAACTGAGGGAATTCATTATTTTGCAATCATGACCTGGCACAGAGATCAAGGTCGTGTTATTACATCAGCAGAACACTGACTAGTTGTGAATTATTCTTGATGAGACATCCAATTCTTAAATCTCGAGCTGGTAGTCACTGGTGGCCTATTAGCCATTATAGGTTATAAGGCATTTTATACAATACCATTATTCACAGATCCTGCACTCTGCCTCTGTGGATTATAATAATGCTCGTGGCTTAGGAAACTAACCTCTGAAGAATATGAAACATCTGGGTGGCAAATTTTTAAAACTCTGCATGATCATATACATCGACTTAACTAGTTAGCGATTACAATCTTTATAATGATGCTCTTATAGCTTGAAATACCACGTCTTGAAATACCACAGCAGAGTCCCTGCTCACCTCTTTGTTACCAAGTGCAAAGGCACTTCAAACAATACAAATTAGATAACATTAAATCACTTCCTTATCAATTTAAAATTTATGCATGCAAAGTCACCTAGAGATATCCTGTGTTGTTTTCTTCTTCTTATGATCAAAGTATATGCCTTGGATAATCTGAGTATTAAAATGTGTGAAACAGGGACCAAGCGGTCTCCCAGGTGATCCCAGGATTCCCCAAGTCAACCTAATAGACACGTGTCCAGTAGCTTAGCAAATACATGAATCTATTAGGACAGTTACTTTCCAGGGCCTCTTGTATTGAATATTGAAGGTGAAGTTCTACTAAATAAATATTTTTCTTTATTTTTTGGAAAACATTACACCAGAGAGCTACGGACTGTTATTGAAGAAATTCCTATAAAGTCTTTTTGAACAGAATTACCATGTACCTAAGTTGCAAATCATAAATTTTTAAGTTCTGTAAAATTACATTCAATACATATTTTAAGGAAATTGAGCAATCCTACATGCATGAATTATAATGTGTACTTATAAGGAGTTACAGCTATATTGCTAAACTTTTTAAATGGCTATTTTAAGAGTCAGTATAAAGTTGGGGGACATTATGAAATGTTGATGTGTACATATTCGTGAGTGAGAGTGGGAGAAAGCAGTGGAGAATATATAGTTCAATAATGCCTGTTCTGAGGAGAGAGCTAACTTACCAGGAAATACTATTGCAAAAAATAAAAATGTAAAATAAAATATTCTTTAAAATCCTTAAATGTATTTAAAAAGCTGAAAATATGCTGATGTATCAGTAGGGTAAGGTGTGCTTAACAAAACAGTAAGGAAAAACTGGTTTTCGAGGCCCTATCAGAGAAAAATGAAGACAATACAAAGTTCAGACTTGATTTAACTAAGTACGTGATTGGGGTGAGGAGAGAAGCTGTGCCCTGCTGCCAGAGGGAAAATGGGATCATTTCTGGAGGCCGTTACTATTGTGCAGCATCTTCGTGGTCATACGCAATGTCTGTGTGCAATGAGACAATATAAGGCTTGCCAGCTAACAAAACCAACGGAAAATAGAGACAGAGCCCTAGCTCATCCAGATGTTGAAATTATAGTAATATGCTACCCCAGAGAAGACAAGATAGAAAATCATACAAAATCATTGTTTATAGAAAGGATGAATAAAAATTCTAGAATTCAGAAATGGATAATAGCAGCTTAGATACAGCAAAGGAGAGGACTGTTTGCAAGATGATAGGTTAATAGGAAGTATCCAAACTGAAGGTTGGAAAATACAAAGAACCAAGAAAAGAAAAGAAAATAGTTGTTAAGGCATATAAAGAATGAACCAAAGTTTTAAATTATGTATATTCAAACACAAGGAGGAAAAAGATACATCAGATGTGGTATTGGAAAACCAGCACTGGAAAGAGTTGTTGATAAATATTATTATTGCTGAGCCACAAACACAAGGTACTCGAGCAGTGTAAAGGCAAATAAAACCACATATTAGTAAATAATAGCAAGAATTTGAAAATTAAAAATGAAACCAAACAGAAATCTTCAAATCAAGACATCAGAAAGAAAATAACATTATCAGTTTTGTTTGCATTGAATGTAATTTAACTCCTGACTAAATATCCCACCAAAAGCCATAATTATATGCACCATGATATGTGTTTAAAAATGATCATAGAATATTGTTATCCCCAAATTGAGAACTGAGTTGATAAATTATGGAATTACATTGGTGTCACGTGGATGATCCAGATTATTTTCATATGTTAAGGTCTACTGATTAGCAATCTTAATTCCTCCCTATAAACTAACATATTCTCAGGTCCTAGAGATTAGAATGTGGACATAGTTGGGGAGTTATTATCCTATTTACAACAACCCTAAACTTTCCATAATCATTACAGAGACAATGTTATCCCTGGTGTATAATGATGATTCCCAGGCCCTGGCCAATGAGCAAGACTCTCGAATTTTTTCAAGTCTGATGAAGCATTTGTTACTAATGAAATTATCTGTTAATAGCAAAATGAGGTTAGTTAATTTTCCTCTTGACGATTCTTAACTATGTGAAACTATCAAAAATACTTACCAATTTCAGTGTGAAAGACAAATTTAAAACAGAGTGTTTGACCTATGTCCATAGTGACATACGTCCACAAATCTTTCCAGGATATATGATATCTTCCTTTTGTGCTATATTAAATTAAAAGGTTTCATTCAATATATTTTTGTTACTATATACTTTCACAACATACAATACCCTTATTTTAATGTGTAAAAACGGAATTTTTCAGTTAATGATCCCAACTCAAGTTCTGTGGAGAATATTTTTATACATTTGAAAGAAGAGTACTTTAAAATATTTTAGGGTACTAATTCTTTATATTCCTATAATCTTTTAAAAATGTTTTAAAAAATATATATATATATTATTGAGTTTTTACAGAGAGGAAGAGAGAAACTTTGATGAGAGAGAAACATCATTCAGCTGCCTCCTGCCCAACCCTTACTGGGGATGTGCCCACAACCATGGTACATACCCTTGACTGGAATTGAACCTGGGACCCTGGAGTCCGCAGGCCGATGCTCTATCCACTGAGTCAAACCAGGTAGGGCCCTATAATCTTTCCCAGTACAAATGTATATTAGAAAATTGTTAAAGTGGTTATTGGTGATGTGACTCGAAATTCACATTGCTTTGTCAGTTATTTTACCTATTTAAATTTTATGAAATAATTAGAAATTGTTCTCTAATTGTTGTTATTAATCTATACAGAATCACTTCCAACTTAATATAAATTTGATAAATTGCATTTTTTTCTTTTTCAGTCATATTATTTCTTGGAATAAATTTTTCTGCAACCATTCCCCTTTTTCTCATGTCTTGGTTTTTGTCTGCCTACCTCCAATCTTATGCTTCATAGCCCATCGACTTCCTCAAAACTATTTTATGTGTATTGAGTTTTCTACTTTTGGCCAACTCCGCCTTGATCTTTTGTTATAATCAATAAAGTGCTACAGAGCCACTTGGCCAGAACCTGTGATGCTCATCACAGGGAAGTTGTGCGAATGACCTCCAATAGCTCATTTCCAACGAGCATCCCGCATTCCTCATGTTTATGCAAATTTTCGTCTAATTATCCAAAAGTTTTTGGAACAATGACCCCAGGAGTCTGACCCTTGTCCACAAACACCCTCCTGTACTAATAAGCTGTGGAGGCCCTCTTTCTTCTCTCTTCCCTTGGAAATGGAAATTGCTGAACTTCGGTGCACTTTACCGTCATTAAAAACCAGAGCCAGTGGGGAGCCTGAGCAGCAGCTGATGAAATATTTCCAAATTGCCGGGCGAGGGAGAATGTCTAGGTCATCGCCACCTCCATGTTGCACTTAATAGAGAAGCTGCCCAAAGAGGAGAAAGCACCTGCTTGCTTTAAGATGGAGCGTGTGTCCTTTCTCTGACCCGTGAGACATCCGCCGAAGTTGGCTATTTAGCATTTGCCTTTGTGTTTAGAAAAGACAGTCTTACTAGAATATTTCAGAAACAAATATTAGCATCATTAGAGTATAGGTGTCTATGAGGTTAAATTTTTCATGTAAGAGGCCTTTCGACCTTTTTCTTCAAAAAAACATATTTTATTATGTTACTGAATATTCCACAATTATTTATGTAAAGTATACTTGTGACATATACATATCTTTGTGAAGTCGAATACTGAAAGAGAAATATCAGCACCAATTCAGAAGGGCAAATAAAGAGCTATTTTTTCCTATAGAATTCTAAATTTCAATATTAATGCAGTACTGCATATATCTTACCATGCTGTAAATCAGATTTTATATACTGAGGATTTTTCTATCTCAGCACTAGACAAATTCAATTAAAAACATGGGCATACGTTTTAAAATTTGCTTAGGGTTTAATTTTTTAAAAAACAACAAAGGCTGAATTGTTGACTGTTGTGGATATGCTTAATTGGTTTGCAGTTGAATGGTACAAAAATTAGAAAACAAACCAGTGAAGTTACATTTTGAATATCAATTATTAAAATTAGCCAAGTTTTTCAAAACTGTTAGTTGAATGACACCCCCAAAATATACAGTTAATTGATCACTACCAAGACTAATTCTCCCACTCACTCACAGAATTTGAGAAGCATATATACACAATGTGAAAAGGGGTTCACATTTATTGTCAGTGAAATGATTCTTTGCCGTGTCAAAATGTAACAACCAATCATTCCACTTCATCTTCATTGCATTCAAGCTTTAAAAACTAGCATAGAACTTTGCAGTTTTCATAAAGTTATTTCTCTAACAGTTAGAAACCCTCTGTGGAAGTATACATTGGAAATTGCCTATTCAAAGAAATTTATGATTTTATTACAGCGGCCTATTGACTATTCCGCTAGTCACCCACAGGCAGAAAGTAACAGTTTATTTATTCAAACTGCAAATGAAATCAGGCAAGAAAAGTAATTAGCAAGCAACAAAAAATAATGAAAAAACACCATAAAAACAGTTTGGAATTTATGTGGGTTGTCAGATGGTTAAAGAAAAACAACACAACACTTAAATTTTAAAAAGGTAGGAAAACTATATGTGTTTTTTCAAAGGCAATTCTAAAAATCACCAATATTGTTTGCTAACTCTTAAAATAATTATAAATACTAATATAATTTCAAGTCTTCTGCTTAAATATAAACTTCACAGTGCATGATGGCCAGCATGGCTCAGTGGCTGAGCGTCTAGCCCAGTGGTTCTCAACATTCCTAATGCCGTGGCCCTTCAATACAGTTCCTCATGTTGTGGTGACCCCCAACCATAAAATAGTTTTTGTTACTACTTCATAACTGTAATTTTGCTACTGGTAATGAATCATAATGTAAATATCTGTGTTTTCTGATGGTCTTAGGCTCTACAGCAGCGGTTCTCAACCTGTGGGTCGTGACCCAAAGATTAAGAACAGCTATCAGGGTTGCCTAAGACCATTGGATATTTACTTTACCATTCATAACAGTAGCAAAATTACAGATATGAAGTAGCAATGAAAATCATTTTATGGTTGGGGGTCACCACAACATGAGGAACCATACATATTAAAGGGTCACAGCATCAGAAAGGTTGAGAGCCACTAGCCTATGAACCCGAAGATAATGGTTCAATTCCATCATGGCACATAGCAGGGTTTTGGGCTCAGTCCCTAGTGGGGGGCATGTTGGAGGTAGCCAATCAATGATCCTCCCTCATCATTGATGTTTCTATCTCTTTCTCCCTCTCCCTTCCTCTCTGAAATCAATAAAACATATATTTACTTTTTTAATTGGAGAGACAAGGCATGTTTCACTATCTGGTTGCAGTTTCCAATAATATATGGACAACATTAAGTGAGGGTTTCCTGTACTTCAGGATCAGGAAGAGAGAACCTCTAATTGCATAATGCAAATATAGGGGTGTGAGAAATGTCCAACACCAACTCACTTACCAGAAACCCTTTGAATGATGTACTCCTCAACAGACTCTGCCAGCTGCAATCACGTCTTACTCTGTTCACACCGAGTGCTATCCACATTTGCTGAATGCATCATTACTCATAGCAGTTTATGAATTAGAAGACAACACTCTTACTGACTCACCAGCGATGCAGACCCTCCACATACTTCTCCACGTCCAAGGCCTTCTGCTCCCATTGCTGCTTCCGGTCTGGTGCTCTTAGGAATCAGATCACGCCTTAAAGGAAAAAGAGAGCAGAAAGCGGTAGTCAGTTCATTGTCTTCTTTCCATTGGAATTCTAGTTTAACCGTGTTTCCTGGGGGCCGGTGTCCTGCACCGGGAAATGGGCCTGACAAAGGAATCAAGGAATTCTGGGTCACTTTGAGGGCCTCCCCTTCCTTCTCTAAGATTTCTGTCCCCCCAGGTCTTCTCTTTCTCATCCGTTCTCCAGTGCTACTTGACCACTGCTTCCTCCTTTCATTCCTTATTTTAAGATTTTATTGTTTTTAGTTCTTAGTGGGAGTTCATTGGTCTGATTTTAGCTACTCCACCAGAACTAGAATAGGAAGTCCAAGCGAGCTTTGATGTTGGAGGCACACATACATGGCTTCACATCCTATTATACCCCCTCCTGGAAAAGCAACTTACTCTGCTTACAGATGGATATCCTTCATCTAAAATGTGCAAAATATAATTCAAAATTAAGTTATTGCACTTATATATGTGGATGATGCTAAGCATGTGGCTCAGTAAAAAAAAACCAAAAAACCAACTTTCAAATAAATGCAACCTTTTCTTTGTAGGCATAAAATACATAAAATATTATGTAATACTAGTACAGAAATGTAGCATTTAAAAAAGGAAACACATTTCAGGCATGGGAAAGGGGTTAAACTATTTGTTCTATGCAAAATACAAAAGAGACAAGTAATCACTAAAAAGAGATAACTTTTATACATGCAAGTAGCTGCATGTACCCAATGTTTAAACTGAAAAAGCTGGTGTTAAATTTATTTTTTTAACACCATGTGGCTGTTTTTCAAAAGGCAGATACAATAACAATAATAATTCAGGAAGAAGACACAAATTGAGTATATGAGCCTGACGCTATTACTCTTCAATTTATCTGAAAAGAATCTGCAGTCTTATCAGTATTAGCGTCCTACTGAAGTAGTATTCATTTTTTTATTGAAAATAGAATAACTATGCTTGACTTTCCGATTATTTTGGTAAGGAATGAGTACTAAAAATGTATAACATATCATGAAAAATCTCTTAACATGTGTATGTGAGTAGATCTGCCTACTATTTGCCTACAATGAAGCTGACAAAAAGCATTGTTGGCTCGGGCACGGTCTGAGCTGTTTCTGTTCCTGTGAAAATGGCACCGCGCACGGGACTTACACACATTTTGATACGCAGCTGACAAAATGACAAAAAAAGGCATTTGTTTTCTTTAGATTTGGGATGGAAATGGAGTGTATTCCAAATCATTTCTGTGTTGAGGAAGCATTACAAAATTAGCTGGGCATTCTTTTACAGCGCTAACAAAGAAAATGTAATAGTCAAATAACCATGCAATAGCTAAGTTAACTAAAGAAAAAACTGGATTCCCTGAAATCACTCTATTCCACTGAATACCAATAAGTATTAAAAGTCTAATATTTAATTTAACATTCTTTTGCACAAAGAAGGAATGAAGGTTTCAAGCCATCAATAAGAAGCAATTTTATAAAGTGGAAATAAAGATATTTTTATATAATAATATTGATGAAGCAACTATGAAAATTGTTTTCTTTTACTTTATAAGTAATAAACAATAGAGCATGGGATTTATGATTGGAGACATAATTTAATTAATTTGAATAGAAAATGATTACCCTTTTAATCTAAATTGGTATCCATGCACCATTGGATTCCTCATTTAAATATTCCAAACTGCATATTTTGTTAATATGAATGCCATTATTAAAACTTCATAAATTTATCTATAACTGCCACAGTTTTATATATATATAAAAGTGAGCTCGAGGCTGTCCTATGCCATCTCATTTTTGCTGTCCTCAGATTTGCACCTGTTCATTCTGGTGTCTGCTCTCCCGTCCCCATCCCCAGGTACACTACTGGGCTAATGAAGTTGATTTTCTGGCCTCCAGTCTCAGTGGCATTTCCCTTTTCAATTCGATTGCCACTTTCTTTGCAGAGGTATAACAATTACTATAGGTGTGTGCTTTATTTGTTTGTTTGTTTGTGAGTTTGCCTATATTATAGGAGTGATCACCTCAAACGGATGCAGGTTGAGAACGATGTGCCGTCCGCTAACAATCTCACGTGCCTTCTCCTCACCGACCCCCGGACCTGTGCTGACTCCCACCCTCAGAGTCCTTGTTCAAGCCCCTGGAGAAGCCACTTGTGGGAACTTTCTGGTTTTGTCCTGAGATAAATTACAGTATAACATCTCTGATTATGAGATTAGTTTGTGTTTCTTTCCCAGCTACGTTACTGGTGAGGAAAATGTAAGAGACCATATGACATAATTCTTTCTGAAATATTCTTTTTATTCAAAATATGTTTTATTGATTTCAAAGAGGACTACGTGACATAATTCATTATTATTCAAGAATTGCTTAAAATCAATGTTACTAATGACTTTTACTGTAATACATTCTAATAGAGAAATACTTTTCATATAATGTATGTGCCCTTAATTCAGGATTTCAGTAATCACCCCAATAAAAAACAACAGTGGCATTAAAGTTCTTTTACAAGTCAATATTTTAACATATAATATCCCTTGCATTTAACAATCTGTCGTGAATCTAATAGTTGTAAATTCATCTGAATTCATTTAAAATCGGGATATACTAGAACCCATGGTTTAATCTCAAATGGCAAGATCATGTTTAATCTGGAAACAATAACTAAATGTATCAAAAGGCTAAATTAATCCCTCTGGACTTGAGTTTGCTCACTGGTAAGTTCAAGTTAATCGTACCTACTTTATAAAGTTGGGAACAATACGATGACCTAATACTCTAGAGAGCAACCAGCAGAGCATCAGACCCACCTAATACCACCAAGACCTGCTCTGTGGCTTGAAAAGTCGGTGGCATTTTTGTCAGCTCTACATACAGTTAAAATATGTCAGCGTTTTGATCCAGTTTGCTCTCCACTTGTGGGCTGCTCCTGGGACTATGTGGGACCTCCTGCTGACCATTTCTCAGAATTTGCGGGGCCTATTATGTTTGTGATAGATTTTAGGAAAGCTTTGTAACTGGTGAGCAAATACTGCAAGGTCTGGCTTCTGGCCAGTGTCAAATGTGGTAACTAAGCAAACCAAACGCAGTGAGCAGATTCAATACCGAGGGAGGAACGCCGGGCCCCTAGCAGGACACCGGGTCAACACCGGACTGAAAGCACAAGCAGCCTGGACTTAATGAAATCTAAAGTGCCCGGGACAGCCTGAGCCGGCTGGTTGGATCGATCGTGGCTTTTACTTTTGATTACATTTAAATTTCCTACCCAGATGCCATTGGAAAAAGTCAATGCAGGTAAAATAGGGGACAATTAGCACACAGGTGTGCCAAGTTTCCTGGGTATACATACAGACACTAGAGACAGCACAGTCGAACTGGACAACGCATTTAAGTCTACAGCTTGAATTCCTAGCTTGCTCCTTTCATACAGCAATAAAAGGAACAGACATAGCAGACATACATTTTAGTAGGATATCATCTTAGACACAAACTTAAATGCCCAAACGTGGCTATAGTGGACAACAACAGGATTAGCGGCTCAGCACCTACGTTTTAAGGCCTTCTTTTGCTGGAAGCCATGCACTTGTGAGTCCTCGGTGTTAGTACAATTGATCTGGCACTCCTTCAGGGAGTGGGGGGAGACTCCCCCAACCCAACCCAACCCAACCCAACCCAACCCCAAACGGAGCCACTCAGTGTACCTTTCCTTGAATTTTTTTTACCAAGAAATAGAGGCCCCGCCCCCTTAGTCCCCTGACCACGGGGACACACCTGCCAGTCTGGTTTTGCTCCTTGCCCAGAGGGGAGGATCTCCAGGTCTCTGGGGGTTGGGTCAGGAGCCTAATACAAGACAGCACCAGAGTCACTGTCTGCCCACAGGCTGACTACTCCGCACTGGGGAGGACGGCAAGAAAGTTGACACCAGTTTTCTTTCAAGATGCCACGGGGGTTCATGTAGTCAGTGCCCTTAGTGGTGCCCCCGGCGGGGGCATCTATCATTGGACTGTCCTGGAACCCTGAGGCCTGCCTGGGAGCTTAGACCTCCGGGAAACAGCGTGTTGGCTCCCCTAAACCCCTTGTCCTCTCTGTGATCTCTATCATCACTCCACCAGAGTTCCTTACTGGTTACTGAGCCTGAGGGCCAGCTTACTGCCACATTCACAGGCCACCTCTTGTTCCTGAGGGCAGGGGCACTCAGTCTGCCATCCAGACCCTGCCCCAGGGTTGGAGGTCCTCTCCAGTCTCACCGGACCTCTCCTCCTTGTTCCTGTGGCCCCACACCCTTATTTCCCACACCACTCTTCCAGTTCACCTGTCCCCACCCCCATTTCATCCCTTGGCCACTTCCAGCTGCTCATCTGGCACCAACCCCTTGTTCATCTAACCTCTTCCGGCATAGATTAACTTACCTGGTTAACAGTTGCTTAAGGTCTTTTAGGGTCATTTGCAGTGAAAAATTTGAAGTGATAAAAACGCACTTGTAAAGTCCTAGCCTGTGAAGTTACTGCAATGTCCTCCTTGGGAAAGGGTAATAGATGTTTTTGTATAATGCAGATGTAAAAGTCAGCAAGGAGGCATGAGAGCTAGTATGGACTGAGAGTCCAGAAATATCCAGTCAGTTCTGGAAGAGTGATGAACCTTTACATTGATTATTACCGATTTTCAATGAAAGCTAGGAGGGTATGTGTGACACTGGACATTAAGGTCCTGTTCCAAGTGTGAAGAATCATTCTAATGAAAATTGCTTGAGAATTCTATAAAATGTAATTCGGGCATGTTGCATTTCACTCTGCACAACTGAACTAGAAAGCGTAGGAAAACTGACGATGGAAAAGTGATGATGAAAAGATCTATGTGTTGAGTGATATGCGTGCAGTGGCTTTGAAAACCCTCATTGCCCTTGTTTTGACTACAGCCTTGCTGTCTGCTTGTAGGCCTGCCCCACACCCCACACCCAATGTGCTCTTCACAATGAAATGCATGATGAACCAGGCGCCTCAGCCAAGAGGGTTGAATGCATTCACTTAGTGCTACCCCTGCTCCTCCAAACAGAGACCAATAATTAATCAAATATGCAAAAAGCAACTTTACTCAGACCCCCCAAAATCTATTTATGTGGATTAGAAATATAAAAACAAAGCAAACTAAAACCACAGGTCTTTAAGGGTTCAAGTCTTGAATGAGTCTAGAGCAGGCAAGAGAATCATGTTTCAGATACCTACATATATAAAAGCCAAGAGACCGGAATGACAGAATAACTCAACAACTGAACAACTAGTCCTATGGCATGCACTGTGGTGGCCAACCATCCTGATTGGGGCCTGGATCAGCACCCTCAACCTCCCACGGCCCCTCCCCTCTGGATGGCCCCACCCCAAACTGACCCTCCCATCCTGATCAGGGGTGGGGCCAACTGGCCAACCACTTTCACACCCTTCCTGCAGCCAGCCCCGCCCCTGATTGACCCCCTCCACCTTGGCTGACCCAGCCCCAATTGGGGGGGCGGGCAGGGTCACTGACCAACCTCCTGCATCCCCTCCCCCCAATTACCCAGTGTGATGGTAGTTGGGAATGAAAACTCCTCCACTTCAGACAGGAGAAGCAATAGGTCTTCTTCATAAACCCAGTAATGAAAGGAAATTGAAAAGAGCCACCTAGCTGCTAAAACACATGTGCTTTAGCTAGGTTAATTCTTCTGGGACACTGGAGAATTATGCAGACACAATCTGAGGAAACACAATTTGAAATTAAAGTTTTCCACACATTTGGTGATTGGATGGCCAATAGCACCATACCATAGTGGTTGGAAAACACATTTCTACATATGAGTTCTGTGTTGGGGGCCAGGGGATTGGTGGAAACAACTGTGTAAATGTTAAGAGTAATTTTTCAGAAGAGTAAGAATAAAGAGGAATAGACAAAGAAAATTAAAAACTTTGATTAAAATTTTAAAAAGCAATGGAGAAAACCTATAGTAAGAAGCAATATACTAACAGAAGTATAAATTAAAATTCAAAAGGCAACATGATAGTATTTGCCGATTATAAGGCTTATGTTCATTGCAAAGCCAAGATCGTATTACAGTAGAACTTAGGAGTAATTATTTTATATAAGGATTAATTTTGATTCCATAAGTACAGTATCTGGCATACTGTTAGAAATAATGAGTGTTTCTCTATCACTAGTTGTCTGACATCAATTTTCTCCCTCTCTCTGCCTCTCCTGCCACTTCTCTACACACACCATGTAGTAAATTGTAGATTTCATCCTTGACAGAGTTGGAAAATCAAGTGGTCTGACGCCATTAAACAAATATGGATTGTTTTTGATCTGCTCCACCAGAAACTGCTGTGTCTGTAACTCATTAACGGTCCATTAATTCCAGAAGAGCACAGAAACGCTTCTTTGGCCAGAATGTTTAAAATCTAGTCCTTGGCAATCTAACTAAGCAGGAGAGTATGTCCTACACAGAGTTGCTGTTGATAGTCTTTTGAATATTCAATTTTATGTATTCTTTGTGGTCTCTTATTGATCTTAACTTTTTATTTTGCAAAACACTTTCTTTAGGCCCAATAGTGCTCATGATCAGACTTAAGCATGGAAGAAGTAGCTCAGGAATTCTAAATCGAATGCTCAGTTATGTGTTTAGAACAGTGTTACTGTTAATTGTCCATGCTGACTCCGTGTCATTACAGCTGAGCGTCTACAATGCAGAAAAACGCAGCTGGGCTGGGGGTTTTCTTTTGGAAGACAGAGAGCTGATGGTGATCGAAAAGGCTAATGATAGGCGAGCAGTTCTGGCTCAGTAGAAGCCCTCTCTCCTGATGAAGCTTTTGATGAACTGTGTTACAAAGTTATCAAACATTTCCAATTACCTAGTAGGACTGAAATGTCCTGACATAACACAAAACACTATTATTATCCATTCCCTGCCAACTTTTTATTTTTTAAATCACTGTTTCAGTAGTTGACAGGCGTTCAGAGTGATGTTGCCAAATCCATTGCATTCTCTTGCTCAACACCATTCACTAGCTCCTAGCACATTCAGGACATCCAGTGTGGGCACCTACTTACATCCTCGAAAGTGCACACTCCATGAACTTTGAATTTACCATTTACATTTTCTTTCTCTTTCCCTGCTCTATGGCATTCACCTTCTTTCACATGATATTCCCTCTGTGTCACCCCTTGTTTTATCTGGCTAACCTTTTCACTCTAGTTCTTGTTTCAATAAGTAATTTATTATTTATTAAAGAACCTCAGGAACTTGTAGATCAATAACAACCACAACAACAAAACCCAAACATTTATATCACCCGAGTCCAAGAATGCAAGGAAAAAGACAGTGGGGCTGAAAGAATATTTAAGGAATTAGTAGTGGCTTAAAAGTTCCCAAATTAGGCAAAAAATTAATGAACCCACAAATAAAAGTAAGAGCAAACACTGAGTAGGGAAAACTCAAAAAAATCTAGGATAAGACATCATAATTTAACTTGTAAAGACAAAAGGCAAGGAAAACACTTTGAAAACAACAAAGATCAATCAAACAATCTTGGAATGCCGGGAAATAAGAGAAAATGGAGAGAATACAAAAATTGTTAAACCAAATAGTTGAAACTTTTCTTTATTAGCTTTCTAAATATATAATGATCCAAATAGAAATTATAAAAGCATCTTATATTCATAAAAATAATATTTAAAAGTAAGGAAGATAAAGAAACCTAAATAGAAGGAAGGCATTCTCACTTTACTTGACGTGGTAAAATGTTGATGCCAGTAGACTGACAATCCAGTGTATTGAAATACTAAAGCCAGCATTAAGAAAACTATGGAAAGACATATCTTCCAACATACTATCTATACATAATATGAAATCATCAAAAGAAATATTCAAGTAATGTACATGAAGGCCAGGGAAGAGAAACAGAAAAACAAACACAAAATAAATAACAATACAGTATTAGGGTTTAATATATCAAGAGGTATTTTTATGTACATGGTCTAAATATTAATTGTGAAGCAGAAATGAAGAGTGAATAAAAAAGGTCTCTACTATGTGGCATTTTAAGATGCACTGTTAAAATTCAATGTCATAAGTTGGTGGAAAGTAAGTAGAAAGATGGAAAAAAGGTATGCCTTGCATTTCCATATCCCCCAGAAAACAAATGGTGCCACTGACAGCCACCGCCTATTCCCAGCTCAATGTAGGTCACCACCAGCCTGTACTCTGTCCCATAGATTTGTCATACACACACACACACACACACACACACACACACACACACACTGACATATCATACAGTATGTGAGCTTCTTTCACTTAATATAATGTTGGTACAATTCATCAATTTTCACCCATTTTATTGTCAAACTAGAGGCCCACTATATGATATTTGTGCACGAATAGGCCTTCCTTCCCCTGGCTTTGCTCCTGGCCATCCAGGAGCCCCCAAGTCCTCTCTTCCTGCAGAAGCACCGCTTGCTCCTATAGCTCCCTCCTCCACCCACCCTCCTCCTCATAGCAGGTGTTTCGCTCCTCCCAGCCACTCTGAGCCGGCATATGCAAATTAACATGCCATCTTTGTTGTGTTAATTTGCATACTCACTCCTGATTGGCTGCAGGCATAGTGGCGTTGCTGTCAATTTACATATTTGTCTATTATTAGGTAAGATATAAACCCATTATATGAGTAGGTCACATGGTATTCACCCATTCACTAGCTGAGGGACATCTGGACGGGTTGTCTGTTATGAGTAGTGCTGTTATGAACATTCACCTAGTAGTCTCTGTGAGATATAGGTTTGTAATTCTCTTGGATAGATACTAGGGATGGAAATAGGGAGGTCTTATGGCAACCCTTTATTAACCTATTCAATGCCAAAGTGTTTTCCAAAGTGGCTGCACTATTTTACACCCTGATCAACAGCGTCGGAGGGTCCCTGTTTCTTCGCACTGTCACCAGCACTTATTGTTGTCTGTCTTTTTCACTAGCGCCATTCTGGTGGGTGGGAAGTGATGATGTAGCTGATGGAGTCTAGAACCCCTGAACTATGTCATCTCAAGCCTTGCTGTCGCCACTGGTTTTCTCAAATAACTTGCAATTGCCGTTTTTAAGATGCAAATTATAGAAAACGGATTTTTATCCCAGTTTATGGCTTTCGCCCTTAACAAATACATCTACTGAGGCCGATTTCCAGAGATAAATGTTAGACAGTGTGCTTTGCTTGCAGTCCTGTGACTGTGCGGTAACGATACCTGAGGCCACTAATCTCCGTTACGCGGCTATAAAAACACCCAGGGGGTGAGCTGGTCAGGTGACGGGACATTAGAACAGGAAGGATAGTACCCGAGGGGGCGCGTGCTGTTCATAAGGAAAATATTACATTTCTGGTGAAGGATTTTAAACAGCTGGGCTTGAGCCTCTGCTGGTTTTTCAAGCCTGAGCCCAGAGTTTCACACATCCAAACCTTAACCTTTAAAAGCCTTCCAGCAGCTGTATAAAAATTGGTTTTACTAGAGGAATTGGGCAGTTTCCACACTCATTAACTGCTGGCAATGGCCCTTTTTCATAAGTTAGAGAGGCACCCTATCTATTAAGTTGCTTATTAGTACCACCGAAAGTGCTTCACACATAGTGGATGGCAATTCTAAATGATTTACCTTCTATTCCCCTTTGGGTTCTCGTACCTGTAAGAGTACTGTATACATCAAAGAGAGATAGAAGTTAGCTTGTTGACATAATGAGACCACTCCAACATTATCCAGGTTCTCTGAATATTTTCCTAAAGGAAGCCAAAAGGATGTGAATTCTTTCTCAATTATTTCTGATATTCTAGTATGCTAACAGAGTGCCTTATAGCCTTAGCTAGTTGGCTCAGTGGTTAGAGTGTCAACATTTGATTCTCATCAAGGGCACATACCTCAGATGCAAAGCTCCATCCTTGACCCTGTCGGGGACGTGTGCGGGAGGCAACCATGTGTCTCTTGCACATTGATGTTTCTCTTTCTCTCTTTCCCTCCTTTCTACTCTCTTAAAAAATCAATGGAAAAAATATCCTTGGGTGAGGATTAAAATAAAATAAAATAAAATAAAATAAAATAAAATAAAAGAGTGCATCATAGGTAGAGCTGCAGGTAGTGCTTGATTATAACACTTGTCCATCAACCTGTTGAGTGCCTACTATGTGTCAGGTACTGAGAGAGATATTGGGATAAAATTACTGTCTTCAAATGTCTTACACAGAAAGATATCCAAAGATTTGCCTCATCCAGCAGCCCATCTCTGTGGTTTTCAGTAAGTAAAATAGTAACCCAGACAACATATACTCTTATTGAAGTTAAGATTCACAAATATCCACTGTTTATTTTTAAAGAAAACTGGTGAAGATCATACTGTTGGGTACTTTGTCTCTGGCAAGAAAAACACTGAAAACAACTCAAAGAAGATGCATATGTCACACATTAATGAGAGCCAATGTGCATTTTGTAGCACTTTATCCTCGGGGAAAATTCATGTCCATGCCCATAGTACCTGTGGGGATTATTTCTCCACTTAGCATTTTATTGTTTAATTTTTTAAAAAAATATTTTTATTTATTTCAGAGAGGAAGGGATAAAAAGAGAGAGATATAAACATCAATGATGAGAGAGATTCATTGATTGGCTGCCTCCTGCACACTACACTGGGGCTGGAGCCTGCAACCCAGGCATGTGCCCTGACCAAGAATTGAACCATGACCTCCGGGTTCACAGGTCGATGTTTAACCACTGAGCCATGCCGACTGGGCTCCATTTAGCATTTTATACTGAAATTGTCCATTAATGTGCCAGTCTTCAACTGTATTTGGAATATTTTAAAATCATATCCCAGGTTCCATTCACATTTTCTATCTCAAGCCTTCAACACTAAAATCTGCCACACTCTAGGTTCTCATATAGTGTAGAGGAGTCAATATTCAAGGACTGGAAATAGGGCCAGAGTCAAAAGAAACAAGCAATTGTTTAATCTAAGCTTTCTTGATTTTATTTCTTTTTATCTTTCCCCTCTGGAACTATATTTCTAAAGGAGGAGATTTGGAGAAGCACACTTAAGAACTAGATAATGATTTACTTCATTGATGAATTTTCAGAGAAGATGTGGCAAAGTCCAGAGAAAGGGATTCAGAGAACTAGCTTTGAGGGACATAGGGATTTGCAGCCTTGAGATCGTAATTCTCTTTACTAATGTTGTTTTTATCCAAGCAATAAGTAGAATTTTTAAACAGCATTTTTGTTGATTAAATAATTTATAAACACTACATATATTACACATTTTTTTCTAGATTTTCCTATGCAGAAAAAAATGATACCATCATTTAGTTTGGAAATTATAGGTATTATCCTTGTGACTTGATAGGTATTTTTAATTTTTTCTTTCTGAAACAACACTGTCAAATTAAGATCAGCCCTATTGTTCACAGAAGAGGCTATTATTAAACTTGCACACATGCTAAACGACAGAGCCAGGATGTGACCGTGGTTCCAATATCTATACTTTTTTCTTTCCCATTATAAATACTCAAAGCACTATTTTAACCAAAGAGTTGGGTATATTTATGATAAACCTGCTGTGAAACAAACTGTCAAAATTGTCCTTCTTTTGTGTATCTTTAATCTCCCCTATCATATACATCCTTATATTCTGATTATTTAGGCTTGGAAAAGTACAGGATATTTGACTACTGCTAATAATTTAAAATAATTTCTTTACTGAATTAATAAAATATTAACATCCCGTTCTTTTGATTTAGACTATTATTTTATATGCTTTTAAAATAAACGCATAACATAAAATCCATGCAAAAGACAGAAAGATAATAGAAGGTCAAATCTGCACCCTCGGTGGTCTAGTCTCCTTTGACACCTCACACCTGCCCCGTTTTAACATTCAGAACCTTGCAATGGCATCTGGGCTCCAGCAGAAATCATGTCTGTAAGCATCCTTAGAGAGGACACGCTGGTTTGAAACACTGGCATGATCCTAATCGCATCGCATGTTGGTTTGAAACACTGGCATGATCCTAATCGCATCACATGTCCTGGCAATCGATTCCCCTTCCAGGGAGGAACTTTCGCCTTATTCCCGGGGATTTCTTAAACTAAACCAAGAAACCCGAATTGGTGATGAGATGACTGGCACAGTTTGCTTCTTCTAAACGACGACAGAGGGTAAATTAGAGGTCGCATAAAACAAAGAGATGGAGCAGGTGCAAGATAGAGTCCCCGTTGGAAGGCGGCCCACGGATCCGCCCACCAAGGTCTCAGTATCTAACGAGAAACACATTTTGTTGATATTTAGTCTTTCTCCCTCCAGAGTCACTGCTGCCAACTGGACACAGTTCAGTGAGCATAACGGCCCTGACTATTGGGGACGCAGGTAACTGATTGGCATCATAATCGCCACTGGCCCAGGGCTTTGCTCTGCCTGCATAGAGACATCCAGAGAACCTGGCAGCGCCAACTGCCGCAGGCTGTTTATGGCCCAGTCTGGAGATGTGTGCCCGGGCTTTCTTTCCACTGGAACTTATCTCAACAAATCACCGAGAGAACAGCCCGAGGATTACAACGGAATCAGCGGCTGCTTACCTTGAACTGATGATCAAGAGGTCTTTATACACTTAAATCCATGACAAAGCGATGGGTTATACAGTAATGAGAGGGGTAGAGGGTCAAGAAGGTGCAGGGGTTAAGCAAAATAAAACAAACAACAACCAAAAAACACACCACAGTATGATTACCGAAGCGGGGGAAGAGGGGAGAGGGAGGTAGAAGAAGGTAAAGAGTGGATAAATGGTGGTGGCAGTGATTAACACACAATACTACATACAGATGATGTATTACAGAATTGTTTAGTTGAGTCTGGCAGAACATGAGGGTAGATTTGGTCCATCAATCCGCTGTGTGGCACCCATATGGCCATGAGCCACGTGATGCAGGGTAGTGTTCACCCTGCAACAGGAGTGCCCAGGGCACAGGCAATCATTAGAGGAGAGGGAGGGAGGGGGAAAGGGAGAAAAAGAGGAGAGGGGAGAGGGGAAAGAGAGAGACCTATGTCCAGGAGTTAAGTATCTTAGATTTCCCACCTTTGCAGTGGCCATACCTATTCTGGCCACTGACTTGCTCCCAGGTCTCATTGATAGGCAAGCATCTTCCCTTGTCACCCAGACCTTACTGGGCATGTGCCTGTTGTCCTGCCCCTCCCCCAACAATGTGTGGGAACAGATTCAGAGAATGTTAACTGCAGCTTCCTGCCAAAGCTGTATAAATGGCATGCCTGTATTATCTAGTCTCCCCTTCACTCCTTTCCTGTTAATAATAACCAGGTTCTTATAATGGTATCACTATGGGTGGTAAAAATAAATAAATCTGAAATTTAAAGGCAGACCCAACCGGGATTCCGGGATCCGGCAGTTTCAGTGTCCCCAAATATGACTTCTGTGACCTAGTGCACATTATATAACTTCTCTGACTCTATATCTATAGACTTTTAAAGATGGAGAGCTTTACAAGTGTCCAGCCCGATGCCTCACATACTGCGGACCCCTTAAAGACCCCTGGGCGAGTTTTCTTTATTCACTTTATGCATGTGCCCATGCCGCTCAACAAACCATTTTCCAAAGGCACACGTCACAGCACGCCACGCCACCCCATCCAATGACTTCCGTTAGAACAAAATAAAGCATCTTGACCCGGGTTCTAGCATGTCCCACTGTCCCACGTTGCTCCTTAATGTGCCTCTCTGGTTCACAACCGTATTCTCCAGTCATGAAAACTGTGCTGGGCACAGAGAGGATGTCCAATAAGTATTCTTCACGTTTAACTCCCTCTCTAGGAATATTCATATGTATATGATCCAAAAGATTTATTGGTTCAAACTGTAAATTTAAAATCCCCATCTCTGGCCAGTGATGTCCAATGGTTAAAGTATTGGCCTGTGCACCAAAATGTCTTAGGTTCGATTCCCAGTCAAGTTTGTATACCTGGGTTGTGGGTTCGACAGCTGGGCCTGGCCAGGGCGTTGGTGGGAGGAAACCAGTTGCTTCCTCCCTCCCTTCTTCCTTCCCTCTCTCCCTACCTTCCTCCCTCCGTCCCTTCCTCTCTCTCTCTCTGAAAAGCAATGGGAAAAAAATGTCCTTATATGAAGATTAACAAAACAAACAAACAAAGAAAAATCTCCAGATCTTAAGAATAACTTACAGCTGTGGAGTATGGAGCACCTTTATCTTAAGAGCATTCAACTAAATTTGCCGGTATTGCATTTTCCAATTATTCCTTTAGCTACCTATGGAATTATAATGATTATAATGTTTTCTTTCCTTCTGTTTTTTCTGTTTCCTCGTTGAGACGAATGGTTGAACACACAGGTATCTCAATTTAGGACGCTTAGCTTTGGCCACTGCCATCGATCACACCTGCCGGCACAGCTCCCTGCGTGTTCCTCTCCCTGCCTCGGTAGGTATTTAAATTTCCTATTAGAAGCCACTGGGGTAAAAAGCCTGCAAGTAGTCTAGCGATTTCAAGAGGTTACATGAATAACAAATGAATGTTTTAAAATGTAGAACGGTTTTGGGATACTTCACCGGAAAGTTACTTGCGTGGTGTGAAACTTGTAACTTTGAAATTGGAAATGGAGAGCAGCTTTTAAGCCGGCATTCTTATTTTTCCTGCCCCCAGGAGGAAAGAGCTCACTCCTTTTTTAAATGAAGTCTGTGATAACCATTTCCCAAGAGGATTTTTTTAAGGTCTGACTTTTTTTTTTCTAAAACTTCTTGTTCGCTCTGGTGGTTATATTTTCCTAATCCTGATGAGAAAGAAAAAATATATGCATTTCCACCAAGGGCTTTACTCCATTAGCTCAGGTGTTTAGCTGAGAGCGCTTCACATGAACCAAAATACTAGGTCTCGTCACCCAGGAGTGGTAGAATGAATGGCAACAAAAATCCTTACGATAATTACTTCTAAACAGACAAACCAGTAAAACAAACCTACATTGCACGCAAATTCGAAAATGGAAATTAGCCGAAGCCAGTTTGGCTCAGCGGTAGAGCGTCGGTCTATGGACTGAAGGGTCCCGGGTTCGATTCCGGTCGGGGGCACTTACATTGGTTTCGGGCACATCCCCGGTAGGGGGTGTGCAGGAGGCAGCTGATTGGTGTTTCTCTCTCATCGACGTTTCTAGCTCTCTAGCTCTCTCCCTTCCTCTCTGTAAAATATCAATAAAATATATTTAATTAAAAAAGAAAGAAAATGGAAATTAGATGTATGTCAGTGTTGTTAATCTTGAGCTGGGTAAACCTGTATGATGTAATTCTAAATTTGAAGCTGTGGTTGTTAGAATGATTCTATACCAGGTGAGTGTTTACAGAGAGTAGAAACAATAAACTGCTCTAAACTAGAATCATGGGAAGCACTGTTTTTATTTTCTGTCTGTAAACAGTAGCCATGTAAATCTTTCCTCACCCAATATGCACATCTCCATTCAACATTCATTTCCCCCTCTCTATAAAACGCAGTTTCTTCTGGCCATAAGTGAATGTTTGGAAAAGAAGAAAATTAAAATCGCCTATAATTTCACCACACAGAAATGAGAGTGTTTATATCTGAACATATTTGAAGCCATTCATTTTCGATATTTAATGCATAACTTTACTGCTTCTATGCAATGACTCTGTCTCCCCGCCAACATGTAACCCAACCCATGTAGTCTCTGATATAATTTAAAAATTTACTTTTTTGGGGGGGGGGGTAAAATAACTAACATTTTATTCTGTTACTGTAGTATTTGTTAATGCAGCATCATTTAACACATACTTACTAATATTTAATACACTGCAACAAAAACACAAGATGTATAAGGACTAGTGGATGGGAAATGAAAGGTAAGAATGCAGATAGAGCATTCTGAATAGTCCAAGATCTATGTGATGCAATAGCAAAATATGTGGCAAAATACTCTTCTCTGCTGCCTGCATTCAACCTGTTCTTCTCTTTATCTGTTCAACATCTGACGCTACTCCCCGAGAACTCCTCTCTTCTGAGTGTTGGTCAGAGACAGAGCCTTGTTCTGCTGTATGACAATGATCTCGACTCATGTTTCCAACCGCCTTTGACACTAGCACACAACCCTCTGGCCCCGGAACTGGAGTCAGCACCAAGTGCACTCACACATGGCTGCTGAAGCAGAGCACCAAGGATGGAAGGGTGTCTCCTGGGGGGGGGAGGGGTGATGGTTGGGGGGGAATGGTGCTGCTGACAATAAGAACAGGGAAAAGACAACAATGGCAGGTGTGCTCATTAGGACAGTCAGGCCCTCCTACAACTGCGGACACGTGGTTCAACTGCAGGAGCTGGTCTTAGCTTGGAGATAGTCTTAGCCAGTTACTGTCTGGACCAGTTCTGAGTGTGAATTTGGCCATCTCTCCTGGTCTCTATGCCGGTTCTACAGCCCTTTAGGTGACTCAATAGCTGCCCAATATTGGCTAAAATCAATCTGAGATAGTTTTTCCCCTCCCTTGGGACTAAAATTTTGACTGATAAATGGCCTTAACAAGATTCTTACATCGACTTTTCATCTCCAATGTGAAGCTGTAAGCATCAGAAAATAAAACTGTCATGTAAAGTTAGGTTGTAAAAGTGTGTGGTGCTGGGACTATTAGTTGTTCCAGTGATATTTCATGAGAACTATCTCCTCCTGTTATATTCAAAGACTCATCGATGAAAAGTTCCCTCGCCTTAAAACAAAGCAAAGAGGGTGAAGGTTTTGGTAAAAAAAAAAAGGGGGGGGGGCTATATCCCAGGTCCTCTCTGACTTGCGTTTTACTGCAAATGGTCTCCTATTTAAGACCAGAAATCTCACGAATCTGTCATTTAGTGAGTATAGAAAGAAATTGTATGTCTTAGCCTTTGTTAGTGAGTTAACCAAGCCCAAGACTACTGAATACAATATTCTCTTGTTTTGTTTTTCCATGTAAAGGTAATTATATTATTGATGGAATGCTCAATGAAGTGAATTAGAAAACTGTTGCTATCAAAATTGGTAGGCATTCGTTT